>JAEHOC010000043.1:292500-902095 GCA_016834605.1 Chlamydomonas incerta | reverse complement strand
GGCGCGGGGGGGCGGCGCAGGCGACGGCGGGCCGGGGCTGGGAGGCTCCGGCGACGGCGGCGGCACGCCAGGCGCGGGGCTGGGCGGCGCAGGCGAAGGCGGGCCGGGGCTGGGAGGCTCCGGCGACGGCGGCGGCACGCCAGGCGCGGGGCTGGGCGGCGCAGGCGAAGGCGGGCGGGGCTGGGAGGCTCCGGCGACGGCGGCGGCACGCCAGGCGGGGGCTGGGCGGCGCAGGCGACGGCGGGCCGGGGCTGGGAGGCTCCGGCGACGGCGGCGGCACGCCAGGCGCGGGGCTGGGCGCGCAGGCGACGGCGGGCCGGGGCTGGGAGGCTCCGGCGACGGCGGCGGCACGCCAGGCGCGGGGCTGGGCGGCGCAGGCGACGGCGGGCCGGGGCTGGGAGGCTCCGGCGACGGCGGCGGCACGCCAGGCGCGGGGCTGGGCGGCGCAGGCGACGGCGGGCCGGGGCTGGGAGGCTCCGGCGACGGCGGCGGCACGCCAGGCGCGGGGCTGGGCGGCGCAGGCGACGGCGGGCCGGGGCTGGGGAGGCTCCGGCGACGGCGGCGGCACGCCAGGCGCGGGGCTGGGCGGCGCAGGCGACGGCGGGCCGGGGCTGGGAGGCTCCGGCGACGGCGGCGGCACGCCAGGCGCGGGGCTGGGCGGCGCAGGCGAACGGCGGGCCGGGGCTGGGAGGCTCCGGCGACGGCGGCGGCACGCCAGGCGCGGGGCTGGGCGGCGCAGGCGACGGCGGGCCGGGGCTGGGAGGCTCCGGCGACGGCGGCGGCACGCCAGGCGCGGGGCTGGGCGGCGCAGGCGACGGCGGGCCGGGGCTGGGAGGCTCCGGCGACGGCGGCGGCACGCCAGGCGCGGGGCTGGGCGGCGCAGGCGAAGGCGGGCCGGCTGGAGGCTCCGGCGACGGCGGCGGCACGCCAGGCGCGGGGCTGGGCGGCGCATGCGACGGCCGTGCCGGGGCTGGGAGGCTCCGGCGACGGCGGCGGCACGCCAGGCGCGGGGCTGGGCGGCGCAGGCGACGGCGGGCCGGGGCTGGGAGGCTCCGGCGACGGCGGCGGCACGCCAGGCGCGGGGCTGGGCGGCGCAGGCGAGGCGGGCCGGGGCTGGGAGGCTCCGGCCGGCGGCGGCACGCCAGGCGCGCGGGGCTGGGCGGCGCAGGCGACGGCGGGCCGGGGCTGGGAGGCTCCGGCGACGGCGGCGGCACGCCAGGCGCGGGGCTGGGCGGCGCAGGCGACGGCGGGCCGGGGGGAGGCTCCGGCGACGGCGGCGGCACGCCAGGCGCGGGGCTGGGCGGCGCAGGCGAGGCGGGCCGGGGCTGGGAGGCTCCGGCGACGGCGGCGGCACGCCAGGCGCGGGGCTGGGCGGCGCAGGCGACGGCGGGCCGGGCTGGGAGGCTCCGGCGACGGCGGCGGCGGCACGCCAGGCGCGGGGCTGGGCGGCGCAGGCGAAGGCGGGCCGGGGCCTGGGAGGCTCCGGCGACGGCGGCGGCACGCCAGGCGCGGGGCTGGGCGGCGCAGGCGACGGCGGGCCGGGGCTGGGAGGCTCCGGCGACGGCGGCGGCACGCCAGGCGCGGGGCTGGGGCGGCGCAGGCGACGGCGGGCCGGGGCTGGGAGGCTCCGGCGACGGCGGCGGCACGCCATGCGCGGGGGGCTGGGCGGCGCAGGCGACGGCGGGCCGGGGCTGGGAGGCTCCGGCGACGGCGGCGGCACGCCAGGCGCGGGGCTGGGCGGCGCAGGCGGACGGCGGGCCGGGGCTGGGAGGCTCCGGCGACGGCGGCGGCACGCCAGGCGCGGGGCTTGGGCGGCGCAGGCGACGGCGGGCCGGGGCTGGGAGGCTCCGGCGACGGCGGCGGCACGCCAGGCGCGGGGCTGGGCGGCGCAGGCGACGGCGGGCCGGGGCTGGGAGGCTCCGGCGACGGCGGCGGCACGCCAGGCGCGGGGCTGGGCGGCGCAGGCGACGGCGGGCCGGGGCTGGGAGGGCTCCGCGACGGCGGCGGCACGCCAGGCGCGGGGCTGGGCGGCGCAAGGCGAAGGCGGGCGGGGGCTGGGAGGCTCCGGCGACGGCGGGCGGCACGCCAGGCGCGGGGCTGGGCGGCGCAGGCGACGGCGGGCCGGGGCTGGGAGGCTCCGGCGACGCGGCGGCACGCCAGGCGCGGCTGGCGGCGCAGGCGACGGCGGGGCCGGGGCTGGGAGGCTCCGGCGACGGCGGCGGCACGCCAGGCGCGGGGCTGGGCGGCGCAAGGCGAAGGCGGGCCGGGGCTGGGAGCTCCGGCGACGGCGGCGGCACGCCAGGCGCGGGGCTGGGCGGCGCAGGCGACGGCGGGCCGGTGCTGGAGGCTCCGGCGACGGCGGCGGCACGCCAGGCGCGGGGCTGGGCGGCGCAGGCGAAGGCGGGCCGGGGCTGGGAGGGCTTCCGGCGACGGCGGCGGCACGCCAGGCGCGGGGCTGGGCGGCGCAGGCGAAGGCGGGCCGGGGCTGGAGAGGCTCGGCGACGGCGGCGGCACGCCAGGCGCGGGGGCTGGGGCGGCGCAGGCGACGGCGGGCCGGGCTGGGAGGCTCCGGCGACGGCGGCGGCACGCCAGGCGCGGGGCTGGGCGGCGCAGGCGACGGCGGGCCGGGGCTGGGAGGCTCCGGCGACGGCGGCGGCACGCCAGGCGCGGGGCTGGGCGGCGCAGGCGAAGGCGGGCCGGGGCTGGGAGGCTCGGCGACGGCGGCGGCAACGCCAGGCGCGGGGGCTGGGCGGCGCAGGCGACGGCGGGCCGGGGCTGGGAGGCTCGGGCGACGGCGGCGGCACGCCAGGCGCGGGGCTGGGCGGCGCAGGCGACGGCGGGCCGGGGCTGGGAGGCCTTCCGGCGACGGCGGCGGCACGCCAGGCGCGGGGCTGGGCGGCGCAGGCGAACGGCGGGCCGGGGCTGGGAGGCTCCGGCGACGGCGGCGGCACACCAGGGCGCGGGTCCTGGGCGGGGCGGGGCTGGGCTGGCGACCGCACGGCGGGCCGGGGCTGGGAGGCGCGGCGACGGCGGCGGCACGCCAGGCGCGGGGCTGGGCGGCGCAGGCGACGGGGGCGCGGCCGGGGCGGGGGGCTGGGAGGCTCCGGCGACGGCGGCGGCGGCACGCCAGGCGCGGGGCTGGGCGGCGCAGGCGAGACGGCGGGCCGGGGCTGGGAGGCTCCGGCGACGGCGGCGGCACGCCAGGCGCGGGGCTGGGCGGCGCGCAGGCGACGGCGGGCCGGGGCTGGGAGGCTCCGGCGACGGCGGCGGCGGCACGCCAGGCGCGGGGCTGGGCGGCGCAGGCGACGGCGGGCGGGGCTGGGAGGCTCCGGCGACGGCGGCGGCACGCCAGGCGCGGGGCGGGCGGCGCAGGGGCGACGGGGCGCAGGCGACGGCGGGCCGGGGGCTGGGGGGCTCGGGCGGCCGCGGCGGCGCGCACGCCAGGCGCGGGGCTGGGCGGCGCAGGCGAAGGCGGGCCGGGGCTGGGAGGCTTCCGGCGACGGCGGCGGCACATGCCAGGCGCGGGGCTGGGCGGCGCAGGCGACGGCGGGCCGGGGCTGGGAGGCTCCGGCGACGGCGGCGGCACGCCAGGCGCGGGGCTGGGCGGCGCAGGCGACGGCGGGCGGGGCTGGGAGGCTCCGGCGACGGCGCGGGCACTGCCAGGCGCGGGCTGGGCGGGCGCAGGCGAAGGCGGGCCGGGGCTGGGAGGCTCCGGCGACGGCGGCGGCGCACGCCAGGCGCGGGGCTGGGGCGGCGCAGGCGACAGGCGGGCCGGGGCTGGGAGGCTCGCGACGGCGGCGGCACCGCCAGGCGCGGGGCTGGCGGCGCAGGCGAAGGCGGGCCGGGGCTGGGAGGCTGCGGCGACGGCGGCGGCACGCCAGGCGCGGGGCTGGGCGGAGCAGGCGACGGCGGGGCCGGGGCTGGGAGGCTCCGGCGACGCGGCGGCACGCAGGCGCGGGGCTGGGCGGCGCAGGCGACGGCGGGCCGGGGCTGGGAGGGCTTCCGGCGACGGCGGCGGCACGCCAGGCGCGGGGCTGGGCGGCGCAGGCGACAGGCGGGCCGGGGCTGGAGGCTCCGGCGACGGCGGCGGCACGCCAGGCGCGGGGCTGGGCGGCGCAGGCGACGGCGGGCCGGGGCTGGGAGGCTCCGGCGACGGCGGCGGCACCGCCAGGCGCGGGGCGGGCGGCGCAGGCCCGAAAGGCGGGCCGGGGGCTGGGAGGCTCCTGGCGACGGCGCGGCACACCAGGCGCGGGGGCTGGGCGGCGCAGGCGACGGCGGGGACGGGGCTGGGAGGCTCCGGCGACGGCCGGCGGCACGCCAGGCGCGGTGCTGGGCGGCGCAGGCGAAGGCGGGCCGGGGCTGGGAGGCTCCGGCGACGGCGGCGGCACGCAGGCGCGGGGCTGGGCGGCGCAGGCGAGAGGCGGGCGGGGCTGGGAGGCTCCGGCGACGGCGGCGGCACACCAGGCGCGGGGCTGGGCGGCGCAGGCGAAGGCGGGCCGGGGCTGGGAGGCTTCGGCGACGGCGGCGGCACACCAGGCGCGGGCTGGCGGCGCAGGCGAAGGCGGCCGGGGCTGGGAGGCTCCTGGCGACGGCGGCGGCACGCAGGCGCGGGGCTGGGCGGCTGCAGGCGACGGCGGGCCCGGGGCTGGGAGGCTCCGGCGACGGTCGGCGGCACAGCCAGGCGCGGGGCATGGGCGGCCGCAGGCCGACGGCTGGCCTGGGTCTGGGGAGGCTCAGAGCGACGGCGGCGGCACGCCAGGCGCGGGGCTGGGCGGCGCAGGCGAAGGCGGGCCGGGGCTGGGAGGCTCCGGCGACGGCGGGCGGCACGCCAGGCGCGGGGCTGGGGCGCCAGGCCGACGGCGGGCCGGGGCTGGGAGGCTCCGGCGACGGCGGCGGCACGCCAGGCGCGGGGCTGGCGGCCGCAGGCGAAGGCGGGCCGGGGCTGGGAGGCTCCGGCGACGGCGGCGGCACGCCAGGCGCGGGGCTGGGCGGCGCAGGCGAAGGCGGGCCGGGGGCTGGGAGGCTCCGGCGACGGCGGCGGCACGCCAGGCGCGGGGCTGGGTCGGCGCAGGCGACGGCGGGCCGGGGCTGGGAGGCTCCGGCGACGGCGGCGGCACGACAGGCGCGGGGCTGGGCGGCGCAGGCGAAGGCGGGCCGGGGCTGGGAGGCTTCGGCGACGGCGGCGGCACAGCCAGGCGCGGGGCTGGGCGGCGCAGGCGACGGCGGGCCGGGGCTGGGAGGCTCCGGCGACGGCGGCGGCACGCCAGGCGCGGGGCTGGGCGGCGCAGGCGACGGCGGGCCGGGGCTGGGGAGGCTCCGGCGACGGCGGCGGCACGCCAGGCGCGGGGGCTGGGCGGCGCAGGCGACGGCGGGCCGGGGCTGGGAGGCTCCGGCGACGGCGGCGGCACGCCAGGCGCGGGGCTGGGCGGCGCAGGCGACGGCGGGCCGGGGCTGGGAGGCTCCGGCGACGGCGGCGGCACGCCAGGCGCGGGGCTGGGCGGCGCAGGCGAAGGCGGGCCGGGGCTGGGAGGCTCCGGCGACGGCGGCGGCACGCCAGGCGCGGGGCTGGGCGGCGCAGGCGAAGGCGGGCCGGGGCTGGGAGGCTCCGGCGACGGCGGCGGCACGCCAGGCGCGGGGCTGGGCGGCGCAGGCGACGGCGGGCCGGGGCTGGGAGGCTCGGCGACGGCGGCGGCACAGCCAGGCGCGGGGCTGGGCGGCGCAGGCGACGGCGGGCCGGGGCTGGGAGGCTCCGGCGACGGCGGCGGCACGCCAGGCGCGGGGCTGGGCGGCGCAGGCGAAGGCGGGCCGGGGCTGGAGGCTCCGGCGACGGCGGCGGGCACGCCAGGCGCGGGGCTGGGCGGCGCAGGCGAAGGCGGGCCGGGGCTGGGAGGGCTCCGGCGACGGCGGCGGCACGCCAGGCGCGGGCTGGGCGGCGCAGGCGACGGCGGGCCCGGGGCTGGGAGGCTCCGGCGACGGCGGCGGCACGCCAGGCGCGGGGCTGGGCGGCGCAGGCGACGGCGGGCCGGGGCTGGGAGGCTCCGGCGACGGCGGCGGCACGCCAGGCGCGGGGCTGGGCGGCGCAGGCGACGGCGGGCCGGGGCTGGGAGGCTCCGGCGACGGCGGCGGCACGCCAGGCGCGGGGCTGGGCGGCGCAGGCGAAGGCGGGCCGGGGCTGGGAGGCTCCGGCGACGCGGCGGCACGCCAGGCGCGGGGCTGGGCGGGCGCAGGCGAAGGCGGGCCGGGGCTGGGAGGCTCCGGCGACGGCGGCGGCACGCCAGGCGCGGGGCTGGGCGGCGCAGGCGACGGCGGGCCGGGGCTGGGAGGCTCCGGCGACGGCGGCGGCACACCAGGCGCGGGGCTGGGCGGCGCAGGCGAAGGCGGGCCGGGGCTGGGAGGGCTCCGGCGACGGCGGCGGCACGCCAGGCGCGGGGCTGGGCGGCGCAGGCGAAGGCGGGCCGGGGCTGGGAGGCTCCGGCGACGGCGGCGGCACGCCAGGCGCGGGGCTGGGCGGCGCAGGCGACGGGCGGGCCGGGGCTGGAGGCTTCCGGCGACGGCGGCGGCACGCCAGGCGCGGGGCTGGGCGGCGCAGGCGAAGGCGGGCCGGGGCTGGGAGGCTCGGCGACGGCGGCGGCACGCCAGGCGCGGGGCTGGGCGCGCAGGCGACGGCGGGCCGGGGCTGGGAGGCTCCGGCGACGGCGGCGGCACGCCAGGCGCGGGGCTGGGCGGCGCAGGCGACGGCGGCCGGGGCTGGGAGGCTTCCGGCGACGGCGGCGGCACACCAGGCGCGGGGCTGGGCGGCGCAGGCGACGGCGGGCCGGGGCTGGGAGGCTTCCGGCGACGGCGGCGGCACGCCAGGCGCGGGGGCTGGGCGGCGCAGGCGAAGGCGGGCCGGGGCTGGGAGGCTCCGGCGGACGGCGGCGGCACGCCAGGCGCGGGGGCTGGCGGCGCAGGCGACGGCGGGCCGGGGCTGGGAGGCTCTCGGCGACGGCGGCGGCCACGCCAGGCGCGGGGCTGGTCGGCGGCGCAGGCGACGGCGGGCCGGGCTGGGAGGCTTCGGCGACGGCGGCGGCACGACCAGGCGCGGGCTGGGCGGCGCAGGACGACGGGCGGGCCGGGGCTGGGAGGCTCCGGCGACGGCGGCGGCACAGCCAGGCGCGGGGCTGGGCGGCGCAGGCGACGGCGGGCGGGGCTGGGGCTCTCGGCGACGGCGGCGGCACGCCAGGCGCGGGGCTGGGCGGCGCAGGCGAAGGCGGGCCGGGGGCTGGGAGGCTCCGGCGACGGCGGCGGCACGCCAGGCGCGGGGCTGGGCGGCGCAGGCGAAGGGGGCCGGGGCTGGGAGGATCCGGCGACGGCGGCGGCACGCCAGGCGCGGGGCTGGGCGGCGCAGGCGACGGCGGGCCGGGGCTGGGAGGCTTCGGCGACGGCGGCGGGCACGCCAGGCGCGGGGCTGGGCGGCGCAGGCGACGGCGGGCCGGGGCTGGGAGGCTCCGGCGACGGCGGCGGCACGCCAGGCGCGGGGCTGGGCGGCGCAGGCGAAGGCGGGCCGGGGCTGGGAGGCTTCGGCGAACGGCGGCTGCACACCAGGCGCGGGGCTGGGCGGCGCAGGCGAAGGCGGGCCGGGGCTGGGAGGCTCCGGCGACGGCGGCGGCACGCCAGGCGCGGGGCTGGGCGGCGCAGGCGACGGCGGGCCGGGGCTGGGAGGCTCCGGCGACGGCGGCGGCACGCCAGGCGCGGGGGCTGGGCGGCGCAGGCGACGGCGGGCCGGGGCTGGGAGGCTCCGGCGACGGCGGCGGCACGCCAGGCGCGGGGCTGGGCGGCGCAGGCGACGGCGGGCCGGGGCTGGGAGGCTCCGGCGACGGGCGGCCGGCACGCCAGGCGCGGGGCTGGGCGGCGCAGGCGAAGGCGGGCCGGGGCTGGGAGGCTCCGGCGACGGCGGCGGCACGCCAGGCGCGGGGCTGGGGCGGCGCAGGCGAAGGCGGGCCGGGGCTGGGAGGCTCCGGCGACGGCGGCGGCACGCCAGGCGCGGGGCTGGCGGCGCAGGCGAAGGCGGGCCGGGGTGGGAGGCTCGGCGACGGCGGCGGCACACCAGGCGCGGGGCTGGGGCGGCGCAGGCGAAGGCGGGGCCGGGGCTGGGAGGCTCCGGCGACGGCGGCGGCACGCCAGGCGCGGGGCTGGGCGGCGCAGGCGAAGGCGGGCCGGGGCTGGGAGGCTCCGGCGACGGCGGCGGCACGCCAGGCGCGGGCTGGGCGGCGCAGGCGAAGGCGGGCCGGGGCTGGGAGGCTCTGGCGACGGCGGCGGCACGCCAGGCGCGGGGCTGGGCGGCGCAGGCGACGGCGGGCCGGGGCTGGGAGGCTCCGGCGACGGCGGCGGCACGCCAGGCGCGGGGCTGGCGGCGCAGGCGAAGGCGGGCCGGGGCTGGGAGGCTCCGGCGACGGCGGCGGCACGCCAGGCGCGGGGCTGGGCGGCGCAGGCGAAGGCGGGCCGGGGCTGGGAGCTCCGGCGACGGCGGCGGCACGCCAGGCGCGGGGCTGGGCGGCGCAGGCGACGGCGGGCCGGGGCTGGGAGGCTCCGGCGACGGCGGCGGCACGCCAGGCGCGGGGCTGGGCGGCGCAGGCGACGGCGGGCCGGGGCTGGGAGGCTCCGGCGACGGCGGCGGCACGCCAGGCGCGGGGCTGGGCGGCGCAGGCGACGGCGGGCCGGGGCTGGGAGGCTCCGGCGACGGCGGCGGCACGCCAGGCGCGGGGCTGGGCGGCGCAGGCGACGGCGGGCCGGGGCTGGGAGGCTCCGGCGACGGCGGCGGCACGCCAGGCGCGGGCTGGGCGGCGCAGGCGACGGCGGGCCGGGGCTGGGAGGCTCCGGCGACGGCGGCGGCACGCCAGGCGCGGGGCTGGGCGGCGCAGGCGACGGCGGGCCGGGGCTGGGAGGCTCCGGCGACGGCGGCGGCACGCCAGGCGCGGGGCTGGGCGGCGCAGGCGAAGGCGGGCCGGGGCTGGGAGGCTCCGGCGACGGCGGCGGCACGCCAGGCGCGGGGGCTGGGCGGCGCAGGCGACGGCGGGCCGGGGCTGGGAGGCTCCGGCGACGGCGGCGGCACGCCAGGCGCGGGGCTGGGCGGCGCAGGCGAAGGCGGGCCGGGGCTGGAGGCTCCGGCGACGGCGGCGGCACGCCAGGCGCGGGGCTGGGCGGCGCAGGCGAAGGCGGGCCGGGGCTGGGAGGCTCCGGCGACGGCGGCGGCACGCCAGGCGCGGGGCTGGCGGCGCAGGCGAAGGCGGGCCGGGGCTGGGAGGCTCCGGCGACGGCGGCGGCACGCCAGGCGCGGGGCTGGGCGGCGCAGGCGACGGCGGGCCGGGGCTGGGAGGCTCCGGCGACGGCGGCGGCACGCCAGGCGCGGGGCTGGGCGGCGCAGGCGAAGGCGGGCCGGGGCTGGGAGGCTCCGGCGACGGCGGCGGCACGCCAGGCGCGGGGCTGGGCGGCGCAGGCGAAGGCGGGCCGGGGGCTGGGAGGCTCCGGCGACGGCGGCGGCACGCCAGGCGCGGGGCTGGGCGGCGCAGGCGACGGCGGGCCGGGGCTGGGAGGCTTCCGGCGACGGCGGCGGCACGCCAGGCGCGGGGCTGGGCGGCGCAGGCGACGGCGGGCCGGGGCTGGGAGGCTCTCGGCGACGGCGGCGGCACAGCCAGGCGCGGGGCTGGGCGGCGCAGGCGAAGGCGGGCCGGGGCTGGGAGGCTTCGGCGACGGCGGCGGCACGCCAGGCGCGGGGCTGGGCGGCGCAGGCGACGGCGGGCCGGGGCTGGGAGGCTCCGGCGACGGCGGCGGCACGCCAGGCGCGGGGCTGGGCGGCGCAGGCGACGGCGGGCCGGGGCTGGGAGGCTCCGGCGACGGCGGCGGCACGCCAGGCGCGGGGCTGGGCGGCGCAGGCGACGGCGGGCCGGGGCTGGGAGGCTCCGGCGACGGCGGCGGCACGCCAGGCGCGGGGCTGGGCGGCGCAGGCGACGGCGGGCCGGGGCTGGGAGGCTCCGGCGACGGCGGCGGCACGCCAGGCGCGGGGCTGGGCGGCGCAGGCGACGGCGGGCCGGGGCTGGGAGGCTTCCGGCGACGGCGGCGGCACGCCAGGCGCGGGGCTGGGCGGCGCAGGCGACGGCGGGCCGGGGCTGGGAGGCTCCGGCGACGGCGGCGGCACGCCAGGCGCGGGGCTGGGCGGCGCAGGCGAAGGCGGGCCGGGGCTGGGAGGCTCCGGCGACGGCGGCGGCACGCCAGGCGCGGGGCTGGGCGGCGCAGGCGACGGCGGGCCGGGGCTGGGAGGCTCCGGCGACGGCGGCGGCACGCCAGGCGCGGGGCTGGGCGGCGGCAGGGCGACGGGCGGGCCGGGGGCTGGGAGGCTCCGGCGACGGCGGCGGCCACCCAGGCGCGGGGCTGGGCGGCGCAGGCGAAGGCGGGCCGGGGCTGGGAGGCTCCGGCGACGGCGGCGGCACGCCAGGCGCGGGGCTGGGCGGCGCAGGCGACGGCGGGCCGGGGCTGGGAGGCCTCCGGCGACCGGCGGGCGGCACGCCAGGCGCGGGGCTGGGCGGCGCAGGCGAGCGCGGGCCGGGGCTGGGAGGCTCCGGCGACGGCGGCGGCACGCCAGGCGCGGGGCTGGGCGGCGCGAGGCGACGGCGGGCCGGGGCTGGGAGGCTCCGGCGACGGCGGCGGCACGCCAGGCGCGGGGCTGGGCGGCGCAGGCGACGGCGGGCCGGGGCTGGGAGGCTCCGGCGACGGCGGCGGCACGCCAGGCGCGGGGCGGGCGGCGCAGGCGACGGCGGGCCGGGGCTGGGAGGCTCCGGCGACGGCGGCGGCACGCCAGGCGCGGGCTGGGCGGCGCAGGCGACGGCGGGCCGGGGCTGGGAGGCTCGGCGACGGCGGCGGCACGCCAGGCCGCGGGGCTGGGCGGCGCAGGCGACGGCGGGCCGGGGCTGGGAGGCTCGGCGACGGCGGCGGCACGCCAGGCGCGGGGCTGGGCGGCGCAGGCGACGGCGGGCCGGGGCTTGGGAGGCTCCGGCGACGGCGGCGGCACGCCAGGCGCGGGGCTGGGCGGCGCAGGCGAAGGCGGGCCGGGGCTGGGAGGCTCCGGCGACGGCGGCGGCACAGCCAGGCGCGGGGCTGGGCGGCGCAGGCGAAGGCGGGCCGGGGCTGGAGGCTCCGGCGACGGCGGCGGCACGCCAGGCGCGGGGCTGGGCGGCGCAGGCGAAGGCGGGCCGGGGCTGGGAGGCTCCGGCGACGGCGGCGGCACGCCAGGCCGGGGCTGGGCGGCGCAGGCGAAGGCGGGCCGGGGCTGGGAGGCTCCGGCGACGGCGGCGGCACGCCAGGCGCGGGGCTGGGCGGCGCAGGCGAAGGCGGGCCGGGGCTGGGAGGCTCCGGCGACGGCGGCGGGCACAGCCAGGCGCGGGGCTGGGCGGCGCAGGCGGACGGCGGGGCCGGGGCTGGGAGGCTTCCGGCGACGGCGGCGACATGCCCAGGCGCGGGCTGGGCGGCGCAGAGGCGACGGCGGGCCGGGGCTGGGAGGCTTCCGGCGACGGCGGCCGGAGCCAGGCGCGGGGTGGGGCGCAGGGACGGCGGGCCGGGGGGGGCTCGGGGGGACCGCCAGGCGCGGGGCTGGGCGGCGCAGGCGACGGCGGGCCGGGGCTGGGAGGCTCCGGCGACGGCGGCGGCACACCAGGCGCGGGGCTGGGCGGCGGCAGGCGACGGCGGGCCGGGGCTGGGAGGCTTCGGCGACGGCGGCGGCACGCCAGGCGCGGGGCTGGGCGGCGCAGGCGAAGGCGGGCCAGGGCTGGGAGGCTTCGGCGACGGCGGCGGCATGCCAGGCGCGGGGCTGGGCGGCGCAGGCGACGGCGGGCCGGGGCTGGGAGGCTCCGGCGACGGCGGCGGCACGCCAGGCGCGGGGCTGGGCGGCGCAGGCGACGGCGGGCCGGGGCTGGGAGGCTCCGGCGACGGCGGCGGCACGCCAGGCGCGGGGCTGGGCGGCGCAGGCGAAGGCGGGCCGGGGCTGGGAGGCTCCGGCGACGGCGGCGGCATGCCAGGCGCGGGGCTGGGCGGCGCAGGCGACGGCGGGCCGGGGCTGGAGGCTCCGGCGACGGCGGCGGCACGCCAGGCGCGGGGCTGGGCGGCGCAGGCGACGGCGGGCCAGGGCTGGGAGGCTCCGGCGACGGCGGCGGCATGCCAGGCGCGGGGCTGGGCGGCGCAGGCGAAGGCGGGCCGGGGCTGGGAGGCTCCGGCGAAAGCGGCGGCACGCCAGGCGCGGGGCTGGGCGGCGCAGGCGACGGCGGGCCGGGGCTGGGAGGCTCCGGCGACGGCGGCGGCACGCCAGGCGCGGGGCTGGGCGGCGCAGGCGACGGCGGGCCGGGGCTGGGAGGCTCCGGCGACGGCGGCGGCACGCCAGGCGCGGGGCTGGGCGGCGCAGGCGAAGGCGGGCCGGGGCTGGGAGGCTCCGGCGAAGCGGCGGCACGCCAGGCGCGGGGCTGGGCGGCGCAGGCGAAGGCGGGCCGGGGCTGGGAGGCTCCGGCGACGGCGGCGGCACGCCAGGCGCGGGGCTGGGCGGCGCAGGCGACGGCGGGCCGGGGCTGGGAGGCTTCGGCGACGGCGGCGGCACACCAGGCGCGGGGCTGGGCGGCGCAGGCGAAGGCGGGCCGGGGCTGGGAGGCTCCGGCGACGGCGGCGGCATGCCAGGCGCGGGGCTGGGCGGCGCAGGCGACGGCGGGCCGGGGCTGGGAGGCTCGGCGACGGCGGCGGCATGCCAGGCGCGGGGCTGGGCGGCGCAGGCGACGGCGGGCCGGGGCTGGGAGGCTCCGGCGACGGCGGCGGCACACCAGGCGCGGGGCTGGGCGGCGCAGGCGACGGCGGGCCGGGGCTGGGAGGCTTCGGCGACGGCGGCGGCACGCCAGGCGCGGGGCTGGGCGGCGCAGGCGACGGCGGGTCAGGGCTGGGAGGCTTCGGCGACGGCGGCGGCATGCCAGGCGCGGGGCTGGGCGGCGCAGGCGACGGCGGGCCGGGGCTGGGAGGCTCCGGCGACGGCGGCGGCACGCCAGGCGCGGGGCTGGGCGGCGCAGGCGACGGCGGGCCGGGGCTGGGAGGCTTCGGCGACGGCGGCGGCACGCCAGGCGCGGGGCTGGGCGGCGCAGGCGACGGCGGGCCGGGGCTGGGAGGCTCCGGCGACGGCGGCGGCACGCCAGGCGCGGGGCTGGGCGGCGCAGGCGACGGCGGGCCGGGGCTGGGAGGCTTCGGCGACGGCGGCGGCACGCCAGGCGCGGGGCTGGGCGGCGCAGGCGACGGCGGGTCAGGGCTGGGAGGCTTCGGCGACGGCGGCGGCATGCCAGGCGCGGGGCTGGGCGGCGCAGGCGACGGCGGGCCGGGGCTGGGAGGCTCCGGCGACGGCGGCGGCACGCCAGGCGCGGGGCTGGGCGGCGCAGGCGACGGCGGGCCGGGGCTGGGAGGCTCCGGCGACGGCGGCGGCACGCCAGGCGCGGGGCTGGGCGGCGCAGGCGAAGGCGGGCCGGGGCTGGGAGGCTCCGGCGACGGCGGCGGCATGCCAGGCGCGGGGCTGGGCGGCGCAGGCGACGGCGGGCCGGGGCTGGGAGGCTCCGGCGACGGCGGCGGCACGCCAGGCGCGGGGCTGGGCGGCGCAGGCGACGGCGGGCCAGGGCTGGGAGGCTTCTCCGACGGCGGCGGCATGCCAGGCGCGGGGCTGGGCGGCGCAGGCGAAGGCGGGCCGGGGCTGGGAGGCTCCGGCGACGGCGGCGGCACGCCAGGCGCGGGGCTGGGCGGCGCAGGCGACGGCGGGCCGGGGCTGGGAGGCTCCGGCGACGGCGGCGGCACGCCAGGCGCGGGGCTGGGCGGCGCAGGCGACGGCGGGCCGGGGCTGGGAGGCTCCGGCGACGGCGGCGGCACGCCAGGCGCGGGGCTGGGCGGCGCAGGCGAAGGCGGGCCGGGGCTGGGAGGCTCCGGCGACGGCGGCGGCACGCCAGGCGCGGGGCTGGGCGGCGCAGGCGAAGGCGGGCCGGGGCTGGGAGGCTCCGGCGACGGCGGCGGCACGCCAGGCGCGGGGCTGGGCGGCGCAGGCGACGGCGGGCCGGGGCTGGGAGGCTTCGGCGACGGCGGCGGCACACCAGGCGCGGGGGCTGGGCGGCGCAGGCGAAGGCGGGCCGGGGCTGGGAGGCTCCGGCGACGGCGGCGGCACGCCAGGCGCGGGGCTGGGCGGCGCAGGCGACGGCGGGCCGGGGCTGGGAGGCTCCGGCGACGGCGGCGGCACGCCAGGCGCGGGGCTGGGCGGCGCAGGCGACGGCGGGCCGGGGCTGGGAGGCTCCGGCGACGGCGGCGGCATGCCAGGCGCGGGGCTGGGCGGCGCAGGCGACGGCGGGCCGGGGCTGGGAGGCTCCGGCGACGGCGGCGGCACGCCAGGCGCGGGGCTGGGCGGCGCAGGCGACGGCGGGCCGGGGCTGGGAGGCTTCGGCGACGGCGGCGGCACGCCAGGCGCGGGGCTGGGCGGCGCAGGCGAAGGCGGGCCGGGGCTGGGAGGCTCCGGCGACGGCGGCGGCACGCCAGGCGCGGGGCTGGGCGGCGCAGGCGAAGGCGGGCCGGGGCTGGGAGGCTCCGGCGACGGCGGCGGCACGCCAGGCGCGGGGCTGGGCGGCGCAGGCGACGGCGGGCCGGGGCTGGGAGGCTTCGGCGACGGCGGCGGCACACCAGGCGCGGGGCTGGGCGGCGCAGGCGAAGGCGGGCCGGGGCTGGGAGGCTCCGGCGACGGCGGCGGCATGCCAGGCGCGGGGCTGGGCGGCGCAGGCGACGGCGGGCCGGGGCTGGGAGGCTTCGGCGACGGCGGCGGCACGCCAGGCGCGGGGCTGGGCGGCGCAGGCGACGGCGGGCCGGGGCTGGGAGGCTCCGGCGACGGCGGCGGCACACCAGGCGCGGGGCTGGGCGGCGCAGGCGACGGCGGGCCAGGGCTGGGAGGCTTCGGCGACGGCGGCGGCACGCCAGGCGCGGGGCTGGGCGGCGCAGGCGACGGCGGGTCAGGGCTGGGAGGCTTCGGCGACGGCGGCGGCATGCCAGGCGCGGGGCTGGGCGGCGCAGGCGACGGCGGGCCGGGCTGGGAGGCTCCGGCGACGGCGGCGGCACGCCAGGCGCGGGGCTGGGCGGCGCAGGCGACGGCGGGCCGGGGCTGGGAGGCTTCGGCGACGGCGGCGGCACGCCAGGCGCGGGGCTGGGCGGCGCAGGCGACGGCGGGCCGGGGCTGGGAGGCTCCGGCGACGGCGGCGGCACGCCAGGCGCGGGGCTGGGCGGCGCAGGCGACGGCGGGCCGGGGCTGGGAGGCTCCGGCGACGGCGGCGGCACACCAGGCGCGGGGCTGGGCGGCGCAGGCGACGGCGGGCCAGGGCTGGGAGGCTTCTCCGACGGCGGCGGCATGCCAGGCGCGGGGCTGGGCGGCGCAGGCGACGGCGGGCCGGGGCTGGGAGGCTCCGGCGACGGCGGCGGCACGCCAGGCGCGGGGCTGGGCGGCGCAGGCGAAGGCGGGCCGGGGCTGGGAGGCTCCGGCGACGGCGGCGGCACGCCAGGCGCGGGGGCTGGGCGGCGCAGGCGACGGCGGGCCGGGGCTGGGAGGCTCCGGCGACGGCGGCGGCACGCCAGGCGCGGGGCTGGGCGGCGCAGGCGAAGGCGGGCCGGGGCTGGGAGGCTCCGGCGACGGCGGCGGCACGCCAGGCGCGGGGCTGGGCGGCGCAGGCGACGGCGGGCCGGGGCTGGGAGGCTCCGGCGACGGCGGCGGCACGCCAGGCGCGGGGCTGGGCGGCGCAGGCGACGGCGGGCCGGGGCTGGGAGGCTCCGGCGACGGCGGCGGCACGCCAGGCGCGGGGCTGGGCGGCGCAGGCGACGGCGGGCCGGGGCTGGGAGGCTCCGGCGACGGCGGCGGCACGCCAGGCGCGGGGCTGGGCGGCGCAGGCGACGGCGGGCCGGGGCTGGGAGGCTCCGGCGACGGCGGCGGCACGCCAGGCGCGGGGCTGGGCGGCGCAGGCGACGGCGGGCCGGGGCTGGGAGGCTCCGGCGACGGCGGCGGCACGCCAGGCGCGGGGCTGGGCGGCGCAGGCGAAGGCGGGCCGGGGCTGGGAGGCTCCGGCGACGGCGGCGGCACGCCAGGCGCGGGGCTGGGCGGCGCAGGCGACGGCGGGCCGGGGCTGGGAGGCTCTGGCGACGGCGGCGGCACGCCAGGCGCGGGGCTGGGCGGCGCAGGCGATGGAGGGTCCGGGCTGGGCGGGTCCGGTGATGGTGGCTCCGGGCTGGGCGGTGGCGGCGATGGTGGCTCCGGGCTGGGCGGCGGCGGAGATGGAGGGTCCGGGCTGGGCGGGTCCGGTGATGGGGGCTCTGGGCTGGGCGGCGGCGGAGATGGTGGTTCCGGGCTGGGAGGTTCCGGTGATGGGGGCTCCGGGCTGGGCGGTGGCGGCGATGGTGGTTCCGGGCTGGGCGGCGGCGGCGATGGGGGCTCCGGGCTGGGCGGTGGCGGTGATGGGGGCTCCGGGCTGGGCGGTGGCGGCGATGGTGGTTCCGGGCTGGGCGGTTCCGGTGATTGGGGCTCCGGGCTGGGCGGTTGCGGCGATGGGGGCTCCGGGCTGGGCGGCGGCGGCGATGTGGGCTCCGGGTTGGGCGGTGGCGGCGATGGGGGCTCCGGGCTGGGCGGCGGCGGCGATGTGGGCTCCGGGCTGGGCGGCGGCGGAGATGGTGGTTCCGGGCTCGGCGGTTTCGGCGATGGGGGCTCCGGGCTGGGCGGTGGCGGCGATGGTGGTTCCGGGCTGGGAGGTTCCGGTGATGGGGGCTCCGGGCTGGGCGGCGGCGGCGATGTGGGGTCCGGGCTGGGCGTCGGCGGAGATGGAGGGTCCGGGCTGGGAGGTTCCGGTGATGGGGGCTCCGGGCTGGGCGGTGGCGGCGATGGTGGTTCCGGGCTGGGAGGTTCCGGTGATGGGGGCTCCGGGCTGGGCGGTGGCGGCGATGGGGGCTCCGGGCTGGGCGGTTCCGGCGATGGGGGCTCCGGGCTGGGCGGTGGCGGCGATGGGGGCTCCGGGCTTGGCGGCGCCGGCGATGGCGGCTCCGGGCTGGGGGGGCGGCGGCGATGGTGGGTTCGGGCTGGGCGGTGGCGGCGATGGGGGCTCCGGGCTGTGCGGCGGCGGCGATGGTGGTTCCGGGCTGGGCGGCGGCGGCGATGGGGGCTCCGGGCTGGGCGGTGGCGGCGATGGGGGCTCCGGGCTGGGCGGCGGCGGAGATGGTGGTTCCGGGCTGGGCGGTTTCGGCGATGGGGGCTCCGGGCTGGGCGGTGGTGGCGATGGTGGTTCCGGGCTGGGCGGTGGCGGCGATGGGGGCTTCGGGCTGGGCTGTGGCGGCGATGGTGGTTCCGGGCTGGGCGGTTTCGGCGATGGGGGCTCCGGACTGGGCGGTGGTGGCGATGGTGGCTCTGGGCTGGGTGGCGGTGGTGACGGTGGTGGCGCCGGGCTTGGCGGTGGCGGCGATGGAGGGTCCGGGCTGGGCGGCGGCGGTGACGGAGGCTCCGGTCTGGGCGGCGGCGGTGACGATGGCTCGGGGCTGGGTGGCGGCGGTGACGGGGGTGGCTCCGGACTGGGCGGCGGTGGCGACGGAGGGTCCGGACTGGGCGGCGGCAGGGATGGAGGGTCCGGGCTGGGTGGCGGCGGTGACGGGGGGATTTGAGGTGGTGGATTGGAGGGTGCGGTTTGGTAGGGCGTTGCAGTCTCGGGTGGCGGAGCTGGTTGCACCATTTCTGCGTTTGGAAGATGAAGAAACGACTCAGTTGTCGATGGATTCGTACTTTCAACAAATCATGCTGAATCATAGTGTTTGCAGATGACCCTGCGCACACACCTGTTGCGGATGGCGACGTGCCATACGCCCCGACGCCCTCCCTGGTCGCCTGGCGTGGTGGGCTGCCTTGTCGCATCCCATTATAGGATCCTGGCGTGGCAGGGGTGTCCGGCACGAACTGCCCCTCGCCACCCAGGTAAAGAGGCAGCAGCGCGTCACGCGCTGTGTCGGCACCAGCGCCGCTGCTGGCGCCGGCGGATGCTGCGTAAGCTGGCGTGGAGGATCCAGCAGTGGATCCTGCAGTGGATCCAGCAGTGGATCCTGCAGTGGATCTGCTGCTGCCGGTGTCCCCGTACGTGCCCGCCGTCCGTGGCGCTGGGTACCGGCTGCCGGCCGGGCTGGGCGGGCGCGCCCGCTCCCGCCGCTGCTGGCCGCGCAAAGGCCCACGTGGAGGCGGCGGCGCCCCTGAGGCAGCCACGTGACTGTTGCCGTACTGCGGCGGCGGCAAGCCCCGCTCCGTGCCTGTGTTTGGCTGGTTCCCTTGTGACCCCGCCGGCACCGCCGCCACAGGTGCACCCGGGTATGCAGCCACACCTGGGGGTGGGGGTGGGGGGCAGGCGGGCGGGCGGGCAAGTGATGAGGTGAGCGGCAGGACGGGCGGGCAGAAGCGAAGCATGCCAGGCAGTGAGGGTAGCACGAATGGAAGCAGGGCTATCAGGGCTATCAATGGAAGTAGCGTACTGCGGTCCGGACTCGGACCCAGCGCTGCTGCCATCACCCACCACCCCACAAGAACCCAGCGCGCATAGAGCGCCGCCGGCGGTGCGGGTGAGCAGACACTTGCGACGCCCCGCCATGCATGGCACAACCCCCCGCAATGGTTGATTTGGGAACTGGAGAAAACTGCCCCACCACCCCGCATCCTCTGTCAAGGATTTACTGACCAGCCGGCGTGTCGTAGTATGGCGGAGATGCTCCGTGCCCGCTCCCTCCTCCACGGGCCACAGCTTCGCCCGCCGGGCGGGAAACGGATGGCGGCGGCCCCGAGGCCAGCTCCTGCACTTGCGCCGACTGCGGCGGGTCCAAAGCGTAGAAATCGTGTGGGGGCGCGGCTGCGCCGCTCCCTCCGCGCCTCCCCTCCCTAGTGTCGCCGCCTCCCTCCCTAGTGTTAATGGCCGCCTCACGCGTGACTATAGGGGCATCTCGCACAGAGGACCGGACTTTCTTGGAACCCCCGCCGTAGCCTGGGGGGGGGGCGACGGTGCCAACCACGGGACAACGGCATTCGGGTGTGAATGCTGTGTGATCAGCAGGTGCACATCTATTGGTACTGTGTGCAACACTCATATCGCATTGTGTCGCTGTGTGCAAACCGGTCGCCCCCAGTTCAACCGGTGCTCGGCACCCGGTGCTCGAGATCACCGTCACCGTCACGTGGACCGCGTGGGCGGTCGGCACCCCCCCCCTGCCGGGCACCCGCCGTAGACCCCGACGTCACGTACCGGGCGTGGGCTCTCCAGCTCCAGAGACAAATTGCAGCCCCATAGATAGTAGGCAGATCAGGAGAAGCCAACGAGCCGTGCTCCAAAAGCCACCCGTAGTCAGTGGATGGCGCGTGGCTACCGATGACGGCACGCCACGCCTCTGGCCGGCGGGACGGCGCCGTCCTGGCCCGCTGGCTATATATTGGAAGCTAGTTGACATGAATGATGAATTGGTCCACAGAGGATTAAATTGGGCAGGCTCTCAACGAGCTGGCACGTTTCACAGCGGATTAATTCACTCGTAGCGCTGAAATCATGCACCTACAAGCTATCTAGGTACTATGCGTCTAGAAAATTGGGTTCAGTGCACGGTACAGGCGTGGTTGGGCGGGGTGAAGGCATGAATATGCAAAATCTGTGGGCTCGTGGCGATCTTATAATAACGTGCGTTGTTTGACTGCGAATGCGATGCGAGATGAGTGCTGACTGCCGCCTGGACATGGTTTACTAGTGCCTCATTTTTTTGTGATCGGCATTTTCTGATGGGCCTCCAACGTGGGGCTGATTACTGCTTACAAGCAAATCTGTGGTATGTAACGCAAATATCACCAGAGTGAAGCAAATGCGTGGCGAACGAAACGATTTCTTTGGCTGACTACACTTCGCGTTTCGCTGCGCCTGGCCCTGTGCCCTTGCGTGATTGTAAAGGGTGTCGACGACTTGAGAGATTTTACGTACCAAGGGGCCTGGGGGCGGTGTCAGCAAAGTTCGCCCTCAGACTTCGACTATCGATTCGCGTGACGCCGAAACTTTTTTATGTACACACACCGCGCGCCACGCCGCATGTTCTGCTGCCATGCCGCACATACACACCGCCGAAACTTTTATTGCGCCGCCTCCGGGACCCGCGCCTGCGGACCTTTCATGTGCCGCCATTGGCACGCGCTACTACGCCGAAACTTTTTTATGTACACACACCGCGCGCCAGCAGAAAACCACCGCGCGCCAGCAGAAAAGTGCGCCACCCAGCGTGGAGCCGTCGCCTCGGCCAAGGCACAGCTGCAGAAAAGTTTCGTGGGCAGAAGGATGCACGTATGATTGATTTCCGACCGTTGCCAGCAGTTGAAAACGTAGGAAATGAAACGATTGGGAGGGGCAACTGGAGGGACGGCGGAGACGCACGACGGCGTCCGACGCACTCCCGCGCCATGGTACGTCCCAATTGCTACCTGTGCGGAATGCAGCGTCGCGGGCAAGTGTGGTGTGGGCAGGTCAGGCGTTTGGCAGAAGATTTCGGCCTGGGTTGGGGCGGTTTGGGGCCCAGGGGCCCGAGAGGGCAACCCCGGAGAGAAAGTTGCGTGGGCCAGGCATTTAGTCGGGTCAAAGATGGCGCATTTTGTGGACGGTGACCTGGGATGAAGTGAACCCGAATTGGGAGGCCCGGGGGAGCCGGGGGGAAGGGGGGGTCCGCTACGGTCTGGCTGCTGTATGAAGCCTCAGGCCGTAGGCAGCGCAGGGGCCGCAGCAGGTGTTACGGATGCGGCCTGTGCCCACGAAATTGTGTGTGCCCGTAGACTTGATCAGGGCTACCTCGTGGGTTGTGGTGGGGTGTGGGTCCGCTGCGGTATGGGGCAGTCTGGCGCCGTCTTCCGGTCCTCCGGCCCCGTACCGTACCACCCGGCCCCATAGTACCCTGCATGGACTCGACTTGGCGGGCTTCGGCTCGGCTTCGGCTCACGGAGTAGCAGCTGAGACTCCCCGCTGGAATACTTCCCCTAGCCGCTGCGGCCTGCTACCGCAGTACCGCACTACCGCATACGGTACTGTGCTATGCGCGCCAGCAAAGACGGCTAACCAGGCACCGGCCCGTCTCAACCTGCTCGCCGGTACCGCTTCTCCGCTCCGCACATGCACGCCGCCGCCGCCGGGCCCAGGGCCGCCGCCGCTGCTGCCTGCTGGCCCAGGGCCGCCGGCCCGCCGCCCCCGATGCTGGGCCCCGGGTCACCGCAACTGAAGTGCCGCAAGTTTTGTCGGGTCGGGAAGGCAGCCCTGGCCGCAGGTGCCCACGATGGATGCCTGACTGTGAAAAGTACCGTGGCAGGGCAGCCATCGCCCTACCCAAGCATGCTTGTTTCCATCCGGTCGCTCCCATCCCAAGAATCATAGTCCCGCATGCGCGTCATCCTCGCGCCACATTTGCGGACTCACGCTGCCAACGCTCACTGCTGCGCACGCCTCAAGACACACCCGCCCGCTTCTGTATACCGTACGGCACTCGCTCCTACGCGCTGCGCAGTTGTGCAGCGTGCACCTCCAAAAACGCAATGGTCGTCACCTCGCACTCTCACCCTCGGGCCCTCCTGTCGCAGTGGGCGTCTCAACCGCACTACGGTAGTCGCCCGTCCAAGAGACCAACACACTATTGCCCCTAGCTCAGTTGATGGCGGCAGCACGCGACAGCAAATCCGCCAGCCCGAAGTCGTCGCCGGCGTCCTCCTCCTCCTCCTCGTCCTCCTCCTCGTCCTCCTCCATGTTTTCGTCCAGCGGGCCCAGCGCCGCCGCCTTGCCCGCCGCCGCCATGACCGACCGCAGCTCGTCCAGGCCTGATGAGAGGAACGGAGTGTGTGGGGGTGGGCCCGAAAGGGGGCGGGGCGGATTCAAGGTTCGGGGAGTTGGGTGCTCCGAAGCACAGCAGAAAGCGGACCAGGCGTGCGCGTGGACGCAGTGCGTCTTGCGCCAGTGAGTGGCGTCTTATCTCGTTGTGTTATCTCGTTGCCCATTGCATGGTGCGCACTTGCGGCGCCGTCGGCAGCGCATATCCTGTCTTCCACTCTGACTCTGACACTCGTGCGCGATGCAGGCAAGCTGCGATCGATGCCCCGCACCCACCCACTCCAAACCCTGAGCCAGGCGCTGCACGCCGGCTGCCGGACCCAACGGCATGACGCGTTCCCTCGGTACCCGCACCACCGGACACCGGCACCTCACAGAACGGCTATCCCCCCCCCGCACCCCGCCACCCGCCGCCACTCGCCCAGGGAACCATTCCCGTGCGTGCACTCACCCGCCTCGCTGATCTCGTTCTCGTCCAGCGCCAGCAGCTGCAGTGAGGGCTTGCCCGCAACCGCCTTGGCCGCCGCCACCGCGCCCACACGCCGGATCTGTCAACGGGTTCGTGACAGTGCGGCAGCCAGCGGGGGTTGGCGCGCAACGGAAGGCCCACACATAGGCGCGCACGCCGGCTGGCTTGCGACTACCCTTGCCCACTGGGCACAGAAGTGAGCAGCATCCGAGGCAAACGCGGGGACGCATGCACTCACCCAAACAACGGCGCACCGTATTACACAAGTGCTTGCGATGAATGCAAACGCAATACGCCGTCGAATTCAAAACACAACACCCCTCACACAAAACACAACCGCACACGCACATGCACACGCACCTGGTTGCCGACCAGGTCGACGCTCTCGGGCGCCGCCAGCGCCGCCAGCGCGCGCGACAGCGTGACGGCGCCGCGGTCGCCCAGCTCGTTCTCGCGCAGGTTGACGGAGCGCAGCGAGCGCGCGTGCGCCGCCACCAGCGCCGCCACCGCCTGCCCGCATGCCGCGCGGCACAGGTGGGCCGTAGGCGCACGAGGCGGGCGGATGAGGCAGGCCGTGGGGCGCATGCGGCAGAACCCAATGCGAAGGCACGGGCGGCGCATGCTGTGGCGGGAGCCCGAGCCGCCAGCGCCGCCCCCAAACTGACGCCCGCCCACCCGTCCGCCCGCCCACCGCATCCACCCAGTCGCCGGCGGATGGATGCGCACCCCTCAACCAGCCCTGCCCACCCCCTCCCCTTCGCCAGGCCTGGCCGCGCCGCTCCCCTGCCCCCTGGTGTAGCTTGGGCTGGTACACACAACCCCCCCTGCCACATCACATGGACGGCTGCCCCTGCCCCCCCCCCCCCCTCCTCCGCGCCCACCTTGGCCGCGGCGGGGTCCACCTCGTTCAGCGCCAGGCCCAGCTCCTCCAGGTGCTGCCGCGGGCGCCCGGCGGCTGCGGGCAGGCAGGCCCCGGGGGGTTTGAGCAAAAGTGATGGTGTGGTTAGGAAAGTCGGGGTGGGTGAGAGAAGAGCGGCGCGGGGCGCGGCGCGGCGGGAGGCGCGCACGGTTGCGGGGTGGGGGAACATGTGCGGGCAGTGTGGTGGCGGGTCGATTCGACGAATCGACCCATTTGCCGCATTCCGCAGCACCGCTGCACCCCGCCAGCAACGCCACACGCCCCCAACCCCAACCCCAACCCCACCACCACCACCACCACCCAGCACCCCGACCCCGGCGCACCCTCCGCTGCGGCGTAGCCCTGCAGCAGGCCGCCGCACAGCGCCGCCACGCCGTCGGGGCCCAGGCCCGTGTCGTTCAGGTTGAGCGCCCGCAGCGCCGGCTGCCCGCCCAGCGCCGCCGCCAGCGCGGGCGCCGCCTCGGACGTCAGCGGGTTGTCGGAGAAGTCCAGCCGCACCAGGCAGCTGCCTGCGGGGGGGTTGCAAGGATGTTTGGAAAAGCGTAATAGGTGCACTGAAGACTGCGTCTGGAGTTCGGTACGTTACCGAAGTGAGGGGGGGGGGGTTGTAAACACCAGCCCAATCTAAACCCAAGCGAAACTAGACAAGGGACAGGCAGGGGGGTGAGGGTAGCCGTTCATGTGACGGGGGGGGGGGTTGTAAACACCAGCCCAATGGTGCAAAGATGGTACATAGAAGTGTGGGGGAGGGGGTTCCATGCATGGTTTATTAAGATAAGAGGGACGGCGCTGAGGGGGTGATGCAAGGATGGTGAGCGAAGTGTTGCAGGGTAGAGCGCGTGGGCAGGCGTGGGGTGGGTTGCGGGGTGCAGGGCCGTACAAATACAGGCCGCCCATCTTTGCAACCCCCCTGGTGTAGCTTGGGCTGGTATTCATACCCCCCCCCCAAACTGTGCACACGCACCCGCCATCAGCCCCTTGGCCAGCGCAATGCCGCCCGCGGGGCCCACGCGGCTGGAGGCGAAGCGGATGTCCTGCAGCCGGCAGGGCGGCAGGCAGCAGCGGGGGGGCGGGGGGGCAGGGCGGCGGGGCGGCAGGGCACGTGAGGTCACAGGAGGGCACACCCAACGACGTCCCGTCGGCCCTGCTGCGGCTCGCACACGTGAGCCTTTGTGATTCTTCCCCCTCTGTCCTCAACACACACACACACACACACACACACACACACACACACACACACACACACACACACACACACAGCCGCGGCGCCCACCTCCATGCGCGGCGCGCGCGCCAGCAGGCCGGCGATGTGGGCGGCGCCCTCGTCGCCGCTCATGTTGTTGAACAGCTGCGGGGCAGGCGGGGGTGGAGCGGAGGCGGAGGCGGGGCGGGGCGGTTTGGCGGGGCGGGTTAGAGGAGGGGAAAGGGAAAGGGCACGTGAAGACCAGCCAAAGGTGGACCACGGAGGCAGTCAACCCGGCCCGAGAGGTCTTGGCACATGGCATGCTGCTAGCCGGCCCTCGTCCAATGCGACGACACGAACACACGGCACGCAGCAGCTCTGTGAGCGGCACGCCGCACCCTTGCCCGTCCCTCGTCCCCCGGACCCTGCCCCTCATCCCCCCGCCCGCGGCCCCCAGCCGCCGGTGCCACTACCCCAACTCCACACACGCACCGCCACGCACGCACGCACACGCACGCACCTGCAGGCGGCGCAGGCGGGAGGGGTCCGCCAGCAGCTCGGCGGTGGCGCGGCAGGCGTGCACGGACAGGCCCACGTTCTGCAGCGACAGCGACTCCAGCGGCGCCTGGCGGTCGGCATGAGGGGAGGGAACGGAGGGGGCGTGTGAACACCAACCCAAGCTAGGCGAGTTGCGATGTTCAAAAGTGAGGGGTGGGAAAGGAGCAGCAACGGGGAGGGCGGGGCAGCAGTGGGCAGTCCAGGTGCGATGTGCAGCCATCACCGCCGGCGCCAGCGTCTCGCCCTGTGCCCGTCCGCCCGCCCACCTTGCCCTTGAGCACCGCCTCGCACGCGCGCACGCCCTTCTCGCCCAGTGCGTTGTCCGACAGGTTCAGCGCCGTCAGCTGCAGGGCAGCAGGCAGGGAGGGGGATTGCAAGGTTCATACAGCGAAGTGTAGCAGCGTAGACATGGAGCGGGAGGCGTGTGTGTGAATGCCAGCGCAAGCTAAACCTGTACCTCACTAGACAGGGGACAGGCAAATGCAAGGGGGTGGGTTGCGAAGGTGGTAAGGGAAGTGCCGCAGAGGGCGGGGTTAGGGTCCGGTGCTCCAGACACGACCACAGCTCACAGCCCCGGCCTGCAGCCTCACGGGGCCCCGCAAACACACCTGCGGGGCGCCCGCCAGCGCGCCGCTCAGCACCCGCAGCACATCCAGCGCCTCGTCCTCCTGCGGGTGCGGGGGTGTTTGTGGGGGAAGGGGTCGCGTCGGCAAAGTGCGGGGCAAGCGCGGCATGCATGTGGGTTGGGTGCGCGGGCGGGCACCGCAGGTGCGGCAGCAGCAGATGGGCGGCGGCGGCACGCAGGGCCCGCCGCTGAGCGCGCACGCGCCCCCAGTTCGCGCCTCCCCCACACTCTTGACACGGCCACCCGACTCGTATACCCGCGGCACCAGCGGACTGCCCCTCCTGCTGTTGCACCTCCCAGCCATACCGTGCATCCACCCCGCGGTCCCCTGTATAGTTAGCTTGGGCTGGTGTTCACACCACGCCCCCCGCCCCCGCCCCCTTTCCAGCACCCACCGGGCGGCCGGCGATGACGTCGCTGATGTCCGCCTCGCGCAGCACGTGCGACACCGCGGCGATGGCGCGCGCGGCCACAGCGGCGGCGTCGCGGCCAAAGGACTTGGTGCTGAAGCGGATCTGGCGGGAGCGAGGCGAGGCGAGGCGCAGGCAGGTGCGAGGGAGGGTTGTCAGTAAGCCACAAGGGGGCGCAGGGCAAGGGCAAGGGCAAGGGCAAAGCACAGGATGTGCCAGCTTCGTAGCGGCGTCCTGCCCCGCACCCGCATTGCCCTGCTCCAGCCACACACCCGGCTTCATCCCTTCCCACGCCGCCGTTGCCCCGCCCCTCCCAGCCCCGCCCAGCCCCATACCGCCCACCCGCACCGTGGCGCCTACGGCGCTGCGCCATGTTTCACCGCACCGGTAGGTCCAATGTGACCCCGCCCCTGCCCGCCCCCCCCACCGCCCCCATTCGGTAACGACTTCGAAAAGCAGTCTTCAGTGCATCCTGTACCGCTTTCCCGAACATCTTTGCAACCCCCCGCCCCGTGCGGCCCCACCTTGCTGACGCCGCTGCCGGGCGCCAGCAGCGCCGCCAGCAGCTGCTCGGTGGCGTCGGCGGTCAGGAAGTCGCGGCTGCCGGTCAGGTCCACGTGCTGCAGGGGGGGGTGCAAAGATGGTACATAGGGGGGGAGGGGAGCAGGCATGCGTTGGGGGTGGGTGGGGCGTGGGGTCGGGCGTGGGGTCGGATGTTTAGACGGAGGAGGGGGGTCGGCGGGGCACCAATGGTGAGGGGCGTGAGAGGTTTCCGCTGACTGAAGAGTGAGAGCGCCTCTCGCTCGGGTCGCTGCGACATTTACCTCTCCCCCCGTCCCGCCCCGAGGCAGCAGCAACTCACCGTCACCGCGCCGGCCGCGCCGGCGGCGCCGGGCATGGCCACGCCCTCCACCTTGCCGCCGTCCTTCACCGTCTGGATGACCAGCTCGCCCAGCTTACTGCGCAACAACACAGACCAAGTGGGTGCCGAGGAGTCCTGATGTCAGGCCGATTGAGTACCATGCAAAACGCGCGACGTCGTTTCTGTGCCGTTCGCCGCCGCGCCGAGGCCGTTGTCCTAGCCCCTGCGCCACCCGTATGCCCTGAGCAGCACGAAGCGCGCAGCTGCACGCCTGTAGAGTTTCTGACGGAGCTGTGGTGCCCTCCCCGACCTCAAATGCCCGGGCTGCAAAACCCCCCATCGAGGCTTGTCGCAGGGCGCCGCTGACACGCACCGCGCGTAGCCGCGGGTGGTCTCCGCGAGCGGGCGGCTCCCGGTGGTGGTGCGCGCCGCGACCTCGGCGGCGGTGTATGCCTTCTTCTCGATGGCAGCAGCCGCAACCGCCGCGACCTGCGCAGCCCAGCGAATGCGGCGTCAGGAACCCCCGGCGTCACGTTCTTTGCATGTGCGGCGGGGCGGTGGCGCTTGCCTGCCCAGCCCTTCCGATGGACTCGATTCTATTAGCTGTAGTTTCAGCTATTTAACGAAGCCACAGACGGGCCGCAGCAAATGATCCCCGCCCATCGATCTGCGGAATTTAAAACGTTTGCGCACCTCAGCGCTTAGCTCCAGGCCCTGGACGTGCGCCAGCGCACAGATGTTGCTGACCAAGCGCTGGACCACATCCTCGCGCTGGCCGGGCGTGAGCGACCACGCGGTCATGATGTCACTCTTGATGTTTCTCTGCAGCGGCTCACAGGACGTCCGTTGGTGTGCGGTGACAAACTCGTATGAACTGTAGACAAGTATGAAGCTGTGGAAGCTGGTCGCACTTGTGACCCGTGCCAAACACAATGCGGTGCGCTGAGAGCGCGGGGACCCGTGCCACCTCTCTCACGCGTTTGTGGCCGGCCAGGGCCGGCTGCGTTAGGTCCAGGACTGTGGGACTGTACAAACACCCGCAGTTTGGGCCTGTGGTGGGCCGTTGGGATAAGATGAGAACGTGCAGTGGGCGCAGGAACCGCTGACTCCGGAGCGCTGCGTTCCGTGCGTGCTTGGGCGCCAGGTGTGCTGACGTCGTGAGTCATGCGTCGTTTTGCGTGCGCATCAGTGCGCGTTCGCAGCGTGAGTCCTGCTTTTGTGCTGGGCCTGGTAGCCGAGCGCCATGGGGCTGGTGTGGCGCCACAGGTGGCAGGTGGCGCGGGCCATTCGGTGGCGAGGGCCGCACGGCACCACGCCTACCGGACCAATTTGATCGACGCGGCGGTGTGCAGGGTGGGCACATGCAGGTGGACAGGACAGGCTGGGGGCCGCACAGACGCACAGTCTGTCGCAAACCGACCATGACCGCGCTGTGGCGGATGCGGCTACGCTGGTTGCCAGGCCGGGTGTGCAGTGGCCGGCGCAGACCGTACTGCCCGCTGCTGCCCCATACTGCCCGTAGCTGCCACTCGCCCGTGCTTCGCGCCCAGCAGTCCCGCGCCTCCGCCCCTAGCGTATACGTGCACAGGGTGCAGGCAAAGAGCTGCGGAAAGGGTTGCAGGCGGTCAACGGCCTGCCGTGCTTCGCGGCCGTCCGACGTGCGGTGGTGGTCCAACAGGCGGTGTGCAGTCACGTCGCCCCGGATGCGGTCGTCGGTCCGGCTACGACAACCTTGCGTACGAATGATACGACACTCAAACTGGCCGTAAGCCTTGCCGTAAGCTGTGCCTGGTGGGGTGTGCGGACGTTGGAGGCCTGAACTGGAGTCCGCAATGGCGGCCGTGCGGGAAGCAAGGCAGGAGATGGGGCCGCCAGCCGGCACGCGCAAGAGGAGCCGTCTGGCTCACGCTCTGAGCTCCATGGCGTGCGTGTGGGGCTGCTGGCGCTCCCGGTCAGGCCTGCGTGCCCTGTCAGCCGCCCAGTCACTAGATCTGGGAGAGATGGTCGGCCACGGGGATTGGGGGCACACCACCCCGGGACGCACACCTGCATACGAAGAGTTGCAACATAGGCACGGGAGCACCCTGTGTGGATGTCGCCACAGCTCGCTTCCGCACCGCCACCATCCTCGACAGTGGGCCGCAGCAGTTCTCCCGCGCGGCACTTGGCTCTTTCACTCCGTGCCCCGTTCCGTGACATTCCAGCGCGGCACGGCAACCAGTCTCCAACGGCGCAGCGGCCCTGCCGCCCTGCACTCCCCATTCCTCATGTACGCCCCACATGCTCGGTATGTACAGTCCAGTCGCTCGTCTGCGCTTCGCCGCTTCCCCCTTTTCACAGGAAAAGCAACAGTCTCCAATTCAGTCGCAAACGGCCATTGCTACAGTTACTCGCGTCCCCAGGCAGCGCATGTCCGCTCCCTCCTGCTGTCGTCCCGGCTCTCTCCTGCTGTACCCGTCGCGCGCCGTCCGCCCGCCATGCAGGCAGGCCTTGACACCTGTACTCGCCTACCCCGCCTGACTACACACCCACTCGGTGTGTCCACTAAACACACATTGCAGTCCGCACGAAGCCATGAACAGCAAGCCGGACCCCACCTACCCCCACCTACCCCCACAGCCCACCCATAACTCCCACAGCTACTTCCCCTTGTTTGCCCTGTACCACCGCACACACCCACTCGGTGTGCCCATGGTGATTTACTGAGGCAGTATCCGGTATGCCGTTCCGTCGCGATTTGCACCGCACAGCCTTTGTTGTCGTCTTCCCTTGTGCTCCCTAACACGTGCCCGCCCGCGCACCCGCTACCCGCGCTACCCGAACCGCGCGCGCGTGTCTGGCGGCTCTGTTCCGTTTCTGTTTTCAACATACGCCCGCGCTACCCGCCCGCCCGCGCTACCCGCGCTACTACCCGAACAGGAAGCGCAGGTCGTCCTCCGTCAGCCGGCCCAGCGCCTCCACGTCGCGCCCCACCGTGCCCTCGAAAACCAGCTGCTTCTTCTCCTGCGGCGAGGCGGCGAGGGGGCGGCGGCGGGGAGGGTGTTGTAAAGGTGGGGCGGGTGTTGTAATGGGGGTAGGAGGGGCGTAGCAGGGCAGACGGCAGGCGTGAAAGCAGGCGTGGGCGCAGGAGCGTGGGCGCGTGAGAGAGACGCGGGTGTGCACGGCGAGCGCGGTGTGGTGGCATGGCGGCTGAGGTGGGAGCAGGTGTGGGTGACAGCGCCGCAACCCTACGGTACCGCTTTGACAACCATCCCTGCCAACCTCCCAACCCCCGACCCCCGCAGTCAAATCCCGCCCCGTCGGCTCCCCCGCCCCCGCCCCCGCCCGCCCCACTACCTGCAGCTTGAGGATGCGCTCCTCGATGGTGCCCGCGATGATGAAGCGCACCACCGTGATGGGCTTGTACTGCCCCAGCCGGTGGATCCTGGCCGGGCGGGGGGGCGGGCGGGGTGGGGAGGTGGCGGGTTGCGGGTTGGGGGTTGGGGTGGCCGTGCGGGATGAATGTGTGCGAACATTGAGAGCCCACTCGGCCTGCGCCCGTTTGCCCCTCTTTGCCCCTCTTTGCCCCTCTTTGCCCCTCGACGTCGCACACCGTTCGTACGGACGCCCTCCCGCTCCCAAGCCACGCCCCCCCACCCCGGGGCGCACCCACCTGTCCTGCGCCTGCTGCTCCACCGCGGGGTTCCACCACGGGTCCATCAGCATCACGTGGCTGCGGGGTGGGGTGGGCGTGTGGGGTGGGGGGTGGGGGGGGTTGTAAACACCAGCCCAATCTAAACCAAGCTAAACTAGACAAGGGACATGCAGGTGGGGGGTGGCGTGGCGTTGGCGTGGCATCGGTGTGGCGCCGCACAAACACAACCCCAAACAAACGAGCATACACACACACGCGAGAGCACACACATGCACAGCCGCGCAGCCTCCACGCGCTCGGCCCGCAGGCGGCCTGCAGGCGGCCTGCAGGCGGCCTGCAGGCGGCCGCGGCCGCGCGCACCTGGCGGCGGTGAGGTTGAGCGCCACGCCTCCGGCCTTGAGGCTCATGAGGAACACCCGGACGGCCGGGTCGCGGCTGAAGGTGTCGATCATGCGCTCGCGCACGTCCAGAGCCATGCTGCCCTCCAGCCGCACGCAGCGGATGCCCACCTGCACGCGAGAGCGGCAGCATGGAGGCGGAGGGAGGCAAGGCTGGGTTGGGGTTGCAACAATGGTTGTTGTGTCCGGTCGACCCCCCACCTGCCCCCGCCCCGCTGCTCGCCGCCCTGCGTGCCACCTCATCCCATCGTGCCACCCCATCCCCCCATCCCCAATGGCTGATCTGGGAATGGCTCCACCCAACCACCAGTAGCTCGCATATGCGGCTGCAATTTCTCCTTGCAGCGCTGATGTTTCCTTACGGGATTGGTTCACAGTAACCCACCCACCCACCCCGACCCACCCTGCTCTTATGTTTTGCATTTGCGTGCCTGCGTGTCTGTTTGTGCTGTGCGCGAACCGAGCCTGGGTGGCATTTCGTCGACGGCGCGCCGACCTCGCCCCGTCTACGCCCCCCGTCGTGAAACTCACGTGCATAATACTGCTCTACATTGCTCTGGTTATGGGCTGGTGTTCACAACCTCCTCCGCCCCCCCCCCCCCCACCCCCGCCCCCCCCCACCTGCTCCAGCCGGAAGTGGCACAGGTCCAACATGGAGGTGAACTGGCTGAACACGATGGCCTTGGAGCTGGCGTCGGCGGCCGCCATGCGCTCCAGCTCCTCGCGCAGCGCCTGGCGACGGTTGGGTGGGTGGGTGGGCAGTGTTGGTGGCAGTAGGTGGGCAGTGGGCAGATGAGGTGTTGACTGTAGTAGGTAGATGACAGTCCGACCCCCTCCCCCCGGTCATTCCCCAGTCCCTTGATACAGTCCCCCCGTCAGCCATCACCAGCCCCCAGCCGCACGCCAGCCGCACGCCCGCCAGCAGCCCCACGAGTCCCGGGTGTCCCGCCGCCCGCGCGCACCTCGATCTTGGTGCTGGTCTGGAAGCGGCTGAGGTCGCCGATGCGCGTGAGGATGGACTGCTTGCGCGGCCGGTAGCCCAGCACGCCCAGAGCCGCGCCGCGCACGTCGGCGCTGGAGCCGGCGCGGCGGGCGTAGGTGTCGGCGTCGGCCGCGTCGGCGGCGTCAGCGTCGGCGGCGTCGGCGGCGGCGGGGATGGGCTGGCCGCGCGCGGTGAGGTCCACCGTGAGCGCCTTGTTGCAGCCGGGGCACTTGGCCTGCAGGCGGCCGGCAGGGGTGGGGTGGGCGGGGGTGCGGTTTGGTGCGCAGGGCGGCACATGACGCGAGATGACATGGGGGCGTGGGCGGAGTGACCGATCCGGTGCAACTCCCGGCCAGCACCTCCCGGGTTTGGTGACGTTCATGCCCACCCTGCCCGCCGGCACATCCGCAGCCTCCCAGCCCCTCGCTCCGCATCGCGGCACCCCTGCAGCCCGGCACCTCCCAGCCGCGCGCCTCATCCTCCCTGCATGCGCCTCCCGGCACCCGCCGCCCCCGGGTGGTGGCCTCTCACCGTGCGCACCGCGCTCTCCACGTACTCGATGACGCAGGCGCGGCAGAAGGCGTGGCCGCAGCCCGCCACCACACCATCCTCCAGCTCTTCGTGGCACAGCCCGCACACCGGCGCGGCGGCTGGGGGGTGGGGTGGGTGCGGGCGGCGGCGGCGGCGGCGGCGGCGGCGGCGGCGGCGGCGGGGCGTGCAGGTTAGGACGGCGGTTGGCAGGGCGGGGTTAGGCAGACAGGCTGGCAGCTGCACCCATTCCCCCGCAGCAGCGCCCCCGCTTGGGCTGGTGTTCACAACTTCATCCACCCCCCCTGCGTCTTCAATGCCCCCCCTCGTCCTAACTAATGACGAATGCAACCCCCGCCCCTGCAGCCGCGCACCTGCCGCGCTGCCGTACGCGCCCGTGTCAGGAGCCATGGCGGCGCCGCCGGAGCTGCGGCGGCGGCTCGGCGGCGGCTGGGCCTGCGGCGCCGGCGGCGCGGGGAGGGCCTTGGCGGCGGCGGTGGCGGCCGCGGCGGCGCCGTCTCCGGCGCTGCCGCCGGCGGTGGCCGTGGCCGAGTACACCACCTGCATGTGTGTGTGTGTGTGGGGGGGGGTCCATGCATGATTAATTAAGACGAGAAGATGATGACAGCTTCTTGCAGCAGATCAGTCTTCAGTCTTGGCGTTGGGGGGGGGGGGGCGTGCGTGGGCGTGTGTGGGCGTGTGTGGGCGTGTGTTGGGAAAAAAAACAAACCGCCCCTGAATCTCCGCCCCCTCTGTCCCCTGCCCCTCCCCTCCCTGGTCCCCCGCTGCCCCCGCTGCCCTCCCTCTGCCCCCCCCCGGCCCCACCAGGTAGGGGTGGTCCACGGCCTGCCGCAGCCGGATGAGCAGGTCGAAGATGTGCTGCGGGGCGGGGGGCGGGTTGCAAAGATGGTACATAGGGGGTAGGGGGGTTGTGAATACCATCCCAAGCTAAACCAAGCTGAACTAGACAAAGGGACAGGCGATGCAATTGCAGCAATACAGAGCAGTACAATACTCGGGGATTGAAAGGATGTCTGGAAAAGCGGTACAGCGGGGTGGGGGGTTGCATTCATGGGGCGGGAGACAGCAAGGCAGACAGCAGGCGTCGAGGCGTGTGAGTCCTCCATCCCCTTCACCACCCCGCCTCGGCCCGGCCCCTGCCGCCGCCCACCGCCGCCGCCCCCTGCCCCCGCCGCCGCCGGCTCTGCCTCACCGCGTAGTTGTTGAGCAGCGTGCCGCTGTCCACATAGGCGCCGAACTGGGCCTGGCTCTGAGGGGTGGGGGGAGAGGTGGGGGGGGGAGGCAGGCAGGGGAGGAGCACGACGGGCGGAGGGGTCGGTGGGTGATACACGGCGGTACAGTTTCTTTGGGCAGCACAAGCGGACGCGACATCGGTCATCGGTACGCACGCCTCCACGCCTGCTGTCTACGTCACTGCACTTCTATGTACCACCTTTACAACCCCCCTCACCCCCCATCATGGGTTTGAGGTTGGCAATGGTTGAGTTGAGAATTGGAAGGAACTTATCCCCTCCCCCCATCTTATCTTTCTTAATCATGCATGGAACCACCCCCGCACCTGCGTGTACAGCGCGCCGTAATAGTCCTCCTCCAGGGCGTCGAAGCGGTCGCGGCGCAGCAGCACCGTGCGCGGCGGCAGCGCCAGGTCGTCCGCGCACTGGACCTGTGGAGGTGTGGGTGTGGGGTGTGTGTGGAGGGTGTGGGTGTGGGTGTGGGTGCGTGGGTGTGGGTGTGGGTGTGGGTGTGGGTGTGGGCGGTGTGGGGAGGTGCGGGTGTGGGTCGCAAGGGTGGCAAGCGAGGTGCAGGGGCGTGAATTCTGGAGTGCATTTCACGCGGCCTAGCCTGGTCTGGTCTGGTCTGGTGCCCAGCGCGCCACCACCGCCCCATTACCTTGGTCCGGCGCAGCAGTATGGCGGGCAGGATGCGGTTCTTGAGCAGCATCAGTGCGGTGCGGCCGCGGCCCGCGTAGCCGTGCTGCTTGATGGGGTTGGCCACGTACCTGCGGGCGGGTGGGGGGTTCCATGCATGATTGATTAAGACGAGATGATAATGACAGGTTGCAGCAGATCAGTAAGGCACTTGCAGCAACAATTCCTCCCTCCGCCTGGCCGCCCCCCATCCCCCTCCATGCCCCCCCTCTCGGGCGGGTATTCACAACACCCGCCACCCGGCCACCCGCCCCCCCTGTCCCTTGTCTAGTTTCGCTTGGGTTTAGATTGGGCTGGTGTTTACATCCCCCCCCCCCCCACACACACGAGCACGCGCACCTGTTCCACCAGCAGTAGTGCGTCAGCGGCGGGTGGCCGCAGTGGTCGCAGGCGCGGTGGTGGCGCACGAAGCCGTAGTCCAGGCTGGCGCAGCGGCAGTCGGCGCCGGCCTTGCGGCAGAAGTAGTAGGCGTAGGGGTAGATGCTGCAGCGGCGGCGGCGAATGCGTGGAGGCGAGGCGGCGAAACGGCGTGGAGGGGTGGTGGGGTGGAGGGGTGGCGTGGGATGGGGGTTACATTCATGATGCGCTTGGTGCAGCAAGCAAGTCAAACTCCCCACGCCAAGGTTGCTCTAGCTTGGGCTGGTATTCACAACCCACGCCACCCACGCCACCCACGCCACCCACGCCCGCGGCCCCCTGTCCCTTGTCTAGTTTCGCTTGGGTTTAGATTGGGCTGGTGTTTACAATCCCCCCCTCCCCCCCGTCTCGCTTCTGGTTTCTGGAATGAACTACCCCCGCCTCCACCCCTCACCGCAGGAAGCGGATGAGGCTGTACAGCTCCGCCACGCGGTTCTGCAGCGGCGTGCCGCTCAGCGCCCACTTGTACTTGGAGGTGAGGCCGAACACGGCCTTGGCGGTGGAGCAGCGGCGGTCCTTGATGCAGTGCGCCTCGTCCAGGATTATGCGCCGCCAGGGCACCTGCGCAGGGTTGGGGGTAGGGGTAGCGTGCATGGGTAGGGTGGGTGGGTGGGTGGGTGGGTGGGTGGGTGGGGTAGTTCATTCCAGAAACCAGAAGCGAGACGGGGGGGAGGGGGGGATTGCAATGATGGTACATGGAAGTGTAGCAACGTAGACAGCAGGGGAGGGGGGGATTGTAAACACCAGCCCAATATAAATCCAAGCGAAACGAGACAAGGGACAGGCAGGTGCAGTTTGCGGCAATACAGGGTAACGGTATACTCTTGCGTGGGGCGGAGAGTGTAGACGGGGCGAGGTCGGCGCGCCGTCGACGAAATGCCACCCAGGCTCGGCTCGCGCACAGCAGAAACAGACACGCAAACACGCAAATGCAAAACACACGACTTACCTGGCGACCAGGAAGATGACCCCGGCGCCAGGCAGCAAGCGCCGGGCCAGAAGAGCGACATGCGGTTAAGGGGAAAGGCGAGGTTCGAAAGGGCGGGGCACAGTGAAAGGGCCGAGGCGCATCGGCGGAAGGTAAAGGGTATGGACAGCACAAAGTCCAGGGGGGGGAGCGGGGTTGGAGGTTGGAGGTTGGAGGTCGGGTGAGGGTCGGGTGAGGGTGGCGGGCAAGTGAGTGGGGGCCGGCGAGTGCCATGGTGTCGGGATCGCGCCCTGGGAAAGGGTGGCCGGCATGATGCACACACACAGAAGACACACGCACACACACCTGGTGCAGCACGGACGCGGTGGCGCCGCCGCCGGCGCCGGCCTTGCCGCCCGGGCTGCCGCCGCCCTTGCCCTTGCCACCGCCGCCGCTGCTGCCCGCGGCCGCCGCCGCCGCCGCCGCCTTGATCATCGCCTCCGCGTCCCGCTGCGCCGCCTCCTCCAGGCTCCGCCGCGCCTCGCTCCGGCGCTTCTGCCGCTCCCGCTGCCGCCGGCGCCGCGCCTTCTCCGCCTCCTCGTCGTCATCGCCGCCGCCGCTGCTGCCCTTGCCCTTGCTGGCGCCCTTGCCCTTGCTGCTGCCGGCGGCCGCGGCCGCCTTCTTGGAGCCGGCGCCGGCCTTGCCCTTGGACGGCCTGCGGGCAGGGGCGGCAAGGCAAGGCCGGGACAGGGCAGGCAACGGATGTGTGCGGGAGAAGCGCTAGGGCAGGGCGAGGGCTGGCGGCAGGCGGACCGCGGTGCGGTCTCGGCAGGTCTGGGCAGCCGCCAGCCGTGCCCACATTCGCAAAATCCCACCCAGCACGCGCAGTGCAATCGCACCCACTCACCCGGCCTCCTCTTCCTCGCTCTCGTCCTCCCCATCCGAATCCGAATCCGATGACGAGACCAGATCCACTGCCGCATCATCGTCGCTGTCCGCGCCCTCGTCACCATCCTCAACATCGCTCTCCTCCCCAGACGAAGCCTCCTCCTCCTCCTCCTCGCCGCTCGACGGCGGCTTGAAGTCACTGTCACCGCCGCCGCCGCTGCCGCCGCCCTCCGACTCGTCATCCGCTGCCGCCGAGGCCCGCCGGGCTTTCACCCGCGCCGCCGCCGCCGCCTTGCGCGTCCGGCGTGGCCGGCCGCCGCCCTCCTCGCCCTCGCCCGCCTCCTCGTCCTCATCCTCATCCTCGCCCTCGGCGGCCCTGCTGCCGCTCCTGCTCCTGCTCTTGCTGCCCTTCTTGCTCAGCGCGGCATCACCCTTGACGCCAGCCGCCTTCTCGGCCTTGGCCCTGGCCTTGGCGGCGGAGGCGGCCTTGGCAGCCTTGCTCCAGGCCTTGGCTTCCTCATCGTCGTCATCAGACACCTCCACCTCCACCTCCTCGTCGTCGTCGTCGTCCTTGGCCCCAGCCTTGTAGCCCGCGGCCGCGGCCTTGCCACCGGCCGCCGTCTTCCGCCGCTTGCTGCTGCTCGGCCCCGCCCCGCCCGCAGCACAGCCGGCGGCGCCGGCAGCCCCGTCGGCCTTCTTGCCGCGGCCCTTGCCCTTGCCCTTGCCGGCCGCCGCCGCGTCCTCGTCTGCATTTGGCAGGCAATGAGCACATACGGTACAAAGCACGGCATCAGCGCCAGAGCTGCTGCAGAGGCGTATCGCTGCCAATGCACGTCCAACACCGCCCACCGCGTCACCCGCCCCAGTGCAGCAACCGCCCAGGAGACAGGCACGACAGGCACGCACTCCCCGCCTCACCGCCGCCCGCCGGCAAGAGCATGGACTTGAGGCCGGTCAGGGCGCGCGGCCGCTTGCCGTTGCCGTTCGTCTGCGGCGCAGCGGCCTTGCCCTTGGGCTTAGACTTGCCCTTGGCGTTGCCCTTGCCCTTGCCGCCCTTGCCGCCAGCCTCGTCGTCGTCGTCATCGTCGTCCGCCTCACTGCCGCTGTCGACCTCCATAGCGTCGGCATCGCTCTCCAGTTCCACGTCGGTCGCCGCGTCCTCGCTCTCATTCTCCTCCTCGTCATCATCACCGGCCGCCGCCGCCGCCTTGCCGCCGGCGGCGCCGCTGCCGCGCGCCGCCCGCTTCTTCTGCTGCTTGGCCAGCGCGTCGCTCTTGAGCGCGTTGGGGCCGCAGAAGAAGCGCAGGTGCACCTGGATGGGGCGTGTGTGTGTTTGTGTGTGTGTGTGTGTGTGTGTGTGTGTGTGTGTGTGTGTGTGTGTGTTAACGACAGCAATAGCACGACGGACAAAGCAGTGTGTGGGGGGGGCGTGCGGCGCGTGTGTGTAGCACGTGTGTGAGCCACGCTCATCATGCTTGCTAATGGCTAGGGGAGGGGTTGTGCCCATGGACCGCCAAACCAACCTACAGCAACAGCAACAGCAACCACGTCCCCACGTCACCCGCCTACCTTGAGCCTCTCCGGGTAGAAGGGCTTGGCGCAGTAGCGGCACTTGATCTTGCTGGGCATCATGAAGCTGAGGGGGGTGAGGGGCGGGGTGGGGGGTTGCAAAGATGGTACATAGAAGGGTAGGGGGTGGGGTGGGTGAAATGGGGGATGCGGGGTAAGTTTGGTGCGCTGGGCTGCACTGCGGACTGCAGGTTCCGAGCGAGCACTCGGCCGTCGGGCCCCATCAACCCCGAACAACCCCTTCCATCCCCTGACACCGCCCCTCCAATGCTGCGTCCAAAGCCCCACCCCAACCCCACAGCCCGCACCGCCCGCCCCACCGCCTGAACTCGTTCTCGATGGTGGAGTAGGTGGTGAGCACCACGTCTGCGCCCCGCAGCAGCGCGCCGTCCGTGCCGCCCGCCACCTGCGGCGTTTGGGCGGCACACGTGCGTGCAGCAAGCGGTGTCGCGGTGTCGCGTCGGGAGGTGAGGCGGAAGCCAGGACGTGAGCTCGCACACCTCCCTGTCGCATCCCCGCCCGCCCGCACATCCTGCCCGCCGTTCGCATGAACGGCTGCCCACCGCCCGCCCCCACTCCCCGCCCGGCAGTCCGCTTCCCCATGTTGCCTCAGCCCCTGTGCACCCCCTGGGAGCCCCAGCACCATCAGCCCTACCGCCTCCCGCACCGCCACCACCCCCGGCCCACCTGGCCCCTCTTGGCGCCGTGGTAGACCAGCACCTTGAGCGAGCCCGGCGCCGTGAAGCGCGCGATCTCGCCGCGCCACTGCAGCCCAGGCCACATGCACACACGCACGCACGAGCTCACTCTCAATTGTACATTGGCGTACACAATGCGGCCGTCTGGACCCAGTTGGCGCCCTGCTGCCCTTCCCTGAGCCCAAACACACACACCAGCAAGCCATCCGCACACCCACCCACCAGCTGCCCCAGCCGCCATCACGTCGCTTGCACACACCCTCACACACCCTCGCACCGTGCCCTCACACCCTCACACACCCTCACACACCCTCACCCCCCCATTAGATTGGGCTGGTGTTTACAACCCCCCAAACAGCTGCCCACCTGGATGATGGCCACCACGGGGCACACCACCAGCGTGGCGCCGCAGTAGGCGGGAGGCGCGGCCGCCGCGGGCGCGGCGGGCGCGCGGCTGGTGCTGGGGCCGGCGCCGGCGCCCGCGCCTCCTCCCGAGGCGGGCACCTGCGCGCAAGCCAGGATGATGCACGAACAGCGGGGCCGGCCGTAAGCGTTCGCGGCCTTCGCAGTAGTGAATATTGGACACGGTGGGGCAGCGAACGCATATCAATCGGTACGTGCACCTGCGTGCACGCAAGTCGCAACGCTTAACAAATCAACGCACCTGCAGCGGGTCCGCCCGCGGCACCAGGTTAGCCTCGCAGATCTCGCAGCGCTGCGGCTTGCGGCCCTTGCCCTTGCCCTTGGCGCCCTTGCCCGCCGCCGCCGCCGCCCGCAGCTGCGCGCGCTGGTGCACACACAGCCCGTCATCCGGCTCTGGCTCCGCCTCAGCCTCGGCCGCCGCGGCCTCGGCCGCCGCCCCCGCGTCCTTGCTCCCGCCCGCCGCCGCTGCTGCCGGGCTGCCATCCCTGCCTTCCGCGGCGCCGCCGCCAGCGGCGGCCGCGGCCCCCGCCGTCTCACGCTCCCGCTTCTCCTCCTCTTCCCCCTCCTCCTGCTCCTTCTCCTCCTGCTCCTCCTCCTCATCCCCCTGGTCCTCCTGCTCCTCCTGCGGCTGCTCGTAGTCTTCCGCGCTGCCGTACGCGCCCGTGGACGGCGCCATGGCCACCTGGCCGCGGCGGCCGGCAGCGGCCGCCGCCCCGGGCTGCGGGTGGCTGCAGTCGGGGCCGCACGCCGCGCCGTGGGGGCCTGACGGGGCGAACCGACCGCCGCCGCCGGCGGCGCCGCCGCCGCCCGCCTCGTCAAAGGCGCCCGGTCGGCGCAGCGCGATGCGCGGCCGCGGCGCCGCCGCCTTGGCGGCGGCCGCCGCTGCAGCGGCGGCGCTGGCGCCTGCGGCGGCCGCGGCGGCGGCGTCTGCCGCGGCCTGGGAGGGCGCCAGGTCGTCGGTGCGGTGCGTCACGATGAGCGAAATCGCCTGCGTGGCGCGAGGAGGTGGGGGCGGGCGGGCGGGCGGTCAGGTAATCGGCCGCTGGCATTGGAGCAGCAGGTGAGGGGGCAGTTGGCGGAGAAGGCTGCCGAGGGGGCCGAGAAGAGGCCGAGAGGGCAGGACGCGTTCGCGGCCCATTGGACGCCCCGAAGACGATTGGCATTGGAACGAGCTACCCCCGTACCCACGCCGCTCACCTGGATGGTCTTGCCCATGCCCATCTCGTCCGCCAGAATGCCGCCGCGCACGCCGCCTTGCTCCTGCGGGGCCAGCCGACGCACACACACACACATAGGCCAGTTTCATGCGGACCACACGTGTGGTGGTACTTGCATGCAAGGCAACACACGCCCCGCTCCCACAACGTCGTTCCCAAGCACGCCCGCCTCCAGCTCCCACGTGAGACATGCGCCCCACCCCTGCCCCCAGCCGCCCAGCCACCCAGCCGCCCAGCCGCCCAGCCGCCCAGCCGCCCAGCCGCCCAGCCGCCCAGCCGCCCAGCCGGCCAGCCGCCCAGCCGCCCAGCCGCCCAGCCGCCCAGCCGCCCAGCCGCCCAGCCGCCCAGCCGCCCAGCCGCCCAGCCGCCCAGCCGCCCAGCCGCCCAGCCGGCCAGCCGCCCAGCCGCCCAGCCGCCCAGCCGCCCAGCCGGCCAGCCGCCCAGCCCAGAGTTGATTTGGGAATTGGAGAGAACTACCCCCCCCCTCACACACACACCCGCGCGCACCTGCTTCAGCGCCCAGGCCAGGAACTGCTTCTGGTAGGGCAGCAGCGGCATGAGCAGCTCGGGCGGCGGCTCGAGCATGTCGCGCGCGTGGTTGCCCGCCGCGTCCAGCTCCGCCCCAGCGCCGTCCTCGCCGACGTCGTCGTTCATCCAGGGCCCCCACACGTTGTCCGGGTCAGCGTCGGCGTCGGCGTCGGCGCCGCCGTCGGCGTCGGCGTCTTCGGCATCTTCGGCCACGGCTGCGCCGCCGCCGCCGCCGCGGCCGCGGCCGCGGCCCCTGCCTCGGCCTGCACCGCCCCTGCCCCAGCCGCGGCCCCGGCCGCGGCCGGCGGGAGCGTCGCCGTCAACAGCAGCGGCACCGTCAGCGGCGCCGCCGGCGCCCACGTCCTCGCCAGCCGCAGCGGCCGCAGCGGCGCCCCGGCCGCGGCCGCGGCCCCGGCCTCGCCCGCGGCCCTTGCCCCGGCCCGCTCCACCGTCCCCCTCTGCCTCCGCCACTTCCGCGCCGGCGTCCCCTGCAGCCCCCGCCGCTGCTTCTGCTTGCGCCGCCTTCTTGCTGCGCCGCGGCTTCGGCTTCGCCGCCGCCGCCGCCGCGCCGTCGCCGGCTGCGGCAGCAACAGCTGCGGCCCCAACTGCGGCCCCAGCTGCGGCTGCCTGGCCCGCCTGCTGCTTCCCTGCTTTCACCTGGGCCTTCGTCCTCCGCTTGGGCCCCTCCTTCTCCTTCTCCTTGTCCTGTTCCTTCTGCCCCGCCGCCGCCGCCGCCGCCCCCTCCGCGGCCACGAGCGCCAGCTCCTCCACGTCGTCGCTGCTCTCTTCCGCCTCCTGCAGATGATGTCGTGAAGAATTGAGAACGGACCTCACGGCAACCGTGTCATGGTGCGATGCCCAGGCGCGATGCCCGTACCAGTCCATGAACAGTCACCTGAGGGGCGCGGCTCCATACACGTGTTACACACGCCGCCCCGCCGCCCCACACACGCACCTCGTCCGACAGCACCACCACGTCCGAGTCCTTCTCCGCCTCCTGCGCAGCTGGCGCAGCGGATGCGGCCGAGGCTCCCCGGCCGCGTCCGCTGCCGCGCCCGCCCGCCCCGCCAGCCCTGCCGCCGCCACGGCGTCCGCGCGCGCCGCCGGCACCTGCGTCATACATTCGTGTAACCGCCATCGGCCATCAATCCATCATGGCAGTCTTACAGACGCTTCGACCGGGCAGCGGCATGGTGGCAGCACCAACGACCCCGGCCATGTGCGCTCGATCAAATGTCCCTCGGTACCGCCCGGCCTCACCGTTGGTGGCTGCCGCGGCGGCCGGCGGCGGCCGCCGCCGGGACGGCTGCGGCGTCTCAAAGTCGTCATTGCTGTCATCGTCATCGCTGGCCGCGCCGCCCGCGTCCCCCGAGTTGGACGAGATCACAATCACCTCACTGCTGCTGGAGTCTTTGGGTGCTGCGCCGCCGCCGGCCCCACCCGCTGCAGCGCCAGCGCCGCCCCCGCCGCCCCCGCCTGCGCCGCCGGCACCAGCGGCGGCGCCCGCCGCGCCGTCTCCGCCTTCGCCGTCCCCGCCCTCGCTTCCGCGAGCAGCGGCACCGGCGGCGTCAACCATCTCCGCGTCGCTGCTGACCTTGCCGGCGGCGCTCTGCGGCTCCGTGGTCGCCGCATTCTTGCCGGCTGCGCACTTCCTAGCGGCACCGCGCCGGCTGCCTGCGGCCCCAGCCGCAGCCGCAGCCGGCGCATCAGCCGCGCCGCTGCCACCAGCGGCGGCAGCCGCAGCGGCGCGCGTGCGGCGCTTGCCGGGCTGACCAGCTGCCGCTGCCTCCCCTGCCTGCGCTGCCTCCACCACCACCGGCGCCGCTGCTGATGCGGGAGAGAACTCCATTAGCTGGGGAGCCGGGTCCGCCGCGCCGGCGTCAGTCGGGCTGTGCGGTTCTGATGCAGGCTCACCGGCGCCGGCCTGCTTGCCCGCAGCCGCTCGACCCTTTCCGGCTGCTACTGCCGCCACCGACGGCTGCTGCTGCTGCTGCTGCTGCTGCTGCTGCTGCCTGGCCCGTGTGTTGCGAAGCCGACCTGGCGCGGCTGCTGCCCCGCCGTCCATGCAGCTGTCCCAGCGTCTCCCGGCTTCCGCCTCAGCCGCTGGCTACCAGAGGCCTTCCGCTAGCTACGACGTCGCTGAGCCAGCTCGTGCATGCCACTTCATATGGCTACGGCTATCAGGACAGCGCTGCGGCACCTGCGCGGGGGGCCGCCCACTAGGTCAGTCGTGTGGGTGTGGGAGTGCCGCAAGCCACGCCACACGCGGCCCTCGACTTGCTTTCACTGGGTCAGCCTGGGGCAACCGATAAGGCGCATGCTATAAGTTCAACGCAACCAAGTCGTCGCGCCAGCAGCGCGGCGCAACGTGGGATCGGCGGGCTCGATAGGGCTTCCGCGCGCCAAAAAGTGCGTGCGTGCTGCGCTCGCTAGAGCCGCAAGGAGAGCCCTCCCCAGACCCAGGGATGCACACTTACGCTGTAAAGCGAACTACAATGCAGTATCACTAGTGCGGGCGCCTATTAATGCGCCTCTCGAGGTGGTGCCGAACCGATGGAGCTCGACTACCCGCCGCAGGATCCTCGCACTCGGCCTAGTACTGGAAATGTGACATCTAGCAATTTCTTACGTAGCTTTAGAACCGGCATTCTCAGGAGTCCGCTCTTCCCGATTGCCGAATTGGCGCATGCAGCGAAACGACGTTTCCTCAGTGCCTTGGTGGCAATGCCAGTGGTGGGCGCATGTCAAGGTTGTAATAGCACACGATTTAGATCATAAAACGAACTTGGGGTCTGCGGGGGCAAACCGTCGCAAGCAGGCTAGCTTCGCTCCACGACATCGGCCTCTCAACGCCAACCAAATGACAACTTTAACTTCTGATCGCAAGTAGGACACACGCGCTGGCCTCGCGGTCGCGGTCATCTCAGCAGTCAACTCTGTCGCGGCTTGCTGCGTCCTGAGCGGAGCCGCGCAATGGATTCAGCGCAAACAGGCTCATCTGGCACATACAAATGTATTAGGCGTACAAGAGACGAATAACTGAAGACCGGGAGCAGCATGGAGAGCAAGTGCGCTGTGTCGCAGCTGCCCCGCCCGTGCCTGGTGCTGGGCCAGCATTTGACTCGTCAGTTCGGCATATCTCCACTGGTGCCGGGCGGAAGGTTTGGCCCGCGGCTGCCCGCCCTGGAGGCACACAGGAAGCGGCAAAAACCGCACGACTCCCACTCCCAAAAGCGCAAGCAGAAGGAGCTGCCCGATGTCCTGTATCGCTTTGCGGATGCCAGCGGCAACACTGCCACGGTAGGGGTGGGTGGGCCGTGCATTATGCGTCTAAGCGGCCTTGCCGCCAGCGCGCGCGGGGGGGGGGGCCTGGCCGGCGGCAAGGGCAGCGCGCAGGGGGCCGGCCGGCGGGCCGGCCGGCACGGTACACGGTGCGGGCCTGCGGCGCGGCCCCACTAGCTACGGTCCTGGAAGGCGCCAGCCATGCGACACCATGCGCCCTTGCGCACCCGGCACCTACATATGTGTCCCTCACGCTCCCTGGCCCCCCCTTACGCTGGTCGTCGAGCCAGGTCATCGAGAACGGCGCGGTGTCCACCATCACCATCACCACCAAGCGCGTGCCGCTGCCGCGGCTCAACCCGCTGGCCTCCTTCGAGGAGCGCGACGTGGACCCCGCCTCCTCTGTGAGTGGGCCGCGGCCGCGTGGCATGAGGCGTGTTGGGTGGGCAGTAGCATGGAAGGGTGTGCCAGAGCACGAGCCGCCGAACAAGCAAGCAGGCAGGGGACCTAACTTGGGGGGCTGGCGGACCCGGGCGTGGGCCACACGCTGACACGCTGACACGCGCAGGAGCCGCTGGTGCCCGCCACCATCCTGCCCACGGTGCTGTCCTCCATGGACGGCGGTGAGGGCGGCTCCAAATCCGGATCCAAGAGCCGCCGCAACGCCGGAAGCGGGAGCGGCAGCGGGGGCGGCGGGGGTAACGGCGGAAGCGGTGCGCCCGCAGCCAAGGTGGCCACCGTGTCGGAAGCGATCAACTCGCTGATGTCGCCGGCGGCTGTGGCGGCGACGGCAGCCGGGGTGGGCAACGGAGCGGGCACCGGCGATTGGAGCCGCGACAAGGCCACGGAGCGAGGCGCCAGCGGCGGGGCCAGCAGCAGCAATGGCGGGAGCGGCGGGCACTTCAACCCGATGCGGTCGATGGACGGCGTGTGGAGCGACGCGTATGGAGCGTCAGCCTCGTCGCCGTCCCAACCAGCAGCAGCAGCAGCTGGGTCGCCCAACCGGTCCCCGGAGCGGGCGAGGGGCGGGGTCACCGGCTCGCATGACGGCGGCGGCCAAGGGGCGGTCAGGAGCGGCGGCGTCACGATCGCCGAGGCGCTGGCGGACGCCGCCGCCATATCGGGCCAGGCGGCGGCGGCCGCCGCCGCCGCGGAGGCGCCCACGGTCACCATCACCATCACCCGCACGCCCGTCCCCGGCGAGGCGCCGCCGCTGCTGGCGGCGCTGCGGCAGCTGCTGTCCTGGCCGCCCTCACTTCCGGACATCCAGTGGCCCTGGTCTCAGCCCGAGCCGGTGCCCACTCCCGCCACCACCATCTCCACGCCCTCTGGCGTGCTGGTGCTGCCCACCCCCGGCTCCGCCGCCGCCGGCGCGTCCTCGGCGGCGGCGGCGCGCACGGCGGCGGCGGCGGCGGAGCCGCACGTGTTCGACGGCACCGCGGCCGAGTCGGCGGACCTGCTGTTCCAGCCCAACCGCAACTCGGCGCAGTACGCGGGCGGCAGCGGCAGCAGCATGAGCAGCGTGGATGTGGGCGGCGGCAACGGCGCAGGCGGCAAGGGGCACGGCGGCGCGGCCACGTCGGCGGAGTTCACCACGTCCGTGGAGTCCTACTACAGGTGGGGGCGCTGGGTGTGGTGGGTGCGGTGGGGGTTGTGAACACCTGCCAAGCTAAACCTGTAGTAGGGGGTGCAGCAGGGTTGTCGGCTTGCTGGGCGTTGCGGGATTTTGGCTGTGCTGTCCCGAAGCTGCAGACAGGTCTGCACTCCCGGTAACCGCCCCTGTGTGGCGCTGGTCCGTGGCGGAACCACAGCCCCTGTGTCGCACTGGCCGCCTGCCTCCTGCTTCACCTGACCGCGCCCCACTGCGTCACCCGACCGCGCCCCATCTGCTTCACTTGACCTCGTCCCGCCTGCTAAGTCTGACCGTGCCCCGCCTGCTTCGCCTGACCGCCCCCCGCCTGCTTCACCGCGCAGCACCTCGGAGCTGGAGCAGGACTCAGGTAGCGACGCGGAGCAGGAGGGGCAGGGCGAGGGCGAGGCGGAAGCGGACGGCGCAGGCGAGGACGCCGCGGGGTCGCACCACCGCCACCACCACCACCACCACCACCACCACCACGCGGACGACTACATGTGGGATCCGGCGGTGATGGGCGCGCTGGCGCTGGTGGGCACGGCGGTGTGCGCGGGCGTGCTGGTGGCGATGGCGGTGGCGGCGGACGCCGCGGCCGCCGCAGCGGCGGCGGCGGCGGCGCTGCTGCCGGCGCCGGCGCCCGTCAAGTGGGCGCAGCTGGACAGCGTGATTGGCGTGAGCAGCAGCTGGGCCGGCGGCGGCGGCGGCGGCGCGGGCGTGGGCGTGGAGGGCGGGCTGGCGGCGCGGTGGCACCTGCTGACGTGGCAGGAGCTGACCAACGCCATCCTGGAGCGGCTGTCGTGGGCGTTCCAGGTGCGGCCGGGCTGGGGGAGGGGGATGAGCGGACATGACCAGAAGCGAGGGCGATTGATGGCGGTTTTGCCGTAAAGGTTGCCGTGTGCCGTGTGCCTCCCCGCTGCTTCATCACACGCCCTGCCCTCTCACGCGCTCACGCACGCTCTACCATCTCACACAAATCCACACCACCACGCCGCGCCGCAGAAATGGTCTTACGCCTCGCTGCCGGTGAAGATCGCCATCGTGCTGGCCAGCAGTATCCCGCTGGTGGTGGTGTTCGGCAGCCTCTACTACTTCGCGGTGGGCGGAGGGGGGGAGGGGGGTTGCAAGGGTGCTTGGAAAAGCGGTACAGGAGGGGGGGCGTGAATACCATCCCAAGCTAAACCAAGCTGAACTAGGCAAGGGACAGGGGCACGGGACAGGGGGTTGCAAGGATGTTTGGAAAAGCGGTACAGGAGGGAGGCGTGGAGGGGGACGGGCGGAGGCGGAGGAGGAGGAGACTTGCCGTGCATGTGCACGGCTTTGTGCAAGCAGTGAAGCGGGAGGGGGAGCGGGAGGGGGAGCGCGGTGCGGAGGGTGGCTTTCGGCTGCCGGGTGCCACTCTCGGCAGACCGCCATCGTTTACCATCTGCTGGCACCCCGCCCGCTCGCAGGTGGGCGGCGCGGCGGCGGGCCAGGACCCGCGGGAGGCGCTGATCAAGATCCACTGCATCCTCAACCGCATGCCCGGGACCAACATGGTGCGTGCGTGCCTGTGCGTGTGCGTGTGACACGCCGGTGGGAGGCCGGGGCGGCCAGGGGCGGGGCGCGGGGGCCCCGAGGGCTGGCCTCGTGACCACGCTTGTTGCTGGCGTGCCACGTGGGCTGGTATTCACAACCCCCCTCCCATCTGCGCCAGGTGCGCGAGAACAACGCCGCCTCCTTCCTGGTGGTCAACGCCGCCTTCTTCACCGGTATCTTCACCTTCGCCGTGTTCCTGGGAATCGTGAGCGACGAGGTCAAGAGCACCTTCAGGTGCGGCGCCGTGTGCGGCGCTGGGAGCGCTTTTGCCGTAGGCGCTGGGTGCGGTGCTGGCGTCGGCGCTGGGTGCGGCAGCGGCGGTGCTGGGTGCGGTGCGGTGCGGTGCGGTGCGGTGGCTGTGTGGGGCCACGGTGTGGGCCGCCGTGCTGTCACTTGGCAGCCCATCCGAGGCCTTTCTCTGGCATGCCCTAGAAAGCGCTCCATTGACCCCCTGCGTGCGACCACGCGGCAGACTCACCCCCCAGTCACGTGCCGCCCGCCTGTGACCTCCCACGCACCCACGCTCCCCGCGCTCCCCGCCCCCCACCCTCCAGGTCCATCAAGACCGGCACGTACCCGGTGCGCGTGCGCGACCACGTGCTCATCCTCAACTGGAGCCACCACAGCATCCCGCTGCTGCGCCAGTTCGACCTGGCCCGGAGGTGAGAGGGGGCTGTGCAGGCGGGGTGCGGGGCGGGGCGGGCAGCAGGCGTGGTGGCGGCACGTGTGCGAGGAGGGGCCGACGGGCTTGTTGGCTTCTTGGCTGTCGGCGGCGCTCACCGCTCACCGCACACATGCCGCACACACCGCACCGCCCGACCCACAGGTTCGCCGGCAACGACGATTTCTTCCGGCGGCCCGTGGTGCTGCTGTCGGTGAGCTGGCGACCAGGGGGGGGGGGGGGGTTGTACACACCAGCCCAATCTAAACCCAAGCGAAACGAGACAAGGGACAGGCTGGTGCAGTTTGCGGCAATACAGGGTAACGGTGGGGGATTGTGGCCGCACCTGCTGCTCCGCGTCATCAGTTCCACTTCGCCTCCTCATGTCTGCGTGAAACCCACAACCACCACCCCGACCGCCTCCATCACCCACCGCCACCACCACAATCCATCCATCATCACCACAACCACCACTGCCATCGCTGTCCTAAACAGGACACGCCCAAGCAGGACATGGACAACGAGATCGCGGAGCGCCTGGCCAGCGCCAGCCTGGACGTCATCACGCGCAGCGGCAGCCCGCTCATGGTGCGGCAGTAGCGGCAGTAGCGGCAGGCGGCGGCGGGGAACAGCGGGGATCAGCGGGGAGTGCGGGCCTGGGGCGGAAAAGGGGGATAGCAAGACGTGTTGGGCGCAGGTGCAAGTCTGCGGGTTGAGTGAGCACACAGTCACAACACACGGCCCATCTCAGATCATTAATTAAGCAGCATGGAACCCACATACACCTCCGCCGCCCGCAGCTGCGCGACCTGGCCACGGTGGCGGCGGCGCGCGCGCACACCATCATCGTGCTGCACCCCGGCGGCGCCGCCAGCCACGAGGCGGCGGAGGCGGCCAAGGCCAGCACCGCCATGGCGCTGGCGGCGCTGACGGCCGAGGTGGCGGCGGCGGACGCGGCGGTGGAGGCGCGCGGCGTGGCGCGCAGCGCGGGCGGGCCCGGCGGCGGCGGCGGGCCGGGCGCGATGCTGGGTGAGCAGCGGCTGGCTGGGACGTGTGTGTGCGTGTGCGTGTGTTAAACAACAAAACAAGACGGACCCGCCAAAAACACGCGCACGCAGTTACATACAGATACCTACGCGGTTACCGAGCTCCGCGTTTGTCAACGTTGCCCTTGTTGTCTACTGTGTGCGTGCGTGTGTGTGCGTGGGAGGCGGGCAGCCCCGGGCGGGGCGGGTGAGGCGTATGGAAAAGAGCATGCCGGCGAGCGTGTAGCGCTGGCATTGCGTGCGCACTACCGTAATCAGCAAGTCGTGCTGCGACTTAACTATTCGTGCGTGCAGGCTCCGCGACGTCACAGATGTACGCGGCCGCGGGCATGCCGCACCCGGCGCAGCACCCGCACCACCACACCGCCATGGCCGCGGCCTCGCCCACCGCCGCCACCGCCGCGCTCTTCGCGCCGTCCACCCTGGCCTCCGGCTCGGGCGCGCTCGCTGGCAGCGGCAGCAGCAGCGCCGCGGGCCGCCCCGCCGCCGCCGCCACCCTCACCGCCACCGCCACCGCCCCCGGCAGTAGCACCCCGGCGCAGCAGCAGCTGCTGCAGCCGCACCGGCCGCGTGTGCTGTTCCAGATGCCGGACGAGGTGGTGATCGGGCAGGACCCTGTCAGCTCCTTCACGCGCACCTCGCCCGCCAACGTGGGCGGCAGCATGCAGGCGCTGTCCATCACCGACGCCTCAGTCATCGACCGGTGAGCGGCCAAAGAGCGGGGGGGAGCCATGGGGGGTTGCAAAGATTGTAGGGGGGTGAAACTAGAGAAGGGTCGGAAAGCGTTCGTCATCGACCGGTGAGCGGCCAAAGAGGGGGGGCGCAAGGGGGGGGGCGCAAGGGGGGAAAGCGAGAGAGGGGAAGAGGGAGAGGCTAGTGGGATGCCATGGTATGCGCGTGTGGCGGGCGGGAGGCAGCGCGAGGCAGCGGCGCCGGGCATAGTGGCGCAACGGCTGTGTTGTTCACACAATCCCTGCGCCGGCTGGCGAATCCCTCCTGTGTGTACCCGGAGGGGGTTAAACGCGGTGTGCTCTGCCGCGCTGACGCCGCCGCCGCAGGTTCACGTGCCAGGCGGCGGTGCAGCCGGGCATGTTGCGCATCTGGAGCAGCGTGCTGCAGCACGGCCCGCACAGCGTCAAGGTGGGTACGCGGCACAGGGCGCAGGGCGCGGGGCGGCGGCTTCAGTGGTACGGTGATGTGAAGCATGCAACATGGTACGGCAGTGAGCCCGAACGCGGTGTGACTCGTGCTTTCCACTTGAGCCCGGGCTGCAACGTGATCGAGTGCTGTCCAGTCCACGCAAGTCGCGCTCCTGCTGACCTCCTGTCCGGCCCGCGCTCGTCTGTTGCCGCGCCCCGCAGGCCATGGTGGTGCCGGTGCCGCCGCAGCTGGTGGGCCGCAGCTTCGGCACGGCGCGCTGCATGTTCTCAGACGCCGTGGTGGTGGGCGTGCTGCAGGCCGGCGGCAGCAGCGCCGGCAGCAGCGCCGCCGCCGGCGCGCCGGGCGGCAGCGGCAGCAGCAGCGGCGGCGGCTGGAACTTCGGCGGCGGCGGCGGCGGCGGCAGTAGCAGCAGTGGCGGCAGTAGCAGCGGCAGTAGCAGCTGGGCCAGCGGGCTGCTGTCGGTGCACACGGACGGCTCCATGGACGCGCGGCTGCTGGCGGCCAGCGACCAGCTGGTCATGTTCGCGCCGGCCAGGGTGAGCGTTTGGGGTGGGGGGGGGGGGGGATTGCAGAGATATGCTGGGGGAGCGGGGGAGGCCAGGCCACGCCGCATACATGTGTTTTCCCTGATAACCTGACAGCCGTTAGACAGTACAGCTGAGGGCGAAGGCAGTTGCTCATTGTCACGACGTCAACAGATCCAGGTGCAAGCCATCCCGACACGAGCCTGGCCCACGCCCGCGCCCCACCTTCGCCCCTTGCCCCCAGGTCCGCGGCGTGCCGCAGCCGCACCCGGCCGCCGAGGCGCTGTTCCGCAACGCGGCGGCGGCGGCGGCGGAGCGTGAGTTCCTGACTCTGTCTAGCCCACGCTGTCCAGCCCATGTATCATGTATCCATTCAACATTCACATGCAACTACTTTGTGTGTCCATTCAACTTTCACATGCAACTACTTTGTGTGTGCGCGTGTCATGAATCAGGGCTCAAGCGCCACGGCGGCTACAACGCGCCGCCCAAGCGCATCATCGTGGCGGGCTACCGCGCGGTGGACGTGCCGGTGAGGGGGAGGGGGTTGTGAGTATGGAGGTTGGGGGCGCTGCAGGGGGCAGGGGGCGGGCGCCGGGCGTGTGGAGCCCAGGCCGGAGGGGTGGAGGGGCCCGGACGCGACCTGACACCCCTGCGGAGGTGCCGCTATCGTCAACTTCTTGATATTGGGTGCTTTTTACAATCTCCTGGGTATGGTTTAGCTTACGGCCGGCATCTATAAACCCCCATCCGGCTGGCTGCTTACTTGCAGGACGTGGCTGCTGCGTATGCGGACTCCGCGCCTGACGGCAGCCAGGTGCGCGCCACCTGCTCGCCTGACGTTGCACCACTGACCCCTTGCTTACCTCTTCAAATTATCGACATGCCGTAAATGCTGCTAGACTCCGCATTTTTACCTTGGGCTTGTATTCACAACCCCCTGCATGGCACACACACGCACCCGCTCCCCAGATCACCTTCATCCTGCCGGAGCTGCCGGGCGAGGACGAGCCCGAGCTGCCGGGCAGCGCCGGTTCCTGCCGCATCCGCTACGTGGCGCTCAGCACGCAGCAGCGCGGCGGCGGGGGCGGCGGGGGCGGCAGCATACGGGGGCGGCGGCGGCGGCAGCGGCGCGGGCGCGGGCGGGCCGGGGCTGCTGAGCCTGCGCGCGCTGTCCGAGGCGGGCGTCAAGACCGCGGACGCAGTGGTGCTGCGGCCGCCCATCCAGGTGGGCGGGGGGCGGTGAAGGGGGGGGGGCGCAAACACGGCACCAGCGCGTCGGCGGTGTACGGCTGCACTGCAGCTTCGTCGAGCTTAGTCATTTCGACCTGGAGGCATGCTCCCACACCCTGTGCCTCTGCCTCTGCCCCCTGATTGGGCTGGTGTTTATACCCCCCCTGCGCAGGACATGGAGCGCTGGTGCGCCAAGAAGCCGGTGACGCAGCGCATCCGGGAGGCGGACGCGCACGTCATGGCGGGCCTGATCCAGGTGCGCCGGGCGGGGGGCTGGGAGCTAGGATACCCGAAATAAACCATCGGGGTGGGGCGCGTACGGCCCAATGGGCTTGGTAGCGTTGCTGCCCGGCCGAGCGCGTCGCGCACTCAGCAGGATCAGTCTGAGTGGCCTAGCGAGCCGACCTAGTGCATATGCTGGCCTGCATATGCTGGCCTGCATATAGCGCGCCTGATGCGCCCAACGCGCCACGTTGTCATCATCATCATCAGCAGCAGCAGCGGCATCACCATCTTCATCCTCCACCGCCGCCACAGGTGCAAGACGCGGTGCTGGCCAGCGGCCGCACCGACCCGCCGCACGTGGTGGCGCGACTCAACCGCTTCGGCTCCACGGAGACCGCCAAGCGGTGAGACCGCAGCGGCAGTCAATGCAGGGCTGGGGCGGGGTGGTGTGGGACTTGGGTTGGGGTGCGGGTGCGAAGCCGCGGGCCACCATGTTCATCAGGGGCATGGGCAGGATGCGCCCAGTGCCGGCTTATGCTACCGGTACGCCGCTCACTCGGTGCTCTCACTTGTGACCACTACGGCTGTCATGGCTGCAGGTACTTCGAGATGCTGTCCCGCATGCAGCCGCCGCAGCCCGCGCCGCAGCCGCTGCCGCAGACCCAGGCCCAGCCGCAGCCGACGAAGGCGTGCGCGCCCAGCGCAGCACAGCAGTCCGCGACCGGCAAGGCCGCGCCCGGCACTGCCGCTGCTGCGGCCGCGCCCGCCGCTGCCGCGCAGCCGGCCGCGCCGGTGCCCTGGTGGCAGTTCCAGCTGTGGCCGCCGCAGCAGCCGGCGCCGCAGGCGTCAGCGCAGCAGCAGGACAGCGACGCGGCTGCTAGTGAGCTCTCGAGCGGCGGCAGCGGGGCGGTCACGCAGCAGCAGCTGCAGCGCATCGCCGGCAAGTCGGGCGGCCGGCGTCGCGACTCGGCCGCCTCCCAGTCCAACATGGGCAGCTGCTCGGAGCAGGCGGAGGAGTCGCAGGCGGCGGCCGCCGCCGCGGCGGCAGCGGCGGCCGCTGCCTCCGCAGACTCCGCCGGCCCCGGCGGGCGGTGGGCGGCAAAGGAGGCTGCAGCCACGGGTCCGGGAGGGGCGGGTGCGGCGTCTGCCAAGGACTGGGCGACAGGGCCCCGCCGGCGGTTTGCGAGGGCGGTCCGGCAGTTCGTGGTGGCTGCTGATCTGGACAAGGACGCCGCAGCAGCCTCGGCGGCCGACGCAAAGGGCAAGCAGCAGCAGAGCAAAAAGGACGCTGGCAAGGAGCCTGCGGGCAAGGACACAAGCAAGGCGGCGTCGGTTGCGGCTGCGCCGGCTGGTGCGGACTCGCAGCCGAGCTCGGCCACTGCTCAGGCGGCCGCAAGCACGCCACCCTTTGCAACCTGGCTTGTCCACACGTGGGCCGGTGCGCGGAGCGCGCCGCTCGTTGCAGCTGTCGACGCCAGCGCCGCCTCCACCACCCCCGCTGCCAGCACGGCTGTGGCGACCAACAGTAGCAGCAGCAGCAAGAGTGCGGGCCCGGCTGTAGCCACAGCTGCAGCGGCCATTGCTGCGCCGCCCGCAGCGGCCGGCCACAAGGCCGGCAGCGTGGTGGACGTGGCCGCGCGGATACACGCGCGCGCCTCGGCGCCGCACTGGACGGCGGTGCAGCGGCAGCTTGCGCGGGAGGGCCGGGTCGCGCTCCGCGAGGCCAGGCTGGTGAGCGAGGGGAGCGCTGCCGCGCTGGCCGCGCCAGCTGCGCAGCAGCCACAACAGCAGCAGCAGTCGCACCGGCCGTGGTGGCTGCCGCCCTTCCTCCACCCGCCGTCTGGCGCAAGCGCAGCGGCGCAGCCGGAGGCCGCAGCGCTGGACGCGGTGCCTGCAGCCCAGCAAACGGCAAAGACAAGTGCAGGCGGCAAGGCCGCGGCGCCCGCTGCCCCCAGCGCCAGCGTGACTCAGCAGCAAGGGGCCACGGCGCCCGCTGCTGCGACCAGCACCAGCGCAGCCGCAGTGACCTCGAACGTGGCGTCTGTGCTGGTGCCGCCCACGGCCATGCCCGCAGCCGCAGCTGCGCAGGCTCCCGCCGCACAGGCCGTGCCCTCGAGTGCTGCGGCCACGGCGCCAAAGGCAGCCACAGCGGGTGTTGGGGGCGCGCCCGCCACGGGCGTGATAGGGCTGGGGCCGTGGTCGCAGGCGGCGCATCAGGCGCCGGCCCCCTCTGCCACTGCCGGCAGCGCTGTTGGTGCTGCTGCTCCTGCGCCCGCTGCCGCGCCTGCTGCCGGCTCCTCCGCTTCCGGAAGCCACGGGCATGGCGTGGGTCATGGCTTGCTCCCGGCCCTGCCCAGCCTACCCGCCATCCACCTCCCCGGCAGCAGCGCCCATGGCAGCGGCTCTGCCGCAAGCACCGCCCCCACCGCCGCCGCGGCTGCTGGAACCTCAGCGGCAGCGGCTGCTAGCGGGACTCCGGCCAGCGCCGCCGCGACGCCACCCGCGGGTGCGGGTGCCCATGGCGCCAGCGGTAGCGGCTCGGCACAGCCGACGGCGGCAGCTTCAGGTGCTAGCAGCGGCGGCGCCGGCACTGCAACGCCGGCTGCAGCCGCCGCAGGAGGCGGTGGTGCGGGCGCGCCGGCTGCCGCAGGGCCGGGCGCGGGCAGTGGGAGCGCCTCGGCCAGCGGCGGCGCGGTGGCGGCAGCGGCCGTAACGGTCAGCAGCGCACCGGCGGCGACTGCCGGTGCCGGCGGCGCGGCCGCGGCGGACCGGCCGCTGCAGCTGGCGGCGATGCATGGGATGATGTCAGGGGCCAGCTCGCCGCTGCCCATCGGGTGAGTGAGGACGCCAGGGGGGGGGTTGTAAACACCAGCCTAATCTAAACCAGAGGCAGGGGGTGCAGGTGTCGATGCGTATGCGGGGTGCCCGGGGCTGTTAGGGCGGGGGAGCTTCCCGGGCTTGAAGGCGATGTGAGCCCACTTTGCCTCGTGGTGCGTGTCGTTTGACTTGGCTGCCATGTTCATTGATGCAGGTGTGAGGGCTCGGCGCCGGCGCCTCCCGCACCGGCAGCGGCGGCGTCTGCCGGTGCCGGAGGGGCGGCTCCGACAGAGGTGCAGCCAGCGAGCGGGCCGGGCACGGGCGCATCTGCGCCCCCGGCCACAACCGGGGGCGGCAGTAGCACCGGTGGCAGTAGCACTGCTGGTGCGGCAACGGGCGGCGCCAGCAGCGGCAGTGGTGGCAGCACGGCAGGCAGCAGCACTAGTGGGCCTGTTGCGGGTGGCGGCACGACGGCTGGGGCGGCAGGATCTGGCACCATGCCGACCACCGGCGGTGGCCCCGGAGCGGGCGGCCAGACGGTGCCGGCCGGCAGTGCATCAGGCAGCGGTAGCGGCGCCAGCAGCGGCCAGGCGCAGTCCGGCACGGCACCAGGAACCGGAGGCGGCGCCCCCAGCACGGGCGGCAGCAGCAGCGGCGCGTCGTCGACGCCGACGCCTCCCACCGGCAGTAGCAGTAGCAGTACCGCCAGCACTGGCAGTAGCAGTAGCAGTAGCAGTAGCAGTAGCAGCACTCCCGCACTGCCGCCTCCCGCCCTGTCGTACGACAAGCGGCCCATCATCCGCAACCCCGAGATCTTCCTGGCGGACGACCTCATCGGGGCGCTGCTGACGCAGGTGGGCGGGAAGTCGCGTGGGCCCTGGTGCGGCCACCCACACAACGGCCATCGCTAGCACACCGCCTTTTACCCGACCCCTGTAATCCACCCCGCCACCTTGTCAACGCCTCATCTCGCCTCATCACAGCTAGTCGTGAATGGAACCCGCCCACGCCACGCGCGCCTGCGCCAACAGCCACACGCCTGCCAGACGCCTGCCAGACGCCTCCCAACCCGCCGCCGCCCCCTGGTGTCCCTGTGTGTGTGTGCAGGTGGCCGCCCAGCCCGCCTACGTGGCGCTGGTGAGCCAGCTGATCAAGAAGGACGGCGTGGAGCTGTACCTGCGCAGCCCCGCGGTGTTCAACATCGCGCCGGGTGGGTGGCGGGTGGGGGGCATGGAGGGCATATGAGACGTGCGGCCTGTGCCGCGTGGCGTGGCGTGCACGGTCATGCGTTGCGGGAGCGGGTGCCGAGTTAGAGAAGCAAGGGGAGTGAGGGCGCGACAGGTGTGGCTCTGTCAGTGGAACCTGCCGCCTTCACCTGCCCCGCATTTGCCTGGACTCGGCTGGCTGGACTAGTTCGGCTTGGTTGAGCTTGGGCTGGTGTTCAAACACGCACCCTCTCGCCCCTACCCTCACCCCTGCAGGCGAGCGGCTGTCGTTCGCGGAGCTGAGCGAGACCACGCGGCTGCTGCGGCAGGTGGCGCTGGGCGTGGTGCGCTCGGACGGGCGCTGCTGCCTGGTGCCCAAGCCGCACGAGGTGGGCGCGCGGGCGCGGAGGACGGCGTGGGCTGTGCCCCGCCTGGGCCGTGGGTTGGTATCGCCACCGCACGTCGCACAGCAGGAGGACGCGGGAGGGTCCAATCTGTCCAGGGTCCGCGGCGGCCCCAACCCCGCGCGGGGTCGGGCGCCCTGCGAACCCGTGCGCGCGCGTAACGCGGTCCCATGCTGGCACGTGTGCATCCGCGCTGCCCGCGCCCGGCACCCGCCGCCCCGCGTCTCCCCTTGTCACCGACTCGCACGCGCTCGGCTTGGCCGCAGGTTCTGGAGGTGGAGGCAGGCGACCAGATCCTGGTGCTGAGCGATGACTACAAGATCAAGAAGAAGTGAGCATAAGCGGGTGTGGCCAGGGTAGTTGCGTGGCTGTGTAGCAGCGTAGGTGTGCGTGTTGTGCATAAGCCAATAATGACGTGTGAGTAGGCAGGAGCGGCAGCATAGGGAGTGGGAGCGCACCGGGCGGCGGCGCGGTCAGTCGGCTGCGGTGGATGGGAGGGACTCATAGTGTAGGATAGTGGACACGCCTTCGGGTCATTTTGCAGGATTACTTTCGCCCTGCGCGATGTTTTCGGGCCCTTGCGCATGGAGACGAAGAACCCAGCGGGGCACGCCGACTTTTTCCGCGGATACTGTTCGGGGTGGATTGATGCGTGTGCGGCATTTTGGTTCATTCTGATGTGCGTTTGTCATCGCGGTGGCTAGGCTTCACGTGTTCGTCTTCTTTCGGGTGCTGTGTTCCGAGTGGTGGTGTTTTGTTGGGGGCTTGTGGTTCCGGGTGGGTGCGATGGGTTGGGCTCGCTTGGCGCCTAGAGCAGGTGTAAGGAGGTGTAGGGGGCCATGCGAATCTCATGCTCTCCGACAAGCGGAGGGTTCGTGAAATTGATGGCAGGAACGATGGAATATCGGGAACGAGACGGCCTGGGCAAACTTGTAAGTTGCAGCCTTGCGTGTGGTGGCAGTGAGCATGCGTCGCGGCATCTGTTCGAAAGTGCTGCACTCTGCAGTGCCGCATGACACGTGAGGTTGGCGCACGGTGGCACGGAAGATCAACTTGCTTGCCAGTTGGCCACCGAGGCGGCCCATGCAAACCTTGAGGCTGGCCGCCTCTGAAGACGGGCTTAGCGTCGGCTCAGTCGGTGCACACTTGGGTGCACAGTGACTCTTCGCAAAGCAGGCGCTCTCCGCGGCCCAAGGACCGCCGTGCACCCCTTCAGTACGGCACGGGTTGCTGTCGTTACCATAGGTGCAGTGGTGTGCGGTGTGCTGTGCTGGCATGCGCTCTGTGAGCTCCAGCTGTAATTAGCGTCTCTCCGTCTCTGTCCCTGTGTCCGAGTTCCAGGGGGGTATAGATGCGGTATCGACCAAGGTCAACCCCGGACGGCGCTGCCCAGCGCCACTGCGAACGTGTTGGGGCCTAGCAGGCCAGAATGACGCTGGGCGCGACTGAGATAAGTGAGATACGCGCCGGACCGTGCTGGTAACTGGTAACACAGTCAACAGGCTGTGTCCCGCTTGCCTGTGATTCGTCGTGACTTGATTACAGCACGCGCAAGCCCGCATGCTTTGATTGCCCATGCGGGCCTGAAGCCTGTAAGCCGCGGTATGCATCTCGCAGCAACACCAAGGGACTTTGTCACTCCCGCCTTGGCACCACGACGGCGCCATGCCGGGGCATTGCAACCAATTCGCGTAAGCCTAAAACATTCACACGCACTGACTCATATGTACGTTCACTGTACACTCCGCCATTCCGCAGTTGCCGAGTACCCAAATCCTTGGTAAGATCACTTGAATGCATTCAACGTAAGCAGTAGCAAAGCTGCGCTTTGATATCATGAACAGTGTTTGCACTCGCTCATCCCTGCTCCATTGACGGATGACACGCGTGCACTGAGCGGTTAGTCACGCGTGAAAACCCAATGCGGGTGAAACACGCAACACGCAGTCTTTGTTTTCGGTTTCCCTGCACACACACTGCTGTTGCTGTCATTAACACGTACGCGCGCACACTCATCAACCTGCTCTGTGAACCCCTGTATCAAACACACCTGCTGCTAAAACAGCCCGTGGGCCGCAAAACTTGGGTGCTGCACGCTGAGCGTGTGTAGTCAAACGAACTTGGAGCATTCCTTAAAAACCCATTTACCCTTTCAGTACCTAGGCATTGTGATCACTTGCGGTGCGTAGTCCTGCACCCATCTACTTTAAACACACACACACACACACACACACACACACACACACACACACACACACACACACACACACACACACACACACACACACACACACACACACACACACACACACACACACACACACACTGTCACATTTACACTCGTAGGCAAGCTGCTTTCATGACCACTCGGAATCATTCACATACACAGACGCACTACACGTTATCGTATCCCCCGACGCTGCGGCGCCGCGCCCTCCTCGCCATGAAGCCGCCCGGCGCCGCCGGCGAGCCAGGGGCGCCAGCAGCAGCCGCGCCAGCACGCGCCGGGCTGCCAGCGCCGCTGCCAGACTGCCTACCTCCCGCGCCGGCCGCGGCAGCTGCGGCTACACCAGCCGCACTCGTGCGGGGACTGGAGGCCGCGACTGCGGGCTGCGGCGCGGAGTCCAATGCGCCCGCGCCCACGGCAGGGCTGCCGTTGGTGGACCGCCTCGCTCCTTCACTGGCGCCGTTGTGCGTCAGCTCTTGGACGCGGCGGTGGGCAGCGCGGCCGCCGCCGCCGCCGCCGGCAGGGCGGTCGCCGCGCACGGCCAGCGACTCGAGTCGCGCCATGACGCGCTGCACACCCTGCGCGCATGGATGGGTGGATGGATGGATGGATGGATGGATGGGTGCATGGATGGGTGGATGGATGGGTGCATGGATGACGGATGGAAGGAAATTTGCAGCTGCCGGTGGCCGGAAGGTCGGCGGCGTCGGTCGCGAGGTCGCTGTGATGGCCCACACGGATGCCGCTGGCCCCCCTGAGGCCTTGCCCACCCGCCCAATCACCCACATACATACCCGCCGATTACACCCAGCCCAACTTACCAGCTCTCCACTGCCTAGGCCCGCCGCTCCCAGCTGCGCCAGCAGCTGCTGGTGCAGCACGGCGCCGGTGGCTGAGGCGTGTCGCATGCGCGCCACCGCCGTCAGCTCCGCCGCCTCTGCACCCGCCATGCGGCCTACAGCAGGCGAGCCGGCGGCACCCGTGACCGAGCCCCGCCGCAGGCGGCTGACCGCCGTCACCGCGGGCGACGCAAGCGCACCGGTGCCGGTGCCGGCCGCACCGGTGACGCCAACTCCGGGTGTCGACACACGGGTCTGCGGGTGGCGCGGCGAGGTGCCGCCGCTGGCGGCGCCGGGGCCGCGCGGCGGCAGGTGCGGCAGGTTGTGGGCCGCGGTGATGCTCGCGTGGCGCAGCGCTGCCAGAGTGAATGAGCCCTCTGAAGGACTGCCGCCAGCACCGCCGGCACCCAACGACGGCGTGTCCGCCATCGTGGTGTCCCACCGCCGTCGCAGCGCACGGCGGATGCCCCACCCACGACGCAGTGGCGGCGCGGCCTGGGGCTGCTGCTGCTGCGCCCATGCAGCGCCCGCGGCGCCGCCGGGCTCCTGCTCTTCCACCTCGTCAACGTCTTCCTCCGCTGATGACTCGGGCTCGCTGATGTCGAACTCTTCCACGACGAGCGGCACCTCGTCACGCGGCGGCGCAGCAGGTGCAGGCAGCGCAGAGGTGGTCGCGGCGGGGGCGGGCGAGGCAGGCGCCATAGCTGCAGCGGCTGCTGCTGCCGCTGCCGTGGCGGCCGCACCAGCAGTGGCGGGCGAGCCGTACAGGGGCGTGTGCACGAGCTCCTGATCCACCGAGGCCATCGACCCGGGCCAACCGGCCGCCGCAGCCAGGGGCGACGCGGGCGGTTGCTGTGCCTTCTGCGGGAGGGCCGGCGTGACCACCGCCGCAGGGGCAAAGACACCGAGCGTCCGGGCGCGCGCGAACAGCGCCGCCCGCCGCGCCGGCGTTGCCGCCTGCAGCTCGGCCAACAGCCGGCCCAGCAGCGCCGCGTGCGCTGCGAGCGCCGTTGCCGCCGCCCGCTGCTGCGCTGCCATGTCCTCAGCCGCAAGCAGCAGAGCCGTCACCAGCGCCAGCGCACGCTGCGTCTGAGAGGGACCGGCCGCTGCTGCCGCTGCTGCTTCCGCCGCTGCTTCTGCTGCCGCCCCTGCGGCCGTGACGACCTCGGTCGAGTACAGGACAGGTGCATCGGCGGCCGATGCTAGCCAGCCGGCTGGCGGCGGAGGTGGCGGCGGAGGTGCAGGTGCCGCCGAGGGGAAAGGAGTCATGGCAACGGGCGGATAGGCGTACGGCTCCAGCTGTGCCAGTTGGGACGGCGGCGTGTACGGCACCGCTGAGGCGGGCTGCGGGTACGCCGCCGTGCCTCCTTCTGCCGCCACCACTGGATACTGCGCCTGCGCCTGCGGCGCTGGCGCGGGAAAGAGGCGACGGCACGACGGCGGTCGGGCCGGCGGCGGCGGTGTGGAAGGCTCCGGCTCCACCACCTCCCGCGGTGCGACCTCGTCGTCACCGCCCGCCGCCGCCTCCAGCGCTGCGGCCTGTGCAGGGCTTTGCGCCACGGCTGCTGCGGCCACCAGGGGTTCAGCGGCTGCCTGCGCTGCTGCGATTGCCATGGATGCAGCAGTGTTAATGGCTGCTGAGGAGGCGGCAGCTGCCCCTGCGACCGCCAGGCCCGTCGAAGCTGCAGCAGCGGCCGGCAGCGCCCCTCCGGCTCCAGCAATGCCGCTGCCGCTGGCTCGACCGCGGGCCGCGGCGGCAGTGGCGCTGTCGGGCTGTGGCGGGTGCGGCGTCAGGTGCGAGCTGCGGCCCTTGCGCAGCAGCAGCCGGCCCAGCACGCCGGCGGTGGGCGACCGCCGCGCTCGCTCCTCCATGTCCTGTGTCGACCGGGGCCGTGGGCTGTTGGCTGCATCCTCCTCCTCCAGCACCATGCGCACCTCGGGCAACCCGGCCGACAGCGGGGACGCCGCCGCGGCATCGCCAAGCGCCGAGTGGCGGGAGGCCGCTGCCGCTGCCGCCGCCAAGGGAGATCCGAGAGACCCGGCGGGCCCTGCGGCGGTAGCAGCGCCCGGCTCGCCGTCAAAGCCCCAGGGCATCCAGAGCGAAGCAATGGAGGACGGCGCGGCATCAAAGCCCACCGTGGTGGTGTAGACCGCCGCGGGCGAAGCGGCGGCCTCGCCGCCGCCGGCGCTGCGCCGTCCTGCAGGGCTGGCGCTGGCGCCTGCGTGGTCGCCCGTGTCTGTGCGCCCGCGACCGCGAAGGCCCGGGAGCCCGGCCGCGGCTGCCGCCGCAGCCGCGGCGGCGGCGGCGGCGCCGCGGCGCCACACGCTGCCATGTCGCGCCCCGGCGCTGCCGCGGCCACCGTGCTCGCCCTCCTCCTGCTCGGCGCCGCTGTCAGCACTGGCAGGGTGCGGGCTGTGCGCCGAGCGCAGCAGGCGTAGCTTCGCGCTGAGGGTGGTGCGCGGCGGCGCCGTTCCGCCACCTGGGATGGCGGCTGCGGCCGCTGGCGGCGACAGCGGGGACCCGCCGGTGGGCGTCTCTGACAGCAACATGGACACGGCCGGCAGGGGGCTGATGAGGATGCGGGCGGGGCCGTGGAGGAGGGACGGGTGCGTCAGCACCGGAGAAGGTGCCGCCGCCGCTGCCGCCCCCACCGCCGCTGCCACGGTCGGTACATCAGTGTGGCCCGAAGAGTGCAGGGGGCTTGCCACTGCAGCCGCCTCCGCAGTCGGCAGCCTCTGCACCGCGCCGGGCGCCAGAGATGCTGCCAGGAGCGCTGAGGTCGCCGTGGCCGCGGTCGCTGCGGCTGTTGGGGCAGCGGCGGTGGCTGCTGCAGCAGTCGGGCCGTCCCAGCCGCTGGTCGGCCCCTCAGCGGACACGGAGTCCGTGTGGCTGGCCAGGTGGGCGGCGCCGCCGCTGTCCGCGCCAGCGCCGCTGCTGGCCATTGCAGCGTGTGAGGAGTGCGAGTGCGACTCGGTGGTTGTGGTGGCCGGGTGAGGGCTGTAGTGCAGCGGGGCTGAGGGCGTGACCGGCCGGTGCCGCACCGTGCTGTCAGAGCCATGGCTGTCGCCGCTCACTTGCGGCGACGCCGCCGCCGGCTGTGCATCCGCTGTGTGGCCGGGCGTGTTGCACGCCACATGATGGATGCTGGCCAGAGCCGCTGCCGCCGCTGCTGCAGCGGGTACACCACTGCTGCTGCCGCGGCTGCTGGCACTGGGGGCGCTGGCCGCCGCGCCCGCCACGGCGCCCCTGGCGATGGTTTCCGCCGGGGACGCTGGAGCCGCAGGCTCAGGCGCAGTCGCCGCAGTCGCTGCGGCGGCTCCGCCTGCCGCGGGCGCCGCAGTGTCTGAAGCACCAGGCGCCGTGGCTGCAGCAGCCGCAGCCGCAGCCGCAGCCGCAGCCGCAGCCGCAGCTGTAGCAGCACCGGCAGCGCCCGGCGGCAGGAGAGTCTTCTGCGTCGTGCGCGCCACCAGGCGCCCCCGCGTGGCGCGCTTGAACGCCTCCGCCGCCACGCGCGCCGCCTCGATCTGCATCACCGCGCGCTTCATGCCGTGCAGCTCGCCCGCCTGCTGCGTCAGGGCCGCCGCCGCGGCGGTGGCCGCGGCCATGGCAGACGAGGTGCTGGCGTTGGCGCTGGCACTTGTGGCGAAGCCCACGCCCGTCGGGCCGCCGGCGCCCGTGCCGCCGGCGCTTCGCCCCACCGACACCCCGCGCGGCAGCTCGGCCGCAGCTGAGCCCGCCGCCGCGCCGGTCGTGGCAGGCGTGGGCGCGGGCGGCGGTGGCTGAGGAGCGCTTGATGCCGCGGGCAGCAGCAGCAGCGTCCCTGCGCCCGGCATGGCCGCAGCAGTGAAGCTGCCGCTTGCGCGGCTGCCGCCGGCGGTGAGGGACACGCCACCACCAATCGTGAACGAGCCGTCGCGCGTCGAGGGGTGCTGCGGCAGTAGCACCAGCTGAGGCTGCTGCAGCTGCTGGCTGTAGCGGCCGGAGCGGCCCAGGGATTTGGCGCTCTGAGCTGGCGCCATGCCGTAGCGCCGGGCCATCCTGCGGGGTGGCGGTTTGGGAGGAATTTAGGCATGCGTGTTGGTGTGTGCTTGCGTTTGAGGCGTATGAAAGCTTTAGCCCCCCCCCCCCCCAAAGGCGTGTGAAAGCTTTAGCCCCCCCAAAGGCGTGTGAAAGACACAGCGAGAGCCGACCACAGCCAGTCACAATCATCCACGCCATCACACATAACAAAACTAACCTCTCCACGCTCGCAGCCAGCGCCAGCGCAACGGCGTCAGACATCCTGCCACCGCCGCCGCCGCCGGGAGCGTCCGCCGGCACGACGATGGCGGACGAGGCCAGGCCGCGGCGGGATGCGGCCCGGCTGGTGCCGCTGGCGCCACCAGCCCCTGCGGCTGCAGCGCCTTCGGGACAAGGCATGGCCGGCGCTACTGCCGACGACGACGAGGCACCATACCCGCCGACCCGCCCGAACGCGCGCTGCCAGAGGCCCTGCGCCGCCATCGCCGCCGGCACGTGCCCCGCAGCATCTTGCGCTGCCACCTCCTCTTCCGGCACGGGAAAGGGGTGCACGCCTGCAGATGAGTGACGGTGAGCCTCCATGCCAGTCGCCGAGCTGCCGGCGGCTCCGGCTGGGCCCAGCAGTCCAGCAGGGTAGCCTGAATCAGACTGGCCCCACTGGCCCGACTGCTGCGGGTCCTGCAGCTGCAGCTGGGTGGTGCCGCGCCGCAGCACGCCGCGGGAGGCGGCGGCGGCGGTCGCTGCCCCGCCGGCGGCCGCGCCCAGCAGAGCACCCTCGAGCATCTGCCAGCGGGCAATCGGTACGGTAGGGCGCCGTGTGAGCAGTACGGGTGGGGCACACCAGTCAGGTGTTAGGGTGTGACGCCGCAGGTAGCTCTCTTGCACGCCAAGACCAGGACCACGCCCACGCCCACTGCACCCACGACGGGGACGCGCACCTGCAGCGACAGCTTCTTGGAGTCCTGCGACGTCAGCGCCTTGTGCAGCAGGCTGCGCGAGCTGGCGGCCGCGCGCCAGGACGAGGTCCGCACGCGCATCGAGCCGCCGCCACCGCCACCGGCGCCACCGTCGTTGTCGCCGGCTTCGCCCGCGCTGGCAGGCTTCAGGTAGGCGGACGGCAGCGACCGCAGCCGCGCTTGCAGAGCCTGTAGCAGCAGTTGCATCCGGCAGATTGTTCAATGTCTGCCTTTAGTAGCTTGCAAGTTTCGCTAATCCACTTCTACGTGAAAACCCGCCCGTCAGGCAGCCGCACACGCGCGTGTGTGGGGTTAACGAGGTGGCCGCCCACCTTGAAGGTGGCTGTGACCAGCCGCCTGCGCTCGCGCTTCTTGGTGAGGTGCCGCAGCATGGCCACCATGGCGGCGCTGGAGGGCGCCCCGCGCAGCCGCTGCAGCCCCGAGCGCAGCAGAAGCTTCAGGTCCTGGGGCACACCCGGCGCGCCGCTGCATGGGGTTTGGGATTTGCAAAGATGGTAAGCAAAGTGGGGTTGGGGGTTGCAAAGATGGGTCGGGGTGGGACAGGGAGGCGCTCGAGGCTCATGCGCTGTCCGGGTTAGGCATGGAAGCACCCCACCACCCAGCCTGACCCCTTTACAGCCCTGCACGCGATGACGTCACTGACGACTCACTGGTTCGACCACGACAGGATGTAGAAGTTCTGTGGGAGTGCAGGAGGCGGAACAGCCAGACCAGCGGTAAGCAAGGATCAGCGACATGCGAGGACACAAGCACGCCCGGACGGGCTGCACCCCCAGACGGCTCGCCGCGGCCTAAGCCTGGGCTACGCCAACCCCTCGTTCTCTCCGCTCCTGGCCGCCACCTCCTTTCGACCTACCCAGCTGAGCACCGCCAGCACCATGTTGAACACCAGCTGCACAAAGTGCCTGTGTTTGGTTGCGCAACGTGAGGGTGCGCGGGGAGGGCGGGAGGAGGGGGGTCACCACAAGTGCTCCTAACGTGAACCGCAAGTCCAGTGAGAGATTGAAGCCGACATGCACGCCGCCTGCATTTGCCGTTACGTCAGCGCGCTACTCACGGCATGATCATGACGATGATGTAGCCCACGGCCGACTCGGGCGCCGACGTCTCCAGCAGGTGCTGGGAGTCAACCATGGTCTGCGGGTGCGTGCGCGAGCGCGTGCACGCGAGTGAGTCGAGCGACCGAGCTTGTACAGAGCACAAGGGAAAGGCATAGCGCACAACACAACACAACAGCGCATGTCCCAACACGCCCTGGCCATTCGCCGACGCGGCGTCGCACAGTGTGTTCCCGTCCACCCGCCCGCCCACCCGCCCGCACGCACGCCCGCACGCGGCCCCACGCACCTGCAGGCTCTCCTGCGACTGCTGCGAGATGGAGCCCTGCACGCTGATGTCCAGCATCATCTTGAGCGCCTCGGGCACCGCCGACACCGACTGGCGTGCGGAAAGAGGTGGGTGTTTGGTTGGCTGGTTGGGTGAGTGAGCGAGAGGGTGTTGAGGCGAGACGGGAGTCGGGAGACAGGATGGGCGAGCAGCATGCGGTCAGAACCGTACCGCCGCACGGAGCTGCCATCCACACCGGCATTGTTTTGGCATTCATCGCGTCCCCTATCCAACACGGCCCCCAGCTCCCTCACGCCCTAGCCCCCACCTGCACCCTGGGGCCGAACACCACGAGCATGGCCATGGCCAGCATGGTCAGGATCATGATCAGCACCAGCAGCACGTGCGCCAGCTCCTGCGTCGGCGCGTGATGGTGGGCGTGCGGTGGGATGTGAGTGATACAGAAATGCAGAGCGAAAGGCAGGTACAGCGTGAGCGGGCACTTCAGAGCACGCCTGGCTGCACCATGCCCTCAAGATGTGCAGGTGGGGCGGGCCAGTAGTTGCGCCGTTGCGGAGAATGCGGGCAACCATGCGGGCAATCATGGGGGCAATCATGCGGGCAATCATGGGGGCAATCATGGGGGCAATCATGGGGGCAATCATGCGGGCAATCATGGGGGCAATCATGGGGGCAATCATGCGGGCAACCATGCGGGCAATCATGCGGGCAATCATGCGGGCAATCATGCGGGCAACCATGGGGGCAATCATGCGGGCAATCATGGGGGCAATCATGCGGGCAACCATGCGGGCAATCATGCGGGCAATCATGCGGGCAACCATGGGGGCAATCATGCGGGCAATCATGCGGGCAACCATGGGGGCAATCATGGGGGCAATCATGGGGGCAATCATGCGGGCAATCATGGGGGCAATCATGCGGGCAACCATGCGGGCAATCATGCGGGCAATCATGCGGGCAACCATGGGGGCAATCATGCGGGCAATCATGGGGGCAATCATGCGGGCAATCATGGGGGCAATCATGGGGGCAATCATGCGGGCAATCATGGGGGCAATCATGGGGGCAATCATGGGGGCAATCATGCGGGCAATCATGCGGGCAATCATGCGGGCAATCATGGGGGCAATCATGGGGGCAATCATGGGGGCAATCATGGGGGCAATCATGCGGGCAACCATGCGGGCAATCATGCGGGCAATCATGCGGGCAATCATGCGGGCAACCATGGGGGCAATCATGCGGGCAATCATGGGGGCAATCATGCGGGCAACCATGGGGGCAATCATGCGGGCAATCATGGGGGCAATCATGGGGGCAATCATGGGGGCAATCATGCGGGCAATCATGCGGGCAATCATGGGGGCAATCATGGGGGCAATCATGCGGGCAACCATGGGGGCAATCATGCGGGCAATCATGGGGGCAATCATGCGGGCAATCATGGGGGCAATCATGCGGGCAATCATGGGGGCAATCATGCGGGCAATCATGGGGGCAATCATGCGGGCAATCATGCGGGCAATCATGCGGGCAATCATGCGGGCAACCATGCGGGCAATCATGCGGGCAATCATGCGGGCAATCATGCGGGCAATCATGGGGGCAATCATGCGGGCAACCATGGGGGCAATCATGCGGGCAATCATGCGGGCAATCATGCGGGCAACCATGCGGGCAATCATGCGGGCAATCATGCGGGCAATCATGGGGGCAATCATGGGGGCAATCATGCGGGCAACCATGGGGGCAATCATGCGGGCAATCATGGGGGCAATCATGCGGGCAATCATGGGGGCAATCATGGGGGCAATCATGCGGGCAATCATGCGGGCAATCATGGGGGCAATCATGCGGGCAATCATGCGGGCAATCATGCGGGCAATCATGCGGGCAACCATGGGGGCAATCATGCGGGCAATCATGCGGGCAATCATGCGGGCAATCATGCGGGCAATCATGGGGGCAATCATGCGGGCAATCATGGGGGCAATCATGCGGGCAATCATGGGGGCAATCATGGGGGCAATCATGCGGGCAATCATGGGGGCAATCATGGGGGCAATCATGCGGGCAATCATGCGGGCAATCATGGGGGCAATCATGCGGGCAACCATGGGGGCAATCATGGGGGCAATCATGGGGGCAATCATGCGGGCAATCATGCGGGCAATCATGCGGGCAATCATGCGGGCAATCATGCGGGCAATCATGCGGGCAACCATGGGGGCAATCATGCGGGCAATCATGCGGGCAATCATGGGGGCAATCATGCGGGCAATCATGGGGGCAATCATGGGGGCAATCCAAGACGCAGGACGGGGCCAGCCACCCACCTGCGCGCTGACGAGCAGCGTGCCGGGGATGACGGAGAGCCGCGGCTGGAAGGACACGTGCGACAGCCAGCGGATGAACAGACACACCAGCACGACGCCCTGTGGCGGCGCACGCAGGCAGGGGGGGAGAGCGGGATGGAGGCGATCGGTCGGACTACTTGTTGTTGCGTTGCACACTCACGTCCCAGCTCACAAAGGCACGCACACACCCGGCAACGTCATCGGCCCCGATCGCATTTGCTTGAACTCTGTCACACACACAATACACCGGCACGCACCTGCAGGAAGCCGTACGCCACCTGGACATCGCGCATGTGCTCTGCGCGGTCGACCATGTCCGCGGTGGCCTCAAGCCCCGAGGTGTCCGGCGGCAGCACCCAGCGCCCCTCGTCGCCGGGCCCCGGCACCGGCCAGCCGCCGTAACTGTGACTGGTGCTGCCGTTGCCGCTGCCGATGCCCAGCGCGCTTGCGTTGGAGAGCAGGCTGTTGAGCAGTAGCGAGGCATTGGTAAAGGCGGTGCTGGCGCCGCTCTCCGCCCCCATGGTGGCGGCGGCAGCGGCTGCGGCGGCGGACGCCGCGGCGGCGGGGGTGGTGGGCTCGAGGCGCTTGAGCATGAAGTAGTTGGCGGGCGCGAAGGCCTGGGCGTCGTACACCTCCACCCTGCGGGCGCACGCACACGCACACGCACACGCACGTGTGGCATAAGCCGCACCTCATGCACAGTCTCCTGCTCGTCTGTCGTTTTCCCTTGTGCTCTCTAACACACGCACACACGTGGCATCCGCCGCCAAGCCCCAAAAGCTTGATCGGAGGCTAACCGTGCTGGTCGGCTTTCGCTGCTGGCTGGCGCGCGCCTAGCTGCGTAGTACGTACCTCTCTGCGAAGTTGGAGGTGCCGCTGAGGCGCAGCGCGTAGATCCAGTACAGGACCTGCGCCGCCAGCATGAGGCCCGCGGTGGCGCACTCGAACACCACCCAGCCCGCCGACACGATGGCGACGCGCGCGGTGGAGGGCAGCGAGCTGTCCGCCAGCTCCGCAGCGCGCCACTCCGCCATCTGTAGCGCGAACAGACACACATGCAACACGCGTGCGATGTAAACAAGAAATCGTTGGGCTGTGGCGTGCACGTGCTTGGCGCCCCGCGGGCGTGCCCTCCCCGAGCACACCAACACACACACCGCCAGAACACACTCGGCCCATGCTCCTCCGGCCGCCTCAGCCGGGGCGGCGCACGAGCGCGCACCCCACACCCACACAAAAAACCGCACAACGGCGCTGCTGCCGCGCGTGGGAGCGTGACGGACTCACGTGCGGTGGCAGGCCGGGGTGCGTGCCGGACGCGGGGTCGGGCCCCTTGGCCATGGCGCGGTGGCTGCGCACGCTGGCGACCAGGTCGGTGACGGCCAGCACGCAGTACGCCGCCACCAGCACCGCCAGCGCGATGTCGGGGCCCAGCAGCCGCGCGTCTAGCGTCGCCGCCGACGCCTCCTCCCCGTCATCGCCGGAGCTCGCGGGCGCGGACGCGTTCTGTGCTGCCGCTGCTGAGCTGGTGCTGCTGCTGCTGCTGCCGTTGGTGCTGCTGCCGCCGGCGCCGGACGCGCGCCAGGCCGTCAGCTGCTTGTAGTAGCTGACGGTGGGCAGCGCGGCGATGGCGGCGGCGCCGGCGATGCGGCCGTCGCCGGTCCACTGCAGGTCCAGGCGCAGGTAGCCCAGCAGGCCCAGGCGCGCGTTGAGCGTGAGCAGGTGCGCGGACAGGCTGCGGGTGAGAGAGGAGGACAGGTAGGAGCCGTCGCGGAGGTAGGACAGGATCTGCGGCGGAACACAAGGAACGGAAGCGGGAAAGCGGCACGGTGCGGCGTGGAGCACGTGAGTTCAGGGGCACGCTGTGCAGCATGTGTGAGAGGGAGCCGGCAAGTGCTGCAGAGCCAACGAATAGGTAGGCGCAGGGCATAACAAACACACGCACCTGCTGTGCACGCAGCTCGCCCACGCGCGTATCGATCACGAGCGGGTAGCCCGCCGGGAAGCCGGGCAGCGGCGTGTGGAAGAATCCAAACGGCGAGCCGCCCAGCCCCAGCTGCGCTTCCCGCGTCCCCACCACCACGGCCGCAGCAGGAGCCGCGCCCGCAGCGACGGTTGTCGTGCCATTGGAGCTCGCGCGGCTGCTGGGGCTGCTGCTGCTTGTGGCGAGGCTGAGGCTGCGAAGGCGTGCGGAGCCGTTGTAGTAGGAATCCACTGACAGCGTGGGCTTGTACAGCTGGGACAGCGGGCTGAACACGGGGTCCGCGCCGATGCCGCCCAGCGCGTCGTAATCCACATCCTGGATCCGGCCGTCGCAGGAGGCGGCGATGGCCCGGAACCTGGACCCACACTCGACGCCGGATCCGGTGGCTGAGGCGAATGCATCGGACCCAGGCGCGCCGGCGTGAATGGATGCGCGGCGTGTCTGGTGCAGCAGCAGCCCGACCAGGACGTGGTTTCCCCCGCGGTCGCCCACCACACGCGTGATGTTGCTGTACTGCGTGCGGCGAGTGTCGTACAGCGGCTGCGTGACGATGTAACCGCCAAAGCGGTTGACACCCCGCGCGCCCCTGGCCGTCTCGCCGACCCCCGCTCCGCCCGCGCTGCTGCTGCCGGTGCCGTCGCCCTTGCCTCCAGTGCCGGCACCTCCACCCCCGCTACTGCTTCCGCTACTGCTTCCGCTGCTGCTTCCGCTACTGCTTCCCCCGCCGCCGCCGCCAGTGGCGCCGCCGGCATCACCTGCGGCGCCAGCTGCAAACGCGAGCAGGTGGCGTCCAGGTCGGGGTGAGGCATTGCTGCCGCCGCCATCAGCAGAAGGCGGCGATGGCTCCGTCAGGTCCCCGGCGGGCGCTACTGTCGAAGTCGAGGCTTTAGCCGCCGCGGCTGCCGCGGCTGCCGCGGTGGCGGCTGCGGCTGACGTGCCAGCCAGGCGGTACACTGCCCCGTTGCCGGCACGGCCCGCCAGACAGGTCAGGAACTCGGACACCTCAGCGCTGACCGCCGCCTTGTCAGGCTGCGAGAACTCTGAGGACTCTGGATCCGAGGAGCTGTCGAACAAGCTGCCGTAGGACGCGACCACGCCGGCGGCCGTCATGTTAGCGGACCGGCCGGACAGCGCCACCTCCACCAGCGCCGCCTGCAGCACGCTAACGGCAGCGGCTGCGGCGTCTAGGTTGTCGAGCTGCGAGTGAGGGCAGATACGGCGGGCGTCACGGCAGCAGATGCGGGGGCATCAGGATCAGCGCGCACTTGGGGTCCGGGGCAGCAGATACAGGGGCTGCTGGTTCACGCGGCCAACATAGCTCGCAACCGTCAAGGCACACGCACACGCACACGCACATCAACACGCACACGCACCTGCAGCCTCAGCGTCTCCTCCAGCAGGACCAGCACCTGGTCCAGCCGGAGCCCCAGCGCCGTCGTGCTGGCGTTGACGTCGGCCCGCAGCGCCCCCAGCGCCGCCGCCAGGGCGGCGTCGGTGGCGGCGTCGCGCGGCTCGATGGCGGCGGCAATGACGTTCATCACCTCCATGGCACCGGTCGTCGCCAGCGCGGCTGCGTTGGCATCGGCAACGGCGCCGGACAGGGTGGCGAGGAGCAGGCTGGAGTCGTCTATTGGTGGGGTGAGGCAGGCAGCTGTGGGAGGAGACAGCGCCGTGAGCGCGCCGAGACCGCCGGTGAGGGACGTGTCGGTCGTGCTGTTGAGGGCCGGTGCTGCTGGCGGGATGGAGGCTGCAGCCGCACACGACAATGCCTCCGCGAGCTCGCGGCCACGGCGGTGGTCCTGCGTCTGCAGCGCCGAGGCCATGCGCTGCGCCGTGCGGTGCAGGGCGTCGTGGGCTGCCGCTAGCTCATCCGTCGCCAGTCGGTGCGCGTGCGCGAGGCGGCGGTGTTGGTGCTGGGCGGCGGGATGAATGTGGAGGCTGGCGGGGCGGTGGCGGTGGCGGTGATGAAGCGCATGCCATGGTGGGCCGTCCATGGGGTGCGCGTCAGCGGCGGCGCGGTCAGCAGTCGCGGTGGCTGCTGTGGTGGACAAGGCGCTGCGCCGCCGCGTGCCGGTGCCGGTGCCACTGCCTGCCTGCAGCGCCGGGCGGCCTGTGGACGCCACTGTGACGTTGAACGAGACGCGGACCAGCGCTGCCGCCACGCTGCCATTGGCGGCGGGAGTTATGGCGGGCGCCAGGACCATCTCAACGCCCAGCAGCGCCACCGACCGTACCGAGTCCACTGCGAGGCCGTACAGGGGCGCCAGCCGCAGCGCCACCGCAAAGGCCTCGCTTGCGTTGGCTGTAAGCGATGCTGCGTAGCCGGCAGCAGCTGCCTGCGCCGCCGCCACCGCGGCCGCGGTGGCGTTGCCGCTGGCGCCAACGGCCGGGTCGGGCGACGCATCAAAGCGCAGCTCGGCGCCGAGTGTGACCGCGAGCCGCTGCTCCACCGCAATCTGCAGGTCGGCGTGGCCCTGGTTCCCGTCGTCGTCGCTCACACCGTAGCGCAGCACGTACTTGCCGGGGAGGCAGGAGCCCAGGCTCAGGTCCGACGCGGTGCAGCGGTAGCAGCTGCTACTGCTGCCGGCATTGCTGGTGGTGCTACTGCCGGCGCCGTCCTCCTCGGACCCGGCGGCACCCGCGCCGGTGCCGGTAGCTGGACAGGGCGACACGTCAGTGACGGTGACCTCAGGCGAGAGGTCGCCATCCTGTGCGTCGAGAGCCACAGCCGCACAGCTGGGCCCGCCAGCTCCGCCGCTGCTCCCACTCGAGCCGGCTGTAGCAGCTGCAGCGGCTTTCAGCGAGGCGCAGGGCTCCAGGCTCAGGGGCGCGGGCGCGCCGTACACAAGCGTGAGGCTGCGGCCAGCGCCGCCGCCGTAGGACAGCAGGTCAAGAGCTGCCGCGTCGGTGGCAGTTGGCAGCAGGTACACCTGCGGAGGAGCCGAAAGGTCGGCACCCGGCCCCTGGACCGCCAACAGCGCCGTGCGTTGCTCGCATGTGATGTTGTAGCAGGCGCCGTCGCAGTAGGACTCCCCGGCGCCGCAGGGCGGCACGATGGTGATGACGCGCTCAGCTGTGGCGTTGAGGCCGCGGCTGTCATACACGGCGAGCACGAGGCGGAACACCTTCCCGATGGCGGCGGTCTCCGTCACCACGCCGCAGTCCGACACGGCTTTAACGGAGGGCAGGTGGCTGGTGCACCTACTGGCGGCGCAATCCGTGGGAGGGCAGAGGACCACCCTGGGCGTGAGGTTGTTGCCTGCGGCATCGGTTGCCACTGCGCCTGGCTCGCAGGGAGCGGCTTCTGTGGGCGTCTGTCCCAGAGCACACCAGCTGTAAGAGCGGAACTGCTTCACGCTCACAGAGCCATCGGGCGAAACGACGGCCCGCAGCGTCAGGCTGGGCGGCACTGCAGAAGGGGTTGCCTGCGCCGCGGCTTGTGCGGCGCTGTTTCCGCCGCCGCCGCCGCCGCTGCTGCTGCTGCTGCTGCTGTTGCTGCTGGCGCCAGCGGCCGAGTCGCTGCTGCCGCTACTGCCGGTGCCGCTGTTTCCACTGCTAGTCATCAGGTCGCCTGGGCAGGCGTCATCCTCGTCCGCACAGGTGCCGTCGGCGCAGGTGCGCCCGGCGCAGCTGGCCTGCACCACCACCTTGCGGTAGACGGTGCCCACGCCCGGGTACTTGGCGGGCGGCAGCGTGTAGGAGATGTAGTAGGTGGCCACCACGCTGGTGTTGATGCCGCAGTACTGCAGCCCCACCTTGAGGTACGGCTCCGGGTTCTGCGGCGGAACAAGGGCAATCAAAATGGCTGCGTCAGAGGATGCCGTGCCTGCGCACGTGCTTTCTCCGCATTCCGGCTTACCGCGGTTCAGCAACCCGCCATCCCCACCGCACTCCTGAAATGCATCACGCAGCCGCCGCAGTGGCAACCCCGTACCTTGACGGATTCGGCGCACGCCAGCACCTCTGTGCTCAGGTCTCCGAATACGGAGCTGTTGGAAGAGGCGGTGGCCCCAAGGTCACACCCAACGTCGTTGAAACACCCGTAAACGTACGGCGTGTTCTGCGGCACGACCACACTGTCCTTCCCGTTCAGCTGCAGCACGGCGGTCAACCCAGGGCTGCTACTGCCGTCCGAAGGGTCCGAGCTGCCACTGCTACCATTGCCGCTGGAGTCGTCGCCGCTCAGGGCCTGCAGGCCCGCGGTGCACACGCCCTGCACGCTGCAGCCCATGTACGGCCCATCGGGATCGTTCGGGTCGGGGCAGGGGTCGGCGCCGCCGGGGCACTCCACCACCACAAGCCGGATGGCGGGCGGCGCGGCGAGCAGCGCGAGGTCGCGCACGGTGTAGGTCAGGCGGAAGGGTGAGTCCGGCCGGCTGGGGCGTGAGGTGTCGACGCCACTTGCTGGGGACACGCTGACGAGCACGCGGTCACTGATGTCAGTGCTGGTGGGCGGGTCGCCTGGGAATCCGTCTTGCCAGTCCTTGGCGGTTGCTCCCGGGTCGGCGAACTTGGCGCCAACAGGGACGTAGGTGATCAGGCGAAGCGCCCCGCCTTCCGAGTTCACGCTCGGGGCTGTCGGGTCTACAAAAAGAGAGCTGCGCACACCGCCGCCGGCTGCGTCCTCTCCACCGCGCAGCGCGAGCTGCGGAGGAATGGAGTCGGGCGGGCGCTGCCGCGCGGCAGGCACGCCCGTGTCCCCGTTAGTGCCGCCATCGCCGCCGCCACCGCCATCGCTGCCATCGCTCCCGGCCCCGTCAGGGCCGCTGCCTCCCGCTGAGCTGAGCAGTGACGAGAGCGCCCCCAGCTGCGCCGCGCAGCTGCCGAAGACGCTGCAGGCGCGCGTGTCGGGGCACCGGAACTCGGGGGCGGTGCAGTTGTCGTAGACGGTCACACGCCGGAAGGCCACACCTGTGTTGTTGGCAATGTCCCGAGCGCTGTACATGAGGATGTAGGCTTGGTCGGGCCCGGTGGTGAGCTGGCTGGTGTTGACAGGGGCGCCAACAGCCGACACTGCCACTGCAACCCGGCCGTCCCGGTCATCCACGGCGTACGCGCCCGGATCCTGAAATGGCTCGTACACCACCACCGCAACGGTGCTGGATCCAACCAGCACAACCGTGGGCGGCGTTGTGTCCGGGGTTGGGAGAGTAGCAATGCTGCCGTCCTCAGCTAGCAGCCAGGACGCGGGCACAGCGACGGCAGGAGGTGGCGGGGGCGGGGCGGAGGGGGGCGGGGCGGCCAGCAGCTGCTGCACTGACAGGGGTGGAGGAGGCCGTGGCGAGGGAGGAGGTGCCGGCGGGCGCGGTGGACGTGGCAAGGGCGGCACAGGCGGCAGCGGTGGTGGGGATGAAAGGCCCGACAGCTGGACGTCGCCTGCTGGCACTGCTGGGGACGGCGGGGCCGGTGGAAGCACAGCCGGGCGTGGGGGCTGGAGCGGCGGCGAGGGTGAGGGCGGCTGCGGAGGCGCAGGCGACGGCGGTGCAGGGCTGGGAGGCACAGGCGGCGCAGGGCTAGGCGGTACCGGAGTCGACGGGCTGGACGCAGGCGAAGGAGGCTCCGGGCTAGGAGGCAGCGGCGGCGCAGGGCTGGGCGGTACCGGAGGCGATGGGTCTGACAGCTGTAGCGGGCTGGGCGAAGGGGAACCTGGCGGCGGGGTGCTGCCAGCAGGAAACGATGGCGGGCTCGGAGGAACATAAATCTCAGGAGGTGCCATCGGCGGAGACAGCGGCAACAGCGAGGCAGGGCTTGGCACATCGGACCCTCCATTGCCGCCCGGCTGTTGACCCCCGCCACCGCCGGGCTCGCCACCGTTGCCTCCACTACTGCCGCCTCCGCCTCCACTGCCCCTGGCCACGCGGACCGAGGTCACACCGTAGGTCTGAAAGTAGACCTGGCTGAAGCCCGACGCCGGGTTCGACACAAGCGTCTCCACGGCGGAGCTCAAGGCCGCCAACATGGCCACCGGACTGCTGCCGGCGCCCGCGGACGCGGGAGTCAGCGCAGCCGTCAAAATGACACTGCCAGAAGTCACAGATGTGACTGCGCAGCTGCCGGCGCTTGTGGCAGATGTGAGCTCGGTGCACGTGTCGGCCTTGAAGGCCTGAAGCTTCGAGCTGGAGGATGTCACCAGCGCATAGTCGACCCCACTTAGAGACACGGTGACGGTCTCTGCAGGTGCGGACGGCGGGGCAGAAGCACTCGGCGGCTCTGGCAGGACGGGCGAAGGGGGCATGGGAGGCGGTCCACCTGCTGTGCTGTTGGGCTCTGGAGTCGGCGGCTCTGGCAGGGGGGGCGAAGGGGGCATGGGAGGCGGTCCACCTGCTGTGCTGTTGGGCTCTGGAGTCGGCGGCTCTGGCAGGAGGGGCGAAGGGGGCGTGGGAGGCGGTCCACCTGCTGAACTGCTGGGCTCTGGAGTCGGCGGCTCTGGCTGAGGCTCTACAGCACAGGCCCGGCTGAGAGATGCCTCAGTCGCGCATCCAGAGTCTGAGATGACTGCCGCCGTGATGGAGAGTCCGGATAGAAGAGAGGAGCATGCGCCTGTGCCTTCCACGTCGCCCGAAGCAACCGCAAGCCACGCAGGCATACCCGCGGAGGAGGCGTAAAAGGGAAGAAGCAGGTCCGCTGCATTGCTGTCTGCGAACACTCCGCATGCCTTGACTTCAAGGCGGTTGGCAGTCCTGTCAACCACGCAGTCAGTCGACCCAAAAGGCGACTGCAGTGCAGCCGACGAGTGCAGAATACCTTCCGTTATGGACGAGAGCATTGAAGATCCAACCGTTGGGCAGATCTCGGACATAAACGCGTTTTCCATAGATGCGTTCAAAACCATAGGCGATGTGAATACCAGCGTGACGCAAACCGCGCATGTTGCCGCCGGAGGCGGCACAGGCGCGCTGGGCGGAGCAGGGCTAGGCGGCTGCGGCGACGGAGGCGGCACGCCAGGCGGCGCGGGACTGGGCGGCGCCGGGCTGGGCGGAGATGCATCCAGCGGCGCCAGGCTAGGCGGCGCCGGCGACGCAGGCGGCACGCCAGGCGGCGCCGGGCTGGGCGGCGCCGGGCTGGGCGGCGCCGGGCTGGGCGGAGGCGCGCCGGGCGGAGCAGGGCTAGGCGGCTGCGGCGACGGAGGCGGCACGCCAGGCGGCACGGGGCTGGGCGGCGCTGGGCTGGGCGGAGGCGCGCCGGGCGGAGCAGGGCTAGGCGGCTGCGGCGAACGAGGCGGCACGCCAGGGGGCGCGGGGCTGGGCGGCGCGGGGCTGGGCGGAGGCGCGCCGGGCGGAGCAGGGCTAGGCGGCTGCGGCGACGGAGGCGGCACGCCAGGCGGCGCGGGGCTGGGCGGCGCCGGGCTGGGCGGAGGCGCGCCGGGCGGAGCAGGGCCAGGCGGCTGCGGCGAACGAGGCGGCACGCCAGGGGGCGCGGGGCTGGGCGGCGCTGGGCTGGGCGGAGGCGCGCCGGGCGGAGCAGGGCTAGGCGGCTGCGGCGACGGAGGCGGCACGCCAGGGGGCGCGGGGCTGGGCGGCGCCGGGCTGGGCGAAGGCGCGCCGGGCGGAGCAGGGCTAGGCGGCTGCGGCGACGGAGGCGGCACGCCAGGCGGCACGGGGCTGGGCGGCGCTGGGCTGGGCGGAGGCGCGCCGGGCGGAGCAGGGCTAGGCGGCTGCGGCGACGGAGGCGGCACGCCAGGCGGCGCGGGGCTGGGTGGCGCCGGGCTGGGCGGAGGCGCGCCGGGCGGAGCAGGGCTAGGCGGCTGCGGCGACGGAGGCGGCACGCCAGGCGGCGCGGGGCTGGGTGGCGCGGGGCTGGGCGGAGGCGCGCCGGGCGGAGCAGGGCTAGGCGGCTGCGGCGACGGAGGCGGCACGCCAGGCGGCACGGGGCTGGGCGGCGCTGGGCTGGGCGGAGGCGCGCCGGGCGGAGCAGGGCTAGGCGGCTGCGGCGACGGAGGCGGCACGCCAGGGGGCACTGGGCTGGGCGGCGCGGGGCTGGGCGGAGGCGCGCCGGGCGGAGCAGGGCTAGGCGGCTGCGGCGACGGAGGCGGCACGCCAGGCGGCGCGGGGCTGGGTGGCGCGGGGCTGGGCGGAGGCGCGCCGGGCGGAGCAGGGCTAGGCGGCTGCGGCGACGGAGGCGGCACGCCAGGCGGCGCGGGGCTGGGCGGAGCCGGGCTGGGCGGAGGCGCGCCGGGCGGAGCAGGGCTAGGCGGCTGCGGCGACGGAGGCGGCACGCCAGGGGGCACTGGGCTGGGCGGCGCTGGGCTGGGCGGAGGCGCGCCGGGCGGAGCAGGGCTAGGCGGCTGCGGCGACGGAGGCGGCACGCCACGCGGCGCGGGGCTGGGCGGCGCGGGGCTGGGCGGAGGCGCGCCGGGCGGAGCAGGGCTAGGCGGCTGCGGCGACGGCGGCGCCGGGCTGGGCGGCGCCGGGCTGGGCGGCGCCGGGCTGGGCGGAGGCGCGCCGGGCGGAGCAGGGCTAGGCGGCTGCGGCGACGGAGGCGGCACGCCAGGCGGCACGGGGCTGGGCGGCGCTGGGCTGGGCGGAGGCGCGCCGGGCGGAGCAGGGCTAGGCGGCTGCGGCGAACGAGGCGGCACGCCAGGGGGCGCGGGGCTGGGCGGCGCGGGGCTGGGCGGAGGCGCGCCGGGCGGAGCAGGGCTAGGCGGCTGCGGCGACGGAGGCGGCACGCCAGGCGGCGCGGGGCTGGGCGGCGCCGGGCTGGGCGGAGGCGCGCCGGGCGGAGCAGGGCCAGGCGGCTGCGGCGACGGAGGCGGCACGCCAGGGGGCACTGGGCTGGGCGGCGCGGGGCTGGGCGGAGGCGCGCCGGGCGGAGCAGGGCTAGGCGGCTGCGGCGACGGAGGCGGCACGCCAGGGGGCGCGGGGCTGGGCGGCGCCGGGCTGGGCGAAGGCGCGCCGGGCGGAGCAGGGCTAGGCGGCTGCGGCGACGGAGGCGGCACGCCAGGCGGCACTGGGCTGGGCGGCGCGGGGCTGGGCGGAGGCGCGCCGGGCGGAGCAGGGCTAGGCGGCTGCGGCGACGGAGGCGGCACGCCAGGAGGCGCGGGGCTGGGTGGCGCCGGGCTGGGCGGAGGCGCGCCGGGCGGAGCAGGGCTAGGCGGCTGCGGCGACGGAGGCGGCACGCCAGGCGGCGCGGGGCTGGGTGGCGCGGGGCTGGGCGGAGGCGCGCCGGGCGGAGCAGGGCTAGGCGGCTGCGGCGACGGAGGCGGCACGCCAGGCGGCACGGGGCTGGGCGGCGCTGGGCTGGGCGGAGGCGCGCCGGGCGGAGCAGGGCTAGGCGGCTGCGGCGACGGAGGCGGCACGCCAGGGGGCACTGGGCTGGGCGGCGCGGGGCTGGGCGGAGGCGCGCCGGGCGGAGCAGGGCTAGGCGGCTGCGGCGACGGAGGCGGCACGCCAGGCGGCGCGGGGCTGGGTGGCGCGGGGCTGGGCGGAGGCGCGCCGGGCGGAGCAGGGCTAGGCGGCTGCGGCGACGGAGGCGGCACGCCAGGCGGCGCGGGGCTGGGCGGAGCCGGGCTGGGCGGAGGCGCGCCGGGCGGAGCAGGGCTAGGCGGCTGCGGCGACGGAGGCGGCACGCCAGGCGGCGCGGGGCTGGGCGGAGCCGGGCTGGGCGGAGGCGCGCCGGGCGGAGCAGGGCTAGGCGGCTGCGGCGACGGAGGCGGCACGCCAGGCGGCGCGGGGCTGGGCGGAGCCGGGCTGGGCGGAGGCGCGCCGGGCGGAGCAGGGCTAGGCGGCTGCGGCGACGGAGGCGGCACGCCAGGGGGCACTGGGCTGGGCGGCGCGGGGCTGGGCGGAGGCGCGCCGGGCGGAGCAGGGCTAGGCGGCTGCGGCGACGGAGGCGGCACGCCAGGCGGCGCGGGGCTGGGCGGAGCCGGGCTGGGCGGAGGCGCGCCGGGCGGAGCAGGGCTAGGCGGCTGCGGCGACGTAAGCGGCACGCCAGGGGGCACTGGGCTGGGCGGCGCTGGGCCGGGCGGAGGCGCGCCGGGCGGAGCAGGGCTAGGCGGCTGCGGCGACGGAGGCGGCACGCCAGGGGGCACTGGGCTGGGCGGCGCTGGGCTGGGCGGAGGCGCGCCGGGCGGAGCAGGGCTAGGCGGCTGCGGCGACGGAGGCGGCACGCCACGCGGCGCGGGGCTGGGCGGCGCGGGGCTGGGCGGAGGCGCGCCGGGCGGAGCAGGGCTAGGCGGCTGCGGCGACGGAGGCGGCACGCCAGGCGGCGCGGGGCTGGGTGGCGCGGGGCTGGGCGGAGGCGCGCCGGGCGGAGCAGGGCTAGGCGGCTGCGGCGACGGAGGCGGCACGCCAGGCGGCGCGGGGCTGGGCGGAGCCGGGCTGGGCGGAGGCGCGCCGGGCGGAGCAGGGCTAGGCGGCTGCGGCGACGGAGGCGGCACGCCAGGCGGCGCGGGGCTGGGCGGCGCTGGGCTGGGCGGAGGCGCGCCGGGCGGAGCAGGGCTAGGCGGCTGCGGCGAACGAGGCGGCACGCCAGGGGGCGCGGGGCTGGGCGGCGCTGGGCTGGGCGGAGGCGCGCCGGGCGGAGCAGGGCTAGGCGGCTGCGGCGACGGAGGCGGCACGCCAGGGGGCGCGGGGCTGGGCGGAGCCGGGCTGGGCGGAGTCGCGCTGGGCGGAGCAGGGCTAGGCGGCTGCGGCGACGGAGGCGGCACGCCAGGCGGCGCGGGGCTGGGCGGAGCCGGGCTGGGCGGAGGCGCGCCGGGCGGAGCAGGGCTAGGCGGCTGCGGCGACGGAGGCGGCACGCCAGGCGGCGCGGGGCTGGGCGGAGCCGGGCTGGGCGGAGGCGCGCCGGGCGGAGCAGGGCTAGGCGGCTGCGGCGACGGAGGCGGCACGCCAGGGGGCACTGGGCTGGGCGGCGCTGGGCTGGGCGGAGGCGCGCCGGGCGGAGCAGGGCTAGGCGGCTGCGGCGACGGAGGCGGCACGCCACGCGGCGCGGGGCTGGGCGGCGCGGGGCTGGGCGGAGGCGCGCCGGGCGGAGCAGGGCTAGGCGGCTGCGGCGACGGAGGCGGCACGCCAGGCGGCGCGGGGCTGGGTGGCGCGGGGCTGGGCGGAGGCGCGCCGGGCGGAGCAGGGCTAGGCGGCTGCGGCGACGGAGGCGGCACGCCAGGCGGCGCGGGGCTGGGCGGAGCCGGGCTGGGCGGAGGCGCGCCGGGCGGAGCAGGGCTAGGCGGCTGCGGCGACGGAGGCGGCACGCCAGGCGGCGCGGGGCTGGGCGGCGCTGGGCTGGGCGGAGGCGCGCCGGGCGGAGCAGGGCTAGGCGGCTGCGGCGAACGAGGCGGCACGCCAGGGGGCGCGGGGCTGGGCGGCGCTGGGCTGGGCGGAGGCGCGCCGGGCGGAGCAGGGCTAGGCGGCTGCGGCGACGGAGGCGGCACGCCAGGGGGCGCGGGGCTGGGCGGAGCCGGGCTGGGCGGAGTCGCGCTGGGCGGAGCAGGGCTAGGCGGCTGCGGCGACGGAGGCGGCACGCCAGGCGGCGCGGGGCTGGGCGGAGCCGGGCTGGGCGGAGGCGCGCCGGGCGGAGCAGGGCTAGGCGGCTGCGGCGACGAAGGCGGCACGCCAGGCGGCGCGGGGCTGGGCGGAGCCGGGCTGGGCGGAGGCGCGCCGGGCGGAGCAGGGCTAGGCGGCTGCGGCGACGGAGGCGGCACGCCAGGGGGCACTGGGCTGGGCGGCGCGGGGCTGGGCGGAGGCGCGCCGGGCGGAGCAGGGCTAGGCGGCTGCGGCGACGGAGGCGGCACGCCAGGCGGCGCGGGGCTGGGCGGAGCCGGGCTGGGCGGAGGCGCGCCGGGCGGAGCAGGGCTAGGCGGCTGCGGCGACGTAAGCGGCACGCCAGGGGGCACTGGGCTGGGCGGCGCTGGGCCGGGCGGAGGCGCGCCGGGCGGAGCAGGGCTAGGCGGCTGCGGCGACGGAGGCGGCACGCCACGCGGCGCGGGGCTGGGCGGCGCCGGGCTGGGCGGAGGCGCGCCGGGCGGAGCAGGGCTAGGCGGCTGCGGCGACGGAGGCGGCACGCCAGGCGGCGCGGGGCTGGGTGGCGCGGGGCTGGGCGGAGGCGCGCCGGGCGGAGCAGGGCTAGGCGGCTGCGGCGACGGAGGCGGCACGCCAGGCGGCGCGGGGCTGGGCGGCGCTGGGCTGGGCGGAGGCGCGCCGGGCGGAGCAGGGCTAGGCGGCTGCGGCGACGGAGGCGGCACGCCAGGCGGCGCGGGGCTGGGTGGCGCGGGGCTGGGCGGAGGCGCGCCGGGCGGAGCAGGGCTAGGCGGCTGCGGCGACGGAGGCGGCACGCCAGGGGGCGCGGGGCTGGGCGGAGCCGGGCTGGGCGGAGTCGCGCTGGGCGGAGCAGGGCTAGGCGGCTGCGGCGACGGAGGCGGCACGCCACGCGGCGCGGGGCTGGGCGGAGCCGGGCTGGGCGGAGGCGCGCCGGGCGGAGCAGGGCTAGGCGGCTGCGGCGACGAAGGCGGCACGCCAGGCGGCGCGGGGCTGGGCGGAGCCGGGCTGGGCGGAGGCGCGCCGGGCGGAGCAGGGCTAGGCGGCTGCGGCGACGGAGGCGGCACGCCAGGGGGCACTGGGCTGGGCGGCGCGGGGCTGGGCGGAGGCGCGCCGGGCGGAGCAGGGCTAGGCGGCTGCGGCGACGGAGGCGGCACGCCAGGCGGCGCGGGGCTGGGCGGAGCCGGGCTGGGCGGAGGCGCGCCGGGCGGAGCAGGGCTAGGCGGCTGCGGCGACGTAAGCGGCACGCCAGGGGGCACTGGGCTGGGCGGCGCTGGGCCGGGCGGAGGCGCGCCGGGCGGAGCAGGGCTAGGCGGCTGCGGCGACGGAGGCGGCACGCCACGCGGCGCGGGGCTGGGCGGCGCCGGGCTGGGCGGAGGCGCGCCGGGCGGAGCAGGGCTAGGCGGCTGCGGCGACGGAGGCGGCACGCCAGGCGGCGCGGGGCTGGGTGGCGCGGGGCTGGGCGGAGGCGCGCCGGGCGGAGCAGGGCTAGGCGGCTGCGGCGACGGAGGCGGCACGCCAGGCGGCGCGGGGCTGGGCGGCGCTGGGCTGGGCGGAGGCGCGCCGGGCGGAGCAGGGCTAGGCGGCTGCGGCGACGGAGGCGGCACGCCAGGCGGCGCGGGGCTGGGTGGCGCGGGGCTGGGCGGAGGCGCGCCGGGCGGAGCAGGGCTAGGCGGCTGCGGCGACGGAGGCGGCACGCCAGGGGGCGCGGGGCTGGGCGGAGCCGGGCTGGGCGGAGTCGCGCTGGGCGGAGCAGGGCTAGGCGGCTGCGGCGACGGAGGCGGCACGCCAGGCGGCGCGGGGCTGGGCGGAGCCGGGCTGGGCGGAGGCGCGCCGGGCGGAGCAGGGCTAGGCGGCTGCGGCGACGAAGGCGGCACGCCAGGCGGCGCGGGGCTGGGCGGAGCCGGGCTGGGCGGAGGCGCGCCGGGCGGAGCAGGGCTAGGCGGCTGCGGCGACGGAGGCGGCACGCCAGGGGGCACTGGGCTGGGCGGCGCGGGGCTGGGCGGAGGCGCGCCGGGCGGAGCAGGGCTAGGCGGCTGCGGCGACGGAGGCGGCACGCCAGGCGGCGCGGGGCTGGGCGGAGCCGGGCTGGGCGGAGGCGCGCCGGGCGGAGCAGGGCTAGGCGGCTGCGGCGACGTAAGCGGCACGCCAGGGGGCACTGGGCTGGGCGGCGCTGGGCCGGGCGGAGGCGCGCCGGGCGGAGCAGGGCTAGGCGGCTGCGGCGACGGAGGCGGCACGCCACGCGGCGCGGGGCTGGGCGGCGCCGGGCTGGGCGGAGGCGCGCCGGGCGGAGCAGGGCTAGGCGGCTGCGGCGACGGAGGCGGCACGCCAGGCGGCGCGGGGCTGGGTGGCGCGGGGCTGGGCGGAGGCGCGCCGGGCGGAGCAGGGCTAGGCGGCTGCGGCGACGGAGGCGGCACGCCAGGGGGCACTGGGCTGGGCGGCGCGGGGCTGGGCGGAGGCGCGCCGGGCGGAGCAGGGCTAGGCGGCTGCGGCGACGGAGGCGGCACGCCAGGCGGCGCGGGGCTGGGCGGAGCCGGGCTGGGCGGAGGCGCGCCGGGCGGAGCAGGGCTAGGCGGCTGCGGCGACGTAAGCGGCACGCCAGGGGGCACTGGGCTGGGCGGCGCTGGGCCGGGCGGAGGCGCGCCGGGCGGAGCAGGGCTAGGCGGCTGCGGCGACGGAGGCGGCACGCCACGCGGCGCGGGGCTGGGCGGCGCCGGGCTGGGCGGAGGCGCGCCGGGCGGAGCAGGGCTAGGCGGCTGCGGCGACGGAGGCGGCACGCCACGCGGCGCGGGGCTGGGCGGCGCCGGGCTGGGCGGAGGCGCGCCGGGCGGAGCAGGGCTAGGCGGCTGCGGCGACGGAGGCGGCACGCCAGGCGGCGCGGGGCTGGGCGGCGCTGGGCTGGGCGGAGGCGCGCCGGGCGGAGCAGGGCTAGGCGGCTGCGGCGACGGAGGCGGCACGCCAGGCGGCGCGGGGCTGGGTGGCGCGGGGCTGGGCGGAGGCGCGCCGGGCGGAGCAGGGCTAGGCGGCTGCGGCGACGGAGGCGGCACGCCAGGGGGCGCGGGGCTGGGCGGAGCCGGGCTGGGCGGAGTCGCGCTGGGCGGAGCAGGGCTAGGCGGCTGCGGCGACGGAGGCGGCACGCCAGGCGGCGCGGGGCTGGGCGGAGCCGGGCTGGGCGGAGGCGCGCCGGGCGGAGCAGGGCTAGGCGGCTGCGGCGACGAAGGCGGCACGCCAGGCGGCGCGGGGCTGGGCGGAGCCGGGCTGGGCGGAGGCGCGCCGGGCGGAGCAGGGCTAGGCGGCTGCGGCGACGGAGGCGGCACGCCAGGGGGCACTGGGCTGGGCGGCGCGGGGCTGGGCGGAGGCGCGCCGGGCGGAGCAGGGCTAGGCGGCTGCGGCGACGGAGGCGGCACGCCAGGCGGCGCGGGGCTGGGCGGAGCCGGGCTGGGCGGAGGCGCGCCGGGCGGAGCAGGGCTAGGCGGCTGCGGCGACGTAAGCGGCACGCCAGGGGGCACTGGGCTGGGCGGCGCTGGGCCGGGCGGAGGCGCGCCGGGCGGAGCAGGGCTAGGCGGCTGCGGCGACGGAGGCGGCACGCCAGGCGGCGCGGGGCTGGGCGGAGCCGGGCTGGGCGGAGGCGCGCCGGGCGGAGCAGGGCTAGGCGGCTGCGGCGACGAAGGCGGCACGCCAGGCGGCGCGGGGCTGGGTGGCGCGGGGCTGGGCGGAGGCGCGCCGGGCGGAGCAGGGCTAGGCGGCTGCGGCGACGGAGGCGGCACGCCAGGCGGCGCGGGGCTGGGCGGCGCTGGGCTGGGCGGAGGCGCGCCGGGCGGAGCAGGGCTAGGCGGCTGCGGCGACGGAGGCGGCACGCCACGCGGCGCGGGGCTGGGCGGCGCCGGGCTGGGCGGAGGCGCGCCGGGCGGAGCAGGGCTAGGCGGCTGCGGCGACGGAGGCGGCACGCCAGGCGGCGCGGGGCTGGGTGGCGCGGGGCTGGGCGGAGGCGCGCCGGGCGGAGCAGGGCTAGGCGGCTGCGGCGACGGAGGCGGCACGCCAGGCGGCGCGGGGCTGGGCGGAGCCGGGCTGGGCGGAGGCGCGCCGGGCGGAGCAGGGCTAGGCGGCTGCGGCGACGGAGGCGGCACGCCAGGCGGCGCGGGGCTGGGCGGCGCGGGGCTGGGCGGAGGCGCGCCGGGCGGAGCAGGGCTAGGCGGCTGCGGCGACGGAGGCGGCACGCCAGGGGGCGCGGGGGCTGGGCGGCGCCGGGCTGGGCGGAGGCGCGCCGGGCGGAGCAGGGCTAGGCGGCTGCGGCGACGGAGGCGGCACGCCAGGCGGCGCGGGGCTGGGCGGCGCTGGGCTGGGCGGAGGCGCGCCGGGCGGAGCAGGGCTAGGCGGCTGCGGCGACGGAGGCGGCACGCCAGGCGGCGCGGGGCTGGGCGGAGCCGGGCTGGGCGGAGGCGCGCTGGGCGGAGCAGGGCTAGGCGGCTGCGGCGACGGAGGCGGCACGCCAGGCGGCGCGGGGCTGGGCGGAGCCGGGCTGGGCGGAGGCGCGCCGGGCGGAGCAGGGCTAGGCGGCTGCGGCGACGAAGGCGGCACGCCAGGCGGCGCGGGGCTGGGCGGAGCCGGGCTGGGCGGAGGCGCGCCGGGCGGAGCAGGGCTAGGCGGCTGCGGCGACGGAGGCGGCACGCCAGGGGGCACTGGGCTGGGCGGCGCGGGGCTGGGCGGAGGCGCGCCGGGCGGAGCAGGGCTAGGCGGCTGCGGCGACGGAGGCGGCACGCCAGGCGGCGCGGGGCTGGGCGGCGCGGGGCTGGGCGGAGGCGCGCCGGGCGGAGCAGGGCTAGGCGGCTGCGGCGACGGAGGCGGCACGCCAGGGGGCGCGGGGCTGGGCGGCGCCGGGCTGGGCGGAGGCGCGCCGGGCGGAGCAGGGCTAGGCGGCTGCGGCGACGGAGGCGGCACGCCAGGCGGCGCGGGGCTGGGCGGCGCTGGGCTGGGCGGAGGCGCGCCGGGCGGAGCAGGGCTAGGCGGCTGCGGCGACGGAGGCGGCACGCCAGGCGGCGCGGGGCTGGGCGGAGCCGGGCTGGGCGGAGTCGCGCTGGGCGGAGCAGGGCTAGGCGGCTGCGGCGACGGAGGCGGCACGCCAGGCGGCGCGGGGCTGGGCGGAGCCGGGCTGGGCGGAGGCGCGCCGGGCGGAGCAGGGCTAGGCGGCTGCGGCGACGAAGGCGGCACGCCAGGCGGCGCGGGGCTGGGCGGAGCCGGGCTGGGCGGAGGCGCGCCGGGCGGAGCAGGGCTAGGCGGCTGCGGCGACGGAGGCGGCACGCCAGGGGGCACTGGGCTGGGCGGCGCGGGGCTGGGCGGAGGCGCGCCGGGCGGAGCAGGGCTAGGCGGCTGCGGCGACGGAGGCGGCACGCCAGGCGGCGCGGGGCTGGGCGGAGCCGGGCTGGGCGGAGGCGCGCCGGGCGGAGCAGGGCTAGGCGGCTGCGGCGACGTAAGCGGCACGCCAGGGGGCACTGGGCTGGGCGGCGCTGGGCCGGGCGGAGGCGCGCCGGGCGGAGCAGGGCTAGGCGGCTGCGGCGACGGAGGCGGCACGCCACGCGGCGCGGGGCTGGGCGGCGCCGGGCTGGGCGGAGGCGCGCCGGGCGGAGCAGGGCTAGGCGGCTGCGGCGACGGAGGCGGCACGCCAGGCGGCGCGGGGCTGGGTGGCGCGGGGCTGGGCGGAGGCGCGCCGGGCGGAGCAGGGCTAGGCGGCTGCGGCGACGGAGGCGGCACGCCAGGCGGCGCGGGGCTGGGCGGCGCTGGGCTGGGCGGAGGCGCGCCGGGCGGAGCAGGGCTAGGCGGCTGCGGCGACGGAGGCGGCACGCCACGCGGCGCGGGGCTGGGCGGCGCCGGGCTGGGCGGAGGCGCGCCGGGCGGAGCAGGGCTAGGCGGCTGCGGCGACGGAGGCGGCACGCCAGGCGGCGCGGGGCTGGGTGGCGCGGGGCTGGGCGGAGGCGCGCCGGGCGGAGCAGGGCTAGGCGGCTGCGGCGACGGAGGCGGCACGCCAGGCGGCGCGGGGCTGGGCGGAGCCGGGCTGGGCGGAGGCGCGCCGGGCGGAGCAGGGCTAGGCGGCTGCGGCGACGGAGGCGGCACGCCAGGCGGCGCGGGGCTGGGCGGCGCTGGGCTGGGCGGAGGCGCGCCGGGCGGAGCAGGGCTAGGCGGCTGCGGCGAACGAGGCGGCACGCCAGGGGGCGCGGGGCTGGGCGGCGCTGGGCTGGGCGGAGGCGCGCCGGGCGGAGCAGGGCTAGGCGGCTGCGGCGACGGAGGCGGCACGCCAGGGGGCGCGGGGCTGGGCGGAGCCGGGCTGGGCGGAGGCGCGCCGGGCGGAGCAGGGCTAGGCGGCTGCGGCGACGGAGGCGGCACGCCAGGCGGCGCGGGGCTGGGCGGCGCTGGGCTGGGCGGAGGCGCGCCGGGCGGAGCAGGGCTAGGCGGCTGCGGCGACGGAGGCGGCACGCCAGGCGGCGCGGGGCTGGGCGGAGCCGGGCTGGGCGGAGGCGCGCCGGGCGGAGCAGGGCTAGGCGGCTGCGGCGACGGAGGCGGCACGCCAGGGGGCACTGGGCTGGGCGGCGCTGGGCTGGGCGGAGGCGCGCCGGGCGGAGCAGGGCTAGGCGGCTGCGGCGACGGAGGCGGCACGCCACGCGGCGCGGGGCTGGGCGGCGCGGGGCTGGGCGGAGGCGCGCCGGGCGGAGCAGGGCTAGGCGGCTGCGGCGACGGCGGCGCCGGGCTGGGCGGCGCCGGGCTGGGCGGCGCCGGGCTGGGCGGAGGCGCGCCGGGCGGAGCAGGGCTAGGCGGCTGCGGCGACGGAGGCGGCACGCCAGGCGGCACGGGGCTGGGCGGCGCTGGGCTGGGCGGAGGCGCGCCGGGCGGAGCAGGGCTAGGCGGCTGCGGCGAACGAGGCGGCACGCCAGGGGGCGCGGGGCTGGGCGGCGCGGGGCTGGGCGGAGGCGCGCCGGGCGGAGCAGGGCTAGGCGGCTGCGGCGACGGAGGCGGCACGCCAGGCGGCGCGGGGCTGGGCGGAGCCGGGCTGGGCGGAGGCGCGCCGGGCGGAGCAGGGCTAGGCGGCTGCGGCGACGGAGGCGGCACGCCAGGCGGCGCGGGGCTGGGCGGCGCTGGGCTGGGCGGAGGCGCGCCGGGCGGAGCAGGGCTAGGCGGCTGCGGCGACGGAGGCGGCACGCCAGGGGGCGCGGGGCTGGGCGGAGCCGGGCTGGGCGGAGTCGCGCTGGGCGGAGCAGGGCTAGGCGGCTGCGGCGACGGAGGCGGCACGCCAGGCGGCGCGGGGCTGGGCGGAGCCGGGCTGGGCGGAGGCGCGCCGGGCGGAGCAGGGCTAGGCGGCTGCGGCGACGAAGGCGGCACGCCAGGCGGCGCGGGGCTGGGCGGAGCCGGGCTGGGCGGAGGCGCGCCGGGCGGAGCAGGGCTAGGCGGCTGCGGCGACGGAGGCGGCACGCCAGGGGGCACTGGGCTGGGCGGCGCGGGGCTGGGCGGAGGCGCGCCGGGCGGAGCAGGGCTAGGCGGCTGCGGCGACGGAGGCGGCACGCCAGGCGGCGCGGGGCTGGGCGGAGCCGGGCTGGGCGGAGGCGCGCCGGGCGGAGCAGGGCTAGGCGGCTGCGGCGACGTAAGCGGCACGCCAGGGGGCACTGGGCTGGGCGGCGCTGGGCCGGGCGGAGGCGCGCCGGGCGGAGCAGGGCTAGGCGGCTGCGGCGACGGAGGCGGCACGCCACGCGGCGCGGGGGCTGGGCGGCGCCGGGCTGGGCGGAGGCGCGCCGGGCGGAGCAGGGCTAGGCGGCTGCGGCGACGGAGGCGGCACGCCAGGCGGCGCGGGGCTGGGTGGCGCGGGGCTGGGCGGAGGCGCGCCGGGCGGAGCAGGGCTAGGCGGCTGCGGCGACGGAGGCGGCACGCCAGGCGGCGCGGGGCTGGGCGGCGCTGGGCTGGGCGGAGGCGCGCCGGGCGGAGCAGGGCTAGGCGGCTGCGGCGACGGAGGCGGCACGCCACGCGGCGCGGGGCTGGGCGGCGCCGGGCTGGGCGGAGGCGCGCCGGGCGGAGCAGGGCTAGGCGGCTGCGGCGACGGAGGCGGCACGCCAGGCGGCGCGGGGCTGGGTGGCGCGGGGCTGGGCGGAGGCGCGCCGGGCGGAGCAGGGCTAGGCGGCTGCGGCGACGGAGGCGGCACGCCAGGCGGCGCGGGGCTGGGCGGAGCCGGGCTGGGCGGAGGCGCGCCGGGCGGAGCAGGGCTAGGCGGCTGCGGCGACGGAGGCGGCACGCCAGGCGGCGCGGGGCTGGGCGGAGCCGGGCTGGGCGGAGGCGCGCCGGGCGGAGCAGGGCTAGGCGGCTGCGGCTGCGGAGGCGCAGGCGACGGCGGCGCAGGGCTGGGCGGCACAGGCGGCGCAGGGCTAGGCGGCACCGGAGGCGACGGGCTGGGCGCAGGCGAAGGAGGCTCCGGGCTAGGAGGCAGCGGCGGCGCCGGGCTGGGAGGCACAGGCGGGCCTGGCGAAGGCGGCTGCGGAGGCGCAGGCGACGGCGGCGCAGGGCTGGGCGGCACAGGCGGCGCAGGGCTAGGCGGCACCGGAGGCGACGGGCTGGGCGCAGGCGAAGGCGGCTCCGGGCTAGGAGGCAGCGGCGGCGCCGGGCTGGGAGGCACAGGCGGGCCTGGCGAAGGCGGCTGCGGAGGCGCAGGCGACGGCGGCGCAGGGCTGGGCGGCACAGGCGGCGCAGGGCTAGGCGGCACCGGAGGCGACGGGCTGGGCGCAGGCGAAGGAGGCTCCGGGCTAGGAGGCAGCGGCGGCGCCGGGCTGGGAGGCACAGGCGGGCCTGGCGAAGGCGGCTGCGGAGGCGCAGGCGACGGCGGCGCAGGGCTGGGCGGCACAGGCGGCGCAGGGCTAGGCGGCACCGGAGGCGACGGGCTGGGCGCAGGCGAAGGAGGCTCCGGGCTAGGAGGCAGCGGCGGCGCCGGGCTGGGAGGCACAGGCGGGCCTGGCGAAGGCGGCTGCGGAGGCGCAGGCGACGGCGGCGCAGGGCTGGGCGGCACAGGCGGCGCAGGGCTAGGCGGCACCGGAGGCGACGGGCTGGGCGCAGGCGAAGGAGGCTCCGGGCTAGGAGGCAGCGGCGGCGCCGGGCTGGGAGGCACAGGCGGGCCTGGCGAAGGCGGCTGCGGAGGTGCAGGCGACGGCGGCGCAGGGCTGGGCGGCACAGGCGGCGCAGGGCTAGGCGGCACCGGAGGCGACGGGCTGGGCGCAGGCGAAGGAGGCTCCGGGCTAGGAGGCAGCGGCGGCGCCGGGCTGGGAGGCAAAGGCGGGCCTGGCGAAGGCGGCTGCGGAGGCGCAGGCGACGGCGGCGCAGGGCTGGGCGGCACAGGCGGCGCAGGGCTAGGCGGCACCGGAGGCGACGGGCTGGGCGCAGGCGAAGGAGGCTCCGGGCTAGGAGGCAGCGGCGGCGCCGGGCTGGGAGGCACAGGCGGGCCTGGCGAAGGCGGCTGCGGAGGCGCAGGCGACGGCGGCGCAGGGCTGGGCGGCACAGGCGGCGCAGGGCTAGGCGGCACCGGAGGCGACGGGCTGGGCGCAGGCGAAGGAGGCTCCGGGCTAGGAGGCAGCGGCGGCGCCGGGCTGGGAGGCACAGGCGGGCCTGGCGAAGGCGGCTGCGGAGGTGCAGGCGACGGCGGCGCAGGGCTGGGCAGCACAGGCAGCGCAGGGCTAGGCGGCACCGGAGGCGACGGGCTGGGCGCAGGCGAAGGAGGCTCCGGGCTAGGAGGCAGCGGCGGCGCCGGGCTGGGAGGCACAGGCGGGCCTGGCGAAGGCGGCTGCGGAGGCGCAGGCGACGGCGGCGCAGGGCTGGGCGGCACAGGCGGCGCAGGGCTAGGCGGCACCGGAGGCGACGGGCTGGGCGCAGGCGAAGGAGGCTCCGGGCTAGGAGGCAGCGGCGGCGCCGGGCTGGGAGGCACAGGCGGGCCTGGCGAAGGCGGCTGCGGAGGCGCAGGCGACGGCGGCGCAGGGCTGGGCGGCACAGGCGGCGCAGGGCTAGGCGGCACCGGAGGCGACGGGCTGGGCGCAGGCGAAGGAGGCTCCGGGCTAGGAGGCAGCGGCGGCGCCGGGCTGGGAGGCACAGGCGGGCCTGGCGAAGGCGGCTGCGGAGGCGCAGGCGACGGCGGCGCAGGGCTGGGCGGCACAGGCGGCGCAGGGCTAGGCGGCACCGGATGCGACGGGCTGGGCGCAGGCGAAGGAGGCTCCGGGCTAGGAGGCAGCGGCGGCGCCGGGCTGGGAGGCACAGGCGGGCCTGGCGAAGGCGGCTGCGGAGGTGCAGGCGACGGCGGCGCAGGGCTGGGCGGCACAGGCGGCGCCGGGCTAGGCGGCACCGGAGGCGACGGGCTGGGCGCAGGCGAAGGAGGCTCCGGGCTAGGAGGCAGCGGCGGCGCCGGGCTGGGAGGCAAAGGCGGGCCTGGCGAAGGCGGCTGCGGAGGCGCAGGCGACGGCGGCGCAGGGCTGGGCGGCACAGGCGGCGCAGGGCTAGGCGGCACCGGAGGCGACGGGCTGGGCGCAGGCGAAGGAGGCTCCGGGCTAGGAGGCAGCGGCGGCGCCGGGCTGGGAGGCACAGGCGGGCCTGGCGAAGGCGGCTGCGGAGGCGCAGGCGACGGCGGCGCAGGGCTGGGCGGCACAGGCGGCGCAGGGCTAGGCGGCACCGGAGGCGACGGGCTGGGCGCAGGCGAAGGAGGCTCCGGGCTAGGAGGCAGCGGCGGCGCCGGGCTGGGAGGCACAGGCGGGCCTGGCGAAGGCGGCTGCGGAGGTGCAGGCGACGGCGGCGCAGGGCTGGGCGGCACAGGCGGCGCCGGGCTAGGCGGCACCGGAGGCGACGGGCTGGGCGCAGGCGAAGGAGGCTCCGGGCTAGGAGGCAGCGGCGGCGCCGGGCTGGGAGGCACAGGCGGGCCTGGCGAAGGCGGCTGCGGAGGCGCAGGCGACGGCGGCGCAGGGCTGGGCGGCACAGGCGGCGCAGGGCTAGGCGGCACCGGAGGCGACGGGCTGGGCGCAGGCGAAGGAGGCTCCGGGCTAGGAGGCAGCGGCGGCGCCGGGCTGGGAGGCACAGGCGGGCCTGGCGAAGGCGGCTGCGGAGGCGCAGGCGACGGCGGCGCAGGGCTGGGCGGCACAGGCGGCGCAGGGCTAGGCGGCACCGGAGGCGACGGGCTGGGCGCAGGCGAAGGAGGCTCCGGGCTAGGAGGCAGCGGCGGCGCCGGGCTGGGAGGCACAGGCGGGCCTGGCGAAGGCGGCTGCGGAGGCGCAGGCGACGGCGGCGCAGGGCTGGGCGGCACAGGCGGCGCAGGGCTAGGCGGCACCGGAGGCGACGGGCTGGGCGCAGGCGAAGGAGGCTCCGGGCTAGGAGGCAGCGGCGGCGCCGGGCTGGGAGGCACAGGCGGGCCTGGCGAAGGCGGCTGCGGAGGCGCAGGCGACGGCGGCGCAGGGCTGGGCGGCACAGGCGGCGCAGGGCTAGGCGGCACCGGAGGCGACGGGCTGGGCGCAGGCGAAGGAGGCTCCGGGCTAGGAGGCAGCGGCGGCGCCGGGCTGGGAGGCACAGGCGGGCCTGGCGAAGGCGGCTGCGGAGGTGCAGGCGACGGCGGCGCAGGGCTGGGCGGCACAGGCGGCGCCGGGCTAGGCGGCACCGGAGGCGACGGGCTGGGCGCAGGCGAAGGAGGCTCCGGGCTAGGAGGCAGCGGCGGCGCCGGGCTGGGAGGCACAGGCGGGCCTGGCGAAGGCGGCTGCGGAGGCGCAGGCGACGGCGGCGCAGGGCTGGGCGGCACAGGCGGCGCAGGGCTAGGCGGCACCGGAGGCGACGGGCTGGGCGCAGGCGAAGGAGGCTCCGGGCTAGGAGGCAGCGGCGGCGCCGGGCTGGGAGGCACAGGCGGGCCTGGCGAAGGCGGCTGCGGAGGCGCAGGCGACGGCGGCGCAGGGCTGGGCGGCACAGGCGGCGCAGGGCTAGGCGGCACCGGAGGCGACGGGCTGGGCGCAGGCGAAGGAGGCTCCGGGCTAGGAGGCAGCGGCGGCGCCGGGCTGGGAGGCACAGGCGGGCCTGGCGAAGGCGGCTGCGGAGGTGCAGGCGACGGCGGCGCAGGGCTGGGCGGCACAGGCGGCGCAGGGCTAGGCGGCACCGGAGGCGACGGGCTGGGCGCAGGCGAAGGAGGCTCCGGGCTAGGAGGCAGCGGCGGCGCCGGGCTGGGAGGCACAGGCGGGCCTGGCGAAGGCGGCTGCGGAGGCGCAGGCGACGGCGGCGCAGGGCTGGGCGGCACAGGCGGCGCAGGGCTAGGCGGCACCGGAGGCGACGGGCTGGGCGCAGGCGAAGGAGGCTCCGGGCTAGGAGGCAGCGGCGGCGCCGGGCTGGGAGGCACAGGCGGGCCTGGCGAAGGCGGCTGCGGAGGCGCAGGCGACGGCGGCGCAGGGCTGGGCGGCACAGGCGGCGCAGGGCTAGGCGGCACCGGAGGCGACGGGCTGGGCGCAGGCGAAGGAGGCTCCGGGCTAGGAGGCAGCGGCGGCGCCGGGCTGGGAGGCACAGGCGGGCCTGGCGAAGGCGGCTGCGGAGGCGCAGGCGACGGCGGCGCAGGGCTGGGCGGCACAGGCGGCGCAGGGCTAGGCGGCACCGGAGGCGACGGGCTGGGCGCAGGCGAAGGAGGCTCCGGGCTAGGAGGCAGCGGCGGCGCCGGGCTGGGAGGCACAGGCGGGCCTGGCGAAGGCGGCTGCGGAGGCGCAGGCGACGGCGGCGCAGGGCTGGGCGGCACAGGCGGCGCAGGGCTAGGCGGCACCGGAGGCGACGGGCTGGGCGCAGGCGAAGGAGGCTCCGGGCTAGGAGGCAGCGGCGGCGCCGGGCTGGGAGGCACAGGCGGGCCTGGCGAAGGCGGCTGCGGAGGCGCAGGCGACGGCGGCGCAGGGCTGGGCGGCACAGGCGGCGCAGGGCTAGGCGGCACCGGAGGCGACGGGCTGGGCGCAGGCGAAGGAGGCTCCGGGCTAGGAGGCAGCGGCGGCGCCGGGCTGGGAGGCACAGGCGGGCCTGGCGAAGGCGGCTGCGGAGGCGCAGGCGACGGCGGCGCAGGGCTGGGCGGCACAGGCGGCGCAGGGCTAGGCGGCACCGGAGGCGACGGGCTGGGCGCAGGCGAAGGAGGCTCCGGGCTAGGAGGCAGCGGCGGCGCCGGGCTGGGAGGCACAGGCGGGCCTGGCGAAGGCGGCTGCGGAGGCGCAGGCGACGGCGGCGCAGGGCTGGGCGGCACAGGCGGCGCAGGGCTAGGCGGCACCGGAGGCGACGGGCTGGGCGCAGGCGAAGGAGGCTCCGGGCTAGGAGGCAGCGGCGGCGCCGGGCTGGGAGGCACAGGCGGGCCTGGCGAAGGCGGCTGCGGAGGCGCAGGCGACGGCGGCGCAGGGCTGGGCGGCACAGGCGGCGCAGGGCTAGGCGGCACCGGAGGCGACGGGCTGGGCGCAGGCGAAGGAGGCTCCGGGCTAGGAGGCAGCGGCGGCGCCGGGCTGGGAGGCACAGGCGGGCCTGGCGAAGGCGGCTGCGGAGGCGCAGGCGACGGCGGCGCAGGGCTGGGCGGCACAGGCGGCGCAGGGCTAGGCGGCACCGGAGGCGACGGGCTGGGCGCAGGCGAAGGAGGCTCCGGGCTAGGAGGCAGCGGCGGCGCCGGGCTGGGAGGCACAGGCGGGCCTGGCGAAGGCGGCTGCGGAGGCGCAGGCGACGGCGGCGCAGGGCTGGGCGGCACAGGCGGCGCAGGGCTAGGCGGCACCGGAGGCGACGGGCTGGGCGCAGGCGAAGGAGGCTCCGGGCTAGGAGGCAGCGGCGGCGCCGGGCTGGGAGGCACAGGCGGGCCTGGCGAAGGCGGCTGCGGAGGCGCAGGCGACGGCGGCGCAGGGCTGGGCGGCACAGGCGGCGCAGGGCTAGGCGGCACCGGAGGCGACGGGCTGGGCGCAGGCGAAGGAGGCTCCGGGCTAGGAGGCAGCGGCGGCGCCGGGCTGGGAGGCACAGGCGGGCCTGGCGAAGGCGGCTGCGGAGGCGCAGGCGACGGCGGCGCAGGGCTGGGCGGCACAGGCGGCGCAGGGCTAGGCGGCACCGGAGGCGACGGGCTGGGCGCAGGCGAAGGAGGCTCCGGGCTAGGAGGCAGCGGCGGCGCCGGGCTGGGAGGCACAGGCGGGCCTGGCGAAGGCGGCTGCGGAGGCGCAGGCGACGGCGGCGCAGGGCTGGGCGGCACAGGCGGCGCAGGGCTAGGCGGCACCGGAGGCGACGGGCTGGGCGCAGGCGAAGGAGGCTCCGGGCTAGGAGGCAGCGGCGGCGCCGGGCTGGGAGGCACAGGCGGGCCTGGCGACGGCGGCTGCGGAGGCGCAGGCGACGGCGGCGCAGGGCTGGGCGGCACAGGCGGCGCAGGGCTAGGCGGCACCGGAGGCGACGGGCTGGGCGCAGGCGAAGGAGGCTCCGGGCTAGGAGGCAGCGGCGGCGCCGGGCTGGGAGGCACAGGCGGGCCTGGCGAAGGCGGCTGCGGAGGCGCAGGCGACGGCGGCGCAGGGCTGGGCGGCACAGGCGGCGCAGGGCTAGGCGGCACCGGAGGCGACGGGCTGGGCGCAGGCGAAGGAGGCTCCGGGCTAGGAGGCAGCGGCGGCGCCGGGCTGGGAGGCACAGGCGGGCCTGGCGAAGGCGGCTGCGGAGGCGCAGGCGACGGCGGCGCAGGGCTGGGCGGCACAGGCGGCGCAGGGCTAGGCGGCACCGGAGGCGACGGGCTGGGCGCAGGCGAAGGAGGCTCCGGGCTAGGAGGCAGCGGCGGCGCCGGGCTGGGAGGCACAGGCGGGCCTGGCGAAGGCGGCTGCGGAGGCGCAGGCGACGGCGGCGCAGGGCTGGGCGGCACAGGCGGCGCAGGGCTAGGCGGCACCGGAGGCGACGGGCTGGGCGCAGGCGAAGGAGGCTCCGGGCTAGGAGGCAGCGGCGGCGCCGGGCTGGGAGGCACAGGCGGGCCTGGCGAAGGCGGCTGCGGAGGCGCAGGCGACGGCGGCGCAGGGCTGGGCGGCACAGGCGGCGCAGGGCTAGGCGGCACCGGAGGCGACGGGCTGGGCGCAGGCGAAGGAGGCTCCGGGCTAGGAGGCAGCGGCGGCGCCGGGCTGGGAGGCACAGGCGGGCCTGGCGAAGGCGGCTGCGGAGGCGCAGGCGACGGCGGCGCAGGGCTGGGCGGCACAGGCGGCGCAGGGCTAGGCGGCACCGGAGGCGACGGGCTGGGCGCAGGCGAAGGAGGCTCCGGGCTAGGAGGCAGCGGCGGCGCCGGGCTGGGAGGCACAGGCGGGCCTGGCGAAGGCGGCTGCGGAGGCGCAGGCGACGGCGGCGCAGGGCTGGGCGGCACAGGCGGCGCAGGGCTAGGCGGCACCGGAGGCGACGGGCTGGGCGCAGGCGAAGGAGGCTCCGGGCTAGGAGGCAGCGGCGGCGCCGGGCTGGGAGGCACAGGCGGGCCTGGCGAAGGCGGCTGCGGAGGCGCAGGCGACGGCGGCGCAGGGCTGGGCGGCACAGGCGGCGCAGGGCTAGGCGGCACCGGAGGCGACGGGCTGGGCGCAGGCGAAGGAGGCTCCGGGCTAGGAGGCAGCGGCGGCGCCGGGCTGGGAGGCACAGGCGGGCCTGGCGAAGGCGGCTGCGGAGGCGCAGGCGACGGCGGCGCAGGGCTGGGCGGCACAGGCGGCGCAGGGCTAGGCGGCACCGGAGGCGACGGGCTGGGCGCAGGCGAAGGAGGCTCCGGGCTAGGAGGCAGCGGCGGCGCCGGGCTGGGAGGCACAGGCGGGCCTGGCGAAGGCGGCTGCGGAGGCGCAGGCGACGGCGGCGCAGGGCTGGGCGGCACAGGCGGCGCAGGGCTAGGCGGCACCGGAGGCGACGGGCTGGGCGCAGGCGAAGGAGGCTCCGGGCTAGGAGGCAGCGGCGGCGCCGGGCTGGGAGGCACAGGCGGGCCTGGCGAAGGCGGCTGCGGAGGCGCAGGCGACGGCGGCGCAGGGCTGGGCGGCACAGGCGGCGCAGGGCTAGGCGGCACCGGAGGCGACGGGCTGGGCGCAGGCGAAGGAGGCTCCGGGCTAGGAGGCAGCGGCGGCGCCGGGCTGGGAGGCACAGGCGGGCCTGGCGAAGGCGGCTGCGGAGGCGCAGGCGACGGCGGCGCAGGGCTGGGCGGCACAGGCGGCGCAGGGCTAGGCGGCACCGGAGGCGACGGGCTGGGCGCAGGCGAAGGAGGCTCCGGGCTAGGAGGCAGCGGCGGCGCCGGGCTGGGAGGCACAGGCGGGCCTGGCGAAGGCGGCTGCGGAGGCGCAGGCGACGGCGGCGCAGGGCTGGGCGGCACAGGCGGCGCAGGGCTAGGCGGCACCGGAGGCGACGGGCTGGGCGCAGGCGAAGGAGGCTCCGGGCTAGGAGGCAGCGGCGGCGCCAGGCTGGGAGGCACAGGCGGGCCTGGCGAAGGCGGCTGCGGAGGCGCAGGCGACGGCGGCGCAGGGCTGGGCGGCACAGGCGGCGCAGGGCTAGGCGGCACCGGAGGCGACGGGCTGGGCGCAGGCGAAGGAAGCTCCGGGCTAGGAGGCAGCGGCGGCGCCGGGCTGGGAGGCACAGGCGGGCCTGGCGAAGGCGGCTGCGGAGGCGCAGGCGACGGCGGCGCAGGGCTGGGCGGCACAGGCGGCGCAGGGCTAGGCGGCACCGGAGGCGACGGGCTGGGCGCAGGCGAAGGAGGCTCCGGGCTAGGAGGCAGCGGCGGCGCCGGGCTGGGAGGCACAGGCGGGCCTGGCGAAGGCGGCTGCGGAGGCGCAGGCGACGGCGGCGCAGGGCTGGGCGGCACAGGCGGCGCAGGGCTAGGCGGCACCGGAGGCGACGGGCTGGGCGCAGGCGAAGGAGGCTCCGGGCTAGGAGGCAGCGGCGGCGCCGGGCTGGGAGGCACAGGCGGGCCTGGCGAAGGCGGCTGCGGAGGCGCAGGCGACGGCGGCGCAGGGCTGGGCGGCACAGGCGGCGCAGGGCTAGGCGGCACCGGAGGCGACGGGCTGGGCGCAGGCGAAGGAGGCTCCGGGCTAGGAGGCAGCGGCGGCGCCGGGCTGGGAGGCACAGGCGGGCCTGGCGAAGGCGGCTGCGGAGGCGCAGGCGACGGCGGCGCAGGGCTGGGCGGCACAGGCGGCGCAGGGCTAGGCGGCACCGGAGGCGACGGGCTGGGCGCAGGCGAAGGAGGCTCCGGGCTAGGAGGCAGCGGCGGCGCCGGGCTGGGAGGCACAGGCGGGCCTGGCGAAGGCGGCTGCGGAGGCGCAGGCGACGGCGGCGCAGGGCTGGGCGGCACAGGCGGCGCAGGGCTAGGCGGCACCGGAGGCGACGGGCTGGGCGCAGGCGAAGGAGGCTCCGGGCTAGGAGGCAGCGGCGGCGCCAGGCTGGGAGGCACAGGCGGGCCTGGCGAAGGCGGCTGCGGAGGCGCAGGCGACGGCGGCGCAGGGCTGGGCGGCACAGGCGGCGCAGGGCTAGGCGGCACCGGAGGCGACGGGCTGGGCGCAGGCGAAGGAAGCTCCGGGCTAGGAGGCAGCGGCGGCGCCGGGCTGGGAGGCACAGGCGGGCCTGGCGAAGGCGGCTGCGGAGGCGCAGGCGACGGCGGCGCAGGGCTGGGCGGCACAGGCGGCGCAGGGCTAGGCGGCACCGGAGGCGACGGGCTGGGCGCAGGCGAAGGAGGCTCCGGGCTAGGAGGCAGCGGCGGCGCCGGGCTGGGAGGCACAGGCGGGCCTGGCGAAGGCGGCTGCGGAGGCGCAGGCGACGGCGGCGCAGGGCTGGGCGGCACAGGCGGCGCAGGGCTAGGCGGCACCGGAGGCGACGGGCTGGGCGCAGGCGAAGGAGGCTCCGGGCTAGGAGGCAGCGGCGGCGCCGGGCTGGGAGGCACAGGCGGGCCTGGCGAAGGCGGCTGCGGAGGCGCAGGCGACGGCGGCGCAGGGCTGGGCGGCACAGGCGGCGCAGGGCTAGGCGGCACCGGAGGCGACGGGCTGGGCGCAGGCGAAGGAGGCTCCGGGCTAGGAGGCAGCGGCGGCGCCGGGCTGGGAGGCACAGGCGGGCCTGGCGAAGGCGGCTGCGGAGGCGCAGGCGACGGCGGCGCAGGGCTGGGCGGCACAGGCGGCGCAGGGCTAGGCGGCACCGGAGGCGACGGGCTGGGCGCAGGCGAAGGAGGCTCCGGGCTAGGAGGCAGCGGCGGCACCGGGCTGGGAGGCACAGGCGGGCCTGGCGAAGGCGGCTGCGGAGGCGCAGGCGACGGCGGCGCAGGGCTGGGCGGCACAGGCGGCGCAGGGCTAGGCGGCACCGGAGGCGACGGGCTGGGCGCAGGCGAAGGAGGCTCCGGGCTAGGAGGCAGCGGCGGCGCCGGGCTGGGAGGCACAGGCGGGCCTGGCGAAGGCGGCTGCGGAGGCGCAGGCGACGGCGGCGCAGGGCTGGGCGGCACAGGCGGCGCAGGGCTAGGCGGCACCGGAGGCGACGGGCTGGGCGCAGGCGAAGGAGGCTCCGGGCTAGGAGGCAGCGGCGGCGCCGGGCTGGGAGGCACAGGCGGGCCTGGCGAAGGCGGCTGCGGAGGCGCAGGCGACGGCGGCGCAGGGCTGGGCGGCACAGGCGGCGCAGGGCTAGGCGGCACCGGAGGCGACGGGCTGGGCGCAGGCGAAGGAGGCTCCGGGCTAGGAGGCAGCGGCGGCGCCAGGCTGGGAGGCACAGGCGGGCCTGGCGAAGGCGGCTGCGGAGGCGCAGGCGACGGCGGCGCAGGGCTGGGCGGCACAGGCGGCGCAGGGCTAGGCGGCACCGGAGGCGACGGGCTGGGCGCAGGCGAAGGAGGCTCCGGGCTAGGAGGCAGCGGCGGCGCCGGGCTGGGAGGCACAGGCGGGCCTGGCGAAGGCGGCTGCGGAGGCGCAGGCGACGGCGGCGCAGGGCTGGGCGGCACAGGCGGCGCAGGGCTAGGCGGCACCGGAGGCGACGGGCTGGGCGCAGGCGAAGGAGGCTCCGGGCTAGGAGGCAGCGGCGGCGCCAGGCTGGGAGGCACAGGCGGGCCTGGCGAAGGCGGCTGCGGAGGCGCAGGCGACGGCGGCGCAGGGCTGGGCGGCACAGGCGGCGCAGGGCTAGGCGGCACCGGAGGCGACGGGCTGGGCGCAGGCGAAGGAGGCTCCGGGCTAGGAGGCAGCGGCGGCGCCGGGCTGGGAGGCACAGGCGGGCCTGGCGAAGGCGGCTGCGGAGGCGCAGGCGACGGCGGCGCAGGGCTGGGCGGCACAGGCGGCGCAGGGCTAGGCGGCACCGGAGGCGACGGGCTGGGCGCAGGCGAAGGAGGCTCCGGGCTAGGAGGCAGCGGCGGCGCCGGGCTGGGAGGCACAGGCGGGCCTGGCGAAGGCGGCTGCGGAGGCGCAGGCGACGGCGGCGCAGGGCTGGGCGGCACAGGCGGCGCAGGGCTAGGCGGCACCGGAGGCGACGGGCTGGGCGCAGGCGAAGGAGGCTCCGGGCTAGGAGGCAGCGGCGGCGCCGGGCTGGGAGGCACAGGCGGGCCTGGCGAAGGCGGCTGCGGAGGCGCAGGCGACGGCGGCGCAGGGCTGGGCGGCACAGGCGGCGCAGGGCTAGGCGGCACCGGAGGCGACGGGCTGGGCGCAGGCGAAGGAGGCTCCGGGCTAGGAGGCAGCGGCGGCGCCGGGCTGGGAGGCACAGGCGGGCCTGGCGAAGGCGGCTGCGGAGGCGCAGGCGACGGCGGCGCAGGGCTGGGCGGCACAGGCGGTGCAGGGCTAGGCGGCACCGGAGGCGACGGGCTGGGCGCAGGCGAAGGAGGCTCCGGGCTAGGAGGCAGCGGCGGCGCCGGGCTGGGAGGCACAGGCGGGCCTGGCGAAGGCGGCTGCGAAAGTGATGGTGTGGGCGATGGTGGCAGCGCTACTGCGGGTACAGTCGCTTTTGCGCTCAGATAAGTGCCCTGATCATACTTCCCGAAATCCGGATTTGGGAACGTCAACTGAAGGTTGTTGGCTGATAGCAGACGGCCGTCACTGCAAGATACACACAGAACAAGGGTTGTTGTTGTGGTTGTCAACGGCGGCATATAAGGATTTCGGGTTCGGGTCCACCGCCCACGTACCTGTTGAAGGCAACGCAGCCTTGCGTGGACACGCAGAGCGCTGCAATGACACTTGCCACAAATCCGCCGGTCACGTCCGCAGGGGTCCCCACGTCGAATCCCTGTTTGACGCGCGTTGAGATGGGGTTGAATTGCAAGCGACTGCGCGGCTTCATAGACTTGGGCGTGGCCACCCGTCGAACCTGCCGCCGTGCAAACCAATAATGACGAAGCTGCATTAAGAGGCAGGCCCGCACTTTACGCACCTGAATATCCACGCCTTGATAGAAGCAGAACTCGGACAGGGGCAGTCCGTCGCCTGCCGCAGGAAAGGGCACCAGCTCATCCGTCAACATGTTGGGGGAAGGGGGGGGTGTCGCCCTTTGGAGCGCCCTTCCACAGGATAGATTGCAGTGCACCGCGCGCCTTACGGCCGCCCATTAGCGCCGGCGGCGCTTACCCGGACGCTTGAGCCAAATGCCTTGGTAGCTCCTCCAGAAGTAGGACGCGGGCGCCAGTGCAGCAACGCCGCTGCCGCCCAGCTCTACCAGCTGCGGCCAACCCACGCTCTTTAGCCAGCCGTCACTGCAGGGATGATAGATTAGGCATGGTGACACGATGGAAGATGGGGAATGAACGGTTCGGGGTGTGGCAATCAACTAATCCGCAAAACACGTCCCAAGGCACCTGCGGCACCCACTCACCTGTTGAACGACTCACACTCCGGGTTTAGAAGGCACGCATCCGCAGCCTGTGCGGCCGCGACATATAAAAAGCGTTAGTTCACGACCGCCATCGGTATGGTCAACCCGGCTCTGAGCAGTAACCGGCCCTTCGGACAAGATCGTGTCAGCTGGAGTTATCAGTATCTCACACCCACCTCAGTCATCGCCGCGACGTCAGACGACGCCCCCAGTGGACAGGGGTCGTAGTAGTACTCGACTCCGTTGTACAGGTAAGAAAGTTGCGCGAAGCAATCAATATCATTGAAGGGGATGTCCTTGCCTGCAGACATAGCAGAGAGAGTGTGGCGTAAGAAAACCACGGAGGGGCGGTGCCAAAGCTCATTCGTTGCATGGTCGCACTTGCCTTGGTAAAAGCAGAACTCCAGCAGCGGTTCGCTTGATGCAAACGGCTGAGGGAAGGGTGGCGCCGGACTGGGTGGCACCGGACTGGACGGAGGCGACGGCGGCGCCGGGCTGGGAGGCAAAGGCGGGCCTGGCGAAGGCGGCTGCGGAGGTGCAGGCGACGGCGGCGCAGGGCTGGGCGGCACAGGCGGCGCAGGGCTAGGCGGCACAGGAGGCGACAGGCTGGGCGCAGGCGAAAGAGGCTCCGGGCTAGGAGGCTGCGGGCTGGGAGGCACAGGCGGGCCTGGCGAAGGCGGCTGTGGAGGCGCAGGTGACGGCGGCGCAGGGGTGGGCGGAGCCAGAGGCGGCGTCGGGCTTGGAGCAGGGGACGGCGGTTGCGGGCTCGGAGGACCCGGGCTGGGGGGAAGCGGACTCAACGGCTGGGGTACCGGAGGCGCTGTTGGAGACGGCGGCGGAGATGACCATTGCTTGCCGACTGGCGGCTTTGGAGGTGATGGTGGTCTAGGAGGCACCGGTGGAGGCGACGGAGGTCTAGGCGGCACCGGAGGTGGTCGTGGAACCAAACTCGGAGGAGGCTCTGGACTGGGAGGCTGCGGACTGGGCGGCTCCGGGCTGGGAGGCTCCGGGCTGGGCGGTTCAGGGCTGGGCGGCGCCGGGCTGGGTGGTTCTGGACTGGGAGGGTGTGGGCTCGGTGGTTCTGGGCTCGGGGGTTCCGGGTTAGGCGGCTCCGGGGTAGGAGGCGCCGGGCTGGGCGGCGCTGGGCTGGGAGGTTCCGGGCTTGGTGGGTTCTGGCGGGTTGGCTCCGGGCTGGGTGGATCCGGCCTGGGTGGCGCCGGGCTAGGAGGCTCCGGGGACGGAGGCTCCGGGGACGGAGGCTCCGGGGACGGAGGCTCCGGGCTAGGAGGCTCTGGGCTGGGAGGCTCCGGGCTGGGCGGCTCTGGGCTTGGCGGGTTCTGGCTGGGTGGCTCCGGGCTGGGAGGTTCCGGGCTGGGTGGTGCAGGACTGGGTGGGTCCGGGCTCGGCGGGTTCTGGCTGGGTGGCTCCGGGGAAGGAGGCGCCGGGCTGGGTGGCGCAGGACTGGGCGGCTCTGGGCTGGGAGGTTCCGGGCTGGGAGGCTCTGGGCTTGGCGGGGTCTGGCTGGGTGGCTCCGGGCTGGGAGGTTCCGGGCTGGGTGGTGCAGGAGTAGGCGGCTCTGGGCTCGGCGGCTCTGGGCTCGGCGGCTCCGGGCTGGGAGGCACCGGACTTGGGAGGCTATGGCTTGGAGGCTCCGGGCTTGGAGGCGCCGGGCTAGGTGGCTCCGGGCTGGGCGGCTCAGGGCTGGGCGGCTCTGGGCTGGGAGGCTCCGGGCTTGGAGGCTCCGGGCTTGGCGGGTTCTGGCTGGGTGGCTCAGGGCTGGGAGGTTCCGGGCTGGGTGGTGCAGGACTGGGTGGGTCCGGGCTCGGCGGGTTCTGGCTGGGAGGCTCCGGGCTAGGCGGCTCCGGGCTGGGTGGCGCAGGACTGGGCGGCTCTGGGCTGGGAGGCTCCGGGCTAGGTGGCTCCGGGCTGGGTGGCGCAGGACTGGGCGACTCTGGGCTGGGAGGCTCCGGGCTGGGAGGCTCTGGGCTTGGCGGGTTCTGGCTGGGTGGCTCCGGGGAAGGAGGCGCCGGGCTGGGTGGCGCAGGACTGGGAGGCTCTGGGCTGGGCGACTCAGGGCTGGGCGGCTCTGGGCTGGGAGGCTCCGGGCTCGGCGGCTCCGGGCTTGGAGGCTCTGGGCTTGGCGGGGTCTGGCTGGGTGGCTCAGGGCTGGGAGGATCCGGGCTGGGTGCTGCAGGAGTAGGCGGCTCTGGGCTCGGCGGCTCTGGGCTCGGCGGCTCCGGGCTGGGAGGCACCGGACTTGGGAGGCTATGGCTGGGAGGCTCCGGGCTTGGAGGATCCGGGGAAGGAGGCGCCGGGCTGGGAGGCTCTGGGCTGGGCGGCTCAGGGCTGGGCGGCTCTGGGCTGGGAGGATCCGGGCTTGGAGGCTCCGGACTTGGCGGGTTCTGCCTGGCTGGCTCCGGGCTGGGAGGTTCCGGGCTGGGCGGTGCAGAAGTGGGCGGCTCTGGGCTCGGCGGCTCCGGGCTGGGAGGCACCGGACTTGGGGGGCTATGGCTGGGAGGCTCCGGACTTGGAGGCTCCGGGGAAGGAGGCGCCGGGCTGGGTGGCGCAGGACTGGGCGGCTCAGGGCTGGGCGGCTCTGGGCTGGGAGGCTCCGGGCTGGGTGGCGCAGGACTGGGAGGCTCTGGGCTGGGCGGCTCTGGGCTGGGAGGCTCCGGGCTGGGCGGGGTCTGGTCCGGTGGCTCAGGGCTGGGAGGTTCCGGGCTAGGAGGCTCTGGGATGGGTGGCGCAGGACTGGGTGGCTCTGGGCTGGGCGGCTCGGGGCTGGGAGGATTCGGGCTTGGAGGCTCCGGGCTTGGCGGGTTCTGGCTGGGTGGCTCAGGGCTGGGAGGTACCGGGCTGGATGGCGCAGGGCTGGGCGGCTCCGGGCTCGGCGGCTCCGGGCTGGGTGGCGCCGGACTGGGCGGCTCTGGGCTCGGCGGCTCCGGGCTGGGTGGCGCCGGACTGGGCGGCTCTGGGCTGGGAGGCTCAGGGCTTGGCAGGTTCTGGCTGGGCGGCTCCGGGCTGGGAGGCTCCGGGCTGGGAGGCTCCGGGCTCGGCGGCTCCGGGCTGGGTGGCGCCGGACTAGGCGGCTCCGGGCTCGGCGGCTTTGGGCTGGGTGGCACCGGACTGGGCGGCTCTGGGCTGGGAGGCTCCGGGCTGGGAGGCTCCGGGCTTGGAGGCTCCGGAGTTCGCCGCTTCTGTACTTGAATCTGGGGACTAGGTGGCTCCGGGCTAGGCGGCTCGGGGCTGGGAGGTTCAGGGCTGGATGGCTCCGGGCTAGGAGGCTCCAGATTTCGTCGCTTCCGTCCATGAGGCTGGGGACTGGGTGGCTCTGGGGAAGGTGGCTCCGGGCTCGGCGGCTCTGGGCTTGGTGGCTCCGGACTAGGCGGCTCCGGGCTGGGGGGCTCCGGGCTGGGAGGCTCCGGGCTAGGCGGCTCCGGGCTGGGAGGCTCCGGGCTGGGGGGCTCCGGGCCAGGAGGCTCCGGAGTTCGCCGCTTCCCTCCTTGAGGCTGGGGACTGGGCGGCTCTGGGGAAGGTGGCTCCGGGCTCGGCGGCTCTGGGCTTGGTGGCTCCGGACTAGGCGGCTCCGGGCTGGGGGACTCCGGGCTGGGAGGCTCCGGAGTTCGCCGCGCCCGGACTTCAGGCTGGGGACTGGGTGGCTCTGGGGAAGGCGGCTCCGGGCTCGGCGGCTCTGGGCTTGGTGGCTCCGGGCTCGGAGGCTCAGGGCCTGGTGGCTCCGGGCTGGGAGGCTCCGGGCTAGGCGGCTCCGGGCTGGGAGGCTCCGGGCTGGGGGGCTCCGGGCTAGGAGGCTCCGGATTTCGCCGCTTCCCTCCTTGAGGCTGGGGACTGGGCGGCTCTGGGGAAGGTGGCTCCGGGCTCGGCGGCGCTGGGCTTGGTGGCTCCGGGCTCGGAGGCTCCGGGCTAGGCGGCTCCGGGCTGGGAGGCTCCGGGCTAGGCGGCTCCGGATTTCTCCGCGCCCGGACTTCAGGCTGGGGACTGGGTTGCTCTGGGGAAGGCGGCTCCGGGCTCGGCGGCTCTGGGCTTGGTGGCTCCGGACTAGGCGGCTCCGGGCTGGGGGGCTCCGGGCTGGGCGGATTCGAGGCCGTATACTGGGATTCCTGCGTCGCCACTCTGAGGAAGATGCCCTCCCAGGGGTCATCAAATGAATAGTGCTCGGGCTGCTTTGGCGAATACGGCTGCAGCAGGTTGGGGTCGTTCGTATACTTGAGCCACCCTGTTGTGGACACCGACCTGCGCGTCGCGGCGGGTTCAGAAGGTCAGGCCTTCCTGGCCCAGGCCCACGTGCAGCCCGCACACACGCGGCACCTGTCCCGGAGCATCACCCGCGCGGCATCCCCACACCTGCGCCCGTAGCACCCGCGCCGCTCCACGGCCCAGCCAAGCAAGGTGCGCTCAAGCACGCAAGCCGCCAAGCGGGCGCCAACGACGTAACGCACAACTCACAGGCAGCCTGGCGTGTCGAGGCACGCCTGGGCCAGCATACCGTGGCTGTAGTTGGGGTACGCCGGCACCGGCTCCCCGATGGCGTACCCAGGTATGTCCAGGTGCGGCTGGAAGCAGAAGTCGCTCAGGGGGTCCCCGGGGTCTGCGTCCAGGGGTGGGGGCGCGGGCGTGGAGAGCGTGCACACCAAGTTAGGTTGGGCTGGTGAGCGTTACGCAGTGACCAGTGGCAGCATCGGCAGGCACATGCGTCTGCGCATTGCCGTCCACCCCATTTTCCTTGTCGCGCCCCACAAGCCTCAGCAGGCCTCAGGATGCCTCGGCACTGTCAGCCGCCGCGCCCACGACGCACCTGGCCGCCGCACGTACACGCCCTGCTCGGCGTTGGCCCACACCTCGCTCAGCTCCAGTCCCCCCAGCATGTCGTACAGCCCCATTCCCATGTTCCAGCCGTTCCTGCGGTGCGCGGCGTGGGCCGTTGGCAGCAGGGATGAGCGAAGGTTCCGAGGCATGCACAGCCAGCAGGCCGTCCGTGGAGGTGGACAGTTAAACATCAACTACACAGAACTGCTCAGGCACACTGCACACTGCACATACGCCCCCCGCTGACGAACTGGCGCCGGCCCCTGGCCACGACGCCTCACGTGTTGAAGCTTTCGCAGCTAGGATCCTCCACGCAGGCCTGGGCCAGCTGCGAGGGGAAATAGAGGCACGGCAGGTTGGGCGGAGCCTGACACGAGATGCCAGCAGTCTGATGAGTGGCACATCTTTGTGTGCTTGCTCAGGCTCCCCTTCTTCTCCTGTCTCCCTCGTCTTCGCCTTGCTCCCAGAGCCATGAATTCCACTTGCAGGTGCCTGCTGCTGTTCAACACCCGCTCCCGCCCCCCCACACACAAACACGTTCCCTGCTGTTCTCCCTCCCCTACGTTCTCCCAGGGCCGTCCGTCCAGAGCCGTGATCCCTGCGCCCAGCTGCCGCATCGGACATCATGTGCAGCAGGGTGCGTTGCGCCGCTTACCGCGACCAGGTCCGGGTACGCCAACTGGGCCGACTCGTTCTGTGGCGGGCAGTACTGCAGGCCGCAGCCCATGTAGCTGCTAATGTCACGCTTCGGGTAGAAGCAGAACAAGTCGAGCGGGCCTGTGTCAGCAGTATACGGGAAGGGTGCGCGGCGCGGGGACTGGCGGTCATCAGTGCCTGGGCTGCGCCGTCCCCCACGCCTGTCACCATGCGTTCGCCCACGGCCCACAACCCTTCGCTGACACCTGACCGTCCACCCCCGTGCCCCCAGCCTTAAGAATCCTACCACCCCGGCTCGGCTTACTGTTGGCGGCGAGAACCCGTCGGCAAGTGCCCAAGGGCGGCACCAGAGTGGCCACTGCGAGTAGCAGCGCCAGGTGTGACAGCGCTGACAGGAACCCGCGCTTCCAGCGGAATGCCTTGCTACATCTGCTGCTCCAATTGCTCGCTGATGCGTTGTTTCTCCGCCACGACGTCGGTTGCTGCTGCTGCATTGTGACTCGCTCTCGCCTCCCGTCGCTCATAGTCTCCGCGCAGCAGCCACGACCACTTGTACTGGCCTCCATATTATGTTCGCATAAAGGGAATTGAGTTCCGCCGCTGAAGCGAAGCTGGTTTCTAATTCTAATGCAGCCCGCAACTAAATAGGTACTATCATAGCTGTAACACCTTTACGGCGCAACCGTCCGCAGTGTGGAGGCGACGCGCAAGAAGACTTCTTGTCGCTTGCGGCGGGGCTTCGCCAACGCTGGGCTGGGGCACAAGCGGGATGAATTAATGATGCATGTTGTACACAAACCAAACCACTTATCAGTACGGTGCTGGGGCGAAGTGGGGATGTGCAAGAATGGAAGCACAAAATTTGATTTGCGGTGTGCTTTGAACAGTACTTGGGGTGTATGTGCAAAGTGTTCTGGCTACACTCAATGGGAAGGTGTTGGTGCAGTTTAAAACGCCCCCCGGCATTCGCCAGCACGGTTTCGCTTACACGGTACGGCCTGGCCCCGGGCGTCAGTTGAGCGCACGCCAAATCGACAATTCTTGCACGGACAATCGCACACTATGTAATGCCGCTGTACTTTATTGTTTGCTCGCACCCCATGCGGGGCCACGGTGAGACCTCCTCAAGGCGCTCAAGGAGGACCCCTGCCGGCCCCTGCCGACGCCTTGCGTGGTCCCGCCCTGCGACGCAGCGTGGGACCCGCGCGACGCGTAACGGCGGCCCCCGCTCATCCTGCTATGGTCCTCATGGGCGTGTCACCTGCAATGTCAGCAGCGAGTATGTGCAACTGTCGGTTCCAGTGGATGCGTGCGTCCACCCTTGGGGAGAGGTTCGAGGGTTTGGGGGCAGGGGCAGCGGGTTTGGGGGGCAGGGGACAAGGGCAGCACGTTTCGTGGGCTGGGGCCTTGGGGAGCAGCGGGGACACTTGGGACGCAAGGGAGGCGGGCCGCAGATGGATCAAGGTAGAAATTTTACTTTTCCTGTCCCTCGTCCTCTTCCTTGTGCAGGGGCGCCTTGTCCGTGTGCTCTCAGCTGCAACTCCCCGGCTCCGCACACACTGAGCCACGTGAGCGGGGCTACAGTCTTACCACGTCGATGCCAGACGCCACGCTCCGCCTTCATGGCTTCGTCTCTCCGAGCATCATAGATAACCAGATCTCACACCGCGCCGCGCAACGCTGTCGCCAGTCCGTGTAAATCCACATTTCTTAGTAATAAGGCACCGTGCATGGGATCCATGCGACTCAACTCACTAGAGCCGTACCGTCACAGCAAGCCGTTGCCGTCGCTGCCCGCCAGTTCTGCGTTTCGACCCGCATCCGTTCTTTCACGCACCTGACGCCAATCCCAACGTACCTCCACCCACCCTGGCGCCTATCTCCCGCTGTCCGCGCCGCTCTCGCCACTGCCGCCTCCGTCGCTGCCCCCGCCACCCTCCGACCGCGCCTTCCCCTGCTGCGCAGCCGCTGGCACCGCCGCGACCGGGTTACCAGACGGCGTCGCCGCACCGCCCCTACTAGCCCCACTGCCCGCCGCCGCCGCCGCCGCCGCCGGCGCCGCGCCGTCGCCCCGCCGCTTGAACATCTTGCTCCAGCCCGCGCCCTTGGAGCCGCTGCCGCTGGTGCCGCCGCCGGCGGCCGCCGCCTGCTGCTGCCGCAGGCGGCGCGACGCGCGCTCGGCCTCCCGCGAGGCCCGGTCAGCCATGTCCATGGCGGCGGTGATGGCGGCGCCGGTGCGCATGCCCACATAGTTGGTGGTGGCCAGCACTGCGAGCGGGGCGGAAGCGGCGCAGGCGGCGCGCCATGCTCGTCCAGGCGTGCGGTGCGGCCTTGGGGCGAAACGCCGGTGGCTAGGCGGCACCAGGACAACAGACTCGCTTGCAAAAGGCAGTGTAACCAGCAAGCAGAGTCCTCCACGCCTCCCCTTTGCTTCGGCTTGGGCTGGTGTTCACGTCCCCCTCCAGATGCTACGCGTCTCTCACCACCCCTGCAACCCCGACTTCCCACTCCTTGACTCGCCCTCCCGCCCCTGCCTGCACGGCCCAGGCCCGAGGCCCGCTCACCCAGGAACATGTTCTGCGCGATCAGCAGCAGCAGCGCGCCGTACACAAGGTAGTCGGGCGACAGGTCGGACCAGATGGCGCACAGCGAGCTCAGGTCGGAGCCGCACACCTGATCAAGGGTGGCCGGGCGGGTGTGGGCGGGTGTGGGCGGGCGCGTGTGGGCGGGTGGGCGAGTGTGTGTGGGCCAGGCGCGTGTGGGCGGGCGTGTGCATGCCATGCCGCCCACATGAACGGTGCGCGCGGTGCCCACCACACCGTATGCGCCCCGCTACAGGCGGCACCACTGGAGGCGGCACCCACCGTTCTGTCCAGGCCGATGATGGACAGATCCAGGCAGATGTCGTTCAGGAAGTCGGCCGCGTTGAACACGCTGTGGTTGTGGTTCCGTGGGAAGAGAAAGCGGCGCAAGGTCGAACGGCAGGCGGGGGGTTGCAAGGTAAAACAACAGCCGATGATGGTGGAGTGGGAAGTTGCACGACGCGGGGGGTTTGGTGGTTGTTGAGGAGTGCGCGGGGCAGCGTCGTGGGGCAGCATGTCGGAGCGGAGAATCATGCGGCCGTGGCACGCAGCAACTTGCACACCTCTGCTGCTACTGCTGCTGCTGCTGCTCGCGCATTCAGCGATGACGCGGCTTGCATCACTCACTAACCCACGCACCTGGACAGCGCGAAGTAGCAGGACTCCTCGATGCCGATGCGCGAGATCCAGGTTATCAGCCCCAGCGCGAACAGCAGCATTGTCACGTTCATCTCGATGGACTGGAACGTCATGAGGTGGCGGCACGTCATGTGCGGGAGGTCAGAAAGAAGTGGGGAGGGCCAGGAGGGTTTGGGAGGTCAGGTGAGAGGTGTTTGGGCACGGCATGTTTGGAAGGTCAGGAGGAGGGGCGGGTGGGCTGGACGTTGCGTGGGTGTTGAGTGGGTGTTGGGATGTAGCTCGGTGACGTTTTGCAGGGGCAAGCAAACCAACCGCGCAAAGCCCGCCCCCCCCCCACCCGCGCCACGCCACGCCCCCCGCCCCTCGCCCCGTCTACACTCTACACCCCGAAACGCAAGAGTATACCGTCAACCTGTATTGCCGCAAACTGCACCTGCCTGCCCCTTGTCTAGTTTCGCTTGGGTTTAGATTGGGCTGGTATTTACAACCCCCCCCCCCCGGCCCTACGCACCAGCAGCCCCGCCAGCACGGCGTGTGCGGCCCACGACTGCCGCATGCGGTCCACCTTGTCCACGGCGCAGCAGCCACCGCAGCAGCTACTGCCGCCGCCGTCGCCCGCGTCGCGGCTACTGCCGCCGCAGCGGTCGCACACGCGCCCGCAGTGGCGCCGCAGCAGCTGAGGGGATGGAGCGGAGACGAAGCGTCGACACAGGGGCAAGATGACAGTAGTGATGGTTTGTGTTAGGCTCTACCGGATGAGCCGTGCCGCATGCATAGCTTGCATGGCGTTTGATGCCCCTGCCCCCTTCGCGTGTCCACGCACGCACGGCCGGCCCCCGCGCCTCCCTCCCTCCCATCACCCCCCCCCCCGCACCCCCCCCCCCCAAACACCGCAACCGCCCTCCCCGCTCACGTTGCCGGTGCAGGGCCGTATGGCGATGGAGGCGATGATGACTCCCAGGTGCACCAGGCCGAAGATGATGAACACCACAGTGATGGCGTTGCTCAGCACCTGCAGGGGGGGGCGCCGACCGGGGGGAAAGCGGTGGGGGTTCAAGGTTGAGAGTTTTACAATTGACGGTTAGGTTCGTATTCACCCCCTCCCCGCCCCCTGTACCGCTTTCCCAACCATCCTCCCCCAACCAACCCCCAACCCCCCGCCCCCTCCCCAGTCGCCCCGCCCGCACCTTCCACAGGTCCAGAGGCGCCAGGCGGTTGAGCGCCGTGGCCACGTCCTGTTGGCGCGTTGGCGGGCGGCGAATGAAGAGGGTTGAGTGGGTGGGTGGAGGGGCGGCGAACAGGGCGGCACGACCGGCACATGCACGTCAGACGCTGCAGCTGCAGCAGCTGCTGCTGCTGGCGGGGTGCGGCCGCAATCGCAGCCGGCCCCACCCCCAAACCCCAGCCCCAGCTCTCCAGCTCCCCACAGCCCCAGCCCGCCACCCTCACCGCGGCCCCGATGGCTCCCAGCACGATGCCGCAAATGTAGGCGGCCAGGCCCACGAACACCCACACAGCAAGCCTGCGCGCGAGGGGTGGGGGGCGGAGGGGTTGCAAACATGGTACAAAGAAGCGCGGCGAGCGGGGAGAGTTGACACGGGCCAAATGACTTGCATATTACAATGTAGGCTGCTGCTGGGGGTTGCGCGATCGGCACACAGGGGATGGCGACAGGGCACACCTCTCCCACCCCACATGAACAACACCGCACGCGGTGTCGCGGCCGGCGCCACCGGACAGCGGCCGCGCCCGCCCATCCCCAGGCGCGCACCCCCAGGCGCCCCCCACGCGCCCCCCCCGGCGCGCTCACATGTAGTGGTGCATGACGCTTGCGTGGAAGGCGCGCATGACAAATTGATGACTCATCTCCAAGTACGACGTCTGGATCGAGATCGCGTACGAGCCCGACGGGGCCGACCGCATCGCCGCGGCGGGCGACGGCGGCGTGACGGGCTTGGGGTCGGCTGCCACAGCCGCCTCAGACTTGCGGCTGGCGCTCCTGCCCACCTCCACGCTCATCGCCACCTGCGGCGGCGGCGGCTGCAGCGCGGCCGCGTCCTGGTCGGCCGCCGCCTCCGCGACGCCCTCCGCTATGGCCTGCGGGCGCACGCTGCTGCTGCCGCCGCCACCGCCGGCAGTAGCTGCTACTGCCGCTGCTACTGCTGCTGGCGGCTGGTCGGTGGTCTTGGCGATGGCCTGCAGCGCCGCGATCTGCGCCGTCACCTGCTCCTCCAGCTGGCGCAGCACCTTCTCGTCATTGCGCACCTGGGCAGCGGCGGCGGCGGCGGCCGGGGCGCGTGGGCAGAAGGGCGGGAGGACGGGCGCGCGAGCGAGCAAGCGGGGGCAGGCACGGGGCACCCGCATAACTGCACCATCCTCGCCTCTTTCTCCCGTTCCCCGCACGCGCGTGCCCCCCATTCCACCGCGCTTTCTACGCCAAATCCCTTCAGCCGCCGTACACACCCCGACCCCGCCGTACACACACGCCGTACACACACCACCGTACAGGCACCCACCAGCAGCATGGGCAGCACCATGGCGAACGCCACCACGCTGGCGGCCAGCACCAGCCCCACCACGCCGCCGATGAACTCGCCCAGGTCGGTGGAGTGGAAGGCGCCCGAGCCCGGCTGTGTGGTCGGCGTACGGCGGGCGTACGGCGCGTGTTTGTGCGAGTGTGTGTTGGAGGGTGCGAGGGCAATGGAGGAGGTCGGCTACGGTACTGCAAGTGTTTGATGATGTCAATGACGACCGCTGGCATGGTGGGTCTATCAACACGCCCTGACACGCCCACCCCACTCACCCAGCTACCCAGCCACCCAGCCACCCACACCCGCCCAAACAGGTATGGCACACGCGCTGTGTGCACGCCACGCACCTTGGGCGCCAGGGGCCCCTCGAAGGGGCACAGCCCGTCGTTCTTGTCCAGCAGGCCGCCCGCCACGCTCTCCACGTGCAGCGGCGACTGGCGCTCCATCTCCCTGGGCGGCCAGGTGTGCATTGCGTTGCGTTGCACGTGTGTTAGATAACACGCACGTGTGTGTGCGGGTGCGGGTGCGGCTGGGAGCCGTGCGTGTGAGTGGACGTGGGTGCTTGTTCGGTGGGTGTGCTGCGGGTTGAGCGCGCGTCAGACCGCTGCAACCGGCGCGGCGTGTGCCCACTTTCATAGAACGCGGTTGGGACCAAACCACGCAGACTGCCCAGCGCGTGGCGCAAAACCAGACCCACCAGTTGAAGGAAAAGACGCGGCGCCACAGAGGGCCGCTGACGGTGTTGCCGCCGGGCAGGGCCCTGCGGCCGGGACAGCCGTGGGAGCGTGTCAGCGAGTGAGAGCGTGGCCCATGTGACCATGTCAGCACGCCGCATGCACCACGCCCATCCCCTCCGGCCCCTCCAACACCCCCGCCGTACCCCAAGCCCCGAGCCCCCTCACCCCAGCCCCCTCACCCCCCACGGGTGCCATCCACGGCTACCGACAACAACGTCGACAAGACTGAAGATTCAAGGTCAAGGGCGCCCGAGACCCAAAGGTTAAGGCCACACCACCTCCGCGCTCTGGGCTGGGCTGGCTGGTTTGGGTTCTCTTGGTCGATTCGCTTCGGTTTCTGGAATAAACTACCCACCCCGCCCTGCTGAAAGTTCCCATAGCAAGGTCGCACTCGTATGCTCGGGCCTGCCCTCCTCCACCCCCGCCACACCACCTCCCCACACTCCCGCCACACCCACCCCCGGTCCACCTCCAGTCCTCGCCCCCACCCCGAACCCCACCCCCAGTCCGCCTCACCCCCAGGTGATGTTGTCCATGCTCCAGCCCGCGGGCCGCAGGATGACGTCCAGCGCCCAGAAGGCAGGGTTGGTGTCGTTGCAGGGCCCCTCGACCGTGAAATTGTTGAAGAAGCAGGTGATGGTGCGCCGCGTCTTGGCCACCAGCGTGCCGCCCCACGTGCCTGCGTGAGTTTGTGTTTGTTGAAGCAAGTGTGTGGAATACTTTAAACAAAGGAAACGCATGGGCGGGGAGGCAGACCAACTGAGTGCGGACGCGTGCTCTTCCTCGCCTTCCTTTCCGTGCCGCTCCCTCCTCTGCACTCACTCCCCGTACCCCACACCCAACTGCTGCGAACCTCCGCACCCCTCCACACTCATACACCCGCCCCTCCCCACCGCCCCGCACCCACCTGGGAAGGCCGCCCACTTGAACTCGCCCTCCAGCTGCTGCTGGCTCATCTCGCTCATGAAGGGCAGCCAGCGCGTGTTGGCGTCGGTGGGGTAGAACACGGGCCCGCGCGCGAAGCGGTCGGCGATGTACAGGCCGTCCATGTTGAGCAGGCGCTGCCAGCGGATCTGTAGCGGTGGTTTGGTTGCGTTGCGTTGAAGCGGTGGTGGAGTTTTGGAAGTATTGTGGATGTTGGGAATGGTGGGAGAGGTGGGAGCCCTCCCCCTGCTCTGTTGCAACGCCCTGTAAACAGCATCTCGTCTTAAATCAACATGCATGGAGCCCCCCTCCGCCGCAAACGCACAGCAGCTGCTGTCTGCCTCTCTCACCTTTTCGTACACGAACAGCGCGCTGGGCTCGTGGTTGTTGGCGTGGCTGAACAGGCCGGCGTACGCCACCAGCCGCCGCACGCCCTTGGGGTCCCTCTGCAGGCGGCGTGGTGTGGTGTGGCGTGGTGTGGCGTGGTGTGTGGTGTGGTGTGCTTTGGTGGCATGTGTGGTGTTACGTGTGCAAGGCAGTGTACTGCGCGCGCGTGTGTGACGGCACCCGGCATCAGCTGCGTGCGACATGGCCGCACGGATTGGATGCCGCCGCCTGACGTGCTACCCCGCCAGTTCGGGGACGTCGACAGCAGCGTTTGCACCCCTGCCCACGCCCTGTCCAAGGCTCCTCCCGCGCCTGCTCCTGCACCGCGCCCTCCCTGCGAACCCCCGCCCCGCGCCTCCCTGCAACGCCCCCTTGTCGAGTTTCGCTTGGGTTTAGATTGGGCTGGTGTTTACAGCTTGGCAATGGTTGATTTGGGAATTGGAAAAAAACCACCCCCGCCCCCGCCCCCTGCCCCCCCCCCCCGCCCCCGCCCACCTCGTAGTTGCACTCGCCCGCATCGCAGTCGTAGTCGGGCAGCCAGCCGTGCTGACTGCGCACGGGCCACCAGGCCACGTACCCAGGCGACAGGCACGCGCACGCACACACAGCGATGAGTTGGTGGGGTCCGTCCGGCCGCCGGCAGGAGGGGAGAGGCGCAGTCGCGTGACCATCATGCTATCATGTCATCACGCTTCGTCACCTCTCCCCGCGCCGCGCATCCACACACCTCGCTGAAGCACGCAGACACGCACGGACGCACTTCGCGCGCACACCCCTAGACATCGACAATTGCAAATCGTACAAAAGCGTTCGCATGGGAGGATGCAAACCCCCACGCACGCGCACCTGTACTGCGTGCGGCGGATGGCGGCGGCGGGGTCGGCGGTGGAGTTGGGCGCCAGCAGGTCAATCAGGTCATCCTCGCACACATACACCTTGATGTGCTCCAGGTCGCCTGCGCATGTTACACGTGTGTGCGTGTCCGGCGCCCCGGGGTGGGTCGTGAGGTCGAGCAGGCACACATGTGAGATGTGGCACATGACACGTGTGACACGTGCACGCTGGCGTACCGCATGCCGTCTCAGGGGCGCAGGGGTGCAGGCGTGAATGGGGCCGTGGAGTGTGCACTTGGCGACGGCGTCAGATGGGGAGATCTGCGGAGTCCACGCAGTGCCGCTCGCTCGCACGCACATGTGCACTGGCGCGCTGCCATCCGGGTTCGCCGCCGTCGCAACCACCCCTCGCCGCCGCACTTTGGGTTCTCAGTTGGCAATGGTTTGGTTTGGAGCTGGAATGAAGCACCACCCCTCGCCGCGTCAGCCCACGCCACCCCACCTCATCCCGCCGCCGCCTCACCCTCGTGGATGCCGTCCGCGCACATGTAGTACTCGATGCCCTGCCGCTTGCCGTCCACCTGTGCACAGTAGGGCGGGGCCGCCACCGGGGGTGTCACCATGCCCTGCCCTTCTTCCTCACGCTTACACTCGCACACTTGCACACTTGCACACTCGCACACTTGCACACGCTCACTCGTGCACTCGCACTCGCGGCCTCACCGACGTGACCAGCGCCTGGTTGCTGCAGCCGTTCCAGGGGTAGTAGTAGTGGAAGGTGTACACGTATGCATGCGGGACGATCTCGAACGTGTTGGTGTCGTGCGGCCGGAATACTGGAGGGGGCGCGGGGTGGGGTGCCATGCACGATTAGGATGAGATGATGTTGACAGCAGGTGGTGTGTGAACGGGCGCAGGCGCAAATCTGTAGCACCTCGCTTCCTCTCCCTGTGCAAAGGCGTCCGCGCATTCGCAGTCCCGCGCACCAGAGGTGCCCCGCACCCCAGAGCAGCCCCCACACGTGCACGTGCTGCCGCCGCCCTGCCCTGCCCCGCGCCCATACGCCCGCGCCTCCCCCCCCCCACCCCCGCACGTTCGTCGCATGGACGGCTCGTCCGCATATGGGCTTTGGGTTGGCAATGGTTGATTTGGAATTGGAAAAAACTATCCCCCAAACTGCACCTGCCTGTCCCTTATCTAGTTCAGCTTGGTTTAGATTGGGCTGGTGTTTACAACCCCCGCCCCCGCGCCCGCGCCCCACACGCACATGTGTAGTACACGTTGCCGGTGAGGCGGCCGTCCACCACCGGGTCCATGATGGCCAGGCGGTGCAGCTCGGTGTTGTTGACAACCACGAACTTGTTCTGTCGGGTTACAAGAGCGCGTAGATAATAGGTAGGCAACAATCAGTTGCGGCATGCCCATCTCTTTCAGTTTAGGCTTGGCTCGTGCTGCTGCTAGGTGTGTACGCATGCGGCGTTTGCGGCTGTGCAGGGCTGTGGCTGGTGGTGGGGCGCGTGGAGGGGTGGCCGCAGGCGTGCGCGCGCCACCCCCAAGGGCCGCGCCTCACGGCGCTATGCGTGGCGCTCTATATGTGGTGAGCTATGCCACATGTGGCTCAGGAGGTGGTGGCTCGGGAGGTGACACTGCTGTGACACTGTGACGCTGCCGCCGCACCTCGCCGGTGGTGGCGTTGAACTGGGTGTGGTACAGCCGCGTTGCGATCAGCTCCTGGCCCCTGTGTGGCAGAGAGAGCACCAGGAAATAATTCTACATCAGGCCGTTGTGTCTGTGTGAGGATGTTTGTTGGTGGACACAAACGTAGATACAAACGTGAGCAGTTCGGTTGAGGCAGCAGCGCGATGTGACCCGCCTCGGCCAGTGGCAGAGTACCGCCTAGGCCGAAAGCCCGCGCTAGCTTCCCGGTTGGTTCTTCCTCGCTGCTGGCCGCCAGGCAAGCAAGCACGCGAGCAGGCAGCAGGCCCACCCCCCGCGCCTCTCACATGATGAACTCTTCGCGAGTGAAGCCCTGCATGGACGAAACCGGGTGAATGGTTGTTATGCAGCAGGAGAAGAATGCCGGTACGGGGTTATACCGCCCTAAGTTTCGGTACTGCCGGCTGGGCGAGTGACCGGTGACAGCCAGACCCCACTCGCCCCGCACTCTCCCGGCACGCGTACAGCACTTGCCCCCCACACCCCCTCCCTCGCCCCTCCCTCGCCGCCCTCGCTCACCGTGGTGTTGGGCACCCGGAACGTCTGCATGTCCCGCCACGTCACCACCTGGTACACCCGCGCCTGCGTGTTTTCGTGTGCGTGTGCGTGTGCGTGCGTGTGTGTTGGAGAAAGCGGATGTGGGTGTTGACATCAGAAAGTGCGTGCGTGCGCTTTGGATTGGTGGGAGCGGGCAAGTGCAATGTTTAGTGCCCCCATTGCACCAGTGCGTGCGTCCCTGCCATGTGCACTACAAGGCCATGGGCCGTCCTTGCTGACAGGAGCAGCAACATGCGCACGCCAGCACGAGCACGCGCACGTGCATGCGCGCACGTGGCGCTCCCACTCGCCTCATTGTACCAGTGGCCCGGGTCCGTCAGCCAGGAGGTGTCCAGCGGGTGCTGCGTGCGGCAATGGGGGACGGCCAATGCTGTCAGCGGCGCAGCCCCCACGTCCAGATGCGCCCACCCCTCGTCGACGCCGCCGCTGCCCATCCCGCAGCTACACAGCTCCTCCGGTCCACATTGCGCGTATCATCTGGACGATGGGCACCGCGATCGCCACTTCGTTTGGCCTCTGGTCGTGTCGCTGGGGCTCGTGCCCAACTACTGCCAACCCGGGCCGGCCGCCCGCCCACACACCGGTAACCCACCTGGTACAGGATGGGCGAGAACTTGGGCCCCAGCCGCACCGCCTCCTCCCGCGTCACCTCGCGGCGCGGCGGCCGGCACACGGGCGGCGGCTTGAAGTCGCCCTTCTTGGCCCATGTGCACCCGCCCGGGCCCTGGGCCACGAAGCCGGAGGCCCTGGCGGTGGTGTGCGGTGCGGGGAGTTGGGAGTGATGCAGGGGTGTTGCAGAGGTTTTGCAGGGGCGGCGAAGGCTGGCAAGGGGGTTGCGGTTTGGTCATGTCCGAAAGCCCCCCGGCCACACGTCCACACGAGGTGGTTCAGGTTCAGGCCCGGGCCCGTCACCCCCCGGCCCCTTACCCAACCTCAATCCTGACGCTTACGTGGTGGCAACCCGCAAGAACATGGCTTTTACTCATCCATCTCTTATCGCCACCAGACACCAGCATTTCTGCCACAACTACGCGGGCCACTCCTTCAGCGCGCACCCGTTGCAGACCCCCGTTCCCGGCCGCTTCTTTGCAGCCCGTCAGCCGCTCACCAGTCAATGCTGCTGTCATACGAGCGGTCGCCAGGCATTCGGCCCTCCGCAAGCCGGCATGCTGTCAGCAGCATAGCGAGGATCCACGCGCAACCGAGCCGCCGGCACCGTCCAGGAGCGGGGGCGGCCATTCCTGCCACTGCGTGCCGGCGTACGAGCCGTAGGCAGGGCGAGCTGGTTATTGAAGCCCTCAGTGGCAATGTGCGCTGCGCCAGCAGCTATCTGAAACGATTGGTTATGTAGGCTTATGCAGCCGAGGTGGGGTTCGCAGCTAGCGAAACGCGAGTGTGACGGACAACGCAGCAGTGTGTCCAAACTGGTTCTGATTAATAGCTCCCAGCTGTCTAAAGAGGAGTAAAGGTCTAGAAATTAAGTTGATGCATGCATGGAGGATTCTGCAGCGTGTAACTTTGCGCGCGAGTTGCCGCCCGCGCGGTGCTTCGTCCGTTCAGCACTTGGTTCTCCTACCGTGCCACGACGAAACTAAGCAGGATGTTACTTTGATGTTCTGCTCTAAGTCGAAAAAGCCGAAGCTGGTCAAAAATTTCAATGGCGCTGCATCAGCCGTCGCGATCTTCTCGTCTGCAGCACCCGGCGGAAGGCCAATTGCATTGCGATCGATGCGGGCCTATGAGGGCCACTCCACTTAGTCTGAATGCGGGTGGCGGCGACATGATGCACACGTACGCGCGGGGAGGAGCCAACTGTTGAGGGGGGGGGGCGGTTGGGCAGCGGGCGCGTCAATGGGACACGCCTTGCCCGGACACGCCTTGCCCATGGTCTTGACACAAATGCCAGCGCAATGGGAGTATGTTTCAACACAGAGGGGGGCTCCCTCGGATTCACTTCGCATCATGCACGGTTTAGGCACACGGCATGCCGAATTGGAGTGGGAAATGCCTGGGGCAATGTTCAAGTGTGAGCGCGATGGTACAAGGCAAAGCGACACGGTGGCAACGTTCACGTGTGAGATCGTGCGGCGGACGTGGATGTGTAAAGTGTTACCGAAGATCCTTTGTAAAGGAGAATGCAAGAGCACGACGTCAGTGGAGGGAGCAAGGAAGTAAGTGTCCCGGGTTGGCTGGCCCCTCCCGTCCTAATCGTGGCCCTACATGCGCGTTCGCTTCGGTTACGGAATAACGCGAGATGTTTAAGTTTACCAAAATGTCACTTTCACTGACCTCCCACCAGCTCTCATCCCCCGGGCTGGGCGGCACAGGGCTGGGCGGCACAGGCGGCGCAGGGCTCGAGGGCACCCCTGATGGCACCAGAGGCGACGCGCTGGGCGCAGGCGAAGGAGGCTCCGGGCTAGGAGGCTGCTGCAGCGCCAGGCTGCGCGGCACAGGCGGGCCTGGCGAAGGCGGCTGCGTAGGCGCAGGCGAAGAGTGCTGTAGCTGCAGCTCACCTCGATGCGATTGTGATCACCTGTACCTGTAGCTCACCTGCATCCATAATGCCAAGCTGTGCGGTGTCTGGTCTGTTTTGAATGGTGATGCCTACTTCGTTCGGGGCCAGGTCGGCCAATTGTGATTGCTGCACCTGCACCCCTTGATTATCATGATTGGATGCAAAGGAGCATCACTGAACACTTGAGTTTTACACGCACCCGTGTCATGTGCTCACCGCGCATCACCATATTCATCACGGGTCATAATCTCCCTCCCCTCTACCACCACACGGCCACCTTAGGCCCGGCCTGGGGCCGCCGTGCCTTGCAACCAGCGAGCACCACCGATGGCCAACGTCTCCCCCATGTGGGTCCTAACACTGCCCTGAATGGAAGTCAAGGCCGGCCGGGCCATCCTGCAACTAACCTTGCAAAAGTTCTACCACTCGCACAGCACCCATGGTGCTTCTGCTCCCATGGTGCTTCTGCTCAACGCCACCTAGCAGCCCCGGGCTCTGGTGATAACGTGCACGGACGAGTAATCGTGAGCGCCGGCTGCTGGAAAAAACAAAATCGCCGGCGATACGCCCGCCCGAGCCGCGCACACCAAAGCCGGGGCGTCCGTGCTCCAGCGTGCGGCCACCCACGCCCACCGGCCGCCAGCCGCGGCTCTGGCCGCCCACCGGCTCTGTGACGTCGCATCTGAGCGCCACGCCAGCAGCTCCGATGGCCAGAAACAACCAGCGAGGACGAAGCGGCATGACTTCGGCGTTTGCACCATGCGCGCTTGCCCCTCGCACGTGCTGCCACAGCCGGCTTTCGCCCACAGAGTCTGCTGTGCAGACTGCCCACTGCCGTAAGCATGCCCCAGCCCCAACCGCAGCCGGAATTTCTGTTGCAGCCGCCGATGCCGGCCGCTGCTACGCACACGGCCGCTCGCCAAGCTTTAGCCTCTCGCTCCAGCATCCGCTTGCTAAGCAAAGCTCCCGCCTCGCCAGCGCCCTGCCGAGCCCAGACCGCCACTGCTTTCCGCCGCTGCTCCTGCTCCACGCACGCGCCATCTCCCGCCGCTGCGAAGCCACCCCAGCAGTCAATGCTGCTGCTCCTGCTGCTCCGACATTTACGCGGAGGCGGGGGCGGCGGCGCCGTAGAAAGACTGCACGTGCGCCAGGGCCTCGTCCTCAATCACAATGTGGTCGGCGTTCAGCACGTCGAACACCGAGATGGCCGAGGCGGTGTTGAAGGTCAGCTTGGCAATGTTGCGGCCGGCCAGGGTCAGGTCTGGCCGCTCCTCCTTGGTGATCAGCAGCACCTTGCGCTCCATGGCGTCAGCGCCCACCTGCCGGGCGAGCGGAGTGTTGCGGGTGGTGGGTCAGGCGAGGTGTCGGTCCGCAGCACGACCGTAACCCCGTTCCCGGCTGCTGCTGCACATCGCGTGGTGGCCGTGGGCAGTTGAAGCGCGGCAGGCTGTGTCCCCCGCCTTGCCGAGCGGCCCAAGCCCATACCCCAGCCTGCGTACGCCCCCAAAGCCGTGCCGTGCGCTTCATAGCGCCGCCCACGCCACGCATGGGACATGCTGGGCCGCGGCATTCCAGCGTGATGGCCCCCGGTCGGCACTCACGGCCCGTAACAGCTAGCCCCACGACCCCGGTATCCGCCGCTGACGCCTTTGGCGGCTGAAGCGCCTGTCGTGGACGGCCCGCTGCGCCACACCGTGGATGGCACGGGCGCTCCCCTACACTCCGTGCGCCTTGCCTTGCAGCCGCACCATACCATAGCGCCTCGTCACCCCGCCACGTCTGCCGGTGCTGCTCCCCCCCACCCTGCGCTGCGCTTCCGCCCGCCCCACGCCTGTACCAAGCCGCAAGGTCCCACCTTCTCCAGCAGCGCCACCATCGACTTGGTCTTCGTGTCCGGCAGCTTGCCAGCCAGGCTCTCAACCACAATCATGTCAGCGGTCGCGCTCTGCAGCGCGGTCGCCAGCGCCAGGCGACGCTCCTTCTTGTTCATGCTGATGGTCCAGTCCTTGGGCTGCGCGGTTGAAAACCATGCTGTGGTCAGAATGGCCGTGACGGGCAACGCGGCTAGCGAGGAGCCCTCGCGCAAGTTTCCGTGCGCATGCCCACTCACCTTGGGGCCGAAGGTGACACCACCGCCGGGGAACAGGGGCGAGACGCTGCTACCGCGACGAGCGTTACCAGTACCCTTCTGGGCGTAGGGCTTCTTGCCACCACCGCGCACCTCCGAGCGAGTCAGGGTGCTGGCAGTGCCCTGCAAACAGCCCAGACGTCGCATGTCAGCAATTTGTGCATTATGAATGGAAGAAATATAAACTGGCGGGCCTCTGCGGCCAACCCAGCACCGCTTGCGGACGCCGCCCAAGGAGCCACAAGCTGCACTTCCCCCCGCGCGGCCTCTGATCCCAGACAATTTATGCTCCGTCTATTCGGTCCACCCTAATTGGCCACAGCGGCCCATTTCATCAGCTCCGCCGAGCTAGCGGCGAGCAACGCGAGGTCCACAATTTACGGCGGCACCGGTCCCAAGGTGCTTGGCTGCCTCTAAAAGCTGGCCCTCACGCCAGGTCTACAGTACTGTGCTTCAACGACAGAAGCTGATGGGCGTGCTCACCTGGCGAGCGTTCTGCTGCACCATGACCAGGTAGCGGTGCACCAGACCCTTGGCCGAGTCCTCGGCGACCTTCAGGGCCAGCTGCTGGGTGCCCTTGCTGCTGCCATCAGCGGCCTTGTAGGGGATGCTGGCGGGGGCGGCAACAGCCGAAGCGCGAGTGACCAGGGTCGACCGGCTGGTCGCCGCAGGGCGGAAAGCAACACGCATGGTCTGCATCTTCAACAACTTCTATGTAAAGACCTAAACAATGCGAGGTGCTTTGCCTAAGTGGGGACTGAAGCCGGGGGCTTCTGAAGTTTGGGCACGATGGCAGGCCGATGGTCGAGGGGCTGGCTCCGCGTCGTTTGAGGTTTGTTATCAGTGTAAATTCTTCCGCTTATGTTCGCGAATGTATCAAATCATCTAGGAACGCAACGGCGTGAACGGAACTGTTTGCAAGCTTGGACCTGGTGTGCAGCTGCTATTCGTCTGACCTCAACCGCAGACATAACTGCACAGAAAGTATCAGAATAGCGATACAAACCCAGCAGAAACGCGAAACAGCGCGATGCAAATGTCGCCGACCTTATAGCGAGCGAGCACCGTCGTCCACCGGAGACAGGTGCGTGCGTGCGTGGCTTGGCACAGGAACGAAAAACTCCAAACTGGCTGCGGGCTTGGAGGCTCCAAACCTCCTTAGGGGACGAAAACCGGGTCCGGGGCGCAGCGCGCACGCGTCCTTGGATGCACACACAGTAACACGAGCTTCGAATGTGTGGGGGGTCGACATTTCCAAGGGGGGCCGTCACCGAGCAGTCGCGACGGGCTTCATCCGTGCCCGTGCCATCTCGCATTGCGCGCCGATGGGTTTGCGCTGAGGCGCAAGGAATAGCGGAGCTGCAGCGCTCTCCACGCCGCTGTCATGACGCGTGGACGGACAGGATATGGGAGACCTATGCTCGTGTGTTTCAACAGGCGTGCACGCCCAAGTCGAGCGGTATGGCCGACGTTGATGGCGCGGAACCGTCGCCTGCCGCGGTCACGCAACCAGTCCCCGGCGAACCGGCGATAGACCCCGAACAAGGGGCAGATGGCGGTGGCGCCTCAATGCCAGCAGCAGCCGACTCTGCCGACTCTGAGCCTGCCGTTGGCGGCCCGCCTGAGGCTGATGCTGGCGCGGTCATGGGCGCGGTCATGGGCGCAGACGGGGCCGGCGCCGATGACGAAGCACGCGGGGACGCCGACGACGCGGCCGCACCTATGGTTGAAGCCCCAGTTGCTTCCCAAGCAGCTCTTCCTGCTGAAGTAGCAGCTGAAGCCGCTGAAGCAACAGCTGAAGCCGCGGTGATCCCAGAAGCCACAGGCGCCGCCGGTGATGCCGCTTCTGAGGTTGCATCGCCAGCAGGTGCCAGCGGCACTCCTGAAGACGCCGCCGCAGCCCCCGCGGCCGCAATCACAGAGGACAGTACTGCTACAGCCGACGCAGATGCCGGGCCACAGGACAGCGATGCGAGCCAAGCGCAACAGCCACGTGTGCCTGACACCGAGGCGGCGGCGACCAAGCGGCTCCAAATGCTGCCGCAGCCGAAACGACATGGCCTGGCGGCGGCGGGGCTGCATGCGGTTCGGGGCCGGTGGATGCGAGCCAAGCACGCTGTGACGTCAATCTTCAGGTACTGGATGCCTGTTGGGGGCTGGGCATGCGTGGACAATGCAATGGGTTGTAGCAGTACGGGATGCGTGGGCTTGGATTGGGCGGCAGCTGGGCGAACGCCTGCCCCAACCGGCGCCCAGCCGTCCGCCGGCTCACCCGCAAGCTCCCACGCTGTCACACATGAATACCGGTACGGTACTTCCTGCTTTGCCGCGCGCAGGGCCACGATGCTGGTGGCGGCTGACAAGTCGGACTTCGAGAAGGAGAACAAGACCGCGCTGGTGCAGGTGCGTGCACGGCGTGGCGTGGCGTGGGGTGGCGTGGGGTGGCGTGGGGGTTGGGATGTGGGATGTGGGGTGTGGGGTGGGTGTGGGGTGCGCAGGGGACGTGCGCGGGGGTATATGCGGGGCGGGCGGGAACGGGGCCGGGGGCGGGGGCGGAGGGAGGGGAGGTTGCGAATACCAGGGTGGCAGCGGTGGGTGGCACGTGCCGTGCACTGGAGCCAGCCCGTGCCGTGCACTGGGCCGCGGCCGCTGGCCAAAGCCGGCCGCTCACCGGTGTCCGCACCCCCGCTGCCGCACCCCCGCGTGTGGTTTGGTGGCGCAGGCCCAGGTGGGCGCCAGCGACGTGGCTCTGGAGGTGGAGAACGTGCGCGACCTGGCCGACATCAACTACGCCAAGCAGGTGGGCAAGTTTGATTTGGAGAAAGAGTGTTGGGGTTGCTTGGAGGCTAGTAGCGCGCTACAGAGTCCACGTATGACGAGGAGGGCAGGCAGTGGGTTGGGGCGCGAGTGTGGTGTACTTCTTTGTGGGTCCCGGGCACCTTTGGCACGACATGCTTCATGTTTTCCCTTCGTGCTCTCGGACACAACTCATGTCGCGACGTCGCGTCTGAGCTGCAAGGAACAGGCCTAGCGGCTGCTGTGTCTGACTGCTGCAGCTCGCATTCCCACCCGCCCGCGCGCCACACCCACCTACATGCGCCACACGTGCCGTCCTCTCTCCCGCCTCACACGCACACAACCCTGCACACGCCGCCGTGCCGCATTGGGCCGCACAGGGCAACGCGGAGATGTACACGGAGGACGCGCTGCTGGCGCGGCGGGGCGTGCGCACCCACCCCGCGGTAAGCTTGCGAAGCGGGCGGCGGTCCCATCGTCGGATTCCGCACAGGATCCAATATCCAGGATCCAGGGTGGCAGGGCAGGCGCTGCACCTCACTGCACCTGCCTGCACCTCCCATCACCCCAACCACCGCACCGCGCATCTTCGCACATCCTCGCGCCCCATCTTACACTCGCATGTGGCGGCGCCTGCAGGTGGTGGAGGCGGTGCGGGCCTGGTGGCGCTGGCTGCCCAAGTCCTCCACGCGCGTGGTGGTGCTGGGCGAGGCCGACGAGCTGGCGGGGGCGGAGGGGGTGGAGGGGGTGGAGGGGGCGGCGGGGACGGAGGGGGCGGAGGGAGCGGAGGAGGCGGCGGCGGCAGGCGGCTCCGCAGCAGCGGGCGGGGACGGCGGTGGCGGCGGCGGCGGCGGCGGGCGCGAGAGCAGGTCGGACCCGGATGACGTGTTCGCGGCCACCCTGGATTGCCCCATCTACAGCGCCATGGTGGTGGCCATCACGCTGGTGAGGGGTGGCGAGGGCCGGGGCGGAGGAGGGGGGGTTGTAGCCGTCTCAAGCGGTAGCCGCACATGTGACGTTTCTTGCAGATGATGTGCCAATGCCCAGTGGGGAGGTGCGGCGCCGGGTGGTGAGGGGTGGTGAGGGGTGGTGAGGGGTCTGAGGGCCGGGGGGTTGTGAATACCGGGGAGGGGTGCGGCCGTCCATCGACGGGGCGGTAGCCGTCCATGTGCCGATGCCCAGTGGGAGGTTTGTGCCGCGGCCCCTTCCCCGTAATAGTCTCATCCATGACTGGAACCACCTGCCCCCCCCCCTTGATGGTATTCACAACCCATCCCACCCCCACCCCACCCCCATCTTTGCAACCCCCCACCCCCGCCTCTCCCGCCAGGTGCTGCTGCCGCGCTTCGGGCTGCCCGCCGACCCCGACTACGACCCCGCCGAGGACTGGGTGGACGACAACAAGGGCCTGCCGTACATGGACTTCCCCAACTTCTTCGACGCCATGTTCGAGGTGCGCAAGGGCGGGGTCCGAGTAATGGATTTAATTACTAATACATTCATCAACGCAGTCGCAGCGGGGCCAGGGGCGGTGGGCAGATGGAGGCCGGCAACTGCACCCGGCGCCGTTTCAGGGCCCCCGGCGCGCGCGCCCGGGTGTATGCCGGCTCCCCTCCCGGTCCCGCGCTGCGGCCCTTCAGGCCCCTCACACCTCACACCTACGCCTGCACCCACGCCCCGCACAACCTTTCCTGAACCGAACCCACACAAAGTCACACGCCACACAATCCAAACCCTGCGCCCGCCCCTCCCACCCCCCCGCCCCCCGCAGCTGGCGGACATGTGGTCGGACAACGTGGCGGGGCCCGAGTACGCGGAGCTGCTGCAGGTGGGGTGGTGGTGGTGGGGTGGGGGAGGGGGCGTGTGTGTGTGTGCGTGCGTGGGCAGGGGCATGTGGGTGCGTGGGTGGGGGTCGTTCATTCCAATGGGGTGTTGGGTGGGTGGGTGAAGGGAAGCCCATTGCAGCGGCCGCTGCTTGGGTACTCCCACCCGCTACTCAAGATACTGCGAGTGCAGGCTGAAGTGGGCGGGGAGAGGGGGCGCGCAACAAGAGGGGTTGCAACAAGAGGGGTTGGCCGCTGTCAGGATTTCGTGTTTGCCGTATTTCCCGCCCTCCCTGCAGTCGCTGTTCCGGGATGTCAAGGCGCTGGAGGCCAGCAAGGGCCTTTTCTCGTCCCTGCTCAAGAAGTTTGGCTACAAGCCGCCCGAGCCCGAGCAGGAGCCACAGCCCGAGCCCACGCCGCAGCCGGCGCCTGCGCCCGTGCCCGAGCCCGAGCCCGAGGCGCCCGCGCCGTCCGAGCCTGCGCCGGAGCCCGCTGCGGCGCCGCCGCCCAAGCCGGTTAAGAAGCCGGAGCCCAAGCCGGCGACTGAGGAGCCACAGCCACCACCCGCCAAGCCGAAACCTGCGGAGCCGAAGCCGAAACCGGCTGCGCCCTCACCGCCGCCGCCACCGCGACCACCGCCGGAGGAGCCAGCTAAGCCGGCGTCGCCGCGGGCCCGCTCGCCGCCACGCATGCCACGGCAGGCGCCGCCGTCGCCGCCGGTGCGCGCGCCGCCGTCGCCGCGGACGGTGGCGGTGGCGGCGCGGCAGGAGTCGTCTGTTGAGGTGAGGATACACAGCAAAATAGCGAAGATTGAGCCGTTCCGCCTGCTGCCCTCTCCTCCCCTCAAGCGCCTCCCCCGTCGCCCTTGCCGGACGTGCGTGACTCTCAAACCAACCTGCCCCTTTCCTCCGCCTTCCGCCATCCTTCCTCCATCTCCCCCCTCTCTTCCCTGCAACCCCTCCCTCTCCTCCCCCTGCACCCCCCACCCAACCAACCAACCCCCCCTGCCAGCTGCCCGACTACGATGCCGCCGACTACAGCGGCGTGGAGTCGACACTGGGCGCCTACCTGCGCCAGAAGCCGCCCTCGCCGCAGGTGCGCGTGCGTGTGCGTTGGAGAAACAAACGGATCGAAGCTGTGTGTGCCGTGTGCTGGTGTGGGTGTGGGTGTGGGTGTGGGTGTGGGTGTGGGTGTGGGTGTGGGTGTGGGTGTGGGTGTGGGTGTGGGTGTGGGTGTGGGTGTGGGTATGAATCGTGCTCATGAGAGCAGTGGCCCAGCATCTTGTGATGGGTCCAGCGTCGTCTTTGCCCACCTCCTCCTCAACACCTGCCGCCCTCTCCCGCCCTCCCCGCCCTCCCCCATTACGCCCTCCCCGCACCGCAGCGCAACCGCGCCGCCGCCGAGCCGCAGCGGCGCCACGTGGACGTGCCCATGACGGAGTGGGACCGGCCCGGCGCCTTCAACGCCGGGCTGTTCCAGCAGATGTCGCCGCGGGGCACGCACTACCAGCACCTCACCGACGGCGGCGCGCACCTGCGGGGCGCGGGCGGCGCGGGGGGCGGCCACTACGGCCACCTGCAGGGCGAGGGGCAGCACCAGTCCTGGTACGGCGATTCGAATGGCGCTTTCGGCATGGTGAGTGGCGGGCGCGTGTCGTGTGCGGAGGGGCGGGGCCTGGGCGGAAGTTGGGGGAGATGGGCGGTTTGCTTGTGGCTAGCATGGGCGTCCGCCCACCCGCCACAACGTCTGTACGCACCAGGCGCACGCTTGCTTCATGACGGTTGTGTGCACCCATCTCATGTTGTGTGGTGTGTGTTGTGTGTGTATGGTGTGTGCTTGCCCGCCCGCCCTCCGCAGCAGCCCGGCGCCGACGGTCTGTCGGGCGCCATGGTCCGCGGCTTCGGCATCGGCCGCAGCGGCGGCGGCGGCGGCGGCGGCGGCGTGGGCGGCGGCCGCGCCGGCAACCCGCACCAGCCCTACCACTACCCCGGCGTCGCCTACGGCGGACCCGGCGGCGCCGGCGGCGCCGGCGGCTACGGCCCCAACTCCGCCTGGGGCGGCGGCCGCCTGGACGTCAGCCACTCGGCGTACCAGCTGGGGGCGGGCGGCGGCGGCGGCGGCGGCGGCGGTGGTGTGGGGCAGGCGCAGCTGGGGCTGGGGTGTGTGGGGCCGCACGGCGGGCAGCCGGGCAGCCTGTACGCCGAGTACATGGAGTCCGTGGTGAGGCGGGGGCGGGAGCGGGCAGGATTGCTGCGGGAACAAGAGGGCAGCAGGTGGTGGGTTTGTGAATACCATCCCAAGCTAAATCCAAGGGGAGCCCGGGCGCATGTAGTCCTGAGGATCAGTGGGCGACCCGAGGACAGTCAGTAGCTCAGGGCTTGCCATGCGCCGTGACCATTGATTTGCGCTGTGCTGTGCTGTGCGCGGCGGTGCGTGCAGATGGCCAAGCGGCGGCGGCAAAGCCCGCAGAGGGCAGGCGGAGGTGGAGGCGGAGGTGGAGGCGGAGGCGGGGGCGCGCCGTCCCCCACGCAGCACCCGCAGCACCCCTATGGCTACGTCGCGACCAGGTGCGGCCGCGGGCTGGACTTGGACGGATGCAGGAGAGCGATTGAGAATACACGACGACCTACACGCAGGGGCGCAGGGCGGCGGCATCAGGGATGTGGGGCGTGCCGCATGTGCCGCCTGTCGAAGCAAAAACCACCGGGTGCTAGACAACGGTCCTCCCCTCTGCTCGGGCGTTGTGCCATCTTTGCCTTACCATCTTTGCCTGCCATGCATACGGTGCGTACACAGGGGTCGGATGAGCGATCCCGGCGGCCCCGCCGGCGGCGTACGCGCCTCCACCGCTGGCGCCGCCGCCGGCGCCGGCGTGGCGGTGGTGGGGTCCGCGGCCATGCCCGGCGGCGGCAGTTCCATGCTTGAGGTGCGGCCCTCCACCGCCGGCGAGTCGGAGACGCGGTCGAGGTCGCCGCAGCCAGCGGCTGCTGCCGGTGGTGGTGGTGGCGGCGGTGGCGGCGGCGGCGGTGGGGCAGGGGCGCCGCGCGCCAGCGGCGCGGGCTTCCTTCCGCGGCTGCCGAGCGGGCCCATCCTGGCCGCAGGTGAGGAGGTGGGGGAGGAGGGGCCCACGGGTGCTGTGGAGGGGCTGCGGGCTGACGGGCTATGCGCGGAGCACCAAAGCGGCGGTTAGTTGCTCACCTTGACTGCATTTTTGCGTGGGCTGGCGGACACACGCTCCTTGCCCCCTGCGTGGCCGCAGGCGCGGCCAGCGGCGCCTCCCCGCTGTCGGCGTTCTCCGCCGCCGCAGCCGCCCACCTGCCGACCATCAACGACCAAATGGCACCCGGGGCGGCGGCCGGAGCCGGCGGCTTTCCGGGCTACTCCAACAGCCCCGCCGGCCCGGCCAGCCCCACGCGCACTGCCGCCAGCGGCCAGCTGTCACCCAGCCGCCGCAACCACCCCAACAATGGGCCCATGGGGCTGGGACTGCTGTCGTACGAATCATCGGTGGCGGGCGCCGCCGTTAACGGCAACGGCAGCGGCAGCGCCAACGGTGCGGCGGTGTTGCTGCCGAACCTCTCCATGGACCCGCGGCTTGCTGGCTTCTACAGCGGGGCCGGCGGAGGGGGCAGGTGCGAGCATGGGCGGGGGCCATGGCACGCGCGTGCTAGAGGGGGGGAGGAAGGACTACCAGGTTGGGCGCGCGGGCAGCAGGCCAGGACACAAAAACATTGGTTGGCCGCATTGCGTTCCGACTGGAGATGCGAGTGCTGTCGAGACCTACATGGAATGCCTCATGACTTACTTCCTCATGACACGGACGCGGCCGCTCCTCTCAACGTACGTACGTGTGACAGGAGCATGGAGCAGCGGCGCTGGCGCGGCTCCGGCGCAAGCAGCGGCAAGGGCGTGAACGGCGGCGGCGCGGGCAGCGGCGGCGGCAGTAGCCACAGCAACAGCCCGCTGCCGCACCAGCAGCACTCGTACGGCCTGCACGTCTCGCCGCAGCAGCAGTCGCGGGACCTGGTCACGGCGTCGCGGCAGCAGGTGGGTGCGTGTGTGCGTGCCCTGATCAGACTTGTGAAATCCCACTGCGCAGGCCAGCAACCGCTGCAATGTGGCGTATTCCCCGCGCCCTAGAACTTCGTGAACAGGGCTGCGCCTCGCAATGCCGGTAATGAGCACCCAACATCCTGACGCGCCCCCGGCCTCCCTCCCGCCCTCCCTCCCTCCCGCCCTCCCTCCCTCTGCCCCCGCAGGTCAACCTGATGGCCCAGGCGCTACTCGCGCAGCAGGCGGCGGAGGCGCAGCTGAAGCGGCAGCAGCAGCAGCAGCAGCAGCTGCAGCCGCGCGCCGGCGGCGGCGCGGGGGCTGTAGTAGCCCCTGCCGGCGTCATCCCAGCCATGTCGGGCGCGGCCCACACCGCTGGCGGCTTCGGCGCGGGCTTCGGCGGCAGCACGGGCGCCAGCAGCTCCGTCACGGAGGGCATAAAGCCGCCGGTGAATGGGCAGCAGAAGCGCATGGCGGCGGGCGGCTCGTTCCAGTCGTACGTGCTCGCCGGCAAGGGGGCGCGGTGAGCTGCTGCTACTGCTGCTGCGGCTGCTGCTGCGGTGGCTACTGCTGCTGCGGCTGCTGCGGCTACTGCTGCGGCGGATGCTGCGAGTGCTGCTGCGGCGGCTCATGGAAGGGAGTAGGCGGAGACAGGACAGGGCGACTTGGGCGAGTTGAGGGGCCATGGGTTGGCGTGGTGTGGGCGCACTGTGTTAATGACAGCAACAGCATGACGGACAACAAAGCCCGCCGATTACGCGCGCGCAGTTACGTACCAATACCTACGCCGGTTACCGAGCTCCGCGCTGGAGATGTTGCCCGCGTGGGCGCACTGTGTGTGTGCGTGTGCCGCTGCATGATTTGTGTATGCCTGTTGCAAGACCAGCCGCTGGAGTGTGGCTGCGTGGGTAATGAAGCACTTTGTGAGGACTGGGCTGTGCGTGCGGATGCTGCGTATTCATTAGGACTGAACACACGGCCGAATGAGGCCGAGCGTGGAATTGGGGACAAACTGCACAGGCTGCAGGAGCGACGTGTGTCCGTGCGCTGCAATCTGCTGCGAGCGACTAGTCCGTTACCCGGCTTCTGTTACCCGTGCTCGTGAGGGAGCGAAAGGAGCGGAGTTGGCTGCTGCGGGATGTCCAATGTGTCCCCGAGAAGCATGACATACAGAGGCACTGGCGGCATAGCAAAGGCATGAAGCTCGCCACGGGCGCGAACTGGGCAAGCGCTGTTCGCGCGCCGACGCAACACACGGCTATGCAGAAAGTTGCATTCCTTCGACAAGGCCGCCGGTCACAGTCCACCGGCAAATACAGAGGACACATCACACCACACCACACCACGCCACACCCGCGCCACGCACCGCATTCCCACCCCCATCTCGACCACAGCTAGCAGCGTGCCGACAAAGCCAATCAGGGATCCACAACGCCTGCAGGGCGTCCTACATGTGATAACAGGCCGCTTACACGAGACCTTGGCCTACATAGTTAATCTGTCGCGTTGCATCAATTGAAGCTGCGATACAAATGAAGCCCCACCGAACGTTGCGCAGCGAGCAGCGGCCTCCGCGTGTGCACCGCCCCTCCCCCGGCACAGACCCCGGCAGGAACTACCCCCAGAACCGATACCCATCGTGTGCCACCGACTCCTGTGCCACCATCGCTGCAGCTGCGCACACTTGCGGGGCCGCCACAGCAGTCGTCACAGCGCCGCACACCGCGCGCTGTGGGCCCCACCACACGCATCGCTTGCTACTGCCGCTGCCGCTGCTGCTACTGCTGCTCCTCTTCCCAATACTGGGGCAGCGGGTGCACGCGGGGCGGCTCCGCCATGCCCGTCACGTGACACATCTTGCTCGCGCCCCAGTCCAGCTCCAGCAGCCGCTGCACTGCGCCCACCGCCGCCTCTGCCTCCGCCGTGCCTTCCTTGTTGTCTTCCCCGCCCCCGGTGCTGTCCGTCCACCTGCCGCGGCCCTCGCCGGGTCCACCGCCGCTGCCGCGGCCACCACCGCTGCTGCTTCCGGCTTCGCCGCCGCAGCTGCTGCCGCCCGCCTCCTGACGACTCCAGTGCGCGGCCCACATGTCCTCCAACACCTGCCGCCCCGTGCGCGCACCGCCGCACAACACACGACACATGACACGGGGAGCAAACAAGCATGTACGGGTAAGTCGGGGGCTGCTGCACGTGAATGCTGTGGCGCTTGTTGCTGGTCCAACCGTTCGGGCTCTGTCCAAACATTTCCCCAGGCTGCGGCGGGCCCAACCCAAACCTGCCAACGGAATATGCATGCAGCAGCTGGCGTACCGCGTGTGCGGCACGCACCAAGCACGACCGGGCATCCCAGCCAAGCCCTTACCATGCACACGCGTCGCGCGCCGACTAATTCGGTGTACTCCATCTCCCGAGGCTCCCATGCACAGGTGAACCCACAATCCCAAACCGGCCAGGGCCCCGCCGCCCACCGCGGCAGCACGACAGCTGCAGGAACAGCCGCAGCAGCCGCTGCTGCTGTCAGCACCTCGCTGCCGGACGCAGTCCCTGCCGAGTGCATCCCTGCCGCCGCTGCAGCTGCGTGTTGCTGTTGCTGCTGCTGACGCGCCCGCTCCTCCACCAGCGCCACTAGAGCTGACGCGGCTGCGCTGGTGCGGCATTCGAGCAGCAGCACGTGCGCGCAGGGTACCACACAGTGCAGGGCGGATGTGCGCAGCAGGCGGCTGTCGCTGCTGCCGCCGACCTGCTGCAACTGCTCTTCCCCAAAGCACCGGCTCAGCGCAGTCGCGAGCCATTCAGCCCATGCGCTGGATGCGGCAGGAGCGGGCGGCAGGTTGCTGCTGCGGAGAAGCACAAGCTCGGAGGCGCTTCCGTCGCTTGCGCTTGCGCTTGCGCTGCGGCAGTTGTAACGGGCGTCAGGCTGATCATCGTCGCTGTCACTGCCGTCCGAGCTGTCTCCATGGCTAAAAAGCCGCTTGGAGCTGGGGGAGGTGGCGGCGGCGGCGGACGCAGTCTGCCGCGCTCGGGGCCAGCCGGCCTGCGGCCCCGCCGCCTCTGCCCACAGGCGCGCAGCAGCTGCCGACAGCACCTGCTCAGGCGTGGCGGTAGCCAGCTGCGGCTGCGGCTGCGGTTGTGGCTGCGGTTCCTGGTGTGGGCTCCCCAGTCGCCCCGGCAGGTCGGTGGCACCGGCGGTGGGTCCCTGCGCTTGTGGCTGACCGCCCAGTGTCGCCATGCCCGGTGGCGTAATCCCCGCCGCCGCCTCCCCTGCTGCACCAGGCTCTGCCGCCAGCGGGCGCAGCAGCAGCGGCGGCCCCACCCGGCCGGACGCCGCCGCAGCGGCAGTCGCACTGGTCGGCGCCCCGGCAGCAGCAGAGCCTGCCACTGGCTGCTGCTGCTGCTGCTGCTGCTGCTGCCCCGTGCGGCCCGCCGTGTGTCCCCGCAGGCAGACCTCCCCGTTCCTGCACTCCAGCACGCGTGGCGGTCCCAGCAGCCTCACCGCCGCCAGCGCAGTGCTCAGCGCGCCGCCGCCGCGGACGCCGGCACTGCCGTCGAACCGCACACACGTCCGCAGCGTGCCCAGCTGCACCTGCCCACACCGCGCCACCAGCTGGCCCAGCGCGCCCTCCGGCCGCAGGGACTCGGTGTCGCAGGACTGCCGCACGTTCAGGACGTCGATCCGCAGCTGCGGGATCGTGGGCTGCGCCAGTGCCGCCGCGGCGGCCAGGATCACGCCTGACAGCGCTTCCAGCGACACCAGCATGTCACGCGCTTCCGACAGCTGGCCCACGTGCACACGCTGGATGCCCCAGCCCGCTGCTGCTACCGCCGCCGCAATGGTAGCCACCCCGACCGACGGCCCCGCTGCTGTCGCCGGCGCCCGCAGCAGCCGGGGCCCTGCTGGTGGCGCAGCGCCCGCCCCCGCATCCGCCGGCAGCCCTGCTCCCGCCGCGCCCGCCAGACCCCGCGCATAGACCACCTCTGTCTGCAGAGTCAGGAACCCAGCCGAGAACCGGATGACGCGGGCGGCCGGCGGCCGGTGGGTGCTGAGCAGCTGGGATGCCAGGCTTGCGTGTGATAGGCACACGCTCCTGCGGCTCACCAGCTCAAGCGTCTCAAGCTGGGAGAGGCGAGCTAGCTGGTGCAGCCCCGCCTCCCCTAGCACCATGCTATCCGCGTACAGTGTCAGTTTGCGCAAACGGGCGCCATTGATCAAAGGCGTCAACCCGATGGCGTAGCCGTGCGCGGTTAGCGGCAGCGTCAGGCGCCGCATCGCCGGGAAGCGACTCGTGATGAGAGAGGTGAGGCCGCCCGTGCGCAGTGCTGCCGTGCTGGCGGTCGCCTCCGCCAGGTCAGGGCAGCAGACCTCGAGCGTTGTTAGCGACGGCAGGTGGTCGGCAAGCTGTGCCACAAATCTCGTGACGTCCATCGGGAGGCATTCAATGATGTCGAGTCGCGTGATTCGTGCTGCGGCGCCGGGGGGCCCCAGGCTCACGAGGCGGGGCAGGTTGCGCCACGTCGAACTGGTCACCAGCAGCTGCAGGCAGGTGCACCTCGGAAACCGAGCCAGCGGCCAGCTACCACCATCCTCTAGCTGGCTGTCAGCCTCGTTGGAGTACAGGAGCTTTGCATGCGTTATCTCCGCGTCGTGCAGCTCGCGCAGCTCGCGGCACGCTGCCCGGCATCCAGTAAAATTCCTATAAAATGTCCTACCAAACACTTTGTCGGTCGGCAGTTGGCGAAGTGCCGCAATCAAGTCGAATCCTGTGCCCATTTTGCGCGCGAACTCTCACATGCAACCAGTGATGCCGATACAAAATGATTAAGCAACTAGAATGCAAGTATGGTTAAACCACCGAAATCAATCGAAACGCGGACAGAATTAGCACGATGCATTCTGCGAAACACCATCCCACCGAACGCTCAGCCTTCCCCCTTCCCCCCCCCACACACACACGACCCAGATTGACGTCCCACATGCATGTCCGGCATGTCTGGTCCTTCTACGTACGGGATGTGTGTTTTGCATGTCTATGCGTCATCAAATACCAGTCATCCGGTCAAGGCACGCCAAGAATGCGCTGTCAAATCAATCCAATGAACGTCATTTGTCACTGTACATTTCCAACAGGGCCTCAAGCCTCGCAGCACCAACCCTGCCACATTTGCAAGGCAGCATAAACCGCACCTAAACATAAATCCAACTGGCACAAGCACTCACACCTCCTGGCCGCAACCCACCGGCACGCGCAGACACGCTCCCATACAGCCTCTCCCCGTCCTACCCCGTCTCCCCGGCCCCCTACCAATCTACCACAACGCAGCAGCCGTTCATCAGCCGCTCAAATGTCGCCGTACGCGCGCAGGCCCGACAGGATGAGGTACAGCAGCCAAAGCAGGACCAGCAGGGCCGCGATGCTGTACTGCCGGACCTTGGATCCGCCCAGCTCGCCGCCGAAATAGCGCGCCACCGCCAGGATCACGATGCCGCAGCCGCCTGATTAGAGGGGTAGAAGGGAATGGGAAGACCCACAGCGGAGCACGGTAAGAGTACGGAGACGTGTCAAATTATGCGGCCGGCGGGGACCGGCACACGGCTCGCTCGACTCCTCTGAGTGCAACGCCCCAACCCAGCTGCGACACGCAATGCTTGAATCACCTGCGGCCAACCCGGGCCCACGCTCACAGCACCCCACACACACACGCACACTCACGCTCACAGTCACACCCAGTGACGTACGAATACGGTACGAGCAGACCGACTCACCCAGTACGGCGTACAGCATGACGGCGAACTCCAGGTCGCCGCCGGGGGTGACGTACTTCTCGCCGCGCAGGTGGTAGTACACGGAGCACACGGCCCAGGGCAGGCCCAGGCCCAGGAACACGTTCACGCCGTTGCTGCCGGTGATGTTGCCGATGGCGGCGTCGGCGTCGGGGTCCTTGACGGCCGCGATGCGCGAGGCGAGCGTGTCGGGCAGCGAGGTGCCCACCGCCACGATGGACACGCCCACCATCACCTCCTGCGTGGCGTGGCGTGCGGGCGTGGGGTTTGGCGGCGCGTTGGTAAGCGGGTTGGTGAAGTTGGTTGGCGGCGGGTTGGTAAGCGGCGGGTGGGGTTGGCGGGTTGCACGGATGGCTGGAAAAGCGGTACAAGATGGGGGGTGCATGCGCGGGTGGGGGCAGGCGGGGCGGCATGCACGCATGCAGGGGCGGCCAGCAAGTGCTCATGCTCTTGCAAAGGGCGGGAGGCCAGGACACGTTGCTGCCCACCCACCCACCCACCCACCCATCCACTCGCCCGCCCACCCACCCACCCACTCGCCCGGCCACCCGCCCGCCCATCCCCCCCACCCCGCCCACCTTGAGCCCGATGATGCATCCGAACAGCGAGCCCGCCTCGTTCACCAGGTACACGATGCCCACGATGGCACCCAGCGCGGCGAAGAAGCACGGGTAGCCGCCCCTCCACTCGGCGGGCGGCACCAGGAGGAACAGCAACAGCTGCGCGCGCGTGCGGATATGCGGCATACACACACAGGGGGTGTTGGTTGGGTCTCTAACACAGGTGGATAGGGGGCAGGCGGGGCCGGGGCGGTTGGGTGCGTGGGTGCGTGCGTGGGTGCGTGCGTGGGTGCGTGCGTGGGTGCGTGCGTGGGTGCGCGGGTGCGCGAGTGCCCGCCACTGCTGCAGTCCCATCATCATCTCACAAATCTGACACATCCCACACTAATCTCACACCTGTACGGTAATCTCACCTTCCACGTGATGTTGATGTACTGCAGGATGAGGCCCGCCCAGCTGACCTTCTCGCCCTCGTCCGGCTCATCCGGGCTGAACACCGAAACAATCTGCTCGCGCCACGCGGACCACAGGTTGAACTCGCCCTCGCCCTCGCTGCCCGCGCCGTCGTCGGCGCCGTCGGCCGCCGCCAGCTTGATGCTGCCCTTCCCAAGCTCCAGCCCCTCCTGAAAACCGATCGAGGAATCCATCAGGGGCACGTGGGTAACAAGCTGATGGCTCGCCGATGATAGCTAGCTAGGTGCACGTGAGGTGCGTGCCGCGGCCTTGAAGCAGGCACGCAAGAACGTGCGCACCACCTTGTAACCACACACTAAATTAAGCCATTTTCTGGTGCCCACCCGCCCGCAACGTGCCAAAGGAGAGACTACAGGACGGGTGAGGGGAGCGTCAACAGCACATCGTGGCCCGCCGCCACGATACACAGGCAATCAGGGCCCGCCGCCACGATACACAGGCAATCAGGGCCCGCCGCCACGATACACACAGGCAATCAGGGCCCGCCCCCACGATACACACAGGCAATCAGGGCCCGCCGCCACGATACACACAGGCAATCAGGGCCAAGACCGCCCACGCAACCTCTCCACGCACCTGCACGCCGCCGGCCCCAGTATGCAGCCGCAACCACACGCACACGCGCACGTATACCCGCCCATTTTCGCACACGGCACCCTCTCACCTTGGCGCCTGCGGCACCCGCCGGCATCAATGTGAACTGCCGGCGCACGAGCGTGACCTTGCAGGCGGCGCGCTTGCCCAGCTCCGCGCCGCCCTCGGGGTTGCGCAGCACCAGCTGCAGCGCCTTGTGCGCCTCGGGCACGAACGACTGCAGCAGCTGCAGCCGCACCTGGAGGTGTACGGGCGTGTGCGTGTATGTGCATGTGGGGCGGGCAGTGTGGATGAGGTAGGTGCAACGAGAAGGGCGGGGCCCGTGCCCAACGCGCCTATGGCAGATGCGACACCCATCCAGCCACGCACGCACACGCACCCGTGCGCTCTTCTCGCCCGACTCGAACACCACGGTGCCCTTGGCGGCCACGTAGTCGTCCCCGGCCACGGCCGTCAGGTCCTGCGTCTCGTACTCCACCTGTATGGCGTGGTGTTGCGGTTGTTGTGCAGGGGGGCAAAGCAAGCATGTAAGGGAAAGGAAGGGGACAGTAATGCGCTCCCAGGTCTAACACCGGTCTCGCTCATCGTGGCCCGCACGTTTGCACAAACAACTACCGTACTACCGTACTACGGCGGCTGCTGCGGCGGCGGCGGCGGCGGCGGCGGCGGCGCCTGCTAGCAGCTCACCGTGACGCGGCCGTCGGCCCCGCGGCGGCGCACCAGCGTCACCTCCGCGTACGAGCGCTTCTCGTTGAAGGCCACCTGCGTGCGTGCGGCATGTGTGTGTTAGATGGAGAGCACAATTAAGGGAAAACGACAGACAGGCGGCGTGTGTGTGCACCGGTATTTGGAGTGCGTGGCAACACCCCAGCCAGCATGTGTTGGTGTTCATTCACCACCCATCCTCTAGGGTGCAAGAGCTGTGCCGCCCAGGCCTAGGGGCAGGCAGGTGGGGGTTGCGGGTTGGGCCACACACGCCTGCTTGTTGTTAGGGGCCGGGCCCTGCTGGTGATGGGTTCCCATCCGCCCCATTGTCCGTACCGTACATTGTGTGCAAAAAGCGGCACACAACACACGCGCGCGCTGCCTACCTCATACTCGGGGAGCTCAAATCCGATGACTCCCGCGTCGTCGTCGTCCACAATGGTTATCCGCACGCGGTCCTGCACCACCAGCACCTCCTTGCCGGCGCCGCCATTTGGCGCGTCGGCGCCTGCGCATGACGGTGCGTTGAACCAGTCATGTATCACGCACACATGCAATTAGGGCCCTGCGGGTGCATACCAGGCCCATCACGCCCATCCATATTACCCGCCCCGCCCCGCCCCGCCCCCACCACGCCCCGCCCCCACCACGCCCCGCCAAGGACACCGCATCCGCATGCACACCCCACGGCCGCCCAGCAGGTAGGCCCACGTGTTGCTTGCAGCAGACAGGACCACACGTGTTGCCTGCTCACCCGTCAGCACGATGCTGAAGTGCACGTCGGGCTCGGTCATGTCGTCGTCGATGATGCGCACCTCGACGTACTTGTACGCCTCGCCCGGCGCAAAGTGCAGCGTGCCCTCGCGCGCCTGCGCGCGTGCGTGCATGCGCATGCGTGTGTGTGGTCTTATTTGGTGCATCCGAAAACATATTTGTGGGCCAGTCATGTGGCAGCATGGCGGCCGAGTGGCGGCATCTGCGCCGCACCGCTCCCGACCCCACCCCGGCCCCACCCCGCGGCCCCACCCCGCCGACCTCGCCATGCCCCACACACGCACCTCGTAGTCGAGCCCCGCCACGGCGTCGCCGTCCTCGGTCTTGTAGTGCACCCGCAGTGGGTGGTCCAGGCTGCCGCCCTCGGGCGCCACGCGCGTCACCGCCACGCGCACCGTGCCGGCCGACTCCAGGAACGCATACGCGCGGCTCCTGCGTGCGGCGGACAGCGCCAGCCGCCATTGGCACGAGCTTGTGAGTAGTTGATTTCGCATCACGCACATCGCTTGCACCCCCGCACCTTCCCTGCGAGATCTAGATGCAGCAGGCGCATGTGTGCCTCCTGCCAATCCGCCCGCCCGCGCACACTCGCACGCATAATGCACGCACCTGAACATGACCTGCTCCTTGGTTGGGTCCGCCCGCAGCATTGCGTCATCTCCAAAGCCTTGGCCGGAGACCAGCATGAGGTCGCCCTCGCCGCCCTCGCCGCCACCGCCCTGGAGTTTCCGCTGCGCAGCCGCCGCGTGGCGCTGGCGGGCCGCCAGGATGTGCCTGTGCAGAGAGTAAGAAAGTGGATGCGCACGGCGGGTGGCGGGGTTGTTACTGCTGCCGCCAGTAAAGCTTTACGCCGTATTTCACGCCGCCGCACGAGAGTGAGCAAGCCTGCACATGGTGCGTACGCGCACGCGCGTACTGCGCCCCGCCCAGAACGGCACCCACTGACCTGTAATGAGCGTGCGTCTTCACCGGCGCCTCGCCCGGCGCAAGGGCACCGCTGTCCTGCTCTGCGGCCGACGGGCTGACAACAATGGCGGTCACACCGGGCTGCTCGGACGGTGCCTCGGGGTCCGAGTTGGACACAATCTGCGTCATAAGAATGAGTGAAGGTGATGCGTGGCGCTGTCATGGCAATCTGCCAACCAGTAGCCGCGCGTGCATGCAGCTATCAGAGCGTGACAACTCATCGAGCGATATACAATCCATAATGCGTGACGTACCCTGTTGTTCTTCTTCCACGGCTGCTTGTCGACGATCCAGGCGCTCAACACCATGAGGACGAAGAAGCCTGGAACGAACGCCGTACACATAGGCATATTCGCACGCAGCAGGGTAATACCCATAAGATATTGTCGCAATGTTAAGGGCCACCAGCAGAGGTAGGGCGCCAATCGTGCTGGCCCTTTCCTTCCATCCAGTCGGCTATCTTTGCGTCCGGCAGCCACCCATGCATGCCACTTCACAAACGCCCCCCGCGCGCCCAGCAGTAGCCATACATGCGACGCCCACCCGCAACCCACCGTATGCACGCAGCCCATCCACCCGCAGCCACAATTGCCACACTTGCCACAATCTGACGAGCAATAGCAACTCACCGAGCGTCAGGAAGGCCTCCGCCAGAGTCACCTCGTCGGGCGTCCACCACACGTACACCACCAGCATCCACACGTATGCCCAGATGCTCCAGGTCGCCGTGACCACATACACGCGCAGCTGCAGGCGTGCAGACGTGCATGGCGTACGCACGTGCGTTCAGCAGCCAAGTAAGCAGCTACCAGTAGGCAGGTGACGCCACTAAAGAAGCGGCATGGGGGTTTCCGTGCCGAACGCAGGCGGGTGACGGGCACACGCACTGACCTGGCTGATTTTCTTGAATTGACCGTTCGGCAGAGCGGTGGTGCACACGGCGGAGATCTGCGGCACGTTCACACACACGAATCTGGTCACGTGTGGAGGCCGAGTGCAATCACAGCGGAGCAGCCGGCGGCACGAACATCATAGTCCGTTCCGGTTTAGCAACCACTGCGCGCGTTCATCATGCATGCGCCCTCAGCAGCCGCCCCACTGCCCTTGCATCCGCCGCCGGCCAAAGAAAGGACAACCCATCCCCCTAGCTGACCATCCCCATGCGTGTGATTATGCATATGCAAGCACCGACCACTAGGAAGTTGTAGGCCGCGGAGCCAGCGATGCAGCTGGGGCCCAGCTCGCCGGCCGGCTTGCCGAGCGTGAGCAGGGCCTCCACCAGCGACAGCATGATTTCGGGCGAGGAGGTGCCCAGGGCCCTGCGCGCACGTGATCAGGTACCGTCACTCCGTCAGCAGGTCATCAGGCTAGTCAGCAGTTCGCTGGCTACGGGCGGGGTCGTTTTTTGAAACGTCAAAGCATGTGTACGGCGGTAGGTTGATAGCATGGGTAGCGCGTGAAAGTGACGCACGGATGCACAAGCCACACGCCACGCTCAAGCACCTATCCACGGACGGTGCGCGCGGGCAAGCAGCATCCTAGCAGAAACGCACACTTATACTCACATCAATGTGATGTTCGCCACAACCCTGTGCATATGAAGGGAGTTGGGTCCAGGGCAAGCAAGCAAGGGGGCGTTGTGGTCATCAGTAGCTGCTTCCACATGCCAGCAAAACAACTGGTGCAATAATTGGGCAGGTCGCCCGCCTGCCGTGCATGCTGTTAAGTTCATTCAAAGCACGGCAGTGATGGCGGGCCCCCGGCAGCTGACGTGTGTACGTGCCCATGCAGGTTCGTGCACCAGGGTCCGTTGTCTTTGCCTCTCCTGCGCACGCACTCACCAGTTCCACACCGGCTCCTTGACGTACACGATCTCGCCCTTTTCGTTCTTGCGCTTGTAGAGCCGAGTGGTGGCGCAAATGTTCTGTTTTAATGGCAAGCACGGGCGGGCGGCAAGGTTCGGTCGCGTGCAGCAGTACTGATGAAGACTACGGGACCAAGCCCGGGAGAATGAAGCAGCAGGGGCGCACAGCGTCAGCAGATGGCATGGGCCGGTGGCACAGACCCATCCACCACACTCGCAAGCCCCATTATTCAAGCCTCGCCAGACCCGCTGAGCCAGATACAGTAAGGAGGAGCCCAACAGCTGGAGAAGCCGGGCAGGGGTGAGGGAATACATGGAAGCCGACTGCTGTCCCACGGTCATCCAGACGTACGCCACCACCGCGCACGCACCATGATCCCGTCCATGAACATGTCCGATGCAATGGCGACCCCGGCGAACAGGTACAGCAGAAAGATGAGGTAGACGACTGCGCAGCAGGTGACACGGGCAGGTCGCGCGGATGCCGTTAGGCATCCCACGTGGCATGCGCGCGAGCTGAGGGGCCCGCAGGCGCTGTAACCCTACAGCCCGAATAGTCTGGATTATAGTCTCGAGTACATTGCGCGCTGCAAAGAGGAGCGCGAACACCAAGCCTCCCACGCGCATTCGCACATGTGCCATGCCCAACCCACGCCCACGCCGCTTCCTCACGCGCCAACAGCCATCTGGGCAGCAAGTTGAACCCAGGCAGCAGGATGTCCGACGTGCAGACCAATTCCGAGGGCGAGGTGTAAAGGGCGACTCCCCGCGAGGAAGTGGGGTCTTCGCGGCAAGGCGCCTCTTGTGTTTCGGTACAAAGCGGTATAAACTGCACCAATGCCTCGATTTGCTGCAAAACATCCGCCAGCGGCAGACTGGCTGTGCCATTTGTGGCCATCCCCGGCCTCAGCGCCACGCGCCGCTCAGTTCAGCACCGCACAATATGTAGTTACACCAGCGCTTATCAACAGGTGATGTCAAGATTCGGCTGGTGGCTGTAGAGGGTCAGAAACCAAATGCGTGTGTGAAGGGTAGAACGGCCTACGTAACTATTAAGCGCAGAGCTTATAGGGCACCCGAAGTTGAGCAAGAGCGTGTATTGTGCTGCCACGACCGAGGCCTCGCATTAGGATACCCTGTCGAACCACGCATCGCTTCGACGGCTGAGCGGAGGCTTCTCGCTTCGAATATTTTTGTAGCGTGTAACCTCGCCGCAATTCCTTTGCGTTTGCGACCGAAATGTTGGCCCAAGGCCACGGCTTGGCTGGCTTGACATGCGCAAGCATGGCCGTTGTTCACGTTTGCACGGGTGCGTAGCCCCCATTTCACATCTAAGGGCCGCCCTGAGCACGAATACCGCATCGTCCCCAAGCACAGCACCTGCCCCCTTGCTACCGCGCCGCGCCACATCGATGCCGCATCCGCACACCCGTGCCGTATCCATACACCGGCGCCGCATCCGCACCCCGGTGCCGTATACGCACACTCTCGGCCAACCGAACCCTTGGCCCCGCGCAGGCGCTGGCGCGTGTTCGCAGGCTCAGCGGCGCGTCCACCACTCCCTGCCTTAGCCTCGCACCGCTTTGCCCCAGCCGTGCGCCGGCCCTCCAAACCCATCCACGAACGCTCCAACCCCTTTCTGCCCACCCACCGAAATCACCGCGGGCCGCCGCGCGCCTCCTCCCTCACTTGACCTCGCCCCAGCCCCAGGGGTGCTCCTCCAAGAACAGCTCGATGGCCGCACGCAGGCTTACGTTAGCCACCAGCGCCTCCTCGCCCGCAATTGGCTGCCGCGTGATGGGGTCAAACTTGCCCACCTGCAAGTTGTTCGTGGCGGGCGTGCGGGCGACAAGCAGGCTCAAGTTTCTGGACAGGCTCAGGTTTTTGCACAGCAGGCTCAGACTCCCAGCTCAACTGGTAGCGGCTAGACTGCTAGAGATTCTTGGGTGGGCGCGACAGACAGGCTTCAGGGTGGGTGGTGAGGGCGTAGTTAATGCCAATCCCAAAGCCAACCATGGCCAACCGGGCAGGGGGGCAACCAATGACTAGCGCTCTGACCACCTATCCCTTGCTTTACCTTCTGTGCACCGCGCTAGGCTTCCTCCCTCGCCCCCGCCCTCGCACGCCCACCTTCTTGAGGTGCTCCTGCAGCGCCGACCGCTCGTAGCTGCGGCCGCTGGGCGCCACCACCGGGTCCCGGAAGATCTCCATGGTCAGTGGGCTGCGCGTTGGTGGCGGGGGGGCATTGGCGAGTGGGATGCACACGGCGGTTCGAGATGGAGCAATGACCCGCTTATGTATTTCCCCAGCCTTGCAAGCTACCGTAGCTTAGCCCAAGCAGTGAATCCTGATTTCGGTAGCCCGAGAGTCCCCCGAGAGCTCCCCGAGAGCCCCCCTCAGCCCGCGAACCCCTGCCTACGACTGCCATACGGCCCCCCCCCCTTCCCCCAAAGCCAGCCCTCCTCTCACCAGGTGAACTGGGAGGGCGCCTCGCTGGCGCTGTCCTTCCAGGCCGCGGCCCGGAACAGCGACTCCCACTCCGCAGGCAGCGGCTCGTCCTGCGAGCGCCGGGGAAGCGCCATGGCGCGCGAGCCAGGAACCACCCACAAGCACCTAAGCACAAGCCGCGAGCCTGAGCCGCAAACATCCGCAAACACACGGCACACGTACTTGCTTGCATTCCAGCCCCTCCGCCGCCGCCTCCCTGCCTGCCTGCCGTCCCCCTGGACTGCAGTACACTAGCTGTGCCGAACTGCAGTACCGTACACTAGCTGCCGTACCTGTTGCTTGCCCAACAACTCCAGGAGCTGTCTCCGCAGCGCCACATTGGTGGCCTTGCGCGCCGCCGTCTCCATCTGCGGTATATGTACGCGGTATGCGGCATGGGCAGGCAGGGCGCAGTGCAGGCTGAGAGCTCTGTATTGGATTGAGCGCAACCACAGCGGCGTGTGCTGTGACGGCGCCATACGGGCCTCCCTTCGCACCTCTGGCTCTCAACCGAGGGCATGATGTGCGTGAGGTGCGTGCGTGCATGCCACGCGCCCATGCAGCAACCGTAGCCTTGCCCACACGCGACACCAAAGCAGCTCCAAGCTGCCCCAACAGCAAAGCGTCTGTCACCTGGCCCCTAAGCGCCCCGACCCGACCCCCCCGAACTTGCCATGACGCACCCACCCACCCACCCACCCACCCACCCACCCACCCACCCACCCACCCACCCACCCACCCACCCACCCACCCACCCACCCACCCACCCACTCCCCCGCCCCACCTGCCAGTTGGGAGTAGTTGGCGGCGGCCAGCTCCCACCCACTCCCCCGCCCCACCTGCCAGTTGGGAGTAGTTGGCGGCGGCCAGCTCCCACCCACTCCCCCCCTCGTCTACCACTTCCTTAACTTATGATGAATGCAACCCCCACCTGCCAGTTGGAGTAGTTGGCGGCGGCCAGCTCGCGCCAGATCTCGTCCTTGATGTTGTCGTTGGCCTCACGCGCCGCCTCCAGAGCCTGCCGGGCGTGCGGGTGGGGATCCAAGGCGAGCTCGGTGATCCGCCCCCCCGCTGCCGGCGCACACACCCCGAGCTCCCGGCCACGGTTCAGACCGTGGTGAATGCGACTCCTCGGCCCCTATCCGCCCCACCGCGTACCGCATCGTCAGCGCACAGCCCACCGGTAGCCTGACGAGACCTCCACGCCCATCCTTGCGCAGTCACGCCCTGTCCGCGGCCCGTCGCCCCGCCAGTCCGCCCCTCCCCGCGGCCGCCCCTCGGCCCCTGCAGTCCAACCCCTGCCGTACCATCCCCTGCCGTACCATCCCCTGCCGTACAATCCCCAGCCGTACAGCCCGCACCTTTTTGAGGTGGTGCTTGGAGCGCTCGTGCTGCCCGCGCTGCCCCATCGCCAGGCCCAGCAGGTAGTGGCCCTTCATGGCCTCGCGGCTCTCGCTGCTGCCGCCCACCAGCCCGAGCGCCAGGGAAGCGTCCGCCTGCCGCCCGTCCGCAACAGTGGGTCATTATTAGGGCAGCGGTGATCCGACGGCGATTGTTGGCATGGGGCTGAGAGCGGATCGCGAAGGCTAGTGCCAATTTCACAATGGCTAGTGCCTACTAGTCCCTGCCGAAGCTGGTCATGGCGGCGCATCCACCGCCAACACGTGCCGGCGCCCGCACTTCCACAGGCCCTACTTAACATCTGCCACGCCCCCCCCCCTGCCTAGCCCCGCCTCTTAGCTCGGCTCGCTGGACACAGCCCCACCCCTTCCGCATCCTGCCTCACCTCCACCCGCTCCCAGTCGCCCTTCTTCCTGGCCGCCATGCCGCGGTTGATGTACAACACCGGCCAGTCTGGGCTGAGCGTCACAGCCTCCGTGTACTTCTGCGCGGGGTGGACAGCGTGCGGCCAAAAGGTGTTGGGGCCCGCAAGGGTTCCGCATCAGGGATGGAGTGGCACATCGCCGGAGCATCGGCGGCGTCGACCTTCTGACTACACGTCACGACGTTTGATGGCCCAGCCGTCGTTGCGGAGACGGGCAACCGAAGTCTCGCAGCACATAACTTCATACCCGCCGCTTTCCCCGGCTCCATTCATACCTAGCCCCACGGTGGCGTATCCAGAGCTCCTAGATAGCAAATTGTGGCGCTGCACCCTAATTGCAACAAGCACGCACAACCCCTTCCTTCCGCTTCCAGCCCCACCCAACCTGTCTCCATCCTCACCTCGATGGCCGCCGCGAACTTGCCCTTCGTGAACAGCGCATTTCCCTCCGCCTTCAACTCATCGGCCGCCTTGCGGTCAGCTGCCGTTGTGGTCATGATAGGCGTGCGAGGGGCTGCCGGCGACTGGCACGCCGATGCTTCGGGTTGAGGATTGCTAGATGGCCGGCTCCCACCCCTTCCCTGCGCGGGGCCGGTGGGGCCCGGTGACGATCCCGAAGCTCCCCCTCCCGCCTGCTGTGGTGCTGCTGGTCGTGAGGCTTGCTCCGGTGGGGACCTGTGTGCCTGTGCCTGCGCCGGGCGTGAGGCCGCGGCTGGATGCAGCCCGGCAGCAGCTGCGGCCGGACTTGCTGGGGGACTACTTGTGCTAGATGAAGCGGTACCGCATGCGTTGCCCATTCATGGAGAAACGCGGGGAGTTGGCTTTAAGCGCGCATGTTGTTTCACCAAGGGCTTTCCACAAAGTTCCTCAAGTCCTCGCACGAAGGCGCGTGCTCTCAATGCTCAATTGGGTAGGTAAGATATGAATGGTGTAGTTGATCGTGTTATTAATTAAAGCGGGACAAGGCAAATTAGGCCGGATGATGAGAGCTGGGCGCGGAATGGTGCCTGCCCGCCGCTGGCGGCCTCGTTCCGGAATTATACTGTAGTAAAACATTTCCAGCTTGCACGCCAAACAACAGAGGACCCATGGACGAGCTCATCAATCCAAACCCGGTTGTGCACGAGCGCCGCGCCACGCAGCGCAGCAGCAAGGTAAAACGATAACTGCATCAAATGCTGCTTACAGTCTGTGACCTGCCTAGCCGCGTCGCCAGGTCGCCTGACTCTTCCCGCCACCTTGGCTTTCAGGCCACGCCTACCCTGACCCGGCGTACTACTGCCCCTGGCCTTGTCCCTCGCCCCGCCTGTCCCTCAGCCGATCCAGAAGCAGCCAGTTGACAGCGCGCTGGGCTCAGGGGAACGTGAGCCCATCGACGCGCTGGAGATCTTTGAGCACATCCGCGACATCAATGACCCGGAGCATCCCTACACGCTGGAGCAACTTAATGTGGTGTCGGAGGACATGATCGAGGTGGATGACGTCCGGGGGCGTGTCAGGTGAGACGCCTGGCGGGATTGTGCAGCAGTGACGGGGAGAGCGCGGCGAGGGGTTACGGGACGCACGCTGGCGCTCATGCACAATAACCCCAGGACCGCGACCGCTTTGCCTCTGGACTCGGCCGCTGCCTTGCCTCCCCTCCCTGCACGTGCGCGCACACGCCATATGGAGGCAATCCCAACCTTGCATCCCTCATCCTTGCAACCGCCTTCCATACACCCACTACTGCGTTCGGGCTAGTACCGTATTTCTCAACCCCCACCAACCCCCACCTCCCAATCCACCAACCAACCCAACGCCGCGCAGTGTGCAGTTCACACCCACCGTGGCGCACTGCTCCATGGCCACGCTCATCGGGCTCAGCCTGCGCGTCAAGCTGTGGCGCAGCCTGCCGCCGCGCTTCAAAGTGGACATCAAGGTAGGGCTGGCAGCCCGGGCGGAGCAAGGACAGGGTGTGAGGCAGGGACCCGGGGCAGGGGGGTTGTAAATACGGAATGGGCCAGTGATGGCTGGGCTTACAAGGCGTAGGCTCGCGGGGGGAAGGGAGGGCTAGCCGACCATGCGAACGGGGTTGCGTAAAGTTTGACGTGCCGATATCGAGGCGTGGAGTTGTGGTCACGTGGGGAAAGTAGTCACTGCCGGCAGAGGCACGAGGCAGTGAGGCGCGGGGAGCGGGAACAGGCAGGGGCCGCGTGGGCAAAAGCAATCACGGTCCTGGGGACTTGCGGGAGCCCTGGAGTACTCGCCTGATGACAGGCGTGCGCACCAGCCACCTGTCCTCCCGACCTGCACCCCACCCAGCTGCACCCGCCTCCATGCACCCGCCTCCATGCACCCGCCTCCCTGCACCTCCCCCGCCGCAGCTGTCGCCGGGCTCCCACTCTTCCGAGGCGGCGGTCAACAAGCAGCTGGGTGACAAGGAGCGCGTGGCGGCAGCGCTGGAGAACCCCAACCTTCTGGCCATGGTCAACAAGTGCCTGGCGGGGCCGGCGGGCGCAGGCGCGGCCGGTGTGGCGCCCTGAGCATGGCTGGCGCGCTGAGGGATGCGGAAGCACACACTTTCGGGTGCTGCGTTGTTTGAAAGCATGGGCGCGTGAACGCGAAGGTTGAATTGAGGTTGCGGGCGTATGGCCCGGGCATTTTGGCTGGGGCAGGGGTCAGGTCTGGCTCGGTGACTGTGGCCGCAGCGACGCGACGGCGCCTCGACTGCAGCCGCCAGGGTTGCCGCCGCAGGTTTGCCGTGACGGCGGCGGCACGCCCTGCAGTGACGGAGGCCGCAGCCGCTACCTCCGCAGCGCCCAGCCCACACCCCAGCCTTCGCGGAGCCACAGGAGTCCAGAACCCCACGGCGCAGCTTCTCCTCCCACAGCCTTCCCGACACCATGTGCATCTCTGCCTCTGGCAGCGATGCGGCAACGCCCCGGCGGCCCCGTGGGGCCATCGAAGGCCCTTACACCGCCGCCGCGCTGCCAGACCAGTTGGCCCCGGCTGGTCTGCTGAAGTGGACAACCAGAGCCGCAGGCTCAGCGTGTCGTGGCCTCGTGGGCTGTGTGACTGACGCCGCGCGTCACGCCGCACGCCGTCGAGCCACAGCCGCAGCTGCTGCTGCCGCTGTCGCTGCCCAAACAGCCTCACGCGCTTTAGCAGCAGCTTTGGCTGGGGTGCCACATGGGACGCCACATGGGACGCACCGTGGGCTTCGGGCCTCGGCCCCCGCCACGGTCAGCAGGCCAGCCAGCCCAGCCGACTGCGTGTCCAAGGCGATGTCACAGGCACGCGTCGCAGTCTGGCGGGCAGGCGGGATCCCGCAGGCGGTCCTGCAGGCGGGACCGCCCATCGCGCGCGCGCGCGCGCGCAGTTTTCCGTGTAGCAGCGGTGTGCCGTGGCGCGGCGGCGGGGCCATGAGAGGCGCCAGCGGCAGCAGGCGGACCTTGGCGCAGGAGGACGTGTGGAGTGGGAGGGCGGCCGGGTGTTTCTGTGTGTGTTGTGTGCGTGTGTGTGTGTGCACACGCATGGGGTCGGCGTGTACGTAAGGTGAACGTCAGCAGGAAGGCGCGGAGGTGTCGAGGCCGGTCGAGTGTGCGCGGCGTTGCGTGTCAGCCCGGTGGGTGCGGGTTAGAGACGATGTCAGCTGTTGCGAGGTGCTGTCGTCGCCTGCCAACTGAGCGCAAGGTTACAGCGCCTAAGAAAGGGAGGCGTGGATGGGTGTATGATACTGGCGAGGTGATTGCCTTCTTGAATGTGTTTGTGGGAGGCAGGGGCGTGAAAGGGAGGCGCGGGGACCAGCACTGTCTAGTACGCACTGTAAGCTGCTAACACACGTTGTGGCCACCACGTGCATCCGGGATTCCTGACACTGCTGTTGAAACGGAAAGCTAGGTGCTCCCAAGTCCCAAGTGCGGACCAAACACAGCAGCACACAGAGCCCAGGCGGCAGCAGGGCGGCAGGGCACCAAACTTTCGCGGCTCTTGGCTTTCCTCCCAGCCCGGTAATACTGTGCATCGCCCCCCGACGCCCCCCGATGACCATATCACCGTATCCTGTGCCATACGCCCCCTGCTGCCGCTCAGCCCGCCATCTCGCACACCCCACAACCGAGGGAAACCCCTACAGTACCTAAGTCCCGCGGCTCTCACGCGTCAGGCGCACACCCGCGCTCTAGACACGGCGCGGCCATCGCAAGAAGCTCAAAAGAAAACCCGCGGCCACTCAAATAATCCTGCAACGCATAAAGCTTTCCTCGGACACAAGCTGGCTTGAGCCTGCACACATATGCACGTGCACTGCTGCACTGCTGCACGCACGCCGTGGCGGCCCACATCCGCACACGACTTCCGTATCATTAGTTTTCGCAATTCGTTTGACACATGCCGTGACTTCAAACCTACCAATCTCAGGTTGTAGAGTTGCGCATGGGAAACGGCCATGCCCGTGTCAGCAAGCAAGCCGCAGCCTGCCCCGGCAGCCGGTTGGGCATCCCGAGGAATAAGTGAGGACCGTGTACTGCGTGCCAACATCTGGACTAAGCCTTAACCTGCCTAAAAGGAGCACATGCACTCGACATCAAGAATGAAGGTTGCCACGACAATACGCACATCATTTCGCCAGCCACGAGAGCCACAAGGGAGTGCGCGTTCAGCGAGGCGACGGAGGCGGCCTGGGCGTAACTGGGCATTCGGCAGTGGGGTCCGACACGTAGCGGCAGATCTGCACGGCCATGGCGCGGGGCCCGGCGGACGCCTCCTCGTCACTGACGCCCGAGTCGTCCGCGGCGGTCAGGCGGCGGCCTGGGGGCAAACAGGTCCACGGGTCACATGGTTGGGCGCGCTGGCGAGGTGGCGCAAGCCGGTACGCCCAGTCCACGTCCCGACCTCGCGTGCGTGTGCTGCACCTGCGAATCCCTGCCCCTGGTCCACGCAGCAAGTGAGCGCACGGGGACGCAACGTCGTGCATGCCATTCAAACTGCATCACCTTCACGCCGGCAGCTGTAACAGTGCGACCCCTATCCGCATCGCATACGATGTGCACTCACCGCTGCCGCTACCGGCGACAGGAACACCGCAGCCCGGGAGCACTAGCTTCTGACCGATGGCTGCGGCACAAACGGTTCCAGGGCACGGTGCCAAAGTCATTACCGGTAGAAAGGTCATATGAACGAGGTAGCGTAATAGTGCAGCTGAATCCATGGCGCAACATCCGCGCCGGGAGCCCGTGTGCGAGTAGGTGTGGGTCTTACCCGCTCACCCCCGCTCAGCCCGCCCCACCCAAACACGTCCATCCCCGCGCGCCGCCGGCAACGCACCAATCCGGCTGGGGTCGGCGATGCCGTTGGCGGATGCGATGACGTCATACGTCAGCCTGCCGCCGCCGCACTTGACGGCGATGTTGTACAGCGTGTCAAAGGGAGCCACACTGTACGGGTTGGCACAATCGCCACAGGGGCCAGCGGCCGGTGCGCCTGCGCCGCCGATGAAGCATGCGTGCATGCATGCAGCGGGGCAAAATGCTCAAAATGCTGCGACGGGGCTGCGGGGTGGTCTTGGTACGTTGGGCCAAAGATGAGGCCGCCGTGCCCGGCCGTGATCGCATCGGTATGAATTTCGTGCAAACTGCATGTGCGTGTGGGCATGCAATGCTGCTCCGGTTCATTCTTCCCACACCACGCCCGCCACGCCGGCACGCCCGACACGCACCATGGACACCACGGGAAAGCTGACGTGGCACGCCACCCCTGCCCCGTGCCCCCGCCCACCGCCACCCCTGTCAGCCGCCACGCACTTTGCGCCACCCCGCACCCACCGCTGCTGCCTCCGCATCCTGGCAGCGTCAGCTTCTGCCCAATCTGGATCCAGTCCATGTTGACGATGCTGTTGGCGGCCGCGATGGACTCGGGCGTCAAGCCGCCGCCGCACTTAGTGGCAATGACGTACAGGGTGTCACGGGACATGACGGAATACGGGCTGCTGCAGAAACAGGAAGGGCCGGCTGCGGGTCCGGGGGCAAGGGCGGGAGCCGGCCCCACGCCACCTGCGCAACCAGCGGGCCGTCACACACGATGGCGATGCTCAACGGCGTGCCGCATACAGCTAGGTCGACAGTGCACACACGCAGAGAGACGCAGCTGCCGGAGGCGCAATACGGCAGGCCTGCGCTCACCGCTGCCAGCGTCACCGCTGCCAGTGTCGCCGCCACCGCTTGCACTGCCGCTGCTTCCGCAGCCCGGCAGCAGCAGCCGCTGGCCCACCAGGATACGACTGGGGTCGGCGATGCCATTGGCGGCAGCAATGGCGTCGGCCGTGAGGCCGCCAGCGCACTTGAGGGAGATTGCGTACAGGTAGTCCCCCGGCGCCACGGTGTACGGGCTGGGGCAGGCGCAGGGCGTGGTGGTGCCGGAGCCGGACCCCGAGGTGCCATTCGTGTTGCCTGCTGCAGCACCGCCGGCACCACCTGGCGCAGCAAGCAGCAGGACAGCGGAGCATCGGCGCAGCATGCGAAAGAAAGTTAGACTAGATTCCCGCTTTCTCCACGCTCTTTTCCCCAGAATGAGATCAAGCTAGTGCCTGAACCTAAACCGGCGGGCGCAGAGCGAAGGCCGTGTCGCTGCCTCCTGACCTCCCTTGACGCCGGGCTTTCGCCCCCCCCCCCCGCCCTGCCACTGACCCGCGGCGCTTCCAGCTCCCGCAGCACTGCCACCGTTGCCTGCATGGCATGTGATGCACATGTCACCACGTACGGCGGCGAACACGCGGTGCGGATTGAGGCACCGCATGCATCGGGCGTGGCAGGCACACGGCATGCACAGCATGCGTGTTGTCAGCGTGCAAGCGCACCCCACGCACCCCGGCACCGCCCCGCACACCCTGGCACAGCCCCGCACACCGCGGCACCGCCCCCCACACCGGCGCACTGCCCAGCAGGCACCGCCCCGCACCCGCACACGAACCCACCGGTGCGGATGACCAGCCGAGCGGCGGCGACCACCCAGCTGGTGGCATCCGGCATCGCCCGCAGGTACCCCGTGTAGTAGTGGCTTCCCCTGATGTCGTACGAGCTCATGTCGTACTTCTGCCGCATCTGGTGCACGGCCACCTGCACGTACGTACGGCGTGAGCGGCAAGGTACGGCCATTATTGCGGTTGTTGCCTGAGGAGCAGCAGTGACGCCCCTCAGCTGTGCCGAGGCCTTCCGCAAACCAAAGCCACTTCATGCCCTTCATCCCATGCCATGCACAACGGCACAACGCCAGTCAACCGCGCGCTGGCGCTCTTTATTTCGTTATTTCTGAGGGAGTAGTTGCTTTTCTCTCACCCTTGGCCCGCGCACACCCTGCGCCTGTGAGTCCGCCAGCCCCGAGTCCGGGCCCCAGGGGCGGCGGTAGCTGATGTACAGGTTGTGGGTGTAGCGGTCACCCAGCCACTCCGGCCGCAGCCGCACAAGCAGCTGGTCCTGGGGGGCCGTGGGGTCGTCCTGGGCCGGGATCTGCAGGCAGGGCGCAGTAAGGGCAGCAACACGTACGTGTGGGGCATAAGTTGGAGGCATAAGGCGCAGACCAGTTCACATGGGGCAGGCCGTCACGCATCCGCCCCCCGCATAGCCCCCACGTCCAACCTAGAAGCGCGTCAGGCCGTCTCTGGCTAGGCCACCAACCTTTGCGCCGTACAACCACAGAGCACACACGTTCATCCATGTCGGCTCCAACCCTCTCACGGTCCACCCCGCTTGCCCTCTCACCTGCACCCATTTCGGCTTCCCCGGCGGCAGGTCCAGGGCCCCCCAGTCGGCAAGAAGTCCCGCCCAGCCCAGGTAGCGCATCTGCGTGCGGGCGGCGTATGTAGGTTGCGCGACTTCGGCATGTTTCGTGCGTTTTACAGAACCGCACAGCCAGCCAGCCCGCGCCGGGACTCCGTGCCAGGACAACCTCCCCCCCTGCAAGACACCAACCTGTGGCGCATTGGGGCACACGCCCCCGTCAGGGGCGCACAGCGAGGATCGGTCCAGAGCACCGCAGCCCATCGCGCTCAGGGGGTCATCCTCCCGGTCGTAGTCGGGCGTGGCGAGCAGGTTGGCGGCGCCCGCGTGCTCCAGACCGCCCAGCACGTGCAGCAACTCCTGTGCACGTTGTGTGCATTCGTGTGTGTTAGCGAATCCAAGTGTTTGCTAGTGAATGCAAACGCGGGATGTCACATGACGGATGCCGCGTACTTGCGTATGCCCGGAAAGGAGATGTTGCACGTGTAAAACTCAACTGGCGGTCATGGGTCCCCGAGCAGCTCTCTAGTTCGCGCTTCACCGTCAGCAGGGACATGTGTTCCGTGCACGCCTGTCGTGGCGCGCCCCACCGCCGGCTGCAACCCAGACTCACATGCACAATCACCCAGGGCATCCGCAGGCCGCGGCCCCGCTCCGACGGCAGCAGCACCGTCTGCCGCGACGGCACTGCCATCCCACGCCAAATGCACACATTCCCAGCACCCAGCGGCAGAATGAATACACGCGCTGCGGCAGCAGCAACGGCGGCCGCGATTGCTGCTCGCGCTGTCCCATCTGTCCCATTGCTACTGCTACTGCTGCTGCCAGCAGCCAAGGCGGTACTGCCGTACGCTGACTCCAGCGCTTCCGTGAGGCGCTGCGAGATGTCGACCTCGCTGCACCGCCCCACAAACAAGCGGCGGTCAAGCTCGCTGCTGCAGCTGAGCGGCAGATCGAACACAGCGGTCTGCAGCGAGAAGGCGTTGCGGGAGCAGCCCGCAAGCATGTCGGATGCCGCCTTCATTTGTGCGCGCACGTCCTGCAGGGGTGCGGGTGCGTTATAGCGCACATCCGTAACGTGAGTCTGTACTCTGGAAGGTCCTCCCAGCAGTTGGCCATACACACGCACGCAACCCAGCCAGCAGCTGCTGGCAGATGCGCCGCTTCAAAGCCCCACGCCGCGACGCCAGCACGGCCTCAAGCACGCACCTCGAGCGTGCCGCCCGGCCGCCAGTCCGCCCCCGCGCCGCACTGGAGCGATACCACCGCCACCGCAATCAGCGGCCGGCCCGTCAGGTTGCCCGACTGAGAGCCGTCCGCGCCGCTGCCCAAGCCGCCATCTCGGAGGTGCTCCAGGCTGTCGACCGACAGGCACGCGCGCGCCACCGGGTCGAACGAGCACCGGAGCCGCACACGGGCGCCGGGGCGCACCCCGGCCTCCTGCAGAGCGTCCAGGACCGCCCAGCTGGGAGCCAGGATCGGAACCAGGCTCGTCGCGCTCAGCTGCAGGGTAGGTGCGCGTGGGGGCACGCGGCACAGTTGCGGGCACAGTGCTGAGGCGGGATCTGACTGGGCGCGTGTAGGGCGCAAAGAGCATGCGGACATGACCCATGTGGAAGTTGAAACGGCCGGTGGCCCAGGGCAGGCCGTTTGCATGACTCAAGCTGCACCGTCACCTCGCCGTACGGCAGGGCTGGGCTGGGCTGGGGCGCTGCTGTCATTAGATTCTTTGGTACCGCGCATCACACGCCACTGCCGATTGACAGCGCGCCAACCCATGAGCGGTCTGCCTGGCATCTAGATTACACTAGCTGCTTGCCCGAGCTAGCTCCCCACCTTCACTCTCCTTTGAGCGCATGGTATGCGCGCGTGCGCACCTGCACTTTGTAGACGGCGCCGCGATCACTCAGGGTGGACAGCAGCACCCCCTCCAACCACATGGCCTCGGTGGGAGGCCATGGCGGAGAGGGCGGCGCCGGCGCCTGTGGCGGCGGTGCCGGCGGTGCCGGCGGTGCCGGCGGCAAGGGCGGTGGTGACGGCGGCTGGGGTGGAGGTCGTGGCGAGGGCGGAGGCGATGGGGACCGCGGAACAGGTGGTGGTAGCGGCAATGTCTGAGGCTCGGGCGAAGGCGGAGGTGATGGGGAAGGTGGTGGCTGTGGAGAGGGTGGCGCAGGTGGTGGCGGCGCCGTTGGCGACAGCAGCAGAGGCGGCACCATTGGGGGCGGCGGTGTTCTAGCGGGCGGCGCCCACCGCAGCCGCTCGGGGTGCGGCGGCAACGCAGGGGAGCCCATGAGGAGGTTCGTCATGGGGGGAGCGCCTTGAACGCTGAGAGGAGACGGTGTTGGTGGAGCGATGGAGCGACGTGGCGATGGTGCCGCCGCGCGCGGAGGCTGCAGCAGCGCCGCACCGCCGCTACCTCGGCCTCCATCCGCAGAGCCCTCGGCATCCGTCGGGCGCTGCTTCCCGCCAGCACAGCCTGGCGGGGCCATTCCACCCGGGTACGTGCCGTGCGTGCGTGGGACCGGCAGTCGCGGCGGTGCCGGTGCTGCTACGTAACCGCCATAGTAGCCGCCGTGGGCGCCGTAGCCGTACTTGCCCCGGTCGCCTAGCCCGCCGCCGCCGCTGTAGCCGCCGTACCAGCCGTGTCCGGCGCCGTAACACCCGCATCCACTACTCCGCTCGCCGTACCCAATGCCCCCGCCACAGCCACTGCATCTGTAGCTGGGAGGGCAAGGCGGCGCCGCCGCAAGCGCGGGCGGGTAGCGCCCCCGGTAGAAGCCACCGTTGCTGCTGCGGTGTGCGGCGGTTGGCTGTGTGGGCGGCCCGCTGTCCCGTCTTTGCTGATGCCCGCTGTCACCATAAGCTACGTGAGAGCGCGCACCGCTGTCCAGGGAAGGCCCAAACGCCGAGGCAACGGGCGCGCCGTTCCGCCTGTCTGCGCGGGAACCCTGTTGGGACTTCAGCTGTCGCTTCGGCCCCAGCCGTTCGCTGTGGATGGCGCTGTCACGAGCCGCGGGCAAACGTGTCTTGTGGCCTCTAAGAAGTATTCCTGGGGCAACGGCATTGCGTGGGGCGAAGCTCAGCACTCCTGAACTTGATGATTGCCTGCCGAGGCCGGCTGGTGAATGCTAGCACGCAAGCACCATATGCAGCCTTCAAGCACAGCGTTGTTTACAATGCCCGAGGATGATGTGCAAGCTCACGCTGGTGCGCAAACAAGCTCGCCACGCCAACTCACCGTTCTGCTGGGCAAACCCGCCAAGCACCGCACTTAGCAGTAGAGCCAGTAACTTCAAGCTAAGCTGCTTATACATCGCGCTGGGAGCTCGGTGGATTTACATTCACGCTCTTTGCGCGATGTGCGGGCAGCGCTTCTTCGTTATGCAGCTTGATCGGAGCATACCTACCTCAACAAATGATTTTAGACAAACGCGCGGAAAAAAGTAAACCGCGAGTACTACACCCGCCGTCTCTTTGCCCTCGCCGCCGTGTGGTAAACCTCTCGGTAAGCACTATAAAACAAGGCGATCTATTCCATTGACAAAATAAGATTCAGGGGTGGACCAGGACTCCAACGGGTTATGGTCCAGTCTCAGGCGCCCGCTGGCAGCGCTATCCGTGACCGGTCTCAGTCCCTTCTCACTCCTCATCGTTACAAAATAAGCAAGCAAACAGGCCCCACAACCCAAACTGAGTCCAGGAAAACCCCGAGTTCACTTTGACCTAGTGGCCGTTGGGCGTCTCTCAGTTGCCTCCCACCAATCAGGCGCACGCACCCGGAGAGGAGGAGGCCATTCCCTGCTTCCCCCTCAACACAACAGGGTCCAGCTAGTACCATGCAGGATGTTCGATGTGCAGTTCGGAGGCAACGGCTTTCTAGCGTGCATGCACACAAGCACACGTCACCGCACGGCCGCAATCCCCCGCACCCAGTAATAAGTATGTACACAGGAGGACCCCGCCTCGTTATGACGCTGCACGCCTCCGAACACGACGCAACCGCAGTACGCACGTATCCCCTCGCTGTGACAGCATCGCCACGGCCTGCCTTGATCCAAGCGCCCACACCCGCACTCCTGTCAAAGCCTGTGGTATGTACTTGTATGCTCAGACCGGCAGCTACCTATTAGTATGCCATGTACGTACCTTGCGCTCTTGCTGCATGACAAAATCATATGCGTAATGTGCCCGCCCAGCACCTCAACCTATCCGCGCGCTTCAAACCTAGTATCTGAGATCGTCAGACATGTCATCCTTGTCGCCTCTGGCTTGCTACGCCAGCGGCTTCACGTTGGTGAAGTACAGAGACCGCCCGCCGTTCCAGATCATGTTGCCTGCGTGGGCAGAGTGGCACGTGCGTGATGGGAAGGTACGGTCAGGGGTGACGGCATCACGGCAAGCAAGGGAGGCGGTCATCAGGAGGGCGGGGGGCGGGAAATACAGCAGCCCATGATCCAGGCTCGCCCGGGATCCAGCGCTTGCTGGCGCTACATGCAGCCTTGTCCTGCCCACCCCCGCCCCCTGCTGCGCATGTTCGCGCGGCGGCTCACCTGGGGGGCTGTAGCGGCAGACGTACACGGTGCGCATGCTACAGCCGGAGCGGGACTGCGCGGTGGCGCAGCCCACTTGGGTCGTGGCCGCCCACACCATGGCTGTGAAGTGCCCAATCATCTTGTTCTCGCTGCCGCGCTTCTGGGTGCCGGTGCGGTAGTCGTAGTCCACAATCTGCGGCAGGCGGTAGAGGGGACACGCGCATGCGTGGAGGATAGATGTGAGAGGGAGACACAGAAGCTGCCCGCCCGGCACGCGGGGTGTGGAAGCCCCCCCTGCCCGTCCTGCTCGCTGCAAATAGATGCCAGCAGGGCTCATTGTCAACGCACCTCATCGTACCACGCCTTGCACGCCTCATCCCAGGAGTTGTAGCCTGGTGGAACATGGGATGCCCGCATGGGGAGGGGAGGGACGGCCGCTTAGACACAAGCCGAGAAGGCCGAATGCGTGCACAGATGACAGAAGTCGCCCCGCCCCCTACACACACAGTCAGCTGACCGCCCTCCAAAATCAGGTAGGCACAAAAACGATGCAGCAGTCGTTGTTGTGGCAAGTGCGCTTACCGTACGCCAAGTTCTCGCCGGACGAGATGCCCTGCGCATGGTCGAAGCGGCAGTTGGATGCGAGGTAGTTGGCCCAGCCGCGAGCATCGTTCTCCAGGTTGGTCGACCAGCTGAGGGCGGGGGTGGACTGGTGACGGCGGCGGTAGCTGTTGTGCAGGTCAAGGGCGCGGTTGCCACTGATGACGCCGCTGCTGCGCACGCACTGCCCGTTGCTGCAGCTGAAACCCGGGTTGCAGCACTGGCTGCCGCAGCAGGTGGTGGCGCCCGGACAGTTGCTGCCGCTGGACCCGCAGCACACGCGACCGGACTGCATGCAGCCGCCACCGCATGAGGCAAACCCAGAGCCGCACCCGCTGTTCACACGCACGCACTGTCCATTGCTGCACGTGAACCCGGAGTTGCAGCACCAGCTGCCGCAGCAGGAAGTGCCGCCAGGGCAGTTGCCAGAGGACCCGCAGCAAACGCGGCCAGACTGCATGCAACCGCTGCCACACGGGGTGAAGCCGTAGTTGCACCGAGACTGAAGCAGGTGGCGGTGGCTGCCGCCGGTGGCTGCGGTGGAGGCAGACGCAGGCTGCTGGGTGGCGTTAGCCGCAGTGTTGTTGTCAGCTGCGGTGGTTGTGCTTCCATCCATGGGCACAGCCGCTACGGAGCTTGCGAAGATGATGGCAGGGGAGGCTTGTACGGAAGACGTCGTGTTCTGCGTGTGCCATGCGCAGCAGGGGACGCACGGTTGCGGGCAGTTAGGGGAGGGGACGGGCGCGTGCTCGTTAGCTGCTGGGTTCAGTTGGCGAAGCGATGAAGCGGGGGCAAGCAAGGTCATGGTGGGTGACCATGTGGGGTGCCGCCCTGAGCATCGCTAGATAGAGTAGACTTGTTAGCTAACCTGCTGGGTGACGCTGTCTTGGGCCGCGCCGCCAGCCGCCCAGCCCACAGCCAGGAGCAACAGCAGCAGCTGGGGAGCCCGAAGTGCCGCGCGACGGGCGGTGGGTGACGCGCGTGGGAGGTGGAGTGACCAGCAGCTCATTGTGGGCACGGCCTGCCTCTGGGAGGTTGCAGTAAGGCATCACATGGATAGGGTGCAAGTTAGAATGGTGTGTGTGTAGAGCTGGATGGAGTAAGGTTGGACCAGCAGCAGGGGATGCGCAGCCCCGCCCCAAGCAGGCGGCCAACAGGAGCGGCGGGGTAGCAAACAACCGGCTGAGACGAAGTGCACAAGACTGACTGGACGCTGCGCACTTACTTGGTGCGTAGATTTGGAGCGCTTGAGTGCTGAAGCTAGAGCACCCAAAGAAGTGTTTGAGAGCGAATGAGAATGCGAGCTTGGGAATGACACAAAGACTTGAGGTGGATGGTTGCCGGGGTGAGCTCGCGGCTGTTATGGATGGGGGCGGGGGCGCTTGCTTTCGCAATGGGCGCCGGACCATGAGAGAGCCGTACATTTGCGCGTGCATGTGTGAGGTGAGCAGACCGGGCGGGCGGGCGAGGGCGTGGATGTGTGGGGGGACGCGCTCGCGGCCTTCTCGCGCGTCCGCCTGATGGTCTGGTGCTCACTTGTGCCCGTCGCCACTCTTCGCCCTTCTGGGCCGACGGTTTCCACGCACGATAACCCTTGCGCCACGTCCTGACGCTGATTGCGTAATAACAAACAGAAAGACGCAAATGTCCAGGTACCGCGAAAGGAAGGCCAGAGAGCGTTCCCGACCCCATGGTCTGGCGGAAGGGCGGTTACGCGGCGCGAAGTCGCCCGATTGAAGGTCTGGCGTGGAAGAGTACGGAGTGTGTTGTAGCCTGCGACTTCCGGTCGCCGACAGTATTCAAGCCTTGTAGTTCGCCGCCTCAGTGCACTTGTTGTCAAGCCATTGACAGCTACTGCTCGCTCCTACCTCGCATTGACCTCGCGCATCATTCGTGGCGCCGACTCCCGCCGAAAGCCCTTGACAAAAGCATCCTTCAGGTCCTTGTTTAATACACGCTCTCGCCTTTAAATATCGACCATGGCGTCGCGGCAGCAGAGCAGGCTGCCAGTTTCGTCGGCATCTGTTGTACTCGGTTTCGCTCTCGCCGCTCTCCTCGCGGGCCATGCAGGTAAGGAGCAGGTGTCATTGGCATGCAATTATCGGAGCCCGATCCAGGAAGCCTGAGGCCATTTCGGTTGCGTTGCTGCTCGCTCCATCCGCCGGCGCCCTAACGTGTCCATGGTCCGGCCCCACCCGCGACTGGCCCTCAGGTGCGCAATCGTGCGCCTGCACGAGCCCCTATACAGTGCAGGGTGGAGACTCGCTCTGGGCTATCGCCAACAAATGCCGCGGAGGCTTATCAGTTGACAGCATCGTGCGCGCGAATGGCATTTCCAATGCCAACTCGATTTGGGTAGGGCAGCGGCTCACCCTGCCCGGCTGCTCCAGCAGCGGTGGAAGCAGTGGCGGCAGCAGCGGTGGTAGCAGCAGCTCTGGTGAGTCCTATGCACGCACATGCAAGCATGCATCCAGTTCAATCAGCTCAATCAGCTTAGGTCTTGCGTTGTCCGCGGAATGTACGGACGCGTGCCACATGCGTCGTTGCGTGCTGCGCCCTTTGCGCGCGGGCTCAGGTGCAGGCGGTAAGACATGCCGACTTTACTACCCATCTGCACTCCACAGACAACACCCTGGCGGCGGTGGGGATGACGAAGAACCAATTCCGCTGCGTTTTCAACCCAAGTACCAACCGGGTGAGGCGCGCGGCGGCCACGGGTAATGACGGGGCAGTGGGTACGTGCGTGCGTGTGCAGCTAACCATGCGACACCCAGTCTCTAGGATGCAATCAAGGCTGACTTTGTTGCTTTGTGTGTCAAAATCACGCAGGACGTCTTGGGCCGCGCCAACACCGCTGCCATGATCGACAAGCACTGGACCCAATTCACCTCGGCCGCCTCGCAACTCAACTTCCGCTTTGGCAACCTGGACGAGGCTGCGGTGTTCTTTGGCATGGTTCGGCACGAGTACGGCGGGTACCTTGACGACATGCGGTAGGTGTGAGAAGCGATGGACATCGATGCTGGGGCGGGGCCGGGCTCACTCGGGACAGCAGGAAGCTAGGGAGTGACAACGGGGCGGCTTCGGGCCTGCCGGCACGGTCCAGGGACCACGTAGACCCAGCAGGAGTAGGGCATGTGCATGACCTGTTGCGGCTGTGCTTGGCTCCTTGCGTTCCTTTAGCAATTATGCAACAGCTGCATGTGCTGCTGGCCGCGCGTACCTGCCGCTGACTGTACTGCTGCCTCCCCGCCCCGGCCCCCCCTTCAAACATTGCTTTCCCCAGGGAGAACTGCGCTCGCCAGGGCGTCGCGTAAGTTGCGCACACGTACGCCGGAGGCATGTGATGCAAACATGGGAATAGGGGGACCAGGGGTTCTTTCCAGTAGTGCCGCTAGCTCGCTCGTCACCTCACTCGGCCGACACCGCCGCATACCTAGCTAGTTGGGATAACCCTCGCCCCCGACTGGTATTTACACCCACACCCCGTGCTCCCCGTGCGTGCAACAGCTGCAGGCAGTACGACACCTGCCGCCAGGGCGGAAACAACTACTACGGCCGGGGCCCGCTGCAGATCTGTGAGTAGTGCCAACCGCACGCCGCTTTCCCCGCACGCACATGCTGCGTGCACATGTGTGTTGGTTTCCAATGCAAACTGCGTGCGGCACTGGTGCCAGCCGCCAAGCAAGCACGTGTCATCTATCACGACCTCTATTCGTACTGTTAACGTGCCGCGCCTGCACCCACCCCATTGTGTATGTGACCCGCCCCCGAACACACACAGCACACTGCTACAACTACGAGGCGATGTCGCAGTACGTGGGGGTCAACCTGCGCTCCAACCCCAACGCCCTGCTGGACGCAAACAACAACCTGGGGTGGCGCGCTAGCATCGCCTTCTGGACCCGCCCCGAGTTCAACTGCCAGTGAGTTCATGCAGCTGGCCGGCGGCAGGAGCGAGTAGCTAGATGGACGGCGGGAGCGATGGGCCTTCTGGCCAAGCTGGCTGGCTGGCTGATACCCCGCTAACCCCGGCCCCTAGCGACACACCGGCCCCTACGCCCACGCACGCACATACAGCAGCACCGCCCCCATAGTCGCTCCCGCACACGCATGCAACGCGTTGGGCATGCAGCACACCGGTGCACGCTCGATGCAACGCCTGCCGCTAATGCATGCCGCACGCACCTGCAAATGCAGGGGCACGTGGGAGGCTGTCCGAGCCTTCCCAACCTGCCCGGCGGCAGCACGCGCTGGCAACATTGCTGCCGTGTCCCAGAGAATCAACGGCAAAGTTGAGTGCAACCAAAACCCCCGCCCCGCTAACCAAGATAACCGCGTGTCGTGGATTCAGAACGTGCGCACCAGCTGTTTCGGACTTCCCCGGCTCACGTCCAACCTGTACTGCTAGATGGATAGAGGTAGAATCCAGAGGTTGCAGGACATTGATTGCACCGGAGTGGAGGCCGGTGGACTGGGGTTTGAGGGTTTCGTTTTGCCTGAGAGAGACTGAGAGGTAGGATTTGCCTGCGCAATGCTATGATGACACTGATGCTATGTTCGCTGTCACGGACCGGCTAGGAGTCCGGCCCGGTGCGGCTAGGCTAGCTGTCGTAGTGCTTGCGAGTGAATGCGAAGCTGGGCGGCGGAAGCGTGCACATAAGCTAGAATGATTGGGGCCAGCCGCCATGACCCTGCGGCCGCCGCATCCACGTTAGTTGTGCACATGTACCTGCGGGTCCGTCTGCCGCACGTGGCAGATTCCAGCAATGGATGCATGCGTAGCTTAGGCCTCATCTGGTGCGCATTTGCGCGGATGGATGTGTCTCGCCCGAGAGTCTCACACGGCGGCTCGACTGCCGTAGCCGATCGGTCGAGGGTTGGGGTTTTGGTGATTGTTCGGGTACTGTTCGGGTACTTTCATGATGCTTTCTTCACTTTGGATTGGTGGTAGGCTGCGGGGGTGTGTGCGCCGCCAGAGACACCGGGGACCGTCAGAAGTACGGTAATGGCTGTGTAAGGAGAATCGTGGATGAGCTGCCGCCGCCGTTTGCGCCCGGCCTTCCGAACCCACCGGTGTGTAGTGATGGGCCCAGCAGCAGGGCTCAACACACATCCCACACGGCCACACCCCGCCATTGGCTCCAGCCACGCGCGCTACCGCCCGGAATGCAGGAAACACGGTTTGAGTTCACTGCTTTTGGCAGGGAAACTCCAGTTGGTGCAATAGTGCAACACACTCTGCACACATAACAGCGTCCCAAGCGACGCTATACTGCTGGCAGCACGTTCATTCGGCCAGCCATTGTTTTGTGCAACCAAAGGTGCAACCTCGATGCACGTGTTGTGGGGCCACTTACTTCGCGCAACGAAAGAGAGAGCCTGCCACGGCGCTGAGACGTATGAGAGGTTGGAGAGTGTGGGAAGAAGGCCGTGGCACATGAAGGAGGCCGCCTCGCTCTTCGCGACGTGACGCCAGCTATGTTGATCGGCTGCCATGCAGACTTCTGACTTCATGGATGTGACGGCCCGGCAACAGCGCAGCAGCCAAAAAAGTTTACATGGGTCGACCTCTCGACGTGAGTCAACCTCTGACCCGCCGTACCCGATGCACGTCCGCACAGTCGCCCGATGCACGTCCGCACGTCCGGCGCAAGTTGCACGCATGTAATAGTGCTGCCCAGCCGACACGCACCCAGCTTGTGGTGCGCAGCATAACACACACGGTTCATTATTTCGCGAGGCCGCAGCTCCACTTATGTCTGCGAGCCACGCACCCCCAACATCCATCATCCTGCCCCACGCACCGGTACCCCGCCCTACGACACAACGTTCCCGAACCGTAACACAAGCAAAGCACCTGGTCTTCGCGTACGCCTGCCGGTCGTCCAGGCCGGTCGGCCCCAAAGCTGCCTACTTCCTGTGCGCCTTGTGGCGGTGTCTCTTGTCAAGCCCCTTGCCCGCCAACCACACAGCAGCGAAACCCCGAAGCCGCTCCTTGCCGCCCGGCCATCCCTTGTAGACAGTCATGCCACCCTGACGGGGCTTCACCTCCACGCCACGTCCGCCCCCAGGTAAGACAGGCCCCACCAGGGCCTTCCAGATGCTCCCAAAGCCCGTCATGCGGCTGCCGCTGCCATGGGAAACCCTGTCCTTCCCTTGGTCCCCCTTGTGTTTGTTGCTGCTGCTGCCGCTGTGGCCGCCCATGCCTCCACCGCCGCCCATGCCGCCCATGCCGCCGCCCATGCCGCCGCCGCCGCCCATGCCTCCACCGCCGCCCATGCCGCCGCCGCCGCCCATGTTGCCGCCACCGCCCTTGCCACCATGGCCGGCCATGCCGCCGTCACCGCCGCTGCCGCCGCCACCGCCGCCGTGGTGACCACCCGTGCTGTTGCCGGTGCCGGTGCTGGTGCCGGCGGCGGTGCCGCTGCCCCCGCTGCCCCCGCTGCCGGTGCCACCGCCACTGGCGAGGCCACCTGTGCTGCAGCCAGGCAGGACCAGCTGCTGACCCACATAGATGAGGCTGGGGTCGGTGATGTGGTTGGCGGCGGCGATCGAGTCCACGGACAGGACTGCCTGGTCGCCTCCGCACTTTGTTGCAATCGCGTACATCGAGTCACCCGCCACAATTGTGTAGGGGCTCTTGCAGGCGCAGGCAATGTCTGCAAACCAGCATCGCCCAGTGAAGCGCGTGGAACAAACAGGGTTTCGATGAGTGATAGGCGAGAATAGGCGGCTGGAAATGTGCCGGGCAAGGGACGGGCCAGGCCGCCACACGCAGGTGGCGGTGATGGCCCCATGCGTGCGATCGATCTCGGTCGTCCGGGCGGTTTCCATCAGTGGGTGCACGCACCTTGAGTAGTGGCGCAACCCGGAAGCTTGAGCTGCTGACCCACATAGATGAGGCTGGGGTCGGTGATGCTGTTGGCGGCGGCGATCGAGTCCACGGACAGGCTGTCGCCGCCGTCGCCGCACTTGGTGGCGATTGCGTACAATGAGTCCCCCGGCGACACGGTGTAGGGGCTAGCACACGCGCAGGCGGCGGCTGTGGCGGGCAAGCGTGTGCACAGGTGATGAGTTACGGAAGGCGCGGGATTGGCGGGCCATGGCGGGTGGGGAGCGCAGGAACATGGCCCGTACAGGCCCGTACGCAGCACGAGATGTATGCACTAGCGAGGCTTGGCTCCGGCGGGGACTGACATGCAGCGCGAGGGGTTCATCCTGTGCCCATGCATGATGCACCCATGCCAGCTTCTGCACGTAACACACTGTGCCCATGTAAGTGAGCCGTTATCCAATGTGGAGCCCCGAATCACCTGTGCTGCAGCCTGGTATGACCAGCTTTTGCCCCACAAAAATGAGGCTGGGGTCCGTGATGCTGTTGGCGGCGGCGATCGACTCCACATCACCACCGCATTTCGTGCTAATGAGGTACAAATAGTCACCCGGGACCACCGTGTACGGGCTGGCGCAGGTGCAGGCGGCTGCGCGCAGCGGGGGAACAGTGGTGTCAGGGAATCCTGGAGGTAGGGGAGGTACGAACGTCCGACCTGCTGCTGCCAAACCCTCCCGACCTTGCAACCGTGCCAGTGGCAGTCGAGCTGCACCAACAAAAGCGCCTGTCCGAGAAGCGGCTTACCAGCGCGTGTTGCTTCAAAGAAGGCGACAGCGACCACGCACGCCAAGAGCGACGCGGCGAGTCGCATCAGTGTTGGCATGGCAGTTTGGCCACAACCTTCCCACTCAGTAGCCGGTTATTCGGCTCTTTGTCACCTGTGAGGCGTGGGGTAACGTTGCGACTAAGTTCAGGGCGCGGAAACCAGTCGCGCGGGTCCCTTCCGATGCCAGCAACTCCGCGCGTGGCTGCTGGCTGGGGATGAAGTGGAGATCGTAATTACAGATAGCATACTATTCAGTTGCATCACATAGCGCGTACTCACGCTGCTCAGGCTACAAGCACTGAGGTTTCCAACTCGTGCGAGCGCTGCGCTACTTGAGGTAATATAAAATCAACTAAGTCGTCAACCACTTCAATGTTTACTTCAGATGGGCGCGATGACCGCAGACCGCACGAGAAATTCGAGGGCCGTACTGTACTTCAAGTTCAGAAAGCTGCTCCTGTCGCAGTCAACTGCGTTTCAAGCGATAGGGGCCCCGAAGCTTTGTGAGCTGCAGCTGATACGCCAGGGGCTACCTGGTGGGCGCCAGATCATGCGACATGGCCAGTAAGAACCCCGTGACATTGGCCCCGCGGACGTGGCCAGGGCACACTTCGGTCTGCTTCACGAATGTACGCGTGTTCAACCTGTGATACATCCCTGGATACGTGTGCAGCGGCTGTGCGAGGCCCCGGCAGCCAACTGGGGAATTGCCATCCACTGGGCCAGCTGTTGGGCCAGAGCTATCTGCACATAGGCTAGCGCAGCTCAACGTCACGGTGTGATCGATGTTTCTCCGGATGTCCAAGACAGCTATGGTCAGGACTACGGATCAACGGTTGCCAGCATAAATCCAGCATGCGTGACACAGCCATCCCACGATGGACCCTCGACCCCGAGAACCTGCAGAGACTTCCGCACAGCGTATGCATGCGCCCACAATACCAAGATCTGGGAGCCCAAAGGCGCGAGGCGATGTCGGGAGGCGAGCGCCCGGCGAAGCGAGACCCTGCGGGCTGTGCTCCGAGCTTGGGTTTGACACGCTCAGGTCGTCGGTCGCACGCACGAGCGCCAGCGAGCCGGTTATAGGGAAGCATAAGAAGCAGTGGAATTACGCATTGCACTTGACAGCCAACGAAACCGGCGAATCTGGGTCAGGCTACATCAGCACGCTTGCAGAGGTGCTAATCCACAGTCCTTTGCCTGTTCTGATTATTCAAGCTTGTTCCTCGACTCATAAATATAAGCTGCTTTGGAGCGAGGAGCCTTGCAGTGTGCTCTTACTCCTGGTTCGGCCATCGTTAGATTTTACTTTTAGTATTATCAGAAAAGCTTTCTGGGTTGACCGCTGTCCAAGTAGATCCACAAACTCTTGACTGGTCGCGCTAGTCACCATGCAAACTGCGCTTCGCGGCCATTCTGCCGCCGCTCGCGGTGCCTGCAACCGGAATGCTGTTGCACCAGTTGCTTCCGTGCACCTGCGTGGGCAGTATGCGCCCTTCAGCGGGGCCCAGGTGAGACGGCTTCCCGACCCTTCTGGACCGCACCTGGGGACAGAGGGAGTCCGGAACCCCTGCCAACGGGGGGCATACGCAGTCGGGAGTGGTCAGGGCACACGTCAAGCCTTGCAGGGGCTCTGGCGGATCGGTGGGGAAAGGGGTTGAAAGCATCTTGGGGAGGGAGGGTGGTTGGGGGTCTGCTGTTCGTGGGGGCGTCGGTGCGCGGACGCAGGAGGCGAGCGAGGAGACAGCGTGGGCTCCGTGCCGAGTTGTGTGCCTGGCGCATCCTTACCTATGCTGTGACGTTAAGGTCGGGGAGAAGTGCGGGGTGGGTGGCAGGCGTTCATATTCACGACGTGTGTGTTTTGCACGGGCTTATGGGTGACGCAGACCACCGCGCCGCCCCGTGCCGCCCCGTGCAAGCCCCTGTGCTGGGATGGCGGCCTGACTTCGCGTTTAGCTGCCCTTGCGCCGTGCGCCCCAGATCGACCGACGCATCCGCCTTACCCATTCCGCTTCTGTCGCCCTGTGACACCTCTACCCCGGTCCCCCCGCTGCGCGCTCACCGCTGCCGACTCCCGCCCTCCCGCCTCCCACCCACCCCCCAGGCCGCGCCCCGCCAGGCCGCCTCCGCCTGCCCCCAGGCTCGCGCCAGTCGCCGCCAGCAGCGCCGCGGCGGGCTGGTTATCCGCGCGGCCATGTTCGACAGCCTCAGCCGCAGCATCGAGAAGGCGCAGCGACTGATCGGTGAGGGCCGGGATGTGGCAGGACGGGGGGTGGGGGTGCAAAGAGGTTTGGAAAAGCGGTACAGGATGCACTGAATACTGCAGACGAAGTCGTTACCGAAGTGAGCGGCCGTCCGGACGGCCGCGCTCCAGCTCGCTGTGCCTCCGTGAAGATGATAGTGGGGAGGAGGGGTGGGGGGGGGCGGAATCGCCGCCCATCGACGTTTTGCTGTCACAATGTGAAGTGCCGATGTCGGGGGGAGGGGGGCGGGCGAGCCTGCGGCCGCTCGAGGGTGGTGGCTCGGGGTTTGGAGGGCAGGGCCAGGCGCGGTGGCGGGCAGGGAAGCTCGTGCTTGGGATCCGGCGGCGGCGCTGGGGAGGCTGGAAGAGCCGTGGGCGGTCACGGGGCGGCTGCCTTCAAGGCACCTGCGCGACGGGCTGGCGGGGCTTGTTTCTGGAGATGAGCTGTACCGAGGGGCCAGGCCCATCCAGGAGCGCAGCGCTACACTAGGGCGCATGCTGGTATGCTGTCCGGTTGCCCCCAAGCCGCCTGAGCCCTGTCGCGGCTGGCGCGACGCCCCGCATTCGCCCAAGCGTACTGTAAACGCATGGTGCTGTTGCTCCGCTGTCTCTCGCGCTGCGCGGCCTCCTCGTTCACCCCAATAACACTGTACCAAGCCCCGCTCCCCTCGCACACCCCCACAGGCAAGAGCGGCACGCTGACGGCTGAGAACATGAAGGAGCCGCTCAAGGAGGTGGGAGGGGAGGCTGGCTGGGGGCTGGGTGGGGGGAGGGGCGGAGTGGGGGATTGCAAGGATTGTAGGAGGGATGGGGCAGGGGGGGGCTGGATGGGGGCGCTTGGGCTGGGTGGATGGGTGGGTGGGTGGGGGCTGGGTGGGTGGGCGGAGGGGAGGGGTGTTGGGTGGGGCTGGGTGGGAGCGCTGGCGCTGGGTGCGTGTGCATATGCGTGTATGGGCACAGCTGTCTGTATGTGGGATCGATGTGTGATGCGGTATGCGACGAGGCGGAGAGAGAGCTGACGAGGCGAGAGCAGCAGGGGAAAAGGATGTGTGGATCGAGCCTGGCAAGGGCCGAAGTCTAGGCACGCAGCCGGGACGCCACACGGCATCCACTCCAGGAATACCAGGCATGCCTCCTGTCCGGCCGCCACCTGCCCCGGACCAGCTCACCTGCTCACCACCAGCTCCAACCACAACACAACACAGTACAACACAACACAACACAACACAACACAACACAACACAACACAACACAAAACAAAACAAAACAGCACAAAACAGCACAAAACAGCACAAAACACCACGCGCACGCCTCCTCCTCACTCAACCTCCTCATTCAACCTCCTCCTCCCCCAGGTCCGGCGCGCGCTGCTGGAGGCCGACGTGTCGCTGCCGGTGGTGCGCCGCTTCATCAAGAAGGTGGAGGAGCGCGCGCTAGGCACCAAGGTACGGTGCGGTGTGCGCTAATGCGCAGCAGCAGCAGGGCGAAAGCGGTTGGGGAGAGGGCACGTGTGTGTATTACACGCGTGTCGGGGTCTGGAGGAAAGGAAAGGAGGTTATGACAGGTGTGAGCAAGGATTGTTAGAGAGCAGTGAGGGTAAGGGGCCAACGAGGAGCAAATGTTGAATGCGTTGGGGTCCCTCTTCAGGTCTTAGGTTGCCCCTCGCTCTCTGGCCCGTTCCCTCTCTCGCCAACTCACATTCACGCTCACGCCTCGCCGCTGCCCCACCCCCTGATCTGCTGCAACCTGTCATCATCATCTCATCTCTTAATTAATCATGCATGAAACCCCCCACCCCCCGCCCCCCAACCCCTCCTGCCCGCCAGGTGCTGGAGGGCGTGACGCCGGACGTGCAGTTCATCAAGACCGTCAGCAACGAGTTGATTGACCTCATGGGCGGCGGCACGGGCGCCAAGGACCTGGAGCCGGGCTTCCCGCAGATCATCCTCATGGCGGGCCTGCAGGTGCGGAGGGGGGGGGCGTGCGCGTGCGCGTGTGTGTTTGTGTGTGTGCGTGCGTGTTAACGACAGCAATAGCAGGACGGACAAAGCAGCCGCCAAACGCGCGCAGTTACGTACCAATACCTACGCTGGTTACCGAGCTCCGCGTCGGCGATGTTGCCCTCGTTGTCTACCTTTGTATACTCACCCGCATATATCGCCTGGAACCCCCTACCCGGGCGTTTGGCATCCAGCCTCGTCCCCGAGGTGCACCTGTGTGCGTGTGTGTGTGTGTGCTAAAAAGACAACAACCAAACGGACGGGGCAGGTCTGTGGTCAACGCAGGCCCTAAACCCCTAAACCCCCATCCCGAGACGCAGTCTTCAGTGCATCCTGTACCGCATTTCCAACCATCTTTGCAACCACCCCAAACCGCCCCAAACCCGCCACACCCGCCCCCACACCCGCGCCCCCCACAGGGCGTGGGCAAGACCACGGCGGCGGGCAAGCTGGCGCTGTACCTTAAGAAGGCCAAGAAGAGCTGCCTGCTGGTGGCCACGGACGTGTACCGCCCCGCCGCCATCGACCAGCTGGTCAAGCTGGGCGCCGCCATCGACGTGCCCGTGTTCGAGATGGGCACCGACGTGAGGCGGGGAGGGCCGGGTGGGGAGGCGGGGCGGTGGGGGGACGGGCCGGGGGGTTGTGAATACCAGCCCAAGCTATGGGGGTCCGGGGCGGTGGCAGTCGGGGGGTTACTGTGAACCAATCCCAAGAGGAAACAGACGCGCTGCAAGGTGTTCGGGGGGGGGCGGTGGGGGGGCCCGTGCGGTTCGTGTGTATTTGGGTCAGGGGACCGCGGCCGCGGCCGTAGCTGGTGCTGGGGGGGCCTTTTGGGTAAAGCGGTGTGCGTGTTGGAGCGCACAACGAACAAACAACCACTTGGCAGTGCATGCGCGTGCGCGCGCACCGTTGCGTCGTGGACCCAGCGGCGCTGGAGCGCCTCACGCCCCCCTGACCCCTCGCCGCTCTCCCAGACGCACTTGCAACCCACCCACCCACCCAGCTGCGCGCGCGCCCGCATGCAAAGGCTGTCTGCCCCCCACCCGCTTTCCCATATATTTGCATCCCCCCCCCCTCCCGCGCAGGTGAGCCCCGTGGAGATCGCCAAGCGGGGCGTGGAGGAGGCGCGGCGGCTGGGCGTGGACGCGGTCATTGTGGACACCGCCGGCCGCCTGCAGGTCAGTCAGCGGGGGGGGGGGCGTACCGATGACCGGTAGCACCTGCTTTTGGGGGGGGTAGGGGGCAGCCCTTGGGGGCGTGGGTGGAAGGGCGCGGGGGGGTGGGGGGCCCGGCGGCGGCATGGGAATGAATGAACGATCCACAAACACGCATCTCCCTCTCCCGTCCCGAATCCCCAAAACCCAAGCCCCATACCTTGCAACTCAACGCCCCCGGTAACACCAAGGCTGCTCTGTTCCAATGCGCTGTCAAGGTTCTCTAATCATGAATCCCTTGAACCCCGCCTCCACCCCCCTGAACCTCACCTGCAACCCCCCTGCACCACAACCCCCCGACCGCCAGGTGGACGAGGACATGATGGCGGAGCTGCGCGACGTCAAGGCCGCGGTGCGCCCCTCCGACACGCTGCTGGTGGTGGACGCCATGACGGGCCAGGAGGCGGCCAACCTGGTGCGTGTGTGGGGGGGTGGGTGGGGTGGGGGTGGGGTGTGTGTGGCGAAGGGGCGCGTGGAGGGTGGGGTGCGGGGGGGAGGGGCTGGCGGGCCTACCGCATTCCAGACCCGAAACAACAAGGTGGAAGGGGGGAGGTTATCGATACCAAGCCAAGCGCGGAGGTGGTGGCAGGCAGGTGTGGTCGCAACCCAGTCGGGCTCAGGTTGCGCCGTGCAGTCACAAAGCCCCCACCTGTGAAGCGACACCAACGCGCCCCCCCCCTGACGCCCTCCCCCTCGTCCCCCCACTTCGCCCCCTCGCCCAGGTCCGCGCCTTCAACCAGGCAGTGGACATCAGCGGTGCGTCACCAGCGTCCAGTGCGGGGGATCTGTGGTTGTGTGTGACCGTACCGTACGTGCGGTGGGGGTCGCGCGCTCGCCCGCCTCCTGCGCCTACACCTACGCCTTCTGCAACCTGGCAGTAGGGGTTGTTTAGGGTCGGGCCCATCCCCACCCCTGCTACACATCTCTTCCCAGCCTTGTAACCCACCCACGTTTCGTATTTTTCAACTTCCCGATCTTGCACCCACCCCTCCCGCCCCAGGCGCCATCCTGACCAAGATGGACGGCGACAGCCGCGGCGGCGCGGCGCTGAGTGTGCGCGAGGTGTCGGGCAAGCCCATCAAGTTCGTGGGTGAGTGCGGCAGCGCTGACCGCGCACAGGGAGCGTCAGAGCGTGCGACTGGGGCCGGCGTGGAAAGCCCTTTGCCGCGCGTGTTTAGGAGGATGAGCAAGGCGAGCGCAAGGTCCATGGATCGGGTTGGGGCCCTGTATGGGTCCAACCTTACCCCGTGCCCAACTCACCTCGCCTCAACTCCGCTCACCCCACTCACGCGCCACCCACCCACCCACCCAAACACAAAGGCGTGGGAGAGAAGATGGAGGCGCTGGAGCCTTTCTACCCCGAGCGCATGGCCAGCCGCATCCTGGGCATGGGCGACGTGCTTACGCTGTACGAGAAGGCGGAGGCGGCCATCAAGGTGGGGGGGGGGCGGGCTTGGGGGGCACATGTGTATGACGCATGCACATACAATATTCACGCGCAGTCATCACCCACGCCGTCCTTTACCTTCACTCCCCACCCGCTATAACCAACCCAACCCAACCCGACCCCACCCAACCTGACCCAATCCATACCCGACGCAACCCCAATTCCCCAACCCAAACCCAAACCCGAACCCCACAGGAGGAGGACGCGCAGAAGACCATGGAGCGCCTGATGGAGGAGAAGTTCGACTTCAACGACTTCCTGGACCAGGTGGGCGGTTGGGGCGGTTGGGAAAGCGGTTGGGGGGCGGTTGGGGGGGCTGGTGGCGGTTGATAGCGGTTGGAGCGGTGGAGGCGGCTGGTAGCGGTAGGAGCGGTTGGGGTGGGTTGGTACTGGCATGGCAGGGAGTTCGGCTGCGCGATTGGAAGGTGGAAGGCTGGCTGGCTGGCTGTGGAAGGGCTGAGCCAATGCCGGGGCAGTGCCGTTCTATGTGTAGGGAGGGAGCGGATGCCCGACACGACACGACACGACGCACCCGGTTCTACTGCCTGCCTCCGCTGCCTGCAAGTGCACGCCTAAAACGCCCCAGACGCTCTTCACCCACCCACCTCCGCTGCGCTCTTGTGTCCGTGTCGCCCCTGCAAACCCACCGGCTGTCCACCTCGCACCGATTCCCGTCTTGGTGGTTCACCTTGGTGTTGAACAAAATCCCTCACCCGCTCCCACCTCCTACACCCCCCCCCAGTGGAAGGCCATGAACAACATGGGCGGCCTGCAGATGCTCAAGATGATGCCCGGATTCAACAAGGTGCGCGCGGGCCGGGGCCGGGGGCTATTTCTGCTAGGGAGATAATGGGGTTAGGGGGCCTGCAAAATGGCGTTCTGCGTTCCACTGCATTACGTGCGCTTGCCAGCTCGCTTGCCGCCGCGGTGGTAATGCTCCACCCGTTCTCTCCCTTGCCCCACCCTGTGTCAAACATGCGCACCGCCACAAACACACACAATATCGTACACACACATGTACACACGCGGCCCGGCCGCGCAGATCACGGAGAAGCAGCTGTACGAGGCGGAGAAGCAGTTCGGCGTGTACGAGGCCATCATCGGGGCCATGGACGAGGAGGTGGGGTTGCGGAGGGGGGGAGGGGAGAGGTTGGGTGGGTGGGTGGGTGGGTGGGTGGGTGGGTGGGTGGGTGGGTGGGTGGGTGGGTGGGTGGGTGGGTGGGTGGGTGGGTGGGTGGGTGGGTGGGTGGGTGGGTGGGTGGGGTTAACTCTGAACCAGCCGGGAAGGGGGCTGGGGTAGTCATTTCCAATGTGGGGTGGGGGTGAGGAGGGCGGAGCAAGTGGAGCGAGTGTACCAGCCTGCACACAGCCCGTGCACGCGCTTGCGTCTTCACACAACACATCTTACACACCCAACCGGCCAAACTCGCTACTCCCCCAACACGACACACACGCCCCCCTCCCCCACTCCCCCCCCCGCAGGAGCGCGCCAACCCCGAGGTGCTCATCAAGAACCTGGCGCGGCGGCGGCGCGTGGCGCAGGACTCGGGTGGGTGCCGGGGGGGGGTGAGGGGGTGGCCGGGGGAATTGGGGGGATTACGAGGTAAGCGTGAGCGACCAGGAAACCCGAAAGTTGTCTGTTCGAGGACTGAGTTTTGGGGGAGGGGCGGGTGGCTGGGGCGGGTGGCTGCATGGATCGGCCAGGGGCAGGCCCTGGGCACGTGATACTCCCCGCCGCGGCCACGGTGGTGGTGGTGGTGGTGGTGGTCGGCCACACGCCCGTGCGCCGCCGCCCTGCCAAGTTTAGGTTGGTTTAGCTTGGTGTAGCTTGGGCTGGTATTCATAACCCCCTCCCCACCCCCACCCCCACGCCTGCTGTCTACGCCACTTCTATGTATCATCTTTGCAACCCCCACCCCGCGCACAGGCAAGACGGAGGCTGAGGTGACCAAACTCATGGCCGCGTACACCTCGGTGAGGCGGGGGAAGGCATGGGGGCTACAGGGGGAGGGGGGTTCGGTGAGGCTGAGGAAGGCAGGAGGGCTACAGGAGGGGCTACAGGAACCGGCAGCGTCATCCGCTCCCCAATCAAGGCAGTCCACCCCACTCCATCGCGAACGGGGTCCTATGCCCACGTGTGTTACCGCCCTTTCACACCCATCCACCTCTTCACGTTGCAATTTGCAACCCTCCGCCTGCACCACCCCACGCCTGCATCACCCGCCGCCTGCACCACCCCACGCCTGCACCACCCCACGTTAACTCCACCCCGCCCGCTACCCACAAACGCCACCCACACGCGCTTGCACCTGCAGATGAAGGCGCAGGTGGGCGGCATGTCCAAGCTGCTCAAGCTGCAGAAGGCGGGCGCAGACCCGCAGAAGGCCAACAAGCTGCTGCAGGTGCGGGGCGGCGGGTGCGCGGGTGCGGGTGCGCGGGTGCAGGTGCCGGGGGCCGGGGGCCGGGGTTGGAAAGGCCATCCCAAGCTACATCATCCTAGCTAGACATGGGGAAGGGGGGCGGGGCGGGACAGCGCTGGCGGCGCTAGGCCATGGCTCGAAACCGTGAAACTGCACACGCATGAGATGAGGAAGCGACGCGTGCTGTCTTGCCGTATTGCTTCCTCGCGCATGCGATCACACGCGCGACGAAGCCCAAACCCGACATTCCGTTTCCGACGCGTGCTATCTTGCCTCTGGAGCATGCGTATGACGAAGCCCACGCCCTCTTCAGTGCCCACTGCACCGTTTTTCCAATAATCCTTGCACATTCCATTCACACTCTTGCAGGAGCTGGTGGCGAGCGCGGGCAAGAAGGTGGCGCCTGGCAAGGTGCGGGGCGAGGGACGAGGGGCTCGCGACCTCGCGTGCTGGCAAAGGTTCACAACCGCACATCTTACCCCTGCGCCCGACCACGTTGCCTTGTTGGTGAGCGCACCCCATTCATGCTCGCCGCGCGCAGGTCCGGCGGAAGAAGGAGAAGGAGCCGATCAGCAAGGCGCGCGGCTTCGGCTCGCCGTCCAAGTAGACTGCCGCGGGGCTTAATAGGGCGAGGCAGGACTGCTCGCTGTGCGGGCGTTCACGCGGGGTGGCGGGCGCTACTTGATGTCGGCTGCGCTGGCTGGCTGAGAGGCCGCCGGTGTGCTGTACGTGGAAGTGAAGGTGGTTGCAATCAAGGAAGCGCATGAGCGGGAACTCGGGAGGGGGACAGTGGGGAATACCAGCCCAGACTATGGCGGCACAGGTCTGGTGCATTGCTTGGGTGCAGCCGAGGATGCAGCGGTGCGGCTGTACGTCGAATGCGAGGCGTGGAAGATTGGACAGGCGTGGAGGGATAGCACGCGGGTGCACTGGGCCTAAGAGGCGGGCGATGGGCGCGGCGACACGGGACTCAGGTAGAGGTGGTGCGGGCCACGTGGATGGGCATGGGGCAAGGTGCTCACGAGAGGGGTAGGTAGGCGATGGATGGGGCGACCGGGCATCATGTAACACCTAATATTATATTGTTGTTCACATTGTGCATTATTTGCGCGATCTACTGTCGCTAACATGCAACATTTGGCCTTTGGCGCGCAATACCCAGGTGGCTTCGGCCAAGCGCCAGGCCCTGCCTTTGCCTTTGGCCAAGCGCCAGGCCAAGCGCAACCCTCGGGGGTCGACGGAACCGACGAACATCATCAGTGTGGACCAATGGAAACTGTAAAATACTCGTTTGAGGTCAGCGCCGTTGATGTCCGTGGCATTGACACACAAAATGAACTCGCATTTTGCCTCCGCAGTGGCAACTCGACAGGTTCAACATGAACGGTAGGCACATCTCGCCAGAATTTCATCTGGGAGGCTTTCCATGGTGCGTCCAGGGTTACGCACCGTGCGGCTGGGGCTGGCCTTTCCCCTGCCGCCCTCCCGCTTTGTCTGCCAGCCCGTGCTGTGCGTCACCCATGATTACATTACATCAGATGCTGATGTGCTAGTCCCATTTAAATGCAAGCATTGATGGTTTCTGTGCACAGGACGTTGGAGGTGAGCCCTCACCAGGACTTGCAAGGGCAGCAGGCCATCACCCTGAACGCCGGGAAGCCGTTCCTGCACAAACTGCCGCCGGCCAAATTCTGGGTGACTGTCAAGCACTGGAAAGACTTCTCCAAAGACAAGAAGATTGCGTGTGAGTGGTCTCTCCCTGCTGCGCGCTGATGCGGGTGTCGTATGGCGGGGTCTATCTGCCCGTTAACCTCCTGTGACCACCGTTCGTTGTTCCCATGTGTGCAAATCTTGTTGGCCTCGGCAGCAGGTGAATCGTGGAAAACCTTTAACAGAACCACGCCAGCTTGGAGTTCTGATACTACGATCCCGCAGGACGAGCTCACGTCCAGCACGGGCCTTTGCAGTCGCACTGGCGCTCTGCTGCTGCTGTTGGAGCTAGAGTTGCAGCTGGCGGGATCGGGCGGCAGCAGCGGCAGCAGCGGCGGTAGGGCAACGTACCCGGCGGCCATGAAGAGCAATGCAGCGGCCAACGACGTCTGCAATGACCTGCTGGCCCTGCTAGACAACGCCGGGCCCACCTCCGACTACGCAATTGTGGCGACAGCCCCTCACGCCTCCGCCGCTGCCGCCGCCTCCGCCGCCGCCGCCGCCGCCGCCGCCGCCGCCGCCGCCGCCGCCGCCGCCGCCGCCGCCGCCACCGCCACTGCCGACGTCAAGGCGGCTGCGGCGGCTGCCGCTGCTGCTGCCGCAGGCGGCAGCAGCGGTGCGGCGGCTGCATTGGAAGTTGTGGGAACAACCCGCCGCTTCTCCGTGCACCGGGCCATCCTGGTCGCGCGCTGCCCCTACTTCGCCACGGAGTCGGCCACGGACGTGGGTGCCGGCGGCGCTAGCGGCGCGGCGGAGACCAACGTGCGCGAGCACCACATGAAGGTCTGTGCGCTATCCTTTATATCACATGCGCTTTCCAACACATGGAGTTAGCTAGGAGGAGGGCTAGTGGGTTACGCAGTGCTGGGCGGGAGGCAGCAGTGACATGTCCTCAGGCGGGGCAGCAGGACGATCTCCACGGCGGTGTTCGTGGCTCGGTGGCTGGTGCCGCGCCTTGCTCAGCTCGATTCCCTTGTCTTGCGACTGCCCTAACTCCACTTCTGATACTGATACCGCGGGCTGCGATGCCATGCGCACATCCAAAACGTGCAGGACACGGACCCGGACGCGCTGGCGGCGCTGCTGAGGTTCATCTACGGCGGCCAGCTCACCGTCTCGACGCGGGAGCAGGCGCGCAGCTGCCTGGCGCTCGCAGGCAAGCTGCTGCTGCTCAAAGCCGTGGTGCTGCTGCGCGAGCACTTGCTGGCGACGCGCTCCTGCGCCCACATCATAGACGACCTGATTTGGGTCGCGGGGCTGGACGGGCACGGGGAGCTGCTGACGGGGCTGGTGGATTTCTTCGCAGAGTTGGAGTCGGACATTCCCGAGGACGGGCTGCAGGCGCTGGCGGCGGCGCACCCGGCGCTCATGGCGCAGCTGTTCACGGCGCGGGTGCGCGCGGCCAAGCGCCTGCGGTCGGCTTGAGGAGGGTGCGTGTCGGCCGCCGTGCTTGGGCCCTCCAGGTGTGGGGCGGGTGCATGGATGACATTTGCGGGAGAGCGCGCGGGGGGCAGGCCGTGGCGCTGGCGTGATCAGGTGCCTGCCCAACCGCACACGTTCTGTAGATCTTGGGAGAATCCACGCAAGCAAACATCCTAGAATTATTTGCTGTTTGTTTCGTTACAAGCTTTGTTGTGAAGGGCCCGGAAACGCATTTCGTTGGCGTGAATTGAGGCAGCGCGCGCCGGTGACGCTGGACGCATGGCCAAGGTGGTCCCGGCGAAAGGCGGTGTTCGTGAGCCGAACAAAACGTGCCGTGGTACAGTAGCCGGACCGGATCGTGGCGCAGGCCGGCAGTTGTTAGGCTCTGTGGTGCTGTCAAAGTAGCATGTGCGGATCTAGATGAGATTGGGGCACAGCTTGAAGGGCGGCTGCATGCAGGTGGCGCCTCAGCTGGCAGCACTGCGCGCCAAGCAATTTTTTTAAAAAAAAATTAAAAGCAATTAGCTGTGTGTTGCTGATGTGCCGTTCGACTGCTGCCGGAGTGTCAGCGGCTGGTGTGCATGCCGCGGGCGCTTTGATATGGACTCGGAAGTGGTTGTATTAAGAACTAAATACGCATGCGCGTGCTGCGGTGATGGCTCTGCTGCCACGCGAGGTGTGCGCTGCGGGCATGGTGGATGGGGACGGCACCGGTTTGGGGACATGGCGATGCCTGGGAGTCCGGTCTGGGACTCTTGGAGCTTGGCCCGAAGAGCTGCTGCCGGGGCTGGACCAGCCGGTGTGTTAAACAATACGGACCAACCAGCCGGTGTCTACCGGTGTGTGCGTCTTGCTGCTCACTCTGCGTTAGGCTTCGGTGGCTGCTGCCGGCTGTTGGGGTAGCTGTTTACACAGCGCCGATCGATGGCACGTTGGCTTGAAGGGATGAGTATTGCGTGCCCGACGGTTTGCGTGAGCTACTATGGCATGAGGTAAGAGTCCATGTTGCATGGGGCGAGGCAGGGGCGGCAGGAGGGCGATTCTGCGGCGACGGGAGGGCGCTTGCGCGCGCGGCGCGCCCCAGCAACGGCGGCGGTTGGAGGAGGAGCACGACAGGACGGCAGGGATGCTCGTGGAGCAGTGCGGTCCGAGTGGAGGGGTATGTTGCGCACCGCAAAGTCACACGCTGCTGCGGTACACGCTACGGGTCGGCGGTACACGCTGCGCACCACCGCGCAAGGCTCTAGAACTCGTTGCAGGGTCAGGCAGATGGGGCCCGGTGGCCGACAGGTGAGCCCCTGCTTTCTCCCCTTGGTTTCTGTCCCGGCGCCGGTCCCCCGCCCCCACTGCACATGACAATACAGCCTTCGCCGTGCCAACAGAGTGCTTACCGGACACGCCCCGTAGTCCGTCTGGGGGACCGCAGTGAGGCAGAAAAGTTGCGCGGGAAACGCACGGGGGGGGGGGGGGCGCAATCCGGTGAAATTGGATCCAACGTCTGAAGCGGATTGCGCCACTTGATCATCCTAGTGATGGCTTTAGTGCGCATTTGCACATTCGTATATTACACATTCAGGTGCGCAATGGCTTTGAGTTTATCACAAGCAACCGCGCAGGCCCGCGCAAAGTATTCGCACGAGGTGCGTTTGTATCTTATGCATGAAGTTATCCATGGAGCCATTGTTGTTTTCGCTAGCCTAAATGACACGCGTCAGGATATGGCACATAAGTTTGCATGTTTTATGCGAACGCAGTGGCTGCTCAAGGACTTTGACAAGCTCAAAGACAAGCAGACGTCGCCGTCATTCAGGCTTGGAGGGTTCTCTTGGTAAGGGGGAAAGACCGAAACGCGCCGCGTGCGCGTGTTCCCGGGTCCGGGGCCGCCCGGCTGATGCGCGGGCTTCTGTGCTCGCGCCTTCGTCGCGGAAATGTGGGATCAAACAGGCTCCTGACCCTGACACCTGCCCCTACCTGCCTGCCCCGACTCTGACTCCTGCCCCTGGCTGTGGCGTACGTCCGGAATCAGTTGAGCTGCAGTCCCGGCCCAGCAGACCGCCACCTAAGAACGAAGTGCTTGCACCTGTTGCCTGTGCTGCCACGGCGGCTCTACAGGCGCCTGATCGTGCAGCCTCACCAGCGCATTTCGTACTCGACGTACGTGTCTGTGTTCCTGCAACTCGATGACGTGGCGAACGCCAAACCGCCGCCAGTCCTGTTCAAGGCCATCGTGAGGAACTGGAAGGACTCCACGAAGGACGTTATCGTGGGAGGTGGGTGCACTCGACGGATGCTGGGCTTTCTGGTGCTGCGTGCGTGACTTCATGCAAGCTGGTGCCTGACAAGGCATTGTGCGCCGGCCCCTCCCCCTCAGCTATGGCGCGTGCACAGCACTCCAAGCGGCTATATGCCGTTTGCTGGCGTTTAACAGCCGCGGGACATTAAATGATGGACCCCACACGCGCCGCATGCGAACAATGTCACAACATGCCATGTGGTGGCTTGCAGGGAACGCGCCCTTCACTTTCACTGGTGGCAAGCGACTGAAGCAAGAGTTGGGCTACAGCCAGGTGCTCGACCGCATGCAGCTGTACTTCACGGGCTTCCTGCGCAGCGATGGGGCCCTCATGATGCGGGCGGAGCTGGAGCTGATGCCGGCGCCAGACGCCGGCAGCGGCAGCAGCAGCAGCGCCAACTGTGCGTACCCGGCACACCTGAAGAGCTGCTTTGTGAATGACATTGGCAGCGATCTGCTGGCGCTGTTCACCAACCCCGGAGCGACCGCTGACCTTACCCTCGTCGTGACGCTGCCGGGCGCCAGCACGGGCGCGGGCCCAAGCAGCGGCAGCGCAGTTGTCGTGAAGGCGGAGAAGGAAGAGGAGGAGGCGCAGGGGGGAAAGCGGAAGAAGCGCAAAGGCGGCGCCGTGGGCGGCGGCGCCAACGCCGCTGCAGCGGTGGCCGTTGGAAACAACAGCGGCCGCCGCTTCTCCGTGCACCGCGCCATCCTGGCCGCGCGCTGCCCCTACTTCGCCACGCACTTCGCCAGCGGGATGGGTGACAGCAACACGTGCGAGCTGCACATGCCGGACACAGACCCGGAATGCGTTGTGGAGCTGCTGCGGTTCGTGTACAGCGAGCAGATGCAGATCGTGTGCCGTGAGCATGCGCGCGGCTGCCTGGCGCTGGCGGACCGGCTGTTGCTGCCCAAGGCGGTGGCGCTGGTGCGCGAGCACCTGCTGACGACCCTGTCGGCGGCCTCGATCATGGCGGACCTCATGTGGGCGGCGGGGCTGGCAGAGGGGCCGGGGCAGGTGGAGCTGATGACGGGGCTGGTGGATTTCTTCGCCGAGTTGGAGGCGGACATCCCCGAGGAGGGGCTGCAGGCGCTGGCGGCGGCGCACCCGGCGCTCATGGCGCAGCTGTTCACGGCGCGGGTGCGTGCGGCCAAGCGCTCTTGCACTTGAGGTAGGACCGCTCTAGGATAGCAGGGCGCTGCGGCTGAGCAGCCCGGTTGAGGATGGCTTGGCGCGGGTGTCAGCTAGCGCAAGGCTGCAGTGTAGCAGTGGGCAGCAGTGCTGTAGTGCTGTGGGCGTCTTTGTGCACGTATGTACGCCGGCTTGCGCGCATGCAGGGGGCAATGTGTACGGTATGCTGCAGGGACACCACGGTGATGCCTGGCATTGGCATACATGCGAGTACGTACGGCAGCGCACAGCAAGTGGAGTCTTGTCGCACCGGCGCAGCTGTTTGGCTGTGCTGTCGCGTAGGATTAGACGGATGACGGAATGAATCGAGGCTGGAGACAGGACTGGGTTGGGACTTCAGTACCCGAGCGAGGTGGGGCGCTGCAGTGAGCAGGTCGGGTGCGTGCACGCCGGCAGAGGGCAAGGCTGGTGCAGTCCTGAGAAAGTCTGACGCTGGCATGAAATTGGAGTATCGGACTGGCGCCACTGGACTCTGTTGGTCGGGTCGGGCCCACTTTGGATCGAAGCAGGATCCAACATGGTATTTACCCTCAAATGCCGGTCGTGGTCTGCACTCGCATGTGCTTTTAAATTGTCGATATTGTATTGAAAGAATTGAACCCCCCTCCCGCGCACTCTGCGATTGTTTGGATAAGAGCAGCTCTCAGCCGCGCGGAATCGTTGTGAAATGGGACACGTCACTTACTCTCATGAGGTAATCTATTATCAATCACTTCCTTGGCGGACGCTGCGGTGAAGCCCGCAAATCGACCCGACAATTTCCCGCGCAGTGGCGTCTGAAGGATTTCACTATGCTCCCTCCCGATGTAAAGACTCCGGAATTCGTGCTGGGCGGATATACCTGGTGAGGAGGACCGGGGCGATTACAGGTGGCGGGCGTGTCTGGGGAGCCGAGGTGGATGCTTGCGGACCGCGGGAAGTGCCGGCAGCCGTGGGGCACCCAGCACTGCCTGAAACAACGTGATGAGTCCTGAGTCTGGGGGCTCGCTGCCCCGCCCAATCCTGCGTCCCAGCTGTGTCTCTAGCATCTTATCCAGGGCTACACGGTCGTCGCCCGGGGCTAAATGCTTGTCCCCCGGGGCTACCTGCTCCTGCGCCCTGGTACTATGCAGGAGGCTGAGGCTGTACCCGTGCCAGGATCGCAAGCCGAACACCCACTTGTCGATGTACCTGATTTACATAACGGATGGGAAGGCCGCGCCACCACCGGTGAAGTTCACCTTTGTCGTGAAAAACTGGAAGGACCCGAAGAACGACATCGTGCGTGAGAGTGAGTCTCCCATGCTTCCGCAACAGCCATGTGTGGTTCTAGCGACTATTAGGATGGCACATGATTATTAAAGCCGCTTGGAGTTGTGGGGCTACTCCCGCGCCTGCAATAAGGGGTTCCCTTTCGCCTTGCAGGCAGGCAGGATTCGGTCTTTGATGCCAAAACCAATTCCTGGGGCTTCACTCAGCTGGTTTCACGGGACCGCGTGCTGTCCAAGGACGCAGGCTTCCTGCGCCGCGATGGGTCGGTGCTGCTGCGCATGGAGCTCGCGATGCCGGGGGGTTACCGTGAGAACGAGGATGAGGAGGAGGACGAGGAGGGCGGCTACCCTGCCGTCCTCGAGGAGAGTGGGGGCGGCCGCAGCAGCATTGGCAGCGATTTCCTTTCGCTGTATGACAGCCCCGGCTCCACCTCCGACCTTACCATAATCGCAACAGCGGTTGGCCACGAAGCCGTGGTGAAGGAGGAGGGTGCTGCGAAGAAGGGCAAAAAGCGGAAAACCTGCACGGCGAGCAACAGCGGTGGTGGTGGTGGTGGTGGCGGCTGCAGCCACCGCTTCCCGGTGCACCGCGCCGTCCTGGCCGCGCGCTGCCCCTACTTCGCCACGCACTTCGCCAGCGGGATGGGTGACAGCAACGCGCGTGAGCTGCGCATGCCGGACACGGACCCGGACGCGCTGGCGGCGCTGCTGCGGTTCGTGTACGGCGGCGAGCTCTGTGTGGCCTCCCGCGAGCACGCGCGCAGCTGCCTGGGGCTGGCGGACAGGCTGTTGCTGCCCAAGGCGGTGGCGCTGGTGAGCGAGCACCTGCTGACGACCCTGTCTGCGGCCACGGTCATGGCGGACCTCATGTGGGCGGCGGAGCTTGCGGAGGGGCCGGGGCAGGTGGAGCTGCTGACGGCGCTTGTTGACTACGCCGCAGAGCAGGAGTCGGACATCTCCGAGGAGCAGGCCGAGCAGCTGGCGGCGGCGCACCCGGCGCTCATGGCGCAGCTGTTCACGGCGCGGGTGCGCGCGGCCAAGCGCTGCCGCACCTGGAAGGTATAATGCTAACTCATAAGGCGGCAGCAGGGATAAGGAAGGCAGAGGCAACTGCTTGCAGGATCAGAAGGTAGGGAGCATGGCCCGAGGTGGCGCTTGCCCATATGGTGTACTTGTGTGATGTCTTCAACATGAAGTGTAGGTGGCGGGATGGGATGGGGGTTGTGTAGGGCCAGGTTGGCCGCGCACGGGGCTTGTGGCCGAGAGATGTCGACTTGTAAGTGGGGCGAGGCCGTTACCTGGCACAACACATTCCATATGACATGAGCAAATGCGTATCGCTGCGGCATGGACCGTTCATGGTCCGGCAGTGCTCTCCGCCCATGGCATTATGGGCTGCCATGGAAAGCACTGCGCTTGTCCCGGGAGCACGAATACAGGGGGCGCATGTGTGGCTATGTGCGAGCATTGTGCCTTGGGCTTGTTTGTGGGCTCGTGGGCTGCACTGCCTTCGGCTGAGGCAGTGGAACTGGGCAGGATGATGAGCGGCGGAAAGCCGACTGAAGGGGCTTGAGCTGGATCGCGGCATGGAGATGTGGGGACGCCAACATGCGGGGGGGCTGTGCGCGTTCGTGTGGTGGGTTGATTGGCGCGTTGGTGGGCGCTACGTTAACGCTGCCCTCGACGGCTGGAAGCGCAGCCCGCATGGCACGGCTACGTGGTGTTCATTTGCTGAAGTGTAGCTGCTCGGTGCCAGACGTAGACGTGAATTTCATTTATGCCAGGCGTGGGGAGGCCTGGGCTCGGTGTTACACGACAAACAGGGGGCAGCAGCTGAACCGCAAGTCCCGAGAAAACAAGTTACCCAACCCAGGCGCAACCAAACGCAGGACCCGTGCGCCCACAAGCTCCCTTTTCACGTTACCAATATCACATTACCATAGATCCAGAGCGGCTGTGGAACGCTGATCGAGCGCCAGAGGCTGTGAACTGAGCTGGTCGGTGGCGAGCTGTAAAGCTGTACGCGCGCTCCTCGCTCTCCGGGTCGCCCGGCCAGGCTTCACACCAACAGACAACACACAATGCCGTGCGGGAGACTAGCGAAGACTCGCGACGGCGCGCACCGGCGTCCACCGTGAGCCACTGCAAGGAAGACGCTCAGTAATGCGAACAGAGTGCAAAACAAGGCCGGGCGACATGTGCACAAAAACAGGGGGAGGCAGGGTGCAGACACCGGCAATAAGCAGAGCAATGGGGCGGTGAGGCGCATGCAGAGGTGTGTGTGTGGGAACGCGATGGTGTGCAGTGCCAACAGCACGCCGGAGGTGAGGAGGCGCAGCTGACGCTGGGGCTGCAAGCTACGAGCTGCCAGCTGCACGTTGCACGGCGTGGGCTGGGTGGGGAGCACGGCAGGTGTGGGACGACGGAGCGCCGGGCTCACAGGGAGCTCCCCGGATGGACTGCCGGCGGGCTGCTGCTGGGTCGCCAGGTGGGCATCACGACGTCACGGCGCCAGGAACACCGGCGCGGCACCCAGCACACCGCCAAGCGGCACACCGCCAAACGGCATACCGCCAAGCGGCGCGCCTGGGCGTGGGGAATGAAGCTGGGTGCACACTCGGGTGTTCTACTTGGTTGGGGTTGGGGCATGAAATGCTAGGTAGCTCAGCGTGGCTAGCCACTCAAGCCATGCAGCTTTTGCTGGTGGGGTGTGCTGTGGCAGGAGCAATAATGGCTGCGTAGCGGGGTCATCAAGGGCGGCAGGCAATGGCACTTGGATCCACCGGCACGCCACGAACCGCCAGCTCGCCGTGAGAATATGTACATATATAGATTTGTAGATTGGCATTAGTATTGCACAGTGCAAAGCACGGAAGACGGCGAAAGAACCAGCAGCCAAACTTTGGTTTCGCATAAGTGCTGCACCATGACTTCGCTGTAGATCTTGATTTGATACGCTCAAGGTTAGCTGAATCACAATGGCGGTGCTGCTGGAGACCAGCAAGGGCGACATCGTTATCGACTTGTTGGTCGACGACTGCCCAATTACCTGCCGGAACTTTGTAAAGCTATGCAAGTGCGTAAATACAGATGTACATGCAATTTGTGCTTTGATTTGCGTCTCTGCGTGGCAATTCACCCGCGCGTTTCGTTGACCGTCGTGCTTTCTGCAGGGTCAAGGCATACAACAACTGCTTGTTCCACAATGTCCAGCGAAACTTCATCGTGCAGACTGGCGACCCGACCGGGACCGGCAAGGGCGGCACGTCCATCTATGGGTGAGCTGGCCCGCCCCCGAGCCTCCCGACGCCGCGGCCGGCAGCGGCGCCCGCGGTAACCGCACCCAACGGGCGCAGCAACAGAGTGTGACATAGACTATCGCCTAGCAGCTGCAGACTGCAGAAGCCCCACAAACACTCCCATAGAGGCAACACGCGTCAACCGCGCACCCATCTCCCCTCCCACCCAAGTTAACCCCTCCCTCCCCGCCGAGCCCGCGCCCGTACGCAGCAAGATGTACGGCGAGCAGGCGCGCTTCTTCGAGGACGAGCTGCGGCCGCACCTCAAGCACAAGCGGCGGGGCGTGGTGGGCATGGCCAACCCCGGCGAGGGCCTCAACGCCAGCCAGTTCTACATCACCACGGGCGAGGAGCTGGACAGCCTGGACGGCAAGCACACCGTGTTCGGGCAGGTGGGCTGCAGTGGGGCAGGGTGGGGCGGCGGGTGGTGGTGGTGGGCGGAGGTGGGGCGGCGGGGCGGGCGGGCGGGATGAGTGTGCAGGTGGGTGGTTGCCTGGGCGGGCGGGCGGGAGTGCGTGGGCACGGGCCCTGGGTAAGGCCAAAGAGGCAGTGGCGAAAGAGGTGGCGGAGGGCGTCGGGCGTGCTGTTGGATTTGGGACGGAGCCATTGGCGGGCGGGTGGGCTGGTGCCTTGGTGCGGGCGGGCACGCCAGTCCGCCACTGACTGCGCCGACCCCGCCCCCCCCCTCCAGGTGGCCGAGGGCTGGGACGTGCTCGACGCCATCAATGAGGCGTTCGTGGACGCCGACGGCAGGCCCTTCCAGAACATACGGTGCGGAGGGGGGAGTGTCGAGCTGGGCGACGTGGGTGCGCAGCAGGGAGGATGGCGGGAGGGGTCAGGCTTGCGGTGTGGAGCTGGCGCGTAGGCTGTGGAGTGGGGAGTTGGTTGCAGCGGCCAAGCTTGCATGCATAATCGCTACAACGACCAATCCCTCACATGTTGCGCAAACAAGCACGCCATAAGAAACACACGCTCTCCCGCACGCGCTCGCTCGCAGCATCCGGCACACCATCGTGCTGGACGACCCGTTCCCGGACCCGCCCGAGCTGGAGGCGCTCATCCCGCCCGCCTCGCCGCCGCCCGAGTTCGGGGAGGTGCGCGCGGAGGGGCGAGGAAGGGGGGAAGGCTGTGGCCTGTGGGCAGACTGTGTGGCGGGCTGGGGCGTGTGGAGAATGCGGGTTGGCCTGGCACCGGTACCCCCCATTGGGGTGTTGCTGACCCCGCCCCATCATACCTAACTTCATGAATGGAACCCCGCCACCGCCGCCTCCCTTGTCTAGTTTAGCTTGGTTTAGATTGGGGTTTAGATTGGTGTTTACAACCCCACCCCCGACCGCAGGGCGACCGCCTGGAGGACGACTGGGTGCCGCACGAGGACCTGCGGCCCGCGGAGGAGGTGGAGGCGGAGAGCCGCCGCGCCGAGGCGCACCACCGCGCCGTGGTGCTGGAGATGGTGGGCGACCTGCCGGACGCAGGTGCGGGCGGCGGGCGGCGGCGGCGGGCGGCGGCGGCGGCGGCGGGGGGCGGCGGCGGCGGGCAGCAGGCAGCGGGGGCAGGCGGCGGGCAGCGGCAGCAGCAAGAAGACAACGGGGGGGGGCGGGGCGGGCCTGTGTTGGGGCGTGATCGGGCTGGGTGCGGTGGTGGGTGCAAGGGCATGGGAAGGGCGGGGGGAGGGCCACTTGTGCGGGTATCAACAACCCATCCGCCCCCCCCCAACACTCTCACAGACGCCAAGCCGCCGCCCAACATGCTGTTCATCTGCAAGCTCAACCCGGTGACCAGCGAGGAGGACCTGGAGATCATATTCAGCAGGTGCGGGGACGCGGGGAGCTCCATGCACGAGTGGTTATGACGAGGGGGGGGGTCGCCATGCGAATGGAACAGGCGGGAGGGAGGACCGACGTCACTGCCGGGGTGCACAACTATCGCCTGGTGCCGCGCCACATTACGGTACCCCCTTTTGCACGCCGCCCATGCATGCTGCGCCCACGCCCCCTGGTCCGCTCACCTCTGCTGTCCCTGCCGCCCCTACCGCCTCCGCCCCACCCGCCCCACTCCACGCCGCCTCCTGCCCGCATGCAGGTTCGGCCGCGTCACCTCCTGCGACATCATCCGCGACGCCAAGACCGGCGACTCGCTCAACTACGGCTTCCTGGGCTTCGACAGGCGAGTGCGGGGGGTGCGAGGGGGGGTTGTGAATACCAGCCCAAACGAAACCAAACTAACTAACCGGGGGCGGGGGCGGGGGCGCGGGGTGCAGCCGGGAAGGGGTTGTGGGGTGGAGGTGGCGGCCGGCTAGGGCATGGTGCGGCTGTTGGAGGGGTGGTGATGGAATGTGGGCATGGTTGGGGTGAGAACATCGCGTTGAGCTATGGGGACTGCGGCGCTGGGCCGCTGGGGAGCAGCGCAGGACACCTGACCGCCGCCCCGCGCGCCGCCCGTGCGCCGCGTCCAGCAACCCACCTGCCTCACGCCGGCTGACCTTGATCGCACCACCCGGGCCTCCTCCCACCCGCCCTCACCCCTCACCGAGCCCCCAACCCCCTCCCCCATGCACTTCCCAACCATCCTTGCAACCCCCCTCCCCCGAACCAACGCTTCCCTGATCGACCCCGTTCCCGCCCGCCCACTCCGCAGCGACGAGGCGTGCGAGGCGGCCTACTTCAAAATGAACAACGCCGTCATCGACGACCGCCGCGTGCGCGTGGACTTCAGCCAGTCGGTGCACCACCTGTGGAAGCAGTTCAGGAAGTGAGCGCGCCCTGGTCTGTTTGGGGGGGGGGGGGGGGCGGGCAGGGGCTGGAGCGCGGGGACGGATGGAAGGGAGGCGGAAGGGCGTTGTGAGGGGAGGGGGCAAGCCGAGTGCAGGCGGCAAGGGCTCAGCCGCCTGCGGCTGCCGAGCTCCTGGGCGCCCGAGCGCTGTGCCCTTGCGATCTGCCCAACCGCTGGCCGCTCGCTCGTCACACGCCACCTCGTCGCGCAAGTGGCCTCTCGTCTCACGCCACAGCAAACTTACCTCCTATCCAAAGACATTTTGCTCTCTAACACATGCACACACGCACGCACACCACAGGGGCGGCCGCAAGGGCGACGCCTCCATGGGGCGCATGGCGGACCAGCACCAGCGCGAGGAGGTGAGCGGTGGCGTGGGTGGAAGGGCGTGATTGGGCAAGAGGGGGGGTGGCCGTCATTGACGGTTGGGGAGGGGGAAACAGGCGCAGGATTGATGTGGAGGCCGGGGTGACACTTAGTGCCAGCAAGAGCAAGCAGTGCAGTGCGCACATTGTGTAGTTGGAAGCGCACCACGGGAGCACACCAGTGGCTGCACCGAACCCTCCCAGCTGCGCCTGCCCCACGCCTCGGCGCGCAGTCCTGTCTAACGTTTTGCACCGCCTGGTTGCCCGGTCTGCGCACGCAGAAATCGCGGGTGGAGCTCAAGACGGGCGGCGGGCGTGGCGGCGGCGGCGGCGGCCACGACCTGCTGCTGATGGATGCAGACCACGCAGTAGCCATGGCGGCGGCGCGCATGCATGGCGGCGGCGGCGGAGGCGGCGGTCGCGGAGGCGGCGGCGGCGGAGGCGGCGGTCGCGGAGGCGGCGGAGGCGGAGGCGGCGGTGGTGGTGGCGGAGGCCGAGGTGGCGACCGGGGCCGCGGCGGCGATGCGGGCCCATCTTCGCGTGGCGGTGGCGGCGGTGGCGGCGGCGGTGGTGGTCGTGACGGCCGCGACGGTGCAGGCGCCGGGCGCGACGGTGGCGGCGCCGGCGGCTGGAGGGAGGGCGGCGGCTGGGACCGCGATGGTCCGCGGGATCGTGGAGACCGGGACCACGACCGGGAGCGGGAGCGGGAGGTCGGTCGCGATACGGGCGCCCGAGACGCCGGCAGGGACGCCGCCCGGGCGCCAGCCCTACCGGACCGGGAGCGCGACCGGGAACGGGAGCGCGACAGGGAGAGGGAGCGGGCGCGGGGGCGGCACAGCCGAGGAGAGGAGGAGGAGCCCCGAGACCGGGACCGGGACCGGCAGCGGGACAGGGAGCGGGAGCGGGAACGCAGCCGGGACCGCGTCGATGTCCGGGAGCGGGAGCGGGGCGGTGACCGCAAGCGAGAGGGTCGCGATTACGACCGCGACAGGCAGCAGCGGGAGCGGGAGCGGGAGCGGCCTCGGGAGCGGGAGCGCGAGCGCGACAGGGATAGAGAGCGGAGCGACCGGCGGTGAGCCACGGGCGACGAGGCTCAAGGTAGAAGCCTGGCATGGGCTGGTCGCCTGAGCTGCGCTCGGGTGTTGCGGCGGCCGCAGCGTGTTGGCACTGCTACGTGTTGCGGTTACGGCCGTGACGGTTGTGGTAATGATATGGGGCCATCAAACTGAAGCGCTGGGCCCGGGTCTGGCATGGTCTTGGCATGGCATGGCGGTGTGTTGCTCCGTGTGCCGCACGCTGGTATCGGGGATGTGGTTCGAGGTCCTCTTCTGACGCCGCGTGCATCCGCATTTATACGGTACCTGTGAAAGGCCAATGGAACGGACTAGCAGATTAAACGTTGTACGCAGCGCTCAGACAGCCAGCGCGCCTGGCATGTGGCTCCCCGTTCGCAGCTCGACCGACACTCTGCTGCACTCTGTCGTCTGTCCCAAGTCCAAACGGTGCTGCTGCAGACCTGCAGTGCTGCGTGGCTACACAGCTGGCTCTGAGGCGCCGTGGGAAAGAATCCGGCGCATTCCTTCTTTCTGGAGCACCAGCCGGCCGCGCGGGAATACAGGAGCCGTGCAACACGGCACAGCGGTCCTCCTTGGGCCCAGGGGCGCCCACCCCGTGGGGGCAGCCTGTCCAGTTTCCACCCAACCACATGCCCGGGCGCGGGGCGCATGGAGCGTGAGGAATGCGCGTCAGATACGCCGCATACGCCGGGACTTCGCCACCTTGCCCCGTTCCCTCTGTGCTATCGAAGCCAACCACGTGCCCAGCTGGGCAGCGGCGCAGCGCTGATACTGCGGTAGGAAGCGAGTACGGCTGTAGTACCGTGGCGTGGAAGTATGGCGTTGTTACAACTTACAAGAATACCCCGGACACACTGTCACAAACCGTACGTAGCGCATCTGCGCCGCCCAAACCATCGCCACAGCCCCCGCCCCCATGAAATGATGATTTATTTCCAGAGAGCCCACGGATGCGTTCAATCGTTCATGCCTGGTCAGCGTGCCTCCAGGCGGGGCGCGGGCCCCGGCCTGCTACCATGCCACGCCCCCCCCCGCCACCGCCCCCCCCAAAAGACTCATCCCATCCCCAGCCATCGACGCCAGGCGCCCAGCGCTGCGCCATCGCATCCCGTAGCCCCCATTGCCATCCCTGATGGCACCCGCTCTGCAATGCTGCTTGCAACCCGGAACAACGCGCGAATCGCTTCGCGCCCCTCCAATTTCGCGCCATGGCCTCGCTCCCATCTAACATGCCGCGCCACTTGTCCTGTCCCTCCCCGGATATGCAACGAAGCGTACAGGAGCACACGCCTCGACTCACACGACTCTCAATCTTTGTTGGTTCATTCACCGACGCGTACTAGTATCAAAATGCCCCGCCACCTGGCAGCGCGTGCCATGCCGTGTCGCGCTGCCGCACCATGTCACACGGGCCGTCGGGAGAAGGAGGTCTGACAACATGCAACCGCCTCCAACCTGTGCGGATGCAGCGCCTCGCTTCTCATGTCTCATGCACGTTCACACGTAACCAGCATCAAATGCTGCAAAAACGCAGACCTCGTGTCCGCAGCAGTCGTGTTAGGTAAGAGTCAAAGGCAACGATATAGCCGTATTGCTACGCCTGCCCTATGCCAGGGCGCATGCAAAAAGTCGCAATGGTCTCGAGTCACACTCCACACGCCACACTTTATCGTCTAGTTGCAAAATGACGCCACCTTACACGCACCCATGAAATGCTCTTGCGCTTGTGAGAAAGGTTGCTCTAACATGGTCTTGTCGGGAACGAGCCCCAAGACACCCCTTTCAATCCAACCTCCGGCTGAACCTTGATGTCAACTGCTTGGGAAGCATACGGGATGGCACGTCTGTTGCTGACTCGCGTGCCAGTCACCATGCTCCCAACGCGCGCCCCTTCATGTGGAAGCTGAAGAGACGCCGGGGTGATATGAATCCAACCCACTGGTGTGGTTGTTGGTGGATATGGATATCTATCGAGAGCTTGTTGCACAAGCCCGTGTCGGGCTTGCGCATGCGCTGTCAGCAAAATGCTAATGTCACATGTATTTACGAAACGCGGAGCGCGCCCGATGGCGTCGCTACGCCAATCTGTCGCGCACGTCGATGGGACTGCCGCCCAGCCACGGCCGCCGCGCACGCTCGTGCTCGCCCTCTCTCGCATCTTCTCACATGCTTTTCACGGCGTCTCTCCGCGTGCTTCTGCAAAATGGCTTTCTTCATGTCGTCGCCGCGGTGGTGGGCCACCTCAGCTGCGCCGCCTCAGCAGCGCCGCCGCAGCAGGTGCTCAGGCCCAGCTGGGGGACTTGGCCACCGCGTGGTGCCTCAGAGGCTGTACTTGAACATCAGGTCGGAGGTGGCCTGGCGGAACTCCACGGGCCGGCAGCCCACCACCTGCGTGCGGCAAACAACGAATGCGGACGAGGTTGGGACGAGGGGCGTCACATGCATGCCCCTGCTACGGACTGTGTTCGTGCCAACGGGTGGGAAGGCATCCAGGCGAACAAAACGTGGGTAAGGGAACGCGAAATGCGGGGACGCGCTGATGTATGGGATTAGCGCGTCAACACTGGCGAGAACACTTAGGCCAATGACGCACGGGTGCCAAGCCTCGCTCCGCGCCCCTCCTGCAGCCTGTCACCCACCTCGTCCACGCAGGCGTTGTTGAAGTACATGCGAACCGTAGGTGTCTTGTGGATGCGGTGCATCTGGGTCAGGTCGCAGCGCTGCAGCCCCAGGCGCAGCCGCTGCACCGGCTGCGGCGAGCCGCCCGCCGCCTCCGCGAGCTGCTGGTGGTGCTGGTGCTGCTGCTGCTGCAGGCTGTGCGCGCTGTTGATGCCGGCGTTGGTGGGAAGCTGACCCAGGCGCCCCACGCCGCCCTGCTTAATGGCGACGGAGCAGTTGACGCGCGCGAAGACGACGCGGCGGCCGGAGAACATGTGGGACAGGCGCTGCAGCTCGGACTCCATGCGGCTGCTGGCGTTGCACCAGGGCGCGTGAAAGAGCACAATCGCCAGGTACCTGCAGAGGACGGGAGAGGCACACAAATGAGAGCGAAGAAGTCATGAGACAGACGAATTGGGCAAGGCGGTCGCACTGGTGGCGAATTGCGCAGGGGTTACCGATGTTGAAGCGCCGGGTTACAAAGTGCGCTGCGGTGCGAAAGTGCCGCGTGGGCGCTGCGAGTCCGTGACAACCCCTGGCTTGTGTCGCGGGCCCCATACGTCGCGCTCGCGCCAGCTTACCCGGCGCGGTTGGCGGCCACGACGAACGAGTCAAACTGGTCCGGCGTGCGCAGAACCGCCAGGTCGGAGACGAATGGCTGCGTGGCGGTGCCCGGAGGAGATGCATCCGGCGCGAGAGGTGGTGCAGCCGCTGGAGCCGCGATGGCGCCGAATGCCGCTCCAGCGGTGTTTGATGTGGGTGCCGCTAGCAGAGCGTAGACCGTCGACAGAGCCAGCGCAGCGGCCACGAAGACGCGCGCAAAGTGGCCAGGCAGCGATGCGTCGGAGTGCAGCCCGGCCGCAGCGGAGCTCGTGGTCGAGCTGAGTGCGACCGGCCCACTTGACGCAAGGTGCACCACTGACGACGCCTGGCTTGTGGGCGAAGCCATCAAATTCGCTGACACTGTAGCCATGCGTAGCCGTTGAGGCTTAGCCAGCCGGCTGGTCGAGCCAATTGCCCTTCGTTGCAGCAGTGAAGGACTGCCAGCGCCCACGGCCACCGGTAGAGTGCTCAGCGCGAGCATCGTGAAAGTCGTTGTTCGCGTGCAAGTCTTGGAAGTGAAGCTCTGCGGTGTAGTCCTAGCGCCAGGTCAGGCTGCTGCAGGACGCACTAGTATCGTTTGCACTACGTCACAGACTTTGACAGCAAAGGAACCCAGCTCGACGCTGCAAGCACGCACGCACGGTCTACGTGGCAGGTGGGCAACCCAATGCGGGCAGAATTGCCGCGTAACTTTGAGCACAAATATATAGCGAGCGTAGGGAGCGCGGGCGCTTAGACAAGAATAAGCAGACCCACCAACGCGATTGGAACTTTCACCAATTGGATGCTTTCACCTCGCTTCGCCGATTGTCCTTCCCAGACGCTGCATGCACAATTGGCGTGATTTTCAACAGTCCTACCAATCCTCGTGCGCCAGCCGCACGCTCCGGCAAAAAAGTGCAGGCATCCGAAAGTGCAGCATCCACGTCGAGCCCTTCGCGCCCCCTGCCATTCGTGGCCATGTGGCACACTGCCCAAACATGCGGTCCAGCTCATTTAGTTGGACTGGGAGACCTGTCCACCGACCTGTGAGGCGCGTCGGACTCTCACAGTCAAAAGTCACACTCGACGCAAGAGCACTCCTCTCCCCACCGCTACCCCATGCCTCCGCGTAACCCTGCCCCCGTTCCTGGCCCCAAACCCGCAGCTCCGTGGCGAAAAGGACCTCCATGGCCCGCATCAGATGTGTCCTGCCACGCACGCTCCAACAGTCCAACACTTCACCTGGCAACCTGCTCTTTGACCGCGCCTACCTCCTGCACTCTTCATCCCCCCCCCCGACCTTTTATCATCACCGCCAATGCGTCAGGCGTTAGCTCTGCAACCAGGCAAACGTGCGCTGCCACCCCTGCGAGTTCAATGGCAGACCGCCATCACGCCGGCCGCAGCCAGCATCACCTCGCCACGTCAGTCGTGCGCGCCCGCCCCACCATCTCCCGTCGCCCTGCCGGCTGAAGGCCTCAGGAACACACACACGCACCTCGCACCTGCTGGTGCACTCTACTAATCAATGCTGTACGACGTACGAGGCGCTCGGCAGTGCACTCTTCTCTCTCGAGTCCTGATTCATTGTCGCTCCGCGGAACGCCGAGCATACCGACCATGTACACCACGAAGGGTGAAGTACGTGCACACGCACACACGTGTGCCTCGACACACGCAAGCCTGGTGCCCACGGTGTACGTGAGAGGCATGGTCCCCGGACCAGCCCACCGAGCCATCTGGCGAGCCAGGCTCAGTCGGATCTGTGAATACCTGTGATGACAGCCGCGGGCCAGTGAGCAACAAGGCCCTTCAACTGCCCCACCAGGCGCCCCATCTCCCGGCCGTTCAGCTGCTTCGCGCCCCAATCCTGCCGCACGCCACTCCATTCCACACAGAACCTCATTCCCCCCCAAATACACACATCACATACGTCACCGAACAACCATCACCCGCCGCCGCGCCGCCGCAAAATAGGCGTCGCGGCTACCGCCCTTCCCCCGGCCCGCTGCCAGTGTGGTAACGGCTGTGCACCGCCACGGAGACCGCGTCCGCAGCGCTGCTGCCGCCGCCGCCCGCGGCCGGCACCCCTAGGAGCGGCTCCGTGAGCCCGCTGCCGCCGCCGCCCGCCGCCCCGCCGCCGCTGAGCCCGCCCGCGCTGGAGTTGCGCTTGTCGGCCCCCGCCACCGGCTGCGCCGGCGCCTTGGCCGCGGGCGCCAGCGAGTTGAAATAGCCGTACAGCGCCATTCCGAACACCGCAAGGATCATGCCTGCAGCGCGGCGGGGTGGGGTGGGGGGTCGCAAGGATGTTTGAAAAAGTCGTTACCGGGGGTGGGGTACATTTATCATTGGTTAAGACGTGAAGGCATAGCTAGGAACAGCCATACAGGCGGGCGGCGGGGCACACCAGACGTGGCAGCAGCGGCGGTGGCAAAATGTGGGTCGGCACACGGTGAGGCCACGGCTCGGAGTACGGTATGGTATGTGCTATGTGATGATGTGCAGAAGCGGGCGGCAGAGGGAGGCAGTATCAGGGTGCAGGCGTGGCGCCAGGCGCGGCGCCAGGCCTTGCCCCAACACCCCTATCTGGCCGGCTTTTCGCGCACACCCTCGTCACGGCAGCTGTGCAGCCTGTGCGGCACCCACCCGCCAGCTTCCTGTTGGTGATGACGTCGCCCAGATACAGCCAGCCGCATATGAGCACCAGCACCGTCTTGGTGTGGCCCAGCACCTGTGGCGGGGCGGGCGGGCGGGCGGCGTTTGTGTTAAGCGAGCACAAGGAGCTGGAATTGCGCATGTGATGATGCGGGCAGGGAGCAGGGGGCAGGGGGCAGCGCGAATGCGTCACATCACGTGCACACCACGGGCGCGAAGAGCCACCGTCTCCCGCCTCCGCTCAACCCCGCCCCAGCACCCTCATGTCCGCCCGCCATGGCCCCCGCCATGCCCCGCCACCTGCACACGCTGCAGCACACATCACCGCCCCCGCCCCCACGCCGCGCCGCACCTGGAAGGTCACCGCGCTGAAGCGGCCCAGGCACATGAACTGGCTGATGTTGACCAGCACCGCCACGGCGCAGCTCCAGAAAAGGCAGTTGAGCGCGGGCACGTTGAAGTCGTAGGAGCCGATCCAGTGGTCGGTCAGCAGCTGGTCCACAAAGGGGCCCACCGCGAGGAGCATCACGCCCTGGGAGGGGAGGGGAGGGGAAGGGGGAAGAAAGGGGGGAAGAAAGGGGGGAAGAAGGGGTACAAGGGGCTGCTGAGGACCATGCGGTAGCCTTGGTGCGCTGGGAAAGAGGGAGGGGAGGGCGGAGGCAGCTCACGAGTGGGCAAGATGGTGACAGATGCGTGACTGGGAGGTTGCGGGGATCGATTTGCATGTGGGTGTGCTGTGCGCTCATGGCTCGTCGGGAGCGAGCCGTGCGCGTTGCTTGTTGCGGCCCCTGGGATCCATCCTAACTCCCCGATTAGAGCCCAGCCACATCCCGAGCCGCGTGCGAGTCCCACGCTGCCGCCCACGGTTGACCCAGCTCCAGCAGCCCCCAAGCCAGCGCCGGCCTGCGAGACCGCCCGCGCACCTGCGGCCCCGCAGGCCGCACGCGTGCATCCGCATTCACCCCGTCTGCGCCTCCTCTCCCCCCCTTCCCTGCCTTGTCTCCATCCCCTTCCATGTCTTCCCGCCCTACCAGGTTGCCTCCCTGCCCGCCCCCCTCCCGCCCCCGTCCGCCCCTCGCCGCACCTGCACGGGCGCGGTGTTGCTGAGCAGCTGGTTGCTGGTGAGGCCCAGCCGCCGCTGTATGGCGCCGCACATGATCTGCTGCAGGCCGCTGGTGACCACGCTGATGGCGGCGATGACCAGGCCCAGGCCGTTCATGGACACGTCCGTGACCGTGCTGCGTTGCGTTGCGGCGGCGGAGGCGGCGGAGGAGGAGGCGGCGGAGGAGGAGGCGGCGGAGGAGGCGGCGGCGGCGAAGGGTTAGCCAAGGAGCGAGGCGCAGGAGGTGTGGGAGGCGGGCTACTGCTGCTGCGGTGAGACAGTAGCCGCAGTAGCCCGCCTTATGAGGTGACGAGGTAGTAGCCTGCTGCAACGGGTCTGACCAGCCCCAGCCATCCCATCCAGCCAACCCCGCACGTGAGCGTCGCCCCCGCGGCTTGCATTACGTTACCGGTACTCACACAACGGCCACGCCCACGACCACCACCAGGATGGAGCCGACCATCGGCACCGTGAAGGCCCGGTTGAACCACACAAACTCCACCAGGCACACGAAGGGGATGATGAGCAGCTTGGAGATCTGCATGGGCGGGGGTCAATGCCAGGGGGGCAGCGTCTGGCGGGGTGCGGCACAACACACACCAAACGCAACGTGCACGCCTGCACGGTGACTCGCCCATCGAGGCATGGCAGTAGTACGCAGCGCCTTCCCTGTGCCGTGTACAACCCCCTGGACGCTTGGCGCTGCCCGGCGCTTGCACCCATCATCCCACCGCCCTTCCCCGATCCCCACGCCCCACTGACTTGGTAGAAGCCGACGCTGTTCACCAGCAGCGAAAGGTTCAAGCTGGCGATGGACACGCTCGCAATTACCGCGAACAGGAGGCAGTCTGCGAGGCAGTATAAAAGTGTTGTTTGGTACATGTGGTACCAAAAACAAGGTGCCGATTGACGGCTCGCGCGCTTAAGTGCGTGCCCACCTTTCAGGGGCATCACCGCGCGCTTCCCGAAGCCGACCCCTTCCATGATGCGCACGCTCGCACCACACGCCAAGAAGTGGAATGCGCATAGCGTCGTGGCTGCACGAGCAGGACAGGGCAATCGACGTTAGTTCGCGAGCCCTGTTGCACGCTAAACACAGCCCCTAACGTGGCATCACATTTACTCACCAAACACAAACTTATACCCCATCTTCGGGTCCATCAGGACCTTGTTCACAAAGACGATGAGCACGCTAGTCGAAACATTCAGAAACCAAGCGAACACGTCTGTTGCCATTTTGGCTTCGCGAGGATCTAGTTGTGTCCCCATCGTCACCGACGCCCGCGCCTCGGGGCGCCTCGGGCAGAAGCTAGATGGTCAGCTCGAGTTGGGGTCGATTCTCGAGGAAGCTCGCGCGATAGACTGACTTGTATGTGGCCTCTTACGTACTCAGTAAGTTGACTTGATTATGTATGTTGGCAAGGGGCAATTCGCTGAGGTGGCCGGCTGTTCCAGGGAATTGGCGCCAAATCCCAGCGATCCCGCAATCCCGAACTTTGGGCTCCAGCCCCGCTCGCGAAGCCGCCGTCTCCCTGTCCCCTTTTCTCAGCTGTACTTTCAGTCGTCCCCTCGCAACCAGCGGTTATGCAGAGTTCAAACCCCTCAATGCTCCTGCGGCACTGACTCGTGCCTTTTCCACCGCATGGCTGCCGCAGCGCGCACGGCAGCGCTCCGACGTAGAGCGCATGCGTGCCGGAGGGCTCCTCAGAACAGCGCAGCCCCAGGGCCAATCCTCACACCCAGATGGAGGGAACAGTGCATTGTGCTAGACAGAATGCGCAACACGACTTCAGCCGTACCACAGGACGACGCCCTACCCTATAACACTGGAACGGCCTAGAACGGCCGGAAGGGGTCATGTCGCGTCTTTGCCCAACGCACTGCGTGCAGCCGCGGCCATTATCCGTGGATCCAATCAAATGCTAGACACGGAGCTTGACAGCCCTTGATCCACGCTTGTCCCAAAACAACCAAGCGCTCCCGTTGCGCACTCACCAGCCGACACAGTACTACAGACTACCTACAGACTGCTCCCACCGGCAACCGCCATATCGAAGCGGCTGTCAATTGCACGTCGTCAGGTCCATAAGTGTCTTCGCAGCATCGGATAGCAACCTCCAGTTGCAATTACCTATCAGGTGTAACACACATGGAGCGTGGCCCAACTTGATGGCGAGCCCATTCCCTCAACTTGATGGGGAATGCACCGCACCAGGCCGATGGCGTCTTGTATTCGCATTCACTCGCAAACACTACGATGTCTACCGAGCCCACGACTGCCCCGCTTATTTGCTTAAGTCGATGCTCAGCGCCACGCTTCGCTGTGGCTGTTGTTGTCTGTACTCAGTCTGTTGTCAAGCCAAAACGACGGAGACGGCTGCCCATCACGAGCGCGCCACCACCTCCGCACGCGGGCGCATCCCCCCCACGACAACTGCAATTGCCACCGCTGCCTTGCCTGGCAGCGCGCCTTGATGCATAATGAACAGTCGCAACGCCCCGCCGCGTCGCACAGGGCCCCGTGCAACCCCAGCTACCCCATTCCATCCCTCAAGCAAACACCAACGCACGCTGCGGTATGTAAAATTGCCACAAGGCACACACACGGCCCCACAACACCGCCGCAGCCGCCAGCTTACTGCGCGCGCGCCTCAGAAGACGTCGGGGTTGCGGTGCGGCCCCAGGTGGTCGCTGTTGGTGGCCTTTTGCAGGTGCAGGCTCAGCGAGTAGTTGGACATCTGAAGGCTGCGGACCTGGGGTGCAGGAGCAGGAGGAGGCGAGCCGAGGCGAGGGCAGCACGTGAGGGCAGCACGTATGTCAGCTAAAGATCCAACCAGCCTCCGGGGCAGCTGCACTGCGCTGGCAGGGGCAAGCATCACCTGCTGCTGCCGCAGGCACATGGAGGCCGGCTGCCTTCCCCTTCGCCGGAAAGCGCCCCACCCCTGCCGGCGTAGCCGTGTGCCGTACAGACTCAACTTCCCACTTCTATCCGCGCGGCACCTGATCCCAAAGCTCCCAGGCAGCCCCAGCCGTCGGCACGGCGGTCCGCAACCCGCCCGCCCACCTGCTCCTGGTACTGCGCCAGCATGGCTTTGAGGTTCGCCACTTCGCCCTCCGCTGCCGACTTCTCCTGCGCCCACAGACAAACACATAGACAAAATGGTGGACGCATGCGCTAGCACCCGGACCTGCTGGGCTGAGCGGTGCGCAGGACGCCCACTTTCATGTGCACGCCACTGCCGCGTGGTCCCGATACCACGACACGCGCGCACGCTGCCGTGCCAATGCCGGTGACATCAGCTTTGGCATGCGGCCAGCTGTGGCTTATGGATACAACCATACCAAACTCCCCCGAAACCTCGCTCGCCCGCAGTCGCTTACCTGCAGCTGCCGGTGCTGGATCTGCACCGCCTTCTTCAGCAGCGCATTCTCCTCCGCCAGCTTGGCCGCCCGCTGCGCGAGTGACTGAGAGCCGGTAGCAGCAGAGCCGCCAGGCGTGGCGCCGGCGGCGCCCGGCTCGGGCGACGCCCCTGAGGCGGACGCCCCACCGGCCTGCACACGCGGACCGCGACAGCAATCGTAATTATTCAGCCGCCAACAAATTTAGCTTGGCCGCACAGCACGCACAGCAAGAGCTCCAGCTCTGCCCCTGCTGCGCTCCCAAGAAACATGCGCCCCTCGCGTGTAATGCCACCCTGGTGTCAAGCCACCCATCATCCACACCGCGCCTACCTGCTGCTGCCGCACGTATCGCGCCACGAACGACTCAAACTGTCGCAAGAAGCCCGCCGCCCGCGTCCGCGCGTCCGTGAGGTCCCGCGCCGCGCTCATCTCCCCCACCAGGACCTCCACCCACTGCTCCGCCGTCGCGGGGCCGCCGGGAGTGGCCGCTTCAGCCGCTTCTGCCGCGGCTGCCGCGGCGGCGGCGGCGACCGCGGCTGTCGCTTGCGAGCTGGCGGGAGGTGGCGTGGATGGTGGCGCTTCTGCAAAGGGAGGCGAGGGCATAGGAAACGCGAGGCGTTCAGTCGTGGGCTGTGCGCGTTGAGAGGTGGATGTCAGCTCCCTCTGCCTGTGCTACCAAGAATTCAGGACCATGCCGGGCATGACAAGGCCCAGCTCGCCTGATGCGTCCCCGTCTCCTGCGCACATTTGCTGCATGCCGCGACAGCTTCTCGCAAATCCCCATCCAGCGCCTCCCCGCCCCCCACCCCCCACACAACACACGCTCCGGTGGGAGGCGCCAGCACTATCGCGCGGTGCCAACACCCTCAGCGCGTATCCCACGAAATTCCAACCAGGGATGTTGAGAGTTCGGCCACGTGATGCGCCCGCGTATCCCAAGGGCAGCTGCGCTCAGGGCGCTCCCCCCACCCTACCCACCTTGCTGGTCAGCTGCAGCGGGATTCCCCACAGCTAACCGCAGCTCGCCCAGCCGCTTGATGGCCGCGTCAATGTTATTGCCACATTCCGAGAGGACGCTCGTCACCGCCTGCAGGTCAGCGCACGCGCGGCGAAGTTGAATGACGTGGTGCTAGCGAACCGAATCCCTGACACTTACCCGCTCGTCCATCCCCGGGAAGAGAGCAAGGAGCGCAGCGATAGTTGTTGGTGGGACCGCATGCACTCCAAACCCGCTGGCGACGAACGGGACGCAGCGAGCTGGGCTCGCCGCTGTCCTTGTCCGCTTGCCGCCGAAGCCCGCCCGGTCGAAGCCCTCAGTGGCCTCGCCCTCGTCAAAATGTCGTTTCGCCAGGAGAGGAGAGTTTACAACTCCAAGGACAGACATCTCAGAGGAAGAATGGGGTTTCGCGAGAGGAGGGGGCGTCCCCGTCCAGCCCCGTGCAGCCTATAGTAGCCCTTCGTTCCAGTGCAAGTTGCGCCTATAGGTGCCTGGGGACTAGGGACGCAAGAGATTTCCAGCCTGATTCGCGCAGTCGCTGGCAGAGCAACAGGTTGTGTCAATAAGTTAAGAATTCATGTGTAGTAGGTGTAAAAGAGTAAATGCGCCCAAGGCGGCGGGCCCATTGCGGCGTTGGGCGTTTGCGGAATGAGGCGAGGTCTGCCAAGGGCCCGCTGGCTACCCCCTCGCCCCCCCCCCCCCCCAACCAACTCCAAGTCCCCAACCCCGCCGTGATGGGATGTCTCACACATTTGCACATTCCAATTTCACCGTTCTTTGGTACTTCTGCTGCCCCGCTTTCGTGCCTAGGCGCGACGGGTGAGTCACTGCCTTCCCCCGTGCTTCCCCCTGCTGCGTGTTCTAGGCCCGGCATGGCCCATCCACTCACCGTCTCACCCCCCGCGTCAAGAGTCAAGACCCCTTCAAGTCAACCTGGCAGCGGGCCACTCCGGATACCGCAGATATGTTGTTCTGAGACACTGGCCCTGAATATCCAGCCAGCCAGCAAGCCCCTGCTCTGCAGTCTGCACCCATCTCGCCGCTTCACCACACGCACCCGTACCGCAGCCCCACAGCCGGACTGCCCCCCTCGCTGCCCTCGCCCCTCCTGCTGCTCCCAGTGCCCGTATCATGTAGATGGCTTTGGGCCCCCGGCGTCTACACAGCGTAGGTAACCCCTCCCGCGCCATCTACACCTCGAAAAATTTTCCTAGGGGCACGCCCCCAAATCCCCCAAACCATCTACGCTCCCTGTCTAAAAGACCGCCAAACCCGCCCAAACCGTCTACGCTCCGTAGATGCCGAAACCCAAACCCAAAAATTTTTCTCCGCCTTCGGCGGATTTTTGGCAAATTTCTACAGCGTAGATGGAAGATACGAGCACTGGCTGCTCCGTAGCCAGCACAGCCGCTTCACCACACGCGCACGCGCCGTGGCGAGCTGCGCCACAGTTTCGATTACGACGCCGCCAGCTGCTCAGCCTGCACCTCCGGATGTCCTTCCTCCATGCTGCCGCATAACCATCGAGCAACGTCACCAGCTCCACCTACCCCCGCCCCTCGACCAGCCCCGCCGCCCACATCAGATCCGCCATGACCGTAGCCGCCGACAGAGTCGATACCAGATGCTCGCACACCAAATGCGCGAGCTTCATCACCCACACACAGCAAACGCGCGCTAGCGTGGTGCAGGCTTGGCTGGCTCAGACAATCGCATCCCACCGTACGGCTGCCGTCCCGCTTCGGCTGACACAAGAACACACCGTTTAAAACCCCTACTTGCTCAGTAAACTGGTAAACATATATACGCCAAGGCGGGCCGGGGGGCTGGGCCTGCGTGAGCCCTGCCCCTCTTACAAGTCCGCATACGGGTCGGTCGCAAGCGTCCAAAGCGGCTTGGCCGCCGCGCCCTTCTTCCCCTTGGAGTCCGAGCCCGCGCCCGCCCGCTTGCGCACGCCGCCCTTGGCGCCAAGCATGCCGTCGTCGTCGCCACCGGCCTGTGTGTGCACGAGAGGAGGCAGATGGGTGACATATTGGCAGATGGGTGACATACTGACGTCGGGGCTGCGTGTCTGCCTGGGCAGCGCGCGCTCGGCGTGGTGCATACCGTATACGGAAGTCAGGGCACGGCGGTAGCAGGCACGCACAACCGGGCCCGGCGGCTGAGCGAAAGGACTGCATCTGAGCTGCATCCGCATGCGTGTTCATACCGGCATGGCACACGCACAGCGGGCTATTCTTCGTCCGTGTGGTGCTCCCTACTTCCCTAGCACCGCGTGACGCGACGCACCTTGCCCCGGCTGGGTCTCCGCGCCGCGGCCAGCTTGCCCCCGCGCCCCTTGCCGCCGCGCTCCTCGCGCCCGCCCTTGCCCTGCTCCTTCTTCTTGCCGCCGCCGCCGATGGGCGTCAGCTGACCGGCCTTCACCGCCGCCTCCCACTCCTGCGCAAAACCGCATAGGAAGGTCAACGCATTTCAGTCTTCAGCCCTCTAAACCACAAGCGCAAATACAAGCACGGTCATGAGTACAAGGAGGGGCACAGGTCCGTGGTGCCGTTTCCTCGCGCACACGCGCGCGCACTGGTACTCTTAACAGCGCCAGACAAAATCACAACCATGCACAATCGCAGTCGCATGTGCAGCACCCGCCCCCCACCCTTCCGCTTTTCCGACCATCCTTGCAGCCGCCCCTGCCATCTGCCCCTCACCCTGTGGTGCTTCTGGTACAGGTACAGCGCGGCGCGCGCGTCGTCCACCGGGCTGTGCTCGCCCTGCTGGATGGCCAGGCCCAGGTGCGTGGCCGCCAAGTCCTGTGGGCGTGTGTGGGGGGGAGGGGGGTTGTGAATACCATCCCAAGCTAAATCCAACCAAACCAAACCAATGCGTGTGCGTCAGTGCATATGGATAGGTGGGGGGGGGCTCGGAGAGGGTGGGTCGGAGTGGGTGGGTGGGTTCGGAGTGGCAGTCGGAACAGGAGGCAGTGGGCGGCAGGAGGTGGAGGGACGGCAACAAACACGTGCGCAGCAAGAGACGCGGCACGCTTCAAGGCGACAGGATTGGCCTCCTCCCTCCGCGCCCCCCCCCAGGACGGCCGCTCACTTCGGTAACGACTTCGAGACGCAGTCTTCAGTGCATCCTGTACCGCTTTCCCATATCATTGCACCCCCCCCCGCCGACAAACAATACCAGTAGTATATCCCCGCGCACATCCTCCGCATCACAGTGGTTCGGGGCAGCGGAATATATTGAACTGCCCCCCCCTCTCCCCCTCTCCCCCTCTCCCCCTCTCCCCCTCTCCCCCTCTCCCCCTCTCCCCCTCTCCCCCTCTCCCCCTTACCCCTCTCCCCCTCCCTCCCACCTTGAGCGAGGCCGACACCTTGCGGCCGTTGGGCAGCGCCTTCATGAGGCCGGGCCACTTGCTGGTGTCGCGCAGGTGCGTGCGCGGGTGGTCCTCCAGCCGCAGCGCCTTGAGGTCGTGGCCGATGGCGTGCCCCACCAGCGTCCGGCCCCGCACCATGTCGCCCACCTGCGGGTGGGGGTCACATTCATCATTATTCAATTTGACGCGAAGCTGTTGACAGGTTGCAGCAGATCAGTCTTGGCGGGGGGGGGGGGCGGGACCGTGGGGGTGGCGGTTGTACAGCGAGGGGTGGGGTTGCGGGTACACGAAGACGAAGCCGTGGCGGGGGGTCGGGGGTAGGGGACGGCAGCGTCCAGCAGGATGTGTGCATGCGTGTGTGAAGATTGTGAATGGATGCGTAAATTCCTTGCCTTCCCGGTGACCGATGAGAGCAGGCCGATGCTGGAAACGCAAAGGGCGACTGCTGCGCGTGTCGGCAGCCACGACACGCGCGAAACCCCAAGCCCATCGCCCCTATGGCGCACCACCTCATCATCCCCATCTCGGCCCCGAGAGCCCCACCTGCTGCACGACCTCGTCGTACGGCCGCCCGCGCGCCACGTCCTCCGGCCGCACGCCCGACACCCACGTCCTGCGACCGAAAGTGGAGGGAGCGGCGGTAATATGCTCGGCCACGCAAGCATTGCGGTGATATGTGAGTCCCCAGGTGTGCCCCAACGAGAGCACTTGCTCGGCCCCCCTGCCCCCACCCAGCCACCAACTTATCCACCCAGCTTCACAAAACCGTTCGCATGATACCCCGCCCGCGGTCCGGCGCACACACACACACACACACACCCTCCTGCCCACCTGTAGTCGGTGACCACCTCGTTGGGCTTGACGAAGGTGTCCAGCAGCACGGCGCCCGACCCGTTGACCAGGCACACGCGCGCCAGCGCGCTCACGGAGCCGTTGGGTCCCGTGCCCACCATCTCGCAGTCCAGCGCCAGCACCTGGGCACGACACACATCACAACAAACACAACGGTAAACACAACGGCACGCAACCACCAGCCGCGGGCCAGGTCAGCTACAGGCCAGCATCAGCGTCGCCTCCGGCTCGTATCGTCCTCGCTGCTGGTGCTGCTGCTCACCACGCGCCCTGCCAGCTGCTCACGCCCCCTCATGACCAACCCCGGCCTGCAGGGACAGACACGCGCACCTTGGTCAGCCCCGTGTCCGTGCCAACCAGCCCCGGCCGCCGCGCGCCCGCCGCCGCCGCGGCCGCCGCCGCCGCGCCCTTGCTCCCATCCGCCTCCGCCGCCTCCGCCGCCGCCGCGGCCGCTGACTTCTTCTTCGCCAGCCGCCGCTGCACGTGCTCCGGCGGCGGCGGCCGCTTGGCAGCTGCCACCACCTTCTCCCGCATCGCCTCCCAGTTCGAGTTCATCGGCGATTTGCCCTTTTGCTTTGGAGCCGCGTCCGCCGCCTTGTGCCCCGCAGCTCCAGCAGCTTCGGGTGCAGATACATCGGCGACGGCGGTCGCGGCCTTGGCGGCGGCGTTTGCTGCCGTCGCCGCGGCTGCCGCTGCCGCAGCGGAGGCAGCCGCAGCCGTCGCCGCTGCCGCTGCCGCGGCGGCGGTGGGCGCTGCCGCGACGCCCTTCGCCGCGGGCTTTGCGCCCTTACCGGCGCCCTTGGCAGCAGCAGCCGGTGCCGCCTTTGCGCTCGCAGCAACCGCATCGCCACTGCTGCCGTCGCCAGTCGCCAGGAAACCGGATACGGCGTCGGCAATCTCCGCATCCGTCTTCGTGCGTTTCGGGGCCGGGCCGTCACCGTCGCCGCCCGCGCCGCGCTTCTTATCGAAGCGTCCACCTCCCCGGCCGCCGAAGCCGCCACGTCCCCGGCCGCCAAAGCCGCCACGTCCCCGGCCGCCAAAGCCGCCATCGCCACCACCCCGTCCGCGGCCTGCGAAACCTACACCACCGCCGCCACCTCGCCCGCGGCCACGGCCGCCGTCGCCTCCACCACCCCGACCTCCATCCCGACCTGCACCCCGGCCTCCACCCCGACCCAGACTCATGCCGCCGCGTCCGCCTTCACCTCTTCCGCCGCTGCGCCCGCGGCCACCGCCGCTGCCACTGCGCCCGCGGCCGCCGCCGCGGCCACCGCCATCACCGCTTGCCCGGTCACCCATCGCGACGCCGCTGCTGGGCTCTGCTGCTGGCCTGTGCTGTTGCTGCTGCTCCTGGTGTGCTACGGCCGCTACTGCTACTGCTACTGCTACTGCTGCTTCTGGGTCGCCTGCTGCAGCTTGGCTACCTCGTCTGCGGCGGGCCAAGCGTGATACAGCGGCCATGTTTGCATGTGCAGGCGCCAGTGAAACACACAGGATCTCCACCCTTCCTCGGTCTCACCCACCACCGAACAAATGGCGGGCACCAGCCACACAGCCAGGCCCTGATTGCCCTGGTCCCTTTGTTCACCCTTCCGCTCCCGTCCCGCCCCCGCGCTACGCACCTGTCGCCCGCGCCAACTGCTCGTCACGCGATGACAGCAGGAAGACGCCGCCGCTGCGCGCGAACACCCTCTGAACGTGCAGCACACACGTGGGAAGCAGGGGCAAAGCAATTGGGCGGCGTCACAGTGAATGGAGGCGGCGGTCTGGTGGGCTGCTCAGCGCCACGACGTGAGCGCAAGCAGTTGCTGTGCGCGCGCACAAGGCGGCGACCAAGGCGTGGCCCCGGCGCAACAGCCGGGCAGAGTCATGTGCGCGCGGGGAGGGAGCGCGCGTGTATGACACCCACCCGTCCAGGCTTTAGACTTTTCAGCTCGGCCGAGGTTACCAGCGCCTGGCGGAACTGCAGCGCAGCCGGAGAAGCGCAGGTTGTGACGGGCATCGCGAGGGTGCCTGCACAGCTCGGGTGCCACGGCCCCTGGCGTGGGGGGGGGGCCGCTCCAGCCCCTGCTGCGGCCTAATACACACGGCCGCGCCGACGATGCACAAGCGATTCATGCTATGCACGTTTAGCTGGCCCGATTGGAATCCCGATGTGCGGCCTCTTGGGGAAAAGGTCGCAACGAGAAAACTTCAAGTCGCGGCGGCGATGCTCCGCGACTCGGAGTGTGTATTTGATGTATGCGTACACAAACGTTGGCGTCGCGTATCATGCGTCGTGTTACCTCCAACGGGTCCGGCTTTGGCGTCGTTCCGCCGCTGGCTGCTGAAGGTCCCTTGCTCAGAGTGCTCGTATTCTTTGCGGGGTCGGCACTCATCGATAGTTTACTAATCACTTCAGGTATTGAGCTAAAGATTGGGCATAATTGTTTGCAGCAAGGCTCAAAAGCATCAGTTACTTTGCAGCCGGACTCTCAATCGCCCGTGAACACAGGTTTAAATATTGCGAATCTTTATACGTAGATGAGTATGGATACTGGGCACCCAAAGCCCTTGTCGCTCGCGCACGATTGCCCCAGGGCGGACCCGCATCCGCCAGCCAGCAGCGGCGCACGCCCCTGGGCGTGGCCCCGCCGCCCCGGGGTGCACAACCCTTGCGCAGCCTGTGCCCTCCAACCACATACGGTAGCCTTGACCAGACACGAGCCTAGCTGCTGCACAAATCTACCTGGCCACCGCGTTGCCATCATCCAGCAGATGCGAAGGGTGTGCTGTCTGGTGCTGTGCGGGCGCGGGTCAGCTCGAGCACTCCACCTCCTCCCCTGCTCCACCTGCTCTGGCCAGCTCCGGCCCCCGCTCGTACGTGCCCTTCGCCTGGCAACCTGACACCCTTGGAAATGGAAACCCCTGCTAATGGTCCACCCCAATACGGTACCAGGCGAAGCGGCCCGGCACTGTCCACGCAAAGGAACCCTTTTGCCCGCCATTGCACGTGCCGTGCCTTTGCTGATACTGGTATGCCGTCACGCGCTGTACTATGGCGTGGTAGGACCAGGATAAGGGATAAGAATTGGCATGCCCCAGTTGTGGCAGATGATAGCCCGTACCCAGCAGGCCTGTGCGCGAGAACAGAGACAGAAGCTGCGGCGGAATCGACGCGAGTACTGTACCGAATTGAAGCGCGCTGGAGGCTGTATCATTTGCTGACGCGCTGTACTATGGCGTGGCACTTGGTCCGCGTCAAAAGCACCGGCATAACACAACCCGCTTCGACCTACGTCGGTGCAGATTGCGTCGTGCTAGGTCAGCCGGAATGCATGCACATCCACGTCCGGGACTCCGCAATCCTGGGGCACCAGGGGCCCATACATCATGCCCGCGTTGCCCGCGCCTCCTGGCTTGCTGTGATGCTGTTAAGGCGGTCGACCCCTACGGCTGGTTCTGTTGGAGAGCATGTTGGAGAGCATGCAGCTGCATCTAGTGTCCTGACATTTGCTACCTCCTGAAGCAAATGCCGGCTGCCGGACGCGAATACAAAGTGCGCAAGCCAAGCCACCCTCTTGACTTTGCTTCTGCCCCAAATAAGAGTGTGACAACCGTCCAATGGTGGCAGTCGCTGATGCAGGCCCCTGTCCCCTGTCACACGTGCTGCGCTGCGCGTCGATCTGCTGAGCTGTACCAGCCACCGCGCCGCGTACGGAAGCGGAGTGACAGCGGACGGCACCGGCCGAGTCCTCTGCCTACCCTGAGTCCGGCCGTGCTGCGCCTGTTACGCACGCATGAGCCAACCCGCAATTCCCACCCAAAAGGCACAAGGCGGGCAACCCGATCGATATCACGTACTCTTCACGTTACAGCAACGCTACTAGCGAGACAACGACGCAACCAGCGCAGTGGCCGGACGGGCCCAGCGACTCCTCCTCCGCCGCGGCGACGCGCCTGCCGCCAGCCGCCAGGCGGGCGCGCCCGCCGCCGCCACAACACACCGCTGCGCCCTCCTCCTCCGCCACTGCCGCTTGCTAGGCTGCTGCTGCTGCCACCGCTGCTGCTGCAATTCCGGCTGGGCTCGCTCCGCCACCAAAACCACCACCGGCCGCTGCGGCCATAACGGCCGCTGCGCTGTTGTGGCGCACCGGTATCGCGACGCCGCGCGCCTACAGGCGGCGACCGCGGCGACCACCCTTCCGGCGGGTGGAGTCGGTGGGGATGGGGGTCACGTCCTCTGCACGAAAACAACGATAGGGGCAAAAGGGGCGGCAGAAACGGGTCAAAAGCGGAGCGGGACAATGTAGATCAATGGAAGAGAGCACAGCCCACGGCACGGGTGCGCAAGCGACGAATAGCGGCGCGGGCCACGGGAACCAGCGTAGCGGCACTGGCTGGCGGCAGGCGCTGCACCGCATGCTGTCACTGCAAGAACCGCGGTCTTGCTGCTGCTGCGGCTTCTGTGGCTGCTGTTTGCGCGCCCACGGACAGCATTGCGCCATGCTGGTGCATAGAGCACGGTCAAACACGCCCGATCCGCCAGGGATAGGGCCTCAGCCAGACCTCCACCCCTGGCTGCTGTCACTGCGCGCCGAAGTCCGCCGCGCCGCTGGCACATGCTCCGTTACTGACGCCTCCGCTGCTGCTAACACCGCCGCAGCGATCCGATCCGCCCGCAACACCTCCGCATTAGCGAGAGCAAAGGAGCCACGCTGCGGCTGTAGGGAGCACCGCGGCGGCGCCCGGCCCAGCCCGCCCCCTGGCCCCAACGCAGCGCTCCCGCCTGGCTGCAAGACCCGCTGCAACCTTCCGTCAGGCAAGCAGCCCCAAACTCCGGCCTCGCCAACCAAACTGAGAGGCCGCGAGGCGTCTTCAGCCGGGGCCGTTGCTGCGGCCTGCTGCATTGAGCTGCGGGCGGCTCCGTATGGGCTGCAGCGACCGGATGGCAGTCCCGGGCGCGGCGGCCGCCCGCCAGCGCGCTCGCGCGCGCAGCCTTGGCCTGCGCCTGCTACTCCCAAAACTGCTGTTTCCAGAAGCAGCACCGTCTGGCCACGGAATTTGGCCCTCCGCCGATCCCCGCTTCCCTCCGCCTCCGGCTGCTCGTAGCGCAGCCATCGCTGCTCTGGAGGCGCCAGGTTAGCTAGCTGCGCCCGTGCCCGTGAGGACTGCTGCTGCTTCCTTCGCCGCTGAAGAAAAGAATAAGCCGTGTAAATCACTTCTGCGGCCTGCTGCGTAGCAGCCACCGTCAATGCTCCGGAATGTGCTGTCGCCTCCGCTGCTGCTGCGCCAGCTGACGCCGTGCCACAGGTTGTCCGCCTCGGCGTTTGCCTGCCACGCCCCGCTCCTCCGCATGACACCAGCCGCGGCCAATGCTCCAGCTCAACATAGGACGGCGGGAGCCACTCCAATATCCCTTCCCAGCCAGATCGCCTTACAGGGCAAACCCAGAAATGGCAGATGGCCATACCCCCTCCCAACCCAGGCTATGTTGCCATCTCTTAACTCCCGCACCTCCCCCCTTCCGGCCCGCCGTCGATACCCTACCCACCGATGCGGCCAATCTTCATGCCCGCGCGGGCCAGGGCACGCAGGGCAGACTGGGCACCGGGGCCGGGGGTCTTGGTCCGGTTGCCGCCGGTGGCGCGCAGCTTGATGTGCAGGGCAGTGATGCCCAGCTCCTGCGTGCAGGAGAAGCAAACAAACGCGCCCAGCGTAATTATCCCGAATTTCCGCATTAATGCGACCGGACACGCGCGAGCGTCCAATCACTGCCAATCCTCCTCGCCGCTGGAGGGCTGCTTCGTGACCTCTGCTAGCTCCAGATTGAAGAGCAATCAAGCATTCTGCGGCTTGCTGCATCGCCTGCGCCAGTTCTCCGCCCTGCCGCTGCCGCCCTGCGCGCCCGGCCGCCAAGCTCCAGCGCCGGCCCGCCCCTCCCCTGCCGCGCCAGACTGCTGCTGCAACGTATGTGTTCTGACAACCACTCCAGTACCATCCAGGGCTGCGAGAGGCCCTGCCGCCGACGCAGTCGCCTGCCTCCTGCGCAGACATTGCAAGGCTGCCGGCAAAGCTTTCAACCCTTAAATCCCGCATTTACCTTGCACTTCTGGGCCACGTCCTGCGCGGCAAGCATGGCCGCGTAGGGCGACGACTCGTCGCGGTCGGCCTTGACCTTCATGCCGCCGGTGACGCGCGAAATGGTTTCCCGGCCAGACAGGTCGGTCACATGCACGAACGTGTCGTTGAAGCTGGCGAAGATGTGAGCAACGCCGAAGACGTGCTCGCCCTCGCGGACGGTGGGGCCGAGGCTCACCACCTCCTTGGGGGCCTCCTCACCCTTGGCGGCCTTCTTGGGGGCCATGGCTGCTGCTGTTTTGAGAGGAAGAGGGAGGGCCAGGTTGCGCGCGGTCAGCTTGCCGACTTCGCCGAGCTGCATGAGGCGCCGTACCGACATTTCGTTTTCTCTGGCTGCTGCTCCTCGGGCTGTTCACAAAATTGTATAGGCTTCTACATTGACTCAACATGCCCTGGTAATTAAATGGTGCCAATTAACATGAATAGAAAGTTGGGTTGACCGAGCATCCGTTGACGAGGAGCCCGCAGCGCCTCCGCACACATACACAATGGGACAAGGACGCAGTCGACACGTGTATGCATTCCAGCCGCTTCCATGGCCGGAGTCGCTTCATGCTTTCCGACTCATCGACCAGGTGCGAGTGCCGCGCATGTCCCACAACCTCCTTCCACCGCTAGCGGTCGCGTCCACCTGCTGGGACAACCTCATGTGCACACAAGGCGGATGGCGCTGAGTCGCGCATGATACGCGCCAACTTGCCCGTTCGCCGTTCGCTTCCGCGTGTGACGGCCCGGCTTCCTGCCAGCGTGTGCCCCCGCATTGGCTTATCTCGCCGCCCGCAACCCCAGCTTCACCAGCCCTTACTCACACCCCCTCAACCTACAGATATGTGGTATCGCAACCACATACGCCACCACGCACCTGGAGGGGCATGCGGTGCGGGTGCTGGACAAAATTGGAGAGCTGCAGGTACGCAGGCAGGCCGGTCTTGCCGATGTCTCGGCGCCGCCTGCGCGCAATGCCCCGAAGCACATAACCTACAAACCGCCAGCCCATCACCGACATCCACTGCACAACGCAACATAGCCGCATCCCCGCTCCTAGCAACACCCGCGTCAGCACACCAAGTCCCTCTCCTGACCCCCCTTCCCCACCCAACCGCCCCCCACCCCGCCGCCAACGCCGCCCCCCAGCGGCTGCCGTTCCAGTGGGAGGTGTTCGAGCCCGACTTCGAGCGCCTGCGCGGCAGCCACCTCATAGCGCTAGCCACGGAGCTGCACAGTGCCCTGGACAAACTGGAGGGGTGCGTAGCACTGTCGGTAGCGCAGGGTCCACATGGGGCAGGCGGCGCTCAGCGGTGGGGCGCGGCGCGGCGCGGGACCTCATACCACCCACAGGGGGGTTGCATTGGCGGATGGGAGGGTGGATCGGAGGTTGGGTGAGAGAATGGAGGAGGCACAGAAGAAATGTGGAACGAGGCGGGGCTTGGGACCCGGAGCCGGCCGATTACGAGCGGGCGCAGTGGTGGAGTGGCACGCGTGTCTGCACGCGTGTCTGTCAGCAGGTGTGCCGCCCGGCGCCGCGCCTCCCCGTTGCCGACTGCGTGCCCACCCGCAGCAGCACTGATTGACTGGGACTGCCTGGGCGCCCGCAGGTGCAAGTACGACATGGGCATGCTGGCGGAGAAGGGCCTCATGTTCAAGTGCGTGGGCGGGCGGGCGGGGGATTGGAGGGGTGAGGTATTAGGATGATTGGGGGCAGGGGGGCGCGTGTATGTCCTTTTTGGCGTGAAGGGACGGGTGGTGGTGGTGGTGATGGTCGAGCTGAGCTGCATAGTCGAAGGCAGCTGGCTGGTGCGCATCAGCTCAAGGGTCAGGGTCACCAGCCTCGCCGCATCAGATACACACGTGTTTCTTCCTTGTGCTCTCTAACACACAAACACGTGCACCATGCAACAGGTCGCTGCGCAAGGCGGCCGACAAGGTGCTGGTGCTGCTGACGGAGGTGGAGCAGGTGCGGGCTGGGGGCGGGTGGGCGCTGGGGCGGGTGTGGACTGGGGGCGTGTGCGGGCGGGTGTGGGCTGGGCGGGTGCGGACCGCGACCATCGCGTTCGGAATGATCAGAGCCCACGAAGTGGAGTGACATAGGTGGTATAGGTGGTGCGGACGGGCGACAGACAAGCGTAGGGCAACCGCGCCCTGCCCAAGCGCACGCCGGACCTGTGCGATGAGCAGTCCGCACCTCGCATCTTTCCCTGCGAACCCAAAGCAAACCCCAATGCACCCTCGCAGATCCACCGCGCCTTCCACTACGCGTTTGAGCTGGCGCTGTACGAGAGCGTGCGGGTGCGTGCGTGCTGTATCGCGTGCTTGCGTGCTTGCGTGATCACGGAAGGTGTTGGTTGGGGGTTTAAAATACGGTATGTTTTGAGAGGGGGATTTGCATATTAGTCGGGGTGGGGGAGAGCTGGGTTTGTGCTCTGCCGTGTGAGCCGCGGTAGTAGGGTTAGGAAGAGCGACATCGCATGAACTGTGTCGCGTCATGTGCTGTGGAACGGGTCGCATGGTCGCAGGACGAAACACCAGCGCCGCCCGGCACCCTGCGAGCCAACAGCCCGGCGCGTTCCACGCTGCGCACACCCATCAGCGGCGGTGGCGCGCGCAGCATCGGCAGCAGCGGCGGCGGTGCCCGTGGCATGAGCAGTGGCGGCCGCCGCCAGCCGGTGCTGCTGCCGCCGCCGCCGCCTCCACCAGAGCCTGAGGATAGCGACCTGTACTCCCAGACCGCCACCACCTCGCCGCGACCGCAGCGGCAGCAGTCTGCGCAGCGGCAGCTGCCGCCGCGGACGTCCCCCAGCGTGCGGCAGCCACAACTGTCGACACCAGCAGCGGCGGCGGCGCCGCTCCCGCCGCTACCGGCGATGGCGGAGCAGCGGCAAGCAATGGCCGCGGTGGCGCCGCCGCCGGTGGTGGCGCAGCGCTCAGTTCGAATAATGAACGACGCCGCCACGTCCACGCCCACCCACATGGCGCAGGAGCAGCAGCAGTCTGCGGCGGCATTCGCAGCAGGCAACGGCGCTACCGCTCGGGCGCCAGCGATGGCGCGGGCGCAGTCATACAAGACGCCGCCGCCGCCGCCGCAGCAGCAGCCGCAGCCACAGCAGCAGTATGTGGTTGTGTATCTGCCGCAGGTGCGAGGGAAGCAGCCGGGGCTGTGTGCAGGAGCACGCACATGGGCTGGGCTGGGCTTTGATTGGAAATTGGAACATGCGCTTCCAGCTGCAGCAGCAGCAGAGAGGCAAACGTGATGCTGTACCGGCATCAAGTTGGCCCAGTTGGACCTCATAACCACCCCTCACCCTGACCCGCCCGCCCCTCATCCTCCCTGTCTCACCCCAGGGCCCCGGCAGCAGCGGCCCTCGCGCCATCCTGGTGCCCTCGGAGGCGCTGCAGCCCGCGCCCAACAGCCCCGCGCCCAGCAGCGGCGGCGCGCCGCCGCCTTCCTCGCAGTACTCGCCCTTGCCCACACTCCGCAGCGGATCCCTGGGCTCCACCGCCTACACGGGCGCCGGCTCGCCGTACTCGCCGTACGCACCGCCGCCGCACATGCCAACCGCGGCGGCCGTTGCCGGGTACGGCAGCCGTGGCGCCGCCGGGTACGGCTCGCCGTACCAGGCGCCGCCGCAGCACGCGTACAATGCGCCGGCTGCGGGCAGCGCTTACGGCCCCCGCCAACCGCTGTTCGGATCGCCTGGTAGTACCGGCAGCCCGTACACGACCACGTCTGCCTATCCGACGTCGGGGCCGTACGGGCACACGGCGATGTCGCGGCCGGGATCACCCCCCGCGTACAAATACTTCTCCCCGCCGTCCTCCCCGCCATCCCCTGGCCTGTCCTACGTCACGTCACCGCCGCCGTACGCCACATCAGCGCCGCCGCCGCCGCAGTACAACCCGTACGCGGCGCCGCGCTCTCCCGCCACGTCATCCATGTACGGCAGTCCCGTGCCGCCGCCGCCGCCGCCGCCGTCTACAGCTACTGCCGGCTTTGGGATGGGCATGGGCGCCACCGCGATGCCGGCGGTGGTGCCGGGCGCGGCGCCGGGCAGCGTCATGGTGCTGCAGGTGGGCAGGCAGCAGCTGATGTGTGGCCGAGGCCGCTGAGCTCGTGGGAAAAAACAGCACAGGCAGGGCGCAGGTGCTTGGTTGCCGGCGCCTGCGGTCGCGTGCGATGCGTGGCTTGTTGTGAGTTGTGCGCCTTCGTGAACTGAGCTGTGTTACTAATGCCTTGCCCTGCTACAGCCCGTGTCGGCCACCATGACCTCCTCCGGCGCGGTGGTGCTACAGCCGACCATGGCGGCGCCCGGGGACGTGGCGGCGCCGCCGATGCTGGTGGTGGCGCAGGTGCGCGTGCGTGGGTGGGTGGGTGGGTGGGTGGGCGATTTCGGCACAGGACGAGGATACGGGGATAGGTGCAGAAGCGGTGTGCGGCCAGTGGGGCTCAGCGGAGGCCGCCGACGCACCCGGGGAGGCTGTGCATGCGCATGCGTGTGCACAGTGGCCCTGCGTCTTCACAGAGTGCGCACGCCCTCTTTGAATCCTCCCAGGACCCCGACTCAATGTCGGCCGGCGGCGGCTCATCCGGCCGCCAGCGCTCCGTGCGCTTCTCCCGCACCTACGACGACGACGAGGAGGAGCACGAGTACGACAGGCGTGACGATCGCGATATGGAAGAGCCACGTGGCAGCGGCGGGGGTGGCGGCGGCAGCGGGGGGCGCCGCCACCACTCGACGTACACGTACGTGCCGGGCCGAAACGCCTCGCCGTACCAGGCGCCATCAGCCGTACCCTCGTACCTCACGCCGTATTTCGGAGAGCTCTCACCGCGCCCCATGGAGGACGCGGGCGCGGGCTACGGCGGCGGCCCTGAAGACTGGGAGGGCGAGGAGGAGCGGGCGGCGGCACAGGGCGCGCGTGCGCGCCTGCGCAGCGGCGGCGGCGCGGGGCGCGCGTCCGGCGGTGGCGCCGCTTCGCTCATGTCAAAGTACCGCGACCTTTGGAGCGCGCCGCCAGGAGCACCGGTACCGGGCCCGCAACAGGCAGCGGCCGGCAGAGGCCAGCAGCAGGCGTACCTGGTTGATGCGTACGCTGGCGGCGGCACAACAGCCCACGCGGCGGCGGCGGCGCGGCCGCAGTCCCGCACGGCCTCGCCGCGCCGGGAGTCGGAGCTGATGCTCGGCGGCGGGCTGGATGCCGCGGCTGCGGGCGTGGCGGCGCCGCCGGCCCTTGCCGCACACAACATCTCGTACGAGCGGCTGGCGGCCCTGGCGGGTTTGGATCCAGAGGTGCTGGGCGCCGGCGCGGCTGCGGGCCTGACGGAGCGGCGGCGCAGCGGGGGCGCCATTGCCGCTACTGCCGTGAAGCCGTACGTGGTGCCGGGCGAGGAGGCGCTGCGGAAGATGGAGGGCTTGCTGGCAGCGGCGGGTGCGTTTGGGGCTGGTTGCTGGCAACCGTCCTCGCGCCTCATACGTTTGCATGTCCTTCCGCAAGCCAACCCTTACGTCGCAATGCACTGACTCACGTGCGCACTTCCAGCATGGCATGGTCTGACTCATCCGCATGTCGCTTATCTCGCCGCATCCCGCACCCCACAACCCTCGCCCTGACAAACAGAGGACGGCGACTGGGACGCTGTGGCCGACATGGCCGCCCTCATCCGGGCCGGCTGGTGGGGCGACGGCCGGGACGCGGCGGTGGCGCGCGGGCTGCTGCTGCAGGCGGCGCTGCGGGGTGAGCCCCGGGGCTGGCGTTGCGTGGCATGCCGGGGTCGCAATTTGATGGGCCTTAACACTTAGTTCGGCTTGGTTTAGCTGGTGTGTTTGTTTTCACGCAACTCCCCCGCCCCATCTCCCTTGCGCACACGGGCGCGACGCAGGCGGCTCCGTGGAGGCGCACGCGGCGCTGGGCGACATGGCCGAGCGCGGCGAGGGGCTGCCCGGCGGCCTGCCCGACCAGGCCGGCGCGGCGCGGCACTACGCGGCGGCGGCGGCGGGCGGGCACCGGGACGCCGCCACGGCGTACGCGTACCTGCTGGTAGGGGACTGGGTTGTGGGCGCCAGCCCAAGCTAAACTGTACCCACGGGTTTGGGTTGGGTGGTGGGATGGGAATACGGGATGATAGGTACGAGTGATGGGGCGGTTACACTGTCGGGGAGGGTACGGCAACACGCCAGTCCGGTTTGCACAGTTCAAGCATAAGTAGTCCACCGGCACCCCAAACCCACCCTGCGCCCTCCACACACGCACGCCCCACCCCGCAGGAGCATGGGTTGGGCGTGGCGCAGGACGAGCCGCGCGCGGCGCAGATGTATGCCGCCGCCGCGCAGCGCGGCTGCCCCACCGGCGCCAACAACCTGGCCAAGATGATCCTGGACGGCCGGGGCGGCATCATGCAGGTGCCCGGAGCTGCTACATCCGGCAGGTCACGGCGGCGCCTGGGCGCCGATGGCGTGTCCGCGGCGGCGCCTGCGGCGCCGACGCCGGTGGGCATGGCGATGGCGTTGTTCCGGCGCGCTGCGGATGCCGGCTCGGCGTCCGCCTGGTACAACCTGGGGGTGTGCCACCTGCAGCAGATCAAGCAGCAGCAGGCCTCGCTGAAAAAGCTGGGCCTCAGCGGCGGCAACGGCAGGGGCGGGCGGGAGGGCGGCGGCGGCGAGGCGACGCCGGTGCTGCTGGGGGCGAAGGACGAGTCGGGCATGGCGGAGGCGATCCGCTGCCTGACCGAGGCTGCCAGCCGCGGCCACGCCCGTGCCGCGCTGCGTGCCGGCCACCTGCACCTGCTGCGCAGCGCCGCCGCCGCCGCTGTGGACGCCTTCTCCACAGCCGCGATCAACGCCGCCGCTACCATGGCGGCCGCGGCAGGCGGCGGCGGCGGCAGCCACGGCGCCGCCGCGGTCGAGGAGGCGGACGGCGCGGTGGCGGCCAGCCCGGCCGCCGCTGACGCGGCGGAGGTGGAGGCGGAGGCGCTTTGGTGCCTTGCGCAGCTGGCGGAGAGGCAGAGCGCGGTGCTTGAGGGCCGGGCAGCAGTGGCTCTGGCGGCGGCGAATGCGCCGGGCTCGGCGGCTGGCAGCGAGGGCACCGGCGGCGGCCGGCCCAGCGGCGACGGCGGGACGGCGAGTCGCATGGACAGCGTCCGCAGCCGCGGGCTCCAGGCCAGCACCAGTGGTAACAGCCGCCACAGCGGTGGCACCCATGCCTCGGGCGCCGGCGGTGTCGCCAGGGCCAATGAGGAGGTTGCCGCGGGCGCGGACGACGACGTTGCCGTCGGACAGCTGTTGGCGACGCTGGCGGGAACGGGCCCCGGCGGCGACGCCGCCGCCGCCGCCGCGGCCGCCACGGCGATCGCGGGCAGTGACGCCATCAGCGACGACATGGCAGCGGCTGCGGCGGCGGACCCGGCAGCAGCGGCCGCACTCCGCTTCGCGAAGGAGCTGTGCCGCCTCGACTTTGACTGCTGCCGCCAGCTCGGCGCCGTCCGCAACGGCGGCGCGCTGACGGCCGCGGCGGCGGCGGCAGCGGGGCTGGACCCAGCCGGAGTTCCGCCGGCACAGCGCGTGCGCGGGCTGCGGCGGCTGCGCCGCCAGGCGCGGGAGGTGGTCGCGGAGGCGGCAGCGCCTGGCGTCATGGCTGCTGCCGTGTCCGACAGCGGCGGCGACGGCGAGAGCCGCTCCTCTGTTGACGGCGGCGGCGGCTCCGCCGCTGGGCTGCCGTCGGCAGGGCACGTGTCGGCGGCCCTTGCGCGATTGGACCTGCAGCTGCAGCAGCCCGGCGAGCGCGCGACCCGGTCGCGCCGCGCCGCGGCGGAGCTGATGGCGGCGGCGGCTGCGCGCGGCCACGCAGGGGCGCAGCACTGGCTGGCGGGCTGGCAGTGGAGCATGGGGCACACCGGCGGCGCGGCGGCGCTGTGGCAGGCGGCGGCGGCGCGCGGACACGGCCCATCGCTGATGGTGTTGGGGCAGATGGCGGAGGCGGGCCACGTGATGGCGGCGGCGGCAGCGGGAACGTCGGCCGGCGGCGCCGCCGGTCAGCAGCTGCAGACGGCGGGGCGTGGGGCGGACCTGGCGGCGGCGGCGCGGTACTACCTGTGAGTGTGTGTGAGGGCTGTGTCTGCTCTCTGTCGGGGACACGGGCGGTAGGGTCCGTGCTAGCACAGGCATCGGGCGGGCGGATGGGGGGTGCGTAGCGGCGCAACCACGCAATGAAAGCGCAGGCAAAGTAACTTCACCAAATCCATGACCCCCTTTTCCTCGCCCTCAACCAAAGGCGCGCGCAAGAGGCGGGCGCTGCCGGGGCCCTGGAGGCAATGCGGCGCGTGCAGCGCGTGCTGCAGCGGCACGTGGCTCTGCAGGTGGGTTGCCTTGTGGCAGGTGTGGGTGTGCACGCGGATGACCGTGTGGTGTAGGGTGGTGCATGTGTGGGCAAACGGAGGGAATGCAGCCAACCGGTTCGGGCGTCGGGCAGATGTGGGTACAGCAGGGTTAGGGTTACAGGTTCGTGGCAAGGCGGTCCGAGGGCATTGTCGTACGACGTGCCCACTCCAGCGCGGCTCATGAAATTGCCTTTCCACCATTACCGTACACTGACCCCGCTCACATTCACGCGGTCTGCATGGCCAATCGACAGGGGAGACTGGAGGCTGTGGCGGTGATGGGCGGTCCCGGCGCAGCTGGCGGGCGAGCGGCCGAGGCGGGCGGCGGTAGGGGCGTGAAGGGCGGTGGCGGGGCAGCCAGCGGCAGCTGCCGCTTTTAGCGATGGACAGGGCGCACGTGGTCTGGCACTGCTGCGAAACATGTGGGCGGGTTGACTTGACCGCAATCGACCAATTGGCCTGCGGCTTATGCGTGGCCTGGCTTGCAATCTGGACGGCGGTGCCATGTTGCTTCGTGTCTGGCTGGCGGGCGGGTGCCACGCGCGTGGCTGGGGCAATTTAAGGTTCACAGCAGGACCCGATGATTCGTTGAGAGCATGTACATATGTTAGAATATAATCAAGACATACTGGCAAGCTGCAACCAAGGAGATACCCGCGCTGCTTTTGGGCCGATGTCCAGCCGTGTCTATCCCTGTAAGTGCACACCCTTTGCCGCCATCATGGCCATGCCCCCAACGACTCAAGAGCATTTGGATGGGCGGCCGTGGCAGGTGTCAACTCTCGGGTACACGGTAATTCCGTGGGATGCTGCTGGGCGATCGTGTGGCCACGCGTGTGGCGCCTGTCCCTGTGCCCACGCCGCGCGCAATCGTGCGCGTACAGGTGGCCACGATGAGATTGCCCCTGGACGAGCTTTGTCCATTCAAGGTTCACACATCAGAAACGCAGCTTCCACGAACAGCCCGGGGTTTTCCGTAGGGTTTTACGAACTGCACGTTAAACCGCACTTCATGTACACTGAGTATGTTTTCAAAATCCGAAGCTGCGGAGTGCTTGCACACACTAGACGGCGCGGGTGAAAGGAGCCGATACTATGGACCTGCACATGGGCCACCGATCGCCATTGCGCGCTCACAAGCAGCTTAGGCGTTAACAGTTGATGACTTATTCTGATAACCAGACACAAGGCACGCACGCTTTTAAACAGGCAATCGTTTGCGGCGCGCACCGGGCGGTTGCAGCCTTGCGCCCGCGCAAGAGAGGCCAGTTTTTCAATAAATACCGTCGCTACGTTAATTGACGTAATATTCAATACAGTTCTCAATAGCTATTACAGCAGGGCTGCCCGGCGCAGAACGTTTTCATGTGCACAGACTTTTCAGCGCCGCGTCACGATGCGTATGTGTTTACTGTGTGTGCTGCTCATTTGTGGCTGCGTCAATCACCTTGGCTTGGTGGGCGCAAAGAAAGGTGCGGAACGGACCGCCGGGCGGGCGCTTAACTTTCTGAAGGCTGTTCGTGAAGCAAATGCGTATTTATAATGACACTGACTTCCGATGCAGACGGTGTGCGGGAGGCGCGAGCAAAGCAACAGCGCCAGACCATGTCTTCGACCATTCACTGGACGGACCCGAGGAGGCTCGCCAGCGTCGAGGCACATGGCTCGCCTGAATCGGCTTTGGGCGCCCATCCGCTACCGAACGACATCGCCGCTGGGGCATCGCAGCCGTCGGCACGAGACCCCCGTGCCACGTCGCACGGTCAGCATGGCAGCGTCGCGCCGACGGCCGCAGTGCCCCCCGCCAGCTACCCACCATCTTACGGCCTCGCGGCATCGCCACCTTACGGCACGTACGGCTATGGCGGCTATGGCCACTACGGCCACTACACCAGCAGTCACGGTGCTCCGCCGCCGTACTACTCCACGCCTGCTGCGGGCAGCGCCGGCGGAGCAGGGCCGCCTAGGCCGCCGCCACCGCCGTACGGCGGCGGCTACGGCGGTCTATATGGTGCCGGGAGCCCAAGCCCCTCCTACTACAGCAAATCCTACGGCGGCCGCCCCGAACCTCCAGGATCCGCGCCCTCGTATCCATCACCGGGTGTGCCAAACCGCTCCGCGCCGGTGCCGCCGTCCCCGTCACCGCCGTCCCCGTCACCTCGCCCAGCGGGCGGCGGTGCTCCGCCGCTGCCGCCCCTCCCTTTCGCGCCTCCCCCTCCCAACCCGTCGACGCCGCGACCTCCTCCTCCCCCGCCGCCTACTCCTCCGCCTCCCGCTGTGAAGCCCACGCCTACGCGTGGCAAGCAGCGCCAACCACCCCCCAATCCCGCGCCTGGCCCACCGAGGCCCGCGCCTATGCCGGATCAGCCAACACCGCAAGAAGGAGATCCTCCTGTGGCGGCGCCGCCTGCAGATGCCCCGCCTGGGGAGCCGCCCCGGCCGTCCGCACCGTCCCTGCCGCCGCCGTGGCCGCCCACTCAGGCCCTGGTGCTGGAAGGCGTGCTGCTGTCCACGCTGAGCGACCGCGGCGCGGTCTACAGGCTACAGGCAAGTGCAGCTTAAGGGCGGGCCATGATCGAAGCGGTTTAAGTGGCTATTTTATGCGCTCGCGCGTTCAGTTCTACACTTGATACTGCACCTTCCTGCCCCATAACTCGCGCCACAGGTCAACCAAACGACCATCGTCCCCATCCGTGTTGCGAGCGCCACTGTGCTGGAGGCGCTGCGGGCGGCGGGCCTGTCCACCGGTGCGCGCGTGCGGCTGCGCTGTGCATTCGACGCCCGTGCTGTCGAGTGCCGCTCACTCGATCGCCTTGAGCCGGTCCGATCCGGCGGCTTAGGAAGCGGCGCCGCCAGTCCGCCGCCGCCGCCCTTGCCGCCGCCGCTGCCGCCGGGCGCACTGCCGGGCCTATCCGGCAGGCGCAAGGTCCTGGCGGTGGTGGTGTCGATGGGCAAGTGCGGCAACGGAACAGCATATCCACCGGGTGGCACATTCGAGGTGGGTGGACACTGGGCAGGGCATTGTGGTAGGTATGGGGGCAGGCAGGTTAGCATGGGTGGGTGTGGCGGCCTGGGATAGATCGTGCAGCTTACCTGGAAGGCTGGCATGGCTTGATCCCGTGCTGCCTGCTTGCGTGCAGTACGTGCGGACACAGCTGAAGACGGCTGCAGAGACGCTGTCAAACTGCTCGCGCGGCAGCTTCAGCGTGGAATTTAGTGTTGTTGCGCTTCAACTGAGCTGTGACAGCGACATTGACCGCCGACTGTTCTCGGGCGCATGTGATGAGGTGCGCATTGCGCAACGCCTCTCAGACGTGCTCCAGCAGCAGCAGCTCGGGAACGGCACCAGCAGCAGCAACACCAGCAGTGCGTTGCTCGGTAGCGGGGCATACGGCAGGCTTGGTGGCGGCTCGAGCAACCCAGCAGCGGGACTGGCAGCGAGGGTGTTCGTGCTGCCAGTGGGTGTGGGCGCCATCTGCGGCTGGCGGGGCATGGCACTCCCCGACCAGCAGATTGTGCTGCTCCCGTCGGAGGACGCCCGTGGGCTGAAGCTACCCTGGGTAATTGTGCACGTGAGTCGGAAGGATAATCACGGTGCCGTGAACTATGGGTGCGCGCGTCCAGCGCTCCAGCGCTCCAGCGCTCCAGCGCTCCAGCGCTCCAGCGTGCGGTGCTCTTGGCCTGGGTAGCCCCGCTGGATCAGATCATTCATTGATTGATTGTAATTTGGGTATCTAGGTCCAGCGCTCGCGCCGTCATTTGCTGGGCTTGCCTCCCGCCACACTCTTGCCACCTCCTTGTTTGCCACGCCACACGCAGGAGCTCCTGCACGTGATAGCAAAGTTGCAGCACGCGGGAGCTTCCTCCGCTCTGGTCGCAGACACGGATCGCGAGGACGACCCCACCAGTCCCATGGGCTGCGGCGGAGGCAGCGGAAACCCCATGTGTCCCGCGGACGGCAACGTGTGCCCGAATGCGCCGCAGGTGTGTGGGTGTGTGTGGACTGGGCGATATGGGCTGCTGGACTAGCTGCTGAATGGAGGGCCTCGCACGCCGGCAGCAGCATGAAGCTCGAGCCGTGTGATGATGAAGGGCACGCCGTGTGGTTCGCTGATGATATGCTCGCTGCCTTGCCATCAGCGCTAGCCAGCAGCACGCGGTCGCATGCCCCCATGCCCTAACAACCCATTGCGCCATCCTATTGCGCACGTGCCCTACCCCGTTGCGCCCATGCACGCACGCAGATGCGCTACCTGGGCTGGGCCGGGCTGCTGGCGGACTGGGGGTCGCTCGACTTGCCGGCGGGGCAGTCGCAATTCATCACGGTGGGTTCAAATTCCACTGCGTGCGGCGGTGGGGACACCTGTACGCACCATCGGTGGCAGTGCGTACGTGCGTGCGCAGGTGCAGCAGACTGCTGGTGATAACTGTCGAGTGCATGGTTGTCCCGGCCTACCCACGTCTCCACATTCTGCCCGCGGCTGCCACAGCTTACCGTGATTGCCTAGATTGCCTTGACTCCCCACGCACTGCTGCTCCTGCTGCGGCATCATGCCCGCAGTTGCCGGCCCAAGACGATACCTCGACGCCCAAGGACCGGTTGCTCATTCGCATCCGGCCGGACTGGCTGCAAGCAGGTGGCACGGACGGCACCGACCGCTACACACACAACCTCTACATCAGCTACCGCCGCCCGCAGGGGCCGGATTCAGCACTGCTGACAACCCTGAGCGCGGGAGAAGGGCGGGTGAGTAGCTAGGGTGAGCGGCGGCAGCCGCGGGCATGCACTGTCGAACTGGCTACCTGAGGGATGCATGGCGGGTAAGCGTGGCACGGGCCTTCGCCCCGCCCCTGGGGCGTTTTGCAGCAGCTGTTCCGTACGTCCTGTGCTCACCCCGCTGCCGTACCCGTACATACCGTACTCGCCCACACACGCACAGGTGGTCATCCACCAGATCACAACGATGTACGACACCGCGTTCGGCAGCAGCGACAGCACCGGCGGTTACTGGTACACCGGCTACCTGCGCCAGCAGCCGCCAAACGCAATCTCCATCATTTACGCCGCTAAACTGGTCGTCCGCACATTTGGTACGCCGTAGATGGTTGCATAGGTCCATGCATGGAGGGGTGGCTGCTGGAGCGAGACGGGCTAGCTGCTCGTGCCTTCCTGCCGCGCCTTACTTGCACCACGCGTTTTGCAAATGCCGTACAGCAGGACGGTTTGGAATGGACTGCATTTCGCTGGCCCTGCAGCCTCGCTCGCTCGTTCGCTCGGCACATCCTGCTCACAAAATGCGCCTTTCGCCCCCACCCGTGGCCGCTGGTGTTTTTCATCCGCTCAGGCTCGGGAGGCGTCGCCAGTGGGGCGATCGGCATGACTCCTGCAACGGGCAGCGGGGGAAGCTCCCAGGGAAGCTCCGCGTACTCTGGGGGGAGCGCTAGCACAGCAGGCGCCAGCGGGGTGTGCCAGTGCCCGAGTCCCTATACGGTCGTGCCGGATGATACGCTGTACAAGGTCGCGGTCAAATGCGGCGGCGGCCTCACCATCAATTCGCTGGTAGAAGCAAACCGACTTGACAACCCGGGTGCGTTGCCGGCGCAGGTGCCCGTGTGTTAGCATGTGCCAAGGGTTACAATAGATACAATCGCCAACTATCTCTCATTCCCCTATCTTAAGCGCACTGTGACCGCCCCCTGCCTACCCACTGTATGTTGCCCAGATATGATCAACATTGGCCAGAAACTGCGTCTGCCGGGCTGCCCCGGGGATTCACCAGGTGAGTGGTTGCGTGGTTGCGTGGGCACACGCGGCATCCAGCACGCAACCCGAGCCTGCTGCCTACCTGTGGTGCGAGCGATGCGTGTCGTGCTAGAGAACACAAAGGACAGAATACGGGACACCATGCTGTGCGTGCTGTGCATGCGCGAGGGGTTTTACATTCAAGTACGGCGGTGATGCGCCTAGTGATGCGCCCGGGGCAATAGATGTTGCATGCATGCGTGCCGTGTACGGGACAGGGGTGGTACGGGACGGGCGGGCTGACTAGGTGCAGGTACCCTTGCGTGCGAAGCACCGCACCCCTGCTGGACAAGGCTCACCGCCCTTTGCAGTGTGTTACATCACCCCTACCCCTACTGCCCCTGTCCCTCCCCACCTGCTGCCCACCTCAGGCAACATATGCTTTTGCTTAAGCCCCTACACCGTGCAAAAAGGCGACAGCCTGTGGATCATTGTCAACAACTGCGGCGGCGGGTTATCACAAGAAGCCATCGTCAGCGCAAACCATATAGCAAACATCAACCTGCTCACCATCGGCCAAAGGCTCATCCTTCCGGGCTGCAGCAGCGCTCCGGATAGCGGGTCAGCCGACGGAGTGGCCAGCGGCGGCGGCGTCAGAGGTGAGTGCATGGGCGCATTGCTTGGTGGATCGACTGGACGGCAGCTGGGCCGCAGCCGCGCACATAGCCATCAGGAGGGCGCGGGCGCGATGTGCATTTTGCTGGGCTCACCTGCTTATTTCAACCACATGGCCCAAACGCACGCACGCCACGCCCGGCTGCTGCAGGTCTTCGGCGGCGGCTGGCGGCGGCGGCGCCGCCGGCGGAGGAATCTGCTGCGCCTCCACCCATGGATTACACGAACCCCGCGGTGGACACCACCCCCCGAAACATCACAGTGCAGATCTGTCGCTACAACGCCGACCCAAACCGGGAGTGCCCGCCGCCGCCGCGGTCGCCACCTCCCCCGCCGCCCACCCCCCGGCCGCCCAGGAAGCCGTAGCGCTACTAGCGCTACCAAGACACTTCAAGCATTCCATCCCTACGGAGGCGCTGCCTTCAGCCGCCGCACTTGTCGTGCGTATGTGGGCCGTACTAGCTAGGTCGCATTGCTCTGGGTTACTGATATGACGCCCATGTATGGTGGCGGGCTAGGGCACAAGCATCGATTCGACTTCTTATTAGACTAATTAGACTCGCAAGCAAACGTCATTGGGATAGAGAGTTCATACGCATGCAGCATGCTTGCCTTCATCTTCTTTGTTGTACGTTTGTGGATAGCGGATCACCAACTGTGATGGCTCGGATGACTCGGGGGGGGGGGGGGGCAATGGACGGATAAGCTGGAACGAGCGCCCGGGTGGTGGATGAGGGGCCGGTTTCCGTGGCATCATGCAGCAAGGTAGGTGCGATAGTTGAGGCTGTGGCAGGTATGGTGTTTATGCTTGCTGCTGCCTGTGATTCATTGGCCGGTTCCTCAATGTGAAGGGGAAGCGCCTCGCCAAGCGTGCGCGAGGAACGTTTATGGCAGGGGGAGGTCTTGCCTGATTTGCGGCGTGCGTGGTATGCAGCCCTTGAGGGCATTGATAAAGATGCGGGACTACAAGCAAGAGGGCACATTGATGAAGCGAGGATTCTTTGGGTTATAGCCAAGGTTATCGCGTTTTGCGCCGGCGAGCATGTGTACGTGTGTGCCGCGTGCAGCGGCCTTTGTGGTGCAGGCGCGCGCCATATTCATGGACGGGCACGTGGCGCCGCGGGCCAAGGGCTGCTGTAGCAGCTAGCAGCGCTGTGCCCTGGCGGCAGGGGGGGGAGTGCGTGAGGGTGCGGTTCCTATCTTGCCCCTGAACGTTGCGCGGTGGCGGCGGGGTGTTCCAAGTGTTTCGACCTTGCGTGCTGGTTGGTTATGTGTTCTGCGGGGCTGGCTTGATCCCAGGTAGGCCCAGGGCAGCATAGCGTGATGTCTGATGACGGTGTTACTGTGATGAGGCGTGGAGCACTCGCTCAATATAGGCCACGTCAATTGTCAGGTTTATGTGTCAGTGGTTCGAAGAGCGGGGCCCAGCGCTTGGGCATTCACGCACACCAAGGCGCCAGCCCAGGCGCATCGACCATACGTACTGCCACGCCGTCAAGGGGCAGTCGCGGGGGTCCCAGGGCTGGCAGGAGGCAGCGGAGGCCTCCCCTGGCAGGAGGCGTCTGAACACGAAGGAACCCCGCAACCTTTCGCTGGGCGCATCCACGCACGTGGCGCGTCCATGGCCTGGCGCCCGCCTCGCCAACGGAGCGCGCCAAACTCGCTCCGCGACTCGGACGGCTTACGATGATGCCCGATGGCTCAATATTCTAGGCCGTTGCCACTATTTCCGCTAGCTTCAGCGAAGAGCTGGTTAAACCACGGAAACATGTACGACTCTCCGCCAAGCTCACCTGTTCGTGCCCTCACAATGTCTAACTTTGTTCAACAAACTGCGATATATTTACATACACACCCAGCTGCCAGGCCGACGGCTGGATTTCGCAGTCTGGACTTTTGTAGTGAATTCGCCCGACGGGTGTTTCTGTTGCGAGTTGTACTGTACGCATACATTGCTTGAAGCTCATAGGTATGGACTACTTGACTGATGGAGCGAGGTCGATGGAGTAGAACGGCTAGAAGCCTCGCACAGACAGCTCCGGCGGGGTGCTGAATTACATGTGCAATGCGTTCCTATAATATGACGCACCGCTAAATAGAGATGCGAGGGCAAGAAAGGCCAACTCGACGACCCCTTGATGTCACGGGCCTCTACCCCCTCACCGCTTTGCTAATTTTGCATCTCCTTCCGGCTTCGTTGGCAAGTAAGTGCTGGGAGCGCCTCAAGCTTTTGCGCTGGCTCGTTACTGACCCTGGCGGCCGTTTCGTAGGCCAAGGGTCCCTTGCCTCTCGCCCCTCGCCTCCCCCGCCACCGGCCCCGCCCCCTCTACCACCGACCTTCGACACGGGCAATGGCTTGTACTGCTTCAAAGGTGACCTTGCTTGGAACTCATAACATTATGCGTGTGAGCGCGTGACCCGCGGCGCCACGGCTGAAGGCAGGGGGGCGTGCACGGCAGTAGGTCTTGTGCGCGGCAGTAGTGCATCCGTGCCGCTGGCGGGCCTGCCCTGGACCTCCACCCGCCCCTGCTTCACGCATCGCACATGCGCATGACACTGAGAGTGTACTGTCATGCATTTGCGTGATGCAGGCACCGTGCGGCAGGTGTCTCCACCGGGCAGCTCCGGGGCTCTCCTATACTACCTGGTCACCAGCACGCCTACCGGGCAGCTAGGCAGCTGCGTCGACCCGCCCCCGCAGCCCCCCGCGCCCCCGCCCAGCCCGCCGCCGCCTGCGCCCTACATTGGTCTTGCCAGTGGAGGGGGCCGTGAAGGTGGCGGCACAGGCTCGCAGGACAGCGCGAGCAACGCAACTGGGGCCCAGCCGCAGCAGCAGCTAAAGCCAACTTACGCGGTCCTGCTCAACCTGCGCAACTTGACCGCCGACCCAGCAGCTTTGGCGCAGGTGCAGCAGGGCGCTCCACTATTTGTGACGGGCTATCCGCAGTCGTCCCGCAACAGCGACAACGGCGTTAGGCAGACGACTGTGCTGCTGGTTGTCAAGCTGAGGGTGAGGCGGTACGGGGCCCAGCAGCAGAGGGGAGGTTTCAGGTTGATAGGCAGGGACGTGCATGGGCAGGGCACGATCTACGCATCTGATCGGAGGCATGGGGAGCATGTATGAGGGGCACTTGTTGAGTTTTATTGATTGCGGGTCACTAACTCTTAGTCACCAACGCTCTTTGCGGTTCGTATATCTGCACCGGCATGGTCACGAACTTGCTTCCCCGACGCGCACTGCCTATCGGCGGGGCTAATCTTACATGCAGCGTGACGACAGCGTGCAATTCAGCGGTGGGCCGGCAGAGGTGCTGCGACCGCTGTGGACGTCGGACAGACTTGACGCGCCTGCCCTGGAAATCAAGGTGTGCGCGCACGTGCCTGCGTGCTAGACCTACCTGTACTTCACTCGTGTGTGCGGACCTTCGTTTGCGTGTCTGCTGGGTACGCTGGGCCGTTCCATCAATGCGTGTGTGTGTTGGACATAGGTAGGTAGCATCGGCAAGAGCATAAGGCAGTGTCTTGTCTCTGTGACCGAGGTCCGATATGGACACCAAACGCAGCGTCGTCCCACATGTAAGGCTCCCGCCGCACGCAAAGCCACGCACGAAAGGCGGCAGGGAATGAATGGAGTGCCCCAAGATCACGCACAACAGCAAACCCACGGATCACCCGTAGCGCCTCGATGCGACCTGCCCACCGTCGTGCTCTCCGCTGTCCGCTGCCCGCCCGCCGGACGCAGGTGGGAGTGGTGGCGGTGACTGTGCCCGCCCTGGAGTGGACTGATGACGACAACGACGGGGTGATGGACGGGGCGGCGGCCTTCCAAGCGGGCGCGGTGAGGATGCATGCGTGTGCGGCGCCGCCGTTGATGCATGTGGGCGTACATGTTGCCAGAAGGGCGGCGGGCGGGGGGTCATTAGGCAAGGGACGGAGGCAGCAGGGGCGCTTCATTCCGACTCGCCCCAGCCGCGAGTAAGCAAGAGGGAATAGAGGGTTGCATGTCGAATACGATGCATGAGAGCTGGAGCGCTTCATCCCATGCCACGACGAATAGTACGGGGCCACATCAAGTTGATGCAACGGGCCCCTACAACAAGCTGTGTAAGATGTGGCGGTGTTTGTCGATCCCAGGTGGTTTCGAACTGGCTTGACGAAGCAACCAACCTCCGCAACTTCGTCGATGTGTGCTCCTGGGGCAAGGTGCGCCGTACTAGGCTTGGGTCAGCAGCATTGGTTCGAGCAGTCGCCGGAGGGCGGGGGGCGCGGGGTGGGGTTGCTTGGGTGGGCGGCGGGGGTAGTTGCAGGAGAGGCCGCGGGCGTATGGGAAAGCAGCTCGGAAAGCACAAATCTGCGCATTCCCGGCCTCACTCCTTCCAGGCCCAACTGTCTCCGAACAACGCCGACGACATTTACAATTTCGGAGCCGGCTATACAGAGGTTCGTACTCGTTGCGTCACAAACCGCCGGGCGTGAATTGTTCTCGCTTGCTAGTTTGGCACGCGTGCGCTCTTCAGAACGAATGAAGTAAGGGCCAACTTGGGGTGGAGGGTTCTTCATCTTTCAATCGCGCTCGCCATGCATGTAGATGATCTGCATTGTACTCGCCTCTAACAGGTGGCCCTGACGGGGATCGATCTGGGGGCGCTGGGCGATGAGGCAGCGGCCCAGGCACAGGACGCGGCGGTCGCTGGGGCCGCCACCACGCCGCTGCAGGGCTGGGCGGTGTGCGTGGGGTACCTGCTGGGCCGAATGAGGTCCACGGCGGAGGCGCAGCTGCGCGGGGAGGTGCGTGTGTGCACACCGCAGCAGGGGATGCTTGGCAGATCTGCTGGGGTGCGGCGGCTGGCTGGGCGTCTGGGCGGCCGGGCGGCCGGGCGTCTGGGCGGCTCGGCAGCTCGGCAGCTGGGCGGCGGCGAATGAATCGCCACGTGTCCTTGACGCTATGCAAATCGCGCACCAGCAGTCTTGCTTATTTCGTTTCCTGTACGCTGCAGGGTTCTACGTTCGGCACGGACTGGGACTACGTCCTCTTCGCTCTGCCGGAGGGCGTCAAGGCGCTGGCGGCCAGGAGCTGCGCCACAGCCGCCGTAGCAGGCGGCGGCGGCGGCGGGGGCGGCGGCGGGGTGGCTGGCGACGGCGGCACGCAAGTGGACTGGCTCGTGTCCCAGGTCAGCTCCGTGCTGCTGATCGCTTCACAGCTCAACTGCCGCCGCACCGGGCAGGGCGATGCCGCGGACGTGTGCGGGTGAGTGATACGTGCGGGCGGGATCGTTCACGAGCGACCAAATCATGCATATGCGAGCCTACCTTCCTGCCGGACCAACAAACGGAGGCAAGTTGATCGATGCGCGCGGTGCGTGGGTGTGCACTTGCGTGCAGGTCTTCGTTCGCGGGCGTTGGAGGTGACACGACTCTCGTCAATGTAAGTACCGTAGTACGGCTTGTGCAAACATGTGATGTCTGCAATGCGATATCCCCCCGCACCCCCAAGCCATCCGTGCGCGGGCTTGCTTTGCAATCCCGCCCGCTGCATACGTCTGCTGCAGGCCGCGGTTCGGGGCTTGGGTGGCAACTTCGGGCTGCGGCAGGCGCTGGTGCCCAGCGCACTGGCAGAGCTGGCGACGCAGGACCCCAGCAGTGGCCTCAGCGGGGTGAGTGCGCGCGTGCATGTCGGGTGCCTGTGTATAGTGAACGATGCGTGGGATGGAAACGTGGCCTGGCTATGTGCCGCCCAGCATCCAGCAGCACAGTAGTATGCGATTGACGGCGGGGGCAGGGTACGTAGGCGGGCGGGGGGGGGATGGAAGACTGTATTGTAGGGTTGTTGCGGACTATTGAGGAGACGATAATAATCATGGCGCCCGCCCGGCACCCAACCGTACAGGCTGATGTGCAGTGCTTCAACGGGCCGCAGTCGTGGCTGTTGGGATGGGCGGAGATTGCGACAGGGCAGGACCTCGTCTGGAACCTGGACAACCCAGCTGCCTTTGCCTCTCAGTGGTGCGTGCGTGCGGTGCGGGGTTGGTTCGTTTGGTTGGTCCGGCCGGCGCCTACGGCGGCGGCGGCGGCGGCGGCGGTAATGTGTTCATCGATCGTGCGCTTGGGTACCGTATCGTCGTCATTATGAGCAGTACCGCATGTTAACTGAACTACGTACGACACCACCCACGCCTGCTCCCACCCCTGCTCTCCCTCAGGTTCACGCTGCAGGCGTACGGCTCTGTGCGCGGCACGCTGCTGCGACTGCGCGTGCTGCACGGCGCGGGCGCCGCGAGGTCCTCCGTCTTCTGGGTCGTGTTCAGGTGAGCCGCATGCATCCGGCTCACTAGGGGCTGCTCAGCAGTAGCTGCCAATGGATAAAAGGGCGGGGAGGCCGAGCGCCGGCGGTCACAAGCCACACGCGCCGTGCACTCCCTGCACAGCAGGCATGCGCCGATGCACGTCATGCTGCCTAGCTAGGCCCGTGCAACCACGTGCACACAACGAGTTAGTTGCTGAAACGAACCAGTGTGCCGCGCGCATTCACTCCACGTTCGTTCCACGTTCGTTCGCTCATCAGGGCCGCCGCATCGTCAACGGCCAACCGCAAGGTCCCAATCAAGCAGCTCTTCCTGACCGGCACCGTGAGGGACGCCGTGCATGTGTACGAGATGAGCTCGGGCCGGAACGAGCGGATCGCGTCCTCACCAGACCCCATCTGGTGGGGCTACGCGCCGTCGCCTTTGAACCCTTACGTTGCGGCGCCTGTGCGCGAGGCGGCCATGGCGGGTGAGGCCGGCGGCTGGGTGGGTCATCACTCAGCGGCTTGCAGGGCATGCGGCGTTGTGTGCTGTGCTGTGTGCTGGGGGATGCTGGGCAAAATAGGTTGCAGTAGTTGCAGAGCCGGTACTTGGTGTCATATGTAACAGCCTTCGGGCATGGGCTCTCCCACGACCAGGCAGCCCCTTTGTCCCGGCTCGCTGCGGCAGCGGGAAGTGGATTGCATAGCCTACTTGGCCCTACCGCTGAGCCCCGCCTGCTGCCCGCTGCGCTCTGTCTGCTGCATGCCCCGCTTTGCCCTCAGCAGGCCCCGGCGCTGGTGCCACCTCGGACGTGGGCACTGAGCCCCCTCTGGCGTGGCTCAAGGTGTGGCCGGAGCAGCGCATGCAGGCCAACAGGCTGGCGCTGACGGCGCCGGTACGCATGTGCCTGGTGTGGTCGCCCGACGCGGAGTGCGGAGACCCTGCACCGCCGCCGCCAGCAGCAGCAACAACCGGCGGCGGCGGCGTGTCGGCGCGCACCATGCCTTTGCTGCCGCCGCCGCCAGAGGCGCCATCGCAGCCGCCGCCGGGGTGGCCGCTGCAGCCGCCGCCGCCGGACGCACCAGTACCGCCGCCAGTCGCCCCGCCGGCGCCCCCAAGCCCGGCGCCACCAGCAGTAGTACCTCTCCCGCTGCCCGCGTCTTTGGTACCGCAGCAGCCTAACCAAGCCTCCGCCGGGTCAGCAGCATCGCCCCAGCCAGCGGCGCAGCCTCCGTCCGATTCCCCATCACCGCTGCCCCGTCCACCACTGGTACCGCTGCCATTTCGGCCAGCCACGGACTCACAGCCGCTGTCGCCCGCGCCATCCACTCCATCAGTGCATCCACCTGCCTCACAGCAGCAGACGCCGTCTCAGAGTCCTCAGAGCCCCACCACCGGTGCTGAGCCGCCGCAGCAGCAGGCAATCACGGCGCCTGCGCCGCTCCCACCGGCGCGCTTGCGGCCACCGCCGTCGGCTGGGAAGTTGCCGGCTGCTGCTGTGGCAAAGCAGGCGACAGCAGCACCCCCAATACTAGCGCCTGCAGCTGTCCCACAGCCCTGGGCGCCTGTGGCCGGAGAGCCCTTGGGCGCCGCCGCCGCCCAGCAGCACCAGCACCAGCGCCCGCCGCCATACGCCCCTCCTGCTGTGCAGCGGCACCCGGCAGTGGTGTACGGGGGCGGCCGTGACGGCGTTTTCTACGGCAGGACGCCGCAGCCTGCTCCTGCTGTTGCCGCCCACCCAGCAGCGGTGCACGGTGGCATCGGATACGGTGGGTACGGCGGTGGGTACGGCAATTACGGAGGCCGGTACAGCGGCGGGGCGGCAGCCTATGGCTACGGCGGGCGTGGGCACCACGGATATTACAGCTTGGGTGGCTACAGAGCACGCCCAGGGTATGGCAACGGTGGTTACGGCTACGCTGGGTATGGAGGAGCGGCATTCATCAGCAGGGAGGATTTTGCATGAATAGGGAGACGAAGGCGGCATTAAAGATAGGCAGGTGGTAAGCCCGTAGGTTCGTTAGAAAGTAGTTGGCAGATAGGCAGCAGCACTGGCAAGCGGGCGCAGAGAATGCGCAGGTCTCGTGGTCACAGATGAATAAAAGGCATAGGACTAAGCCAAGCAAACCAAGAACATGTGCATGTGCTTGCGCTAGCCTACTCGCTCGCACCGATTGATGGTTTTCATGTACATGCGGGCCCGTGTGCAGAATGTGGTTGCCGCGAGGCTTGTGGCTGGGATGGAAGGGGGGCAGGTGTGGTAGGCATGTCTGGTGTGTGCGGGGAAAGGGGAACGGGGGGTGGTCAACATGTTCGATGCTCAACGCGGAACACGCGTTGGGGTCCTTGCTTTTTTATTCTACAGATCGGAAGTGATGTGCTCTCCAGGCTGATTGTGAGGAGCGGGCATGGGGTGATCTTGCGTGTGCAGGCAGAAGTGCGCAGCGGGCGTGGCCGGTCCGCCACGTGCGTGCAGAGCCGCCGTCACGTCTGCCCGGCGCCGCAGGCGCCGGTTTCATCGTCATCTTACATGCGTGAGCTTCATCTGTTTCCCAAAATCACGTTTGGCACGTGTAGCACGTGCTCGTGCTTGTAGTGGGTGGTTTAGTAGCACCATGGTGTGGGTTAATACAAATGCTCAAAAATGCAGGACGCGTGGGGTCTCGTGGCGTAGCTAGGCGAGGCATGGGGAGGGGCGTCCGTGAGGGACATACAGCACTGCGTGTTGGTTGTTTGGTATGGTGATTGCTTTGGTTCCCACATCCCATAAATTCTAGCTAGACAGCAGGGTGGGGGCGGTTGGCACTGCATTGATGGGATTGAGATCTGGCTCCCCGCGCGTGCAGCGGAGCTGCATTTTTGAGGTAGGGCCATGCAGGCGGGCAGGTGGCATTTCGAAATTCCAGATTCGCTTACAATGTAGCGAGGGGACCGGGCTAGCATGCACAACGGATGGTAGTGAGGCACCTGTTTTTCGCGGTGACGTGCGCCCAACAGGGGCCAGCAGAGGCATCCCACCAGCCAGGGACCAGGAATACATGCCAGCGAGCTGGGGATCAACGGCGCACGGATGGCTGGGGGATGTATGGGAGTAAGGGCACTCAGCCACCACAAGTCTCCCTGGGTCAGAGATGAACGTGTATGGGGGGTTAGAGCTCGCATAATGCACTTATAATAGAATGCACTGATTCTACCGATGTGCGCGGTGGAAGCGCGGGTGGGGTAGGATGGGGCGGGTCGCACTGAGTGCACAGCAGGTTTTCCTGGGAGGGGGGGGGCTGTGTTCATTGCGGTTCGAGGTTCACGCCGCATGACCTGTACGGAGGAGGCGAGGACGCTTCTTGCTGTGTTGGTCGGTGGCAGAGGCCAGGGTTTATTTAAACACAAAACGTTTCGGACACGTTGCGAAACTGCTGGGGGAAACTGGTGTCTGGGAACCGTGGCGGAAACGTTTGGCCCAGTTTCGCCGCCTAAACCTTTCCTATTCCTGCGGGCCCACCTCGTCTGATATTTACCACCGCGATGACTAGGGCGACGAGGTATGTAAAGCCAACGTGTTTGGCCGCAAAGGGGAAAGGGATAAGTCAACACGGGGTAAAAACACACACACGGGGGGAAACCAGACCCCCGTTGGGCGCACGTAGCGCACGACTGGGCGTGTGCGTGCCTAGGGGAAACTGCCTCGCGCAGCCCGACCATGGGTCTGTCTTGCCATCACCTCGTGTGCATGCATATCTAGTGTTCATGCATATCTAGCACTGGCCGACGCCGTCGCTGGACTGCCGGGCGACGACAGAATTCGACATTAGTCGATTCGCGGGGTCCGTAATCATGGTCCAGTGCCATGCGCCTCCGCCGTAATCATGGTCTAGTGCCATGCGCCTTCGCGACCTCCGTCAACTCAGGTATGAATGCGTATAAATTGACGGCATTTATTCCACTAGCTATTCTGCTGAAGGAGCTCACAGTTAAAAAATGGTACGGCGGAGCCCAGGGAAGTGAACGGGCGCAGGTGCTTAAATGCCACCATTCCAGCCTCCTAGAGGTAGACAACTTCGGCCGCGCAGGCCGATTTAATTTGCTATCGGTGCAGCAGCAGCAGTGCCGCAGCAGACCGAGAACAAGGATAAGCAAGGTGTGTTTGTCCGCCGCGAGCTTTCTTACAATGCCGAGTTTGCGGATACGATCATACATGTCTATTAATATAGCAGCTGAATTTTGAAAAGTTGTCCCATCCGCCGGACGCACAGGTTGAGTGTGCGCGCAGAAATGGAGCGACCTCGACTGGCAACGTGGGCCGCCATGTCTGTATTAGCTGTGCTGCCCTGACATGATACGCCATTTGCCATTTGGTCTTACAAAGTGGCTGTGCTTGAGAGCCTGACGGCTCTCCCAACTCAAGAGGAGACACGGGCAGCACACGCAGGCACCCTGCCAGTGGTCAAAGTAATACACACACATACGGGGCTGGGCGGGCGGGGCCGTTGTTCCGCAAGGAACAACAAAACAAGATACTCGTGGTGGCTGCCGCCGGGGCCCTGAGCACTCGGCCCCACCTGCATGGGACGACCGTCCCATGCAGCTCTAACCGGCACGGTACGCCTGCTAACCCGCCTCAACCACTTGAGGCCACATTAGCTGTGCTGCCCTGACATGATACGCCAAAAAGGAAGATACAAACTAGCGATTGAAAAACGGCGCCTGAAACGGCGCCACCAGCTGCCGTGCAACCGGCTCAAACATCGCACGCGCGGCGGGGCACGCCCGCACGCTCAAATCGAAATAGTGCTGCCGCAATGCAGCCGACCCCGCGCTCCAACCGCCCATGCTTTCAATAACCTCCATGGGCACCCCGGCAGCACGCGCTGCCGACGCACCTCCACGACGCAGCGAATACAATGTGGACACCTCCAGCTGCGCCTGCAACCCTGCTGCACGCAACACGCGACCAAACCAGTCCTCTGCGACCCGCACTGACGGGGCCGGCTGAGGCCAGAGCACCGTGCGCTGCGCTAACCAGTTCTGTAAGCGCAACCGAAACACCGGCATGCCACAAAGCGGAAACTGCAGGGTGGGCCGCGGCGCCGTGCCATCTTGCATGGTCTTCCAACGCTGCGGCCGGTACTGAAACACCCATACACCCGCAATCTCAACTACGCGCGCGAAATCTACCGATAGCAAGGAGTCGGGCCGTAAAAACGTTATGAACGCCAACACCACGAACACGCCGGGCACGAATACGGGGTCACTATATGATTGCGAGGTTACAAGAAGGGGACAGTGTAAACACCATCACGGCTACGAGGGAAGCCACCATTCCGAAGAACGCAGCAAAGGGGATGTCTGGTGCGCCTCGTTTGAATAGCGTCAAGGGACGGGTTTTCTCGAGGTCTTGGGTTCGATTCCCATAATCCCCTCCGATTTCGGTCGGAACGAAAAGACTAAGGATAAGCAGTCGGCTGGACGAGTTTAGGACTTAGTTGATGAGCCCGGATTCGGTCCACTAGGGCGGCCGCGAGCTCTGAGAAATCGAGTAGTGAAGATCAAATCGGGTGATCGATTAGTGGAGTGTCAATGTATCATTGCGCCTTCGGACTCAAAGGAGTTAGCAGGGCCACATGGACTCGAACCCATGTAACAATTCAATTCAAGCAAACCGCAACCCCCGCTTGGCTGCCAACCCAACTCACAGCTGCGTAGGTGCGTCGAAGCTAAGCCGCAGCCCGCCAAAGCCACACCAAACAGCAGCATCACAAAGCACGCGGCTCATAAGGCACCGCAAATCTGAGCAACAGCCAAGCAGACAGACTACACGAAAACGCGGAATCTAGCGCCAGCAGACGCAAGCTAGGGCGGCGAAACAGGTGGGCACGCCCAAACACTCCCACAGACGCACAACACCAACCTCATGGAGACGGCGGCGGAGACGCATCATCCCACGGCGGAACCAACGCCACGCCACCACCCGACCCGCGCGCCAGGAAGGGGTGGCCAGAGGGGACCGCATCCCACCCACCAGGCCTGACACCCAAACTAGAGAAGGCCTGCAGGCGCCCCCAGAAATCCGTAATGACAGCAACACCAATAGCTAACACACGCGCGGACGGGAGGGTTGCGGACACAGGCAAACCGTGGCACTATATGGCACACCAGCCAGCCAGCGCACTACTCGGGCGACACCCTCCGCCGGGAACGCCAACACCAACGGCGCGGCCTCGCCTACCCGCACTTGCAGATGCGCCCAACCCTGCCGAAACTGGGCCAGCCGTTGATTATCCCCATCGCATGGTTTTGTATACCCTAACAAGTGGTGAATCGTATTGATGGCCGGGAAATAAGGTTGCGCCGTGCGCGCTTGCACGGTGCCCTTCGCAGCTAGAAACTCGGCCCACAGCATGCCTGTGTGCTGCGATGCAGGTAGAAAGTCTACCCCTTCGTCAATGCAAAAACGCACAAACTGCTTGAAAATCCCGCCACACGAGCGCCAACTGGCCGCTCCTACTTTGCTCGTGATAACACTCACAATTCTATCTAAGCGCTCGCTTGGTAAGGCGTGAGGAGCCGTATTTTGTATACTCTCCACCATAAGCGCCCGCAGTGGGGCGGGAGCAGCCGCGCGCTTCCAGTCCATGGCATACCGCATCGGCGGCGGCACATCTGCCGCCCTGCTCCCGCACAGCGCCCACTGCACGACTCCACTCGTACCGCCGCCACCTGCCATGGGGGCAGGCGGCCGCAGGAGGGGCCGCGGTGCGCCAGCGAGAACACCTCCGTGCTGCTGGGCAGGAAGACCACGCGCGCCGCGAGCTCCATTAGGAGGGGCCACCACGGCTGGGCCGGCCAGTAGGGGACGATAAGGGTCGCCACCGCGCGCTCCTCCCTTAGCTTCTGCACCACGGCCAGCAGGAAGTCGGGGTCAGCCGGGGGGCAGCCGTATGAGTTAAGGCCGCCCCACGGCTGCGCCAGCGCGTCCACACCGCTGGATCCGGGGCAGAAAAACCGCGAGAAAAACCGCGGCAGCTGTGCGTTGCCCGTGGACGCAAACAGGTCCACGTCGTGCGGGCCAAACCACGCCTCCAGTCGCCGAAAGTACGACCAACGCACACGGTAATCATCCCGATCCTCCATTCGCGACGGCTCATCCGCCAAATTATCCGCGCTAGCCACACGCTGCACTTGCAGCACAATTGAATGCTCTTGTAAAAACTCCCACAGCAACCGCATCTGGGCGTGCATTAGGGGCGACCGTGAGGAGAGCCGGCCGAGCACTGCCTGCGTGGTGGTGTAATCTTCACGCACCAACACCACCCTCTGTCGTACAAGTGGCAGGAAGGACTGCAACGCGTAACGCACCGCGCGCAGCTCCTTAAAATTAATATGCATGCCCATCTCCGAAAAACTCCAGTGCTCACGCGCCACACGTCCTTGCATCTTCGCGCCCCACGAATGGCCTGACGCGTCCACCCACAGCTCCGTCGCTGCGGGCCCCTGGTGAATGGCGGCGGCGCAGTGCCGCGCGGGTATGTCCGCCCACCAGTCCAGATCTCTCAAGGATCCCCGCGACAAGCGCACTTTGCCCGACCAGCCGACCGGCTGGTTAACGTCGTCGTACAAATTACGCAAAAACAGCGGCGCGGGCGTGAGCGCTAGCCGCACGCTCTGCGCAAATCCACACAACTTCGCCAACTCGCGCTTCTGTACCAGGCGCCGATTCTTCTTGGCTGTAACCCGCAGGCTCACAGCTAATCGCCGTGACTTAGACAGCTTCTCCGCGGGGACCTCAAACAGGCCCTCCGCCAGATTCACAGTAATGCCCAAATGGTACACCGACTGAGAGGGCTCCCACTCACACTTGCGCGGGTGACACGTTAAACCTAAGAACTCGATCACACGCCGCACCCACTCACCTCCCGTACACGCTTGCTCACGCGTCGCAAAGAGAAAGAGAAAATCATCCAGGTACGGTAAGACCCTCACGCCGCGCCGATGAGGTAGGGGGTCCCGCTCAGCCGGGTAGAATTGGTGCGGCGGCATGGGAGGAGACAAGCCTCCGTGCCGCCGTCTAAGGCAGGCGTGAGGATCCCGCCAGAAGCGCACGACATTGCGCATGATTTTCGTGAACCAGTAAGGGCTATTAAGCCACCCCATCGGCAGCGCATCCATTTGATACAGCACACCGCAGAAACGAAACACAAAATACTTGCGGTCACTCTCCCGCACCGGTATGTGGTAGTACGCGTCTTCCAGGTCCACCTTGACCGCCCACGACCCCCGCACCCCCATCCGTTGCAACGTGCGCAGCGACTCATATCTGCATGTGTGCGCGCGCTGTGCGATGGTTAAGCGCTTGAGGTTCACCACCAACCGCCACGAATTGGAGCCCGCCTTGGGCACACAGAAGGCGTTCACCACATGGGCAGGCTTAGTACCTTCCGCCACACGAGAAATCGCCCCCAAACGTAACAGCCGCGGTTCCTCCGTCTCAAACCACCATTTTTGTTGCTGGGGAGTGACGCTGAAGCTGGGCAACTCAAACGGAGCAGGGGGCTTATCACCCCGCCACTCCACGGGAGATGATCTGCAGCGTCCTGGAGTCCGCGCCAATGGCTCGCCATGCCGCCACGCGCGCCGAAACGCGCGCATGCAGCGGTATCGCCATTCCACTTAACGCCCCCCACCGCCGCCTGCAGCAGCAGCGGCAGGTGCAGCCGGTGCGGCGGGGCGGCCGTTGCCCCGGACGCCGCCTTGACCCGCATCGCCGAAGCGCCCCTTGCCAGTACGCTTCCCGGCGCCCCCGGCGCCCCCGGTGTCTTTCTTCACCGACTTCTCCGCCAACATCTTCATGCTCACTTTCATCTTGGCGAGGGCAAATTGCTGGTTGAAATCCGTAGTAACTGAATCACTAATCGGCTGGGACGCAGCTCCAAAGTATCGCTCGTGCAAAGCCACCATCATATCCCTCCCGCCGGTAACAAACGCCTTAATCACATTAATACGCGCCGATACCACACCTTCAATCCACCGCGTCAGGTATATGAACGTGTCCACCGCTGGGAAGACGATAACGCCCAACTCCTGCGCCATGGGAACTCGCAGCAACACACGCCGAAACACTTGCAAACCTGCTTGGATAATCATGATGACACAATACACCGTTAACAGAATTTGAAGCTCGTACAAGAGGGACCCGGGCTTGTCAGCACCCGTCCGCTGCGCCTGATCCAGCCGCTGGAAAATCGGCTCTTCCTCGTAGCGATGCAGCACCAAATTGCGCTCATTCATCATCTCAGGCAGCGACACAAACAGATCGATCGGCATAGTGAAGCGTGATTGCTCCGGCGACCGACACATCCGTGGATTGCCAAACCTATCACGCAGGGTGAGCAGATCACCATCCATCGCCATCGCGGCTTCGCCTTGCATCATACGCCGCAGTTGCTCAAGCTGCACCTCGTTGAAGCCGCCGGGCCCGGGCTGATGGACGTGCCCGTGCGAGCCCTGCGGCAGAACGCCAGCAGGGCCCTGTCCTTGCTTGACCTCCATAGCAGCGGCTCCCGCCGCGATCAGCAGCCATACTAGTATTCCTAGAGGCTGCATTTGCTTGATAGCAAATAAAAAATAGCTCTATTGAGCTAGTCCGAAGGACCTTGCTGAGTAGCCGAAGGCACAGCGTAAATAAGTCGAAGCACAGCGATCGACCAGCGCGCTCGAAAGCGCGGGACTTGCCGTTGTTCCGCAAGGAACAACAAAACAAGATACTCGTGGTGGCTGCCGCCGGGGCCCTGAGCACTCGGCCCCACCTGCATGGGACGACCGTCCCATGCAGCTCTAACCGGCACGGTACGCCTGCTAACCCGCCTCAACCACTTGAGGCCACAATAATGCTGGCCACCAATGCGATCGGTGAGTAGGGCGTTTCAGGGCGTTTGCGGGGGTTGTGGTCGCAGGGGGCCGTCCAGTGCGTTGCGTTGCACCCTGCGCAAGCTAGCCTCGAAGGGGACCCAGATCAGCCGCATTAAATGTGCAAAAATATGCCCAGCGTACATGACTGTCTCAGAGTGGGGGTTGCATAGCTACGGAGCAGGATTGGCGGCGCCGGGACGTGGCGCGGGACACGCACGCACACATGCAGCAGCAGCCGGAACGCCCACGTTGCCCACATGCATAATACGTTCGGTGGAAGTCCCCCTGCTGTTCACGCGTCCCCTACGTACTCTGCGCCACTTGCAGCCCAGCAATGCAAATGCAACTCCCCCTACACGGTGGTGTCGGGCGACTCTCTGTTCGGCATCGCCACCAAGTGCGGTGGCGGCCTGACCGTCGACTCCATCGCCAAGGCCACCCCATCATCACGAACGTCAATAATCTGCAACTGGGCTGGAGCCTCCAGCTGCCTGGATGCCCCGGCAGTGCAGGTGCGTGTGCATGCGCCGTGTGTGTATGTGCTACTTGCGGTCGTGAGCGTGGCGCTAGTGGCGCATGGATAGACAACAGGTTCGTTTGCCGCGGCCCAACACACGTACGCACACAAATTGTTGCCCGCCGGGGTTCATGCTAGCTAGCGGCCGCCAATCTAGTGCAGGCGGGGGGCGGGGTTGTGAATGCCTCCCCTAACGCCGCACGTACGCACTTTCTGGCACGCACATACATATATGACGTACGCGCCCTTCCCACGCACTGCATGCACATGCAACTGATGATCCGGGTTTCACAAATAAGCCCCGTCCTGTCTGTCGTCATCACACCATGTGCCCCTGCCCGCCACCCTCTCGCTCTGCTGGACGTGCAGTCGCCCTCCCCATCCTGGACTCCGCCGGCTGCGGCAAGTTCACGGAGACGTACGGCATGTACCCAATGATCACATGGGGCAGCGCGCCCGCGGCCCAGCAGGCCCAGTACACCAAATCCCAGTGCGAGCCCGAGAAAATCTGCCGCTACTGGATCGGCAAGTACGGCATCACAACCACGTCTTGGGGCAGCATGTCCGACCCCAGGCTGCGCGCCTCGTACGGCAGCAGCTTGAACTGCAAGGCCTGGGCGCCGGCGGGAAGCACCGGAGGCGGCGGAGGCGGCGGCGGCGGCACCGGTGGCGGCGGCGGCACTGCTGACGCCGCAGACATCGCCCGCTACGGCGTCAGCAAGACCCAATTCAATTGCGTCTTTGCCGGCGATACGGTGCGTGCGCAGCTGGCTAGCACACACTACTACGCCAGTGACCGGAGCTGCTGGCCGTACGTCAATCCACGTACGCACGTGTGCCTTGCCGGCTGCCCGCCGCTATCCAACAAATTGCACGCAGCTGATGGATTCCCCACATATGTGAATATGATACATGAACACGCACGCAGGACAATGTGCGCAACACCAACACGCCGGACATTGTTGACAAGCACTGGGGGCTCTTCAAGTCCGCTGCCGATGCCCGCAAGTTCAAGTTTGTCGCCAAGGAAGAGGCCGCCATGTTCTTCGGGCAGGTCAAGCATGAGTACGGAGGCTACCTGGACAACATGGTAAGCTCGACATGCTCGGCTGGGGCACTAGGGGCACGCATGGGGCTTGTGGGAGCGGAAACGTTGCTTGTGAGTGCGGCTAGTGCGTGCGGCGGGGCATGAAATTATTGGCCATGCATGGGGTGGCGTGCGTGGTCAGGGCGTGCATGGGGCCTGTGTGGATGGGCTACCAAGGGTGCGCCCGGTCGTGGGGCAGCAGTGCGTGCGTGGCTGGGGCGTGGTGGGGCTGAGGAGGCGTGTGCGTGCGTGGGGGGCAAGTGGTGACCTGCTGTTGGCGCGCGTTGGATGTGGGGCCACAGCCGTGGGGTTACATGTCACTTTATTTGAGACTGCACCCGCGCAAGGGTGTAAAGGGTGCAGGCTTGCGGTGCACCACGGACGTACGGCAGTAGGGGCTTGGACGCTGAACCTGCGGATGCCAGCCAGCCGCCGCCTAATTGATGAACCTGGGCAGCCCTTGAATGCCAGCATGATGCATGCCGTGCGCGCGCGCAGGTGGAGAATTGCTACAGGAAGAATAGCAATCCTGCAAAGTAGGTGGCAATCGTGGGCATGGGCTGCCTGCGTGGGCACACCCCCTGCAGGGTGTAGCTAATAATGCACCAAAACGTCCTCCTCATGAGCGCCCGCCGCTGAATTCGCGACACATGCCTACCACTCCTGCCGCTACCCTTGCCCTCCCACGAGCAGCTGCCCGCAGTACGACACGTGCGGAAAGGCCGGAAACAACTACTTCGGCCGCGGCCCCTTGCAGCTGAGTGAGTAGCGTCTTGGTGCGTGCACTCCTGGACAGGACTGTGAATGCCTGAGTGTGTCTTTATGCATGGGAGGCCCACGTACCTGCGCAAGGTTGCGTGTTGAGGGAAACCGCAAGCGAGATAGACAGGATCTCCATAAAATCCGTGCCCTGCATGCATCGAAGCACCCCACGCTTGCCTCCCTGCTCTGCCTGCTGCACTGCCGTGGTTTGTGCGTGCTTACCGTAATATGCGTCCGCAGCGCATTGCTACAACTACCAGGGTATGGGCGACATCCTGGGAGTTAACCTGGTGGCCGACCCAAGCAAGGTGCTGCAAGGCAACCTGCCCTGGATGACGACGCTCCTCTTCTGGATCGATGACAACTTCAACTGCGCGTGAGTAGTCTCTCCATCCGGTTCGGACGTAGGGGCTGGCTGGGGGCACGCGTGGGATCCCCCTTGCAGCGTTTCCAGCATTGGACCCTTCCTGCGCGGCGCAGGATCTATCCGGGCTCTCGCTCCATCCGTAACAATAATCACGAAGCAATTGTTCGCATGCGCACCCACTGCACTGCACTGTACAGGGGCACCACCTGGGACAACCTGGACCGCTATAAGACGTGCCGTGACGCATCCAAGGTCAACGACATCGCCTCCGTGACGCGGCGCATCAACGGCGAACAGGAGTGCGACAACCGGCACCCCGAGTACCAGCCGAACCAGCGGGACCGCGTTGCCACCGTTCGCAAAATTCGCATGCAGTGCTTTGGCCTGGCTGACGTCACCACCAACCCCATGTGTTAGGCCAGCCACGTGCGTGGAAGCAGGAGCAGCTAGATGGCAGCGGAACCAGCAGGTGGTGGTTCAGGACAGGTGCATGCTGATAAACACTCCTTGCACTACAGATTGCATTGGTTACAGGAGGGACCTGCTGACGCACTACAGGACGCACTACAGGACGCACTACAGGACGCACTACAGGACATGTTGGCTCCTGGGGTGGGGCGCGTGGCCGTGCCATCCTGAAAGAAACCATGCGCGTCAAGCTGCCGCATGCAAGCAAGCTGCCGCAGGGCCTACGATGTTGTGCGTGTTGTGAAGAATATGATTTGAGTGCAGGATGCGGGCGTGTAGCGCAGGATGCAGTGGCATGCCGCATCGCATGGACTACATGGACAACATCTCGCAGGTTCCAGTAGATAGCGCGTGGCTGATTTCCGTTTGTGGCGGCGGCGCGGTGTTGGGTTGTAGGCCTGGTTATGGGTTGTGCGCGCGATCACCCGCCCACGCTGCTCGCCGTGGATCGTGTCCCCAAACTGTGTTCCCAGCAGACTAAGCAGGCGAGGATGCCAGGATGGGCCGTCCCAGCCTGTACATGCACTCGTTCATTACATCCGTGCACGTGCACGTGCGTACGGCCGCCCGAACATGGCAGCCAGCAGAAAATTTGTGGAACATGAGGAATCACACTGTAATCGTGTTCTGCACACGTACAACCTTGACCGATCGGTCCTGTTGACCGCATGCATGCACGCACCAGCACACACGCACTGGCGGTGTGACTTGGAGTGAGCGCACACTTCATATGTGTGTGTGGTTACAGAGTGGTGCGCACGTTCTTGCGTGCCTTCCTGCTGCGTGTAAACCGGAGGCCCGGGCCGGGGTGACCCTTATAACGCCAGTGCATGATTGTCCTATTTATTGTTCTTCCCTTGCAAGGGGGACTTCCCTACTTCTATGCTCCCAGATGGAGCTGAGTAATGCAGCTAACTTGACAGGCTCAGATTTCAGCATCACTTCGCGCATGTTTAGGCTAAAGTCTAGGCCACTGCACGCTCGTAACTCGGTGTAGGCAGCACATTGCATCAGGACGTGGTGCTCATCCTCCACCTCATTGGCCGTACACAGTGGGCACGTCCTCTCCTCCCTAGGCCTCTCCCAGGCACGGTTCGCGGTGATTGGCCAGCAACATAAACGGAATCTCATCAAAAGCTTATGCTGTGCAACCGGTATGAATGCTCTACTGTGTTCGTGCAGGGTCGGCGGCGCGGACCCTAGTGCGCTTAGCCCCATCCAATGCTTGTGTTTGCACATGTGTATGCCGGGTTGCTTGCCGTCTGAAGGGAATGCGTGCGGGTCCGCTACCAGCCTCTCGTGCTCCCACGCCCTCGTCAAATGGCCCCTGAAGGTAGATAAGATAGGTCCATCGGGTAGGACCGTGCTTGCCCTCCACTCCTCTCTGGACTCGTGTGTGCCTGGCCAATGCCACGCGTCGACACCCTGTGCCGCCACAAAACGGAACAGCCGCGCGCACCACCCGTCTCCCATTGGATTCGCCCATGCCTCCCGTGCCTCGTCGACTAGTGCATCAAAAGCCAGACTTCTGTTTTGCGCGGAAATCCTATTGTAAAAACCCAAACATTGTTTGGCTATGAAAAAGTGCAGCGGCAGTTGGGCCAGCTCCGCAAACAGGAGACGGCGGTGTGACGGTTTGGCTGCTCCCACTGTCTGTCGCATGTATTGGACCTGCATCAGCTTTACGGCCTCGTCACGCAAACATGCCTCAAATGCGCCCTGTGCTAGGTTGTTCCTGTCATTCCTCCTGGGTGGCGGTCCTCCGTCTAGCATCTCTACTAGCACGTCGGGACCCCATACCTCACATCCGTAGGCAAGGATGGATCGGATTTGCACGTCGAAACACCTCATGCGAATATCTGGTGCGAAAATGCGTAAACGGTTCAATCTAGTGTTAAGCCCACACATGGCTCTCCTTGCTGACTCGCAGAGTGTCTCCCTGCAGCTGACTAAGGCCCTACCCGGACCGTACACTAGTCCAAGATAGCGCGCCTTGTCCACCGCAGGGATGGGCTGCCCTGCTAGCTTTAAACCCTGGCATCCGCTGCACACAGTGCTGGCCGTTACTTCGTTGGCTGCAAAAACCAGCCTCTCACACTTGGTAACGTTTGCCTTCATGCCAAAAGCTAGGCAGAACGTGTCTACTAATGATAGCAAGTGGCGCATCCGCTCAGGGGTGGTGGCCAGCAGGGAAACATCATCCGCGTACATCAGCAGTGACACCTTTTTGCCATTCATCTCAGGTGCACCTGTGGCTTCGTCCGTATCTTCCGAATCAATGTACTCTGCTAAGGTTTCTATAAAGAGGCCGAAAAGCTCTGTGCTAAGCGGGCAGCCCTGCTTGACCCCTTGCGTGGTTGCGAAGGGGGCACTGTGCTTACCCCCGGCCTTCACTACCATCATCACTCTCTCGTACGCTTTTTTCAAAGCCGCCAACATCTCACCCGTTACCCCGCGTTCCTCCAGTCTCATCCAAATTAATGGTCGTGGGACCTTGTCGAAAGCCTTTTCAAAATCAATTTGTACGACAATGAGGGGGGTGGTGGCGCCAGCACGCGTGTGCTTGTTGATGAGATGCCTTAGGACAAAAAGATGGTGCGTTGTGCCGTACTTCCTCCTGAATCCGGCCTGAGCCGTGTGCCTCCACTCAAACTCCTCCCCGGCATTCGCCAGCCTCTCTAGAAGGATCGATGCATAGCACTTTGCGAGGGCGCCCCCTACTGCAATGCCCCGGTAGTTACCAGGCGCCTGCACGTCACCTTTCCGCTTGTAAATTGGTGTCAAAACAGTTGTAGTAAATTGCTCAGGATAAGCCCCTTCGCTCCAGATTTTGTTAAACAACACGTGCACCAGCGGTGCAACTCTATTGAGTGCCGGTGTCGGCGGTTCAGTGGTGGGGTCGCCCGGTTTTACCGCGTACTTGTAGCACTCAGACGGTACCTTCTCTAAGCCAGCTGCCTTGCCGTTGGGCAGCCTTGCTAGTGCGCGTGTTACCTCATCAAGGGTAATCTCGCTATTCAACATCTCGTGCAGACACGTACGGTCAGCCGCAAAAAGATCTTCGGACATCCTCCCACCCGAACCCAAAATGCAGTGGGCGGCTGCTGGGCATCCCCCGCCTGCGCCGTCGTTTAGTAGGGTCGCAAAATGATCCCGAAACCCATCGGCCGTGACTGGGCACTGCTCCTTAGTCCGTCCCTCAATCATCCTCCACAGCAGTCGGGCGTCTGCGCGGCAGCGTGCCACCTTCTCCCTCATCTCCTGGGTGTCGTGCGCGGCCCTGGCCCTTCGCTTCGCCCGGTCATAGGATGCCCTGGCTGCGCGGAAGTTTTGCCACACCTCTCCTTCTCGTACCACTGCTGGACAACCCAGCGCTAGCTTTGCTTGCACAAACACCGTACGCGCCGCAGCACACTCTTCGTTCCACCATGGAGTCTCCTGCTCCCGTAGGTTGGCCGGTCGTGTGGGACCGAAAGCCTTTTCTAATGCATCGTACAAACATGTGCCTAAGGCTTCGACCGCTTCGGTGGTGCTGATGCCACCCTCCTCCGCGCAAAGTGTCACCTTAATCTGTTCGATTTTCCCTACAACTGGCGAACCGTCCGCCTTGAACAAGCCACTGAACAAGTGCTTCTTCTGTACGTCAAACTCTGTGCGCTTCTTTGCGGGGCGTGTGCGGCTCGCTGTGGCTTCCTGCCCTTCGACCTCCAAGCCCAGTGTCAACGTGACCGGCCGATGATCACTCGCTTCCTTCAATCCGCCGTGCCTCCACTTTAGAATCTCGCCCACTTTCAAAGCCACCACCTTCGGGAATAGGGTCGGTGACGCCACACAGAGATCAATCATGCTGCCACCTGCGTCGCCCTTTGGGAAAGTAATGTGACCTGCTGCATCTCCCGGCGCCCTTCCGTTCAAAAGTACTAGTCCTTGCGAACGGCACATGCGCCCTAGGTACTCCCCGAAACAGTTTATTTGGGCATCCTCGGATGCTCTCACTGGGAGCCCCGCGTAGTCTGCAGTACACTTCATATGAATGAGAGGGGAGGGGAGTCCACATCTCCAGCAGCCGGCAACACCAGCAGGACAGAGGCACGCACCACGTGCCCGCCTTTCGGGTGAATACCAAGCCTAGGACTGCAGCCGACCCCAGACGTCAGAGATTAGTCAACCACCTGCTGCCGGCGCAGGTCGCGGCAGCATGCAATCAAGGCACACCACGCAAGTAATGGGATGCCGATTGCCCTACGCGCTAGCAATCAAGCAGTGCCCTGAAAGTATTCCTTTGCCACGTCTGATGCTGCTGCTGTCCGCGCGCCCCTGAAACCTTGCCACGCATCCAGTCGTACAGACTTTTATGTAATTTCCAGCTCCGGTACACTCCAAAAAAGCACGTTTCGATGAATTGTAAATTGTAACGCTCGCTCATCGTCTCGTACGTGTTACTTTCGCCTGCCACACCGCCGCATGTTTCACGTAAATGCATCCGCATCTACCAGCCAGCCATGCACACCACACCCGCCTCCGCACACGGGCATCTCATTGCAGGTATAATCAAAGGCAGGTGGGGGTGGTCATGGTGGTGTTGCATCGATCGCTGCGGCACTGCCGATCACGGCCGCACGCCTCGCCGCGCCGGAACGCCGTGCGGCAGGCATACAGCAGGTCGGGGCGAGGCGGGTTGACGCTGGGGCCAGACAGGGGCGCCTCGCAGAAAGTCCCGCTGATGCAGTGGTTGTCTGCAGAGCAGGTAGGGGCAGTCAGCGATGACAAAGACATGTGTTCGTGTGGGCCATGCATGAAGTGCAGTACAGTAGGTGCACGCAGCTAGCCAGCCTGCTGGCAGAACGTCCTTGGGGCGCACTGCAAAGAGGCACGCGGGCATACGCCGCACGCTGCGTAAACGAGCGAAAGGATCCAAACTCTCACTCACCCTCTTCACACTCCCGACACACGCCCAGCACGCAATGCCCGCTGGAGCAATCCCTGCGGCGGGCGAGCAAGGGCAAGCACGGGTCAGCAAAGAACGCAAGTGCGTGGGTGCTCATTTTCAGGAGAAGATAGCGTAAAACGCGTGCGGCGGTTAGTTCGGTCCGTTGGGAAGCGGCGGATAAACCGAATCCAAAACACACACGCGCGGCCCTTCATCACCGTCGTGTCAAGGCCCCAGCAGTAGTCCCACTAATAGCACGGAGATGATCCCGTCGACTATGCATGTGCGCTTATGTACGGAAGGGCATAAATGTGGCTGCTGGGCGGTTGGGGTGGATGGATGGGCGATCACTTCACGCGCGCATCCACCCATCCCACCTGTCAACATCGCAGCTCTGGCCGTCGGGCACCGCGATGTGGCACGCAAAGGGCGAGTCGGAGTGGTAGTTGTCGCAGAAAGCCACCGGGTAGCCCAGCGCCGCGCAGTCGGTGTCCACGAAGCAGCCTGTTGGTCATTAGGAGTTGCGGAAAAGAGGTAGAAACAAATGCGAAAGAGATGTTGGTGATTAATTGACGGATACTGCAGCAGGCCCCCCATCGCCGCCGAGAGATATGGTGCCCGCGAAGACCGCAGTATGCTGCTGCGTGAATGCAATCAAGTAACCAGCTCACCTACGCAGTGCTTGCTGTAAGAGTCATTGCTGTCCCTGGTCAACCTGCAAGCAAGCAGGGGCACGCAATAGGCAGCGGACGCGCGCGCGTGTGTGTATGGGGGGGGGAGGGGCGGGGGCAGTCTTTTCCAATTCCACAATCAACCGTTGCCAACCCAAAACCCGGGGGGGGCGGGAGCGAGGGTTCTGGATTGCGTGTGTGTGTGCGTGTGTGTGTGTGTGTGTGTGTGTGTGTGTGTAACTACGGTTTCCACGGTTGACTGATCGAGTCTCGTGATCGAGTACTCGGGACAACCAGCAAACAACGGGCGCTCCAGGCTCTCGTTGCTGCTACCACGCGCCTCTCCTGCCCAGAGCGCATCCTGCTCTGGAGTCCACCGGAGAGAACGCACCAACCCCGGGCCACACCAGTAACCTCAGCTGGGTTACTCCTGACCAAAACGCCGCAGGGCCCAGCGGGCTAACCACCTCTAGGCAGCGGCAAGGCACACCAGAGCACACCAACTAACACCCACCACCGCACGCACACGCACACGCACGCGCACGCACGCACACGCACACGCACACGCACGCACACGCACGCACACACACGCTCAACAAGACACCCATAGGCTGCGGGGCTGAGTCCTGCGACCCTCGCAGCCTAACGCGACCAAGACCTCAACCTAACCAGCACTCGACGCCAGGGCAGACTATGCCTACGGGCAGCCACAAACGCGTCTTGGCCACTAGGCCGGTCCAGGCCGAGAGGCCCGAGGTGCTCCAGCACCCAACCCGCTGACACCCTCAGACCCCACAGCCCCCCTCACCCTGGCCCCAGTACCCGTGCCTGCCTACTTTCCCGAACCCTGCCCGCTGGGCCTTCTCATACGCCAACTCATTGGCGGCTCTACCAAGCGCTCCTGCGCTTCTAGTTAGGGCTGTTCCCTCTCAGGCCTCCATCTCGAACTCCAGCTCCACAGCTTGCGGCGTTGTGTGTGTGTGTGTGTGTGTGTGTGTGTGTGTGTGTGTGTGTGTGTGTGTGTGTGTGTGTGTGTGTGTGTGTGTGTGTGTGTGTGTGTGTGTGTGTGTGTGTGTGTGTGTGTGTGTGTGTGTGTGTGTGTGTGTGTGTGTGTGTGTGTGTGCGTGTGTGTGTGTGTGTGTGCGTGTGTGTGTGTGTGTGTGCCGTATGTGACGCATGCATGAAGGCAGAGCGGGGGTTGTGAATACCAGCCCAAGCTAAACCAAGCTCACAAGGGACAGGCAATCAAGTGCATCACCACCGCTGAACATGCACCCACTTGTCCGACGCCTGGCAGTTCGGGACCATCTTGCAGCTTTGGGACGCCTCCTGCAAGCGCGCGTAAGCGTTACAGCAGCAAGCGGCGGTACACACATCTGGCAACGTGCGTGAGATAGATGCACGGCGGGTATGCCGCGTGCGATGCCCCCCGTCCATCTGTCTCCAGCACAGCAGGTGTCCCCTTTTTTTACACACAGTGCAGTCAAGTCAAACACCGCTCATTAGCATCCCATCATCAGCAGTCCACGTTCGTTCCTGCTGGACACACACACACACACGCACGCACCAGCGTGCAGGGGGTGCCCAGCCGGGCCTGCAGTATGTCATACGCAGCCGAGGGCAGGAAGAGCGCCGTGTTGCTCGGGGCCCAGGACTCGGGCCCAATCTGCGAGGTAAGCAGACAGCAGTGGCGGATGCCGGGGATGGGGCATCATCACGAAAGACGTATGGCATGTGCATTGGTTTGCTGGGCGCCGTGGGCGCCTGGGCGTCTAGGCGCTCCCGCCTTCCCCCTTCCCTTCTATTTCATCACAAGCAGCTATCATGGCCGGCACGCGCACACGCGCGCACGCGCGCGGCAGGCACGCACGCACACGCATGCACATTCTACCAACCTGGCAGTTGACCGCCAAAGTGGTGTGCACGTCCTGGCTGGCATTGTAGCTGGCAATCTGGAGGAACCAGCAGGTGCCAGCGGTGCAGTTTGAGAATGTGTTGGTAGGTGGGGCGGCGAGCGCCGGTGCGTGTGTGGGCGCCATGGGACTGCAACCAACCAAGCTGCCCAAACCACACGCACTGACACACTTCTCTCGTCGGGTGCGCGCGTGGAACTTGTGCCAACACCACATCCAAGAACCATAAACTAGAACCACGCACACTACGCACGCGCACCGTGCGTGCACACCACCCACACCCTGACCACGCACACACCACCCACACCCTGACCACGCACACACCACGCACGCACACACCACGCACACACCGCGCACACACCACGCACCAGCAGGTTGGGACAGAACATGAGGGTGGTGCCCACGTCGCGCAGACCCGCCGACAGAGGCGGCACGGGAAAGTAATCTCTGCGGCGCGGGGGGCGGCCGGTACAGCGGCAGGTACGTGGGGGCGGCACCAGTCAAGGTAAGCGGGCGCAGGCAATAACAAGGTACGTAGAAGGAATGACTCGCCGATGTGTCTCACGGGGTTAGGGCTACCGGGCACATGGCCCTACTTGTTGGGCCTCTTATCCGCCTGCTGCAGCTTCCCTGCTGGGGGTTTCTCAGGGGCGGCGGCGGGGACCTTTGCCTTCACCTCCTCCGTCTATACAGTGCAGTTGGCCCATCCCCCCCAAAAGCCCGAGCCCGCTAGAGAAGCGCGCAGACCTGGCGATTCTGAAGTGCAGCGTCCGCGCCCCCAGCCGCGTGTTGTAAGCGGTGCGCCAGACGTCGTTCCCCACCCGCGGCGCATTGAACAGGTACACGCCGCCGATGAGGGGCGCCGCCGCCGCCGGCACTGCGACGGCCGAGGACAGACGCAGCGCCGCGATGGCTGCCACGCCAGCACCTGTTCAAGCAAGGTAGGAGAACATGGAAATTGGGGATTGGATTTTGGGCGGCGGGCTGTTGGGTCGGTGCGTTGATTGCTGGCGGTAGGTGTGGAGAATGTGGCGGCGCCGCCGTCCCAATTGGGCAAGCGGGCGCGACAGATGGTCGCACGGTGTCGGCAGCTAGCGCGGCACAGCTCCGGCCCCATGGGACCCTCCCTCCCTGACACGCTCTCGTTCGCACGCTCGCTCGCTTGCGCTCACCCATTCCGTGCCCCGTGACGTACACGCGGGAGGTGTTGCCGCCTGCGCCCCCCGGCTTGGTGCCCACCTCCGCATAGGCCCGCCTCACCGACCGCAACAGGTCCTTGTCTGTGGCGTTGTACGCCGCCCGCACGTCCACTTGCAGCCGCACGTCCATGCTGAACAACTCTGCATGCGTGCGTGTTTGTGGGCAGGGTGTGGGTTCCAAAAAATTCCGATTCCAAAAAATTCCGATTCCAAAATCAAGGGAGGGAGAGAGGGGGTCATTTGCACGGCTGCGGCTACGGGATGTCGTGACGTGCCCACGTGCCCGTCCGTCTGCAGCCGCTACCAGGAGGAGAGGGGCGCACAAACACACCCCTGCTGTTCGCCTCCTAGCCTCACCCTTCACTCACCTCCGGCACTTTCGGTTTGAGAGCTGAGCGGTGTGAGCCAGGTGGCTGCACGCATACGGCAGTTGGGGAGTTGCCCACGGCGGGTTCACTTGGACGCGCACGGAGACAGAGAGTACACAGAGACAAAGCAATGCAAGTAGGAGGACAAGCGGCCCGCATGGAGCGCAACAGGTTGACGCCTGCTGGCACGCTCAACCCATCCAAAGCAAAGAAGACTCATAGCATTGCCCACCATCCAGGAACTCACCCCGGTTCTCGTCCCCTCGCAGCACAACGAACACGTCCGTGGTGGTGCGCATCACGACGGTTGTGTACGTCATCGCCGCAGCCGCGCTGCCCAGCGGCGGCCTCACCCGGTAGTTCTTGATTACCGGCGCGCCCACGATGCCCCACCTCTGCCGCCCGGCAGATAGTTTTGATTACATGGCATAGGGATGAGCAGGTCAGCGCATTCCAATCAAGCATGTGTTGCATGGATTGGAGCACATTCGTGCAAGCGAATTGCGCCAACCGCACCTGCATGCAGGCTGTGAATGCCTTGCCAGGCGTCTTGGGTGTCAGGCCCCAGAACCTGCTCAGGAGAAACGAGGAAGTCGAAGCGGCCCCAGTTGCGTAAAATTCATTCATGTGGAAAGGAAAGGCACGAACCCTTGCTTGATCCTGTAAACGGGCATTGCTAGCTGCTGCGGGCACGCGCGCGCTCTGTCACGCAGCAGGCCAACAATACGGTAATAATCACAACCTCGGTCTATTGACTGGAATGGATGCCGCTCACCAATCATACGATGCAGCGGTCAAGAACGCGAACAGCGCATTCTGCGGGTGATCCGGGGACGGCAACATGCTGGAACGGTTGAAACCGCCGGCGGCGGTTAGAAAGCCGCCCTTGCACTCGCCCGGCCGAAGGGCTGCGAGCTCGTGGAGGGGCAGTGAGACAGACCAGCCAGCAGGCGCCATATGACGTGAGGTGGCGTCGAGAAGAGGTGGCGGCTTTGCGCGCGCGCTAGCAATCGAGCGAGTTCGTTAGTCTCGGTCCATGGCCCGCACTGGTTGCGCTCCATGATCATCATGCCATCCACCCATGTGGCTACGCCGCCCACCCCACGCACCCCTGGGGCTTGGGCTGGTAACCGCAACCCCCTCCCCACCCCTGCGCCCGGGCTAGCCCGATCGGGAGCTCACCCACGCAAGCCTTCAGGTCGTCATCCCAGAACTGCTGAAGGCGCGAGCCCCCGCTACTTGATGCAGGGATGTCCGGGCACACGCAGACGCCCGAGTTGCACGTCTGTCGAGCACAGGGCGCGTCGCAAGGGGCAGGCATGCACGGTCGAAAAGGTCGTCCTGCAGGCGTGCATGCATCTCAGGTAGGGGTTGCGCCTTCCGGGCCGGCGCACGCGTGCGCGGCGGCGGCGAGAGGGCCCGCACCGCCTTCCGCACACGGCGCCATGGGGCCGCAACGCTCCGGAGAGTGGTACTTTGCGAGGTCCGGATTGGGCCAAAGATAGCGCGAACATCCCCCGTATTCGTCAAACCCTTTTCGGGTGAATCGGGGCCCTGCTTGACTCCGTACGTGCCATGAGAGCTACATTCAGTGCTTCCCGCACACGGCCCCTCGCAGCTCCTCACCTGCCCCGATCCGCACGCAGTGCCACAGCCGCCACAGTTGCGCTCGTCACGTTGGAAGCTGGCGGCAGTGACACAGCCCGCGCCGCAGCGCACCTGAGGTCAAGGTCACCACGCACACACGCAGTGTGTTCCGCAGAACGCACCGAATGCGATTTCTCCGTGGCTGTCCCCTCTCTGCTGCCGTGCACCTCAGCGTGCGCTCTCTTTAGACCGCCGATCTGTTCCGCGCTAAATGGACGACACCAGACCCTCCAGGCGTGTTCCAACTTACCTTGCCCTTGGGGCAGTGACACTTGCCCTTGCGGCACGTCGCACCGCCCGTGCACCGGTTGTTGCACGCTCCACAGTGGATGTCATTGTCCTTCGACAAATTCACACAGCCGTCGCTTGCCTGTTCACATGCGAGATCTGAATGTCACATTGGGTAATTCTATGGGCGGCAGGCAGCTTCATTGCGACGGCCAAGGGGAGGACGGACTCCACGGCACGCCACGCAAGCCTTGAACCCCCGAGACACCAACCGCACAGAGGACGCTGCGCCAAAACGCACACGGTGGACTCACTCCGCAAAACGTGGTGCCAGAGCGGCATTCGCAGGTCTTGTTCACGCACACGAAGTTATCGCCGCTGCAGGGGCATGGCCCCGCGACGAACTGGGTCTGTGAAGGCGTCGCGATGCTGGCGACCGAGTCAGACTGCTTGAGCAAGCGACTGAATTGTGTGGCCGAGACTCGCGAGACTACCAGCGCGAGCGCGACAACAAGAGCGGTTGACGCGCAAAACGAGCGAACTTTCAGGCGCAAGGCCGACATCGTGAAGCTTTTGGTTACAAGTATGTAATTATATACATAGTAAGCATATGAGAATCAACGCGGTTCCCTGCCCGGCGTTGTCTGCAGACACTGGAGGGAAGCTCTCCAAAAAAGCGAGCTGTGAACATGGTGCGATTTCTGCAAAGTTTGTCAATGCCGAAATCGTAAGCTGTAACCGTTAATTTACACCGAGTTTCAAGGCCGCCGGTGCGGCTGGCATGATACCGAAACCGTGTCGGCAGTGCTCCGCCCGCCGCCGCTGCGCCCGCCTTGGCGCCCGCCGCCTTCGCCCGGGGGGCCCCTTGTGCAGCACTACTCAGCTTGGGCGCCAGTGCTCCCATTGTGCACGCCGCGGCTATTGTTCATGTTATGTTGCACTGTTGTGGCCACACGGTGTATTACAGTTCGATGCACGTGCACGTCCAATCCTGTGACACGCTACAACAATTTCGTGCATCCTCGTTACAATGCAATCGGCTTCCCAAATCAAGCATTCAGACGTGCATCCTGCAGTCGGGTCATGTGCTTATTGCGTTGCCATGTCAGGTAGTGCTCGAAAGCCAGGTCTCGGCTCGACATCTCGGCTCTTCAGCATGCCCAACCGCCAGTCCAAGCTTGCCGGCTGAGCGCCTTCAAGGTGTAAAGTACAACGCTCCGGCACCCTCTAAGAGTATCGGCTACCGCTACTGGCTACGCCGCCGCCACCGTTGGCACTGGCAGTAGCAGCACTCAGGTCGGACAGGCTGAGCGACGGCCCCAGCGGCGGCGGCGCGCCTGCGGCTGCAGCAGGGACCGACCCCACAGCTCCGCCCGCCGCCGCCTGCTGCTGGGCCGCCCCGCGACCGTGGTGAGCGCCGCCGCCGCTACTGCTGCTACTGCCTTCGCCTCGTCCGCCCCTTGCTGCTGCGGGCGCGGCAGACAGCCGGGGCACGGGCAGCCCCGCCGCCCGCAGCTGCGCGTCCAGGCTGCTCCTCAACTGCGCCACCATGGCCGCTGTCGCCGTAGTGGCCGAGGTGGGCTTTGGCGCCATTGCCGCCGCCGCGGCCTCCTGCTGCCCAACTGGCGGCGCCCCGCCACTCCGCCGCACACCAGAGGCGTGCTGCTGCATGGCGCCCCCGGCGGCCGCCCCCGTCGCCGCCCCGGACGCTGACGTCGCCGTCCGCCGCTCGCTCCGCAGCTCCGCCAGCCGCGCCTCATGACTGGCCGCCACGCCCGCGTGCCGCGCCGCCTCCGCCTCCTGCGCCAGGCTGCGCTGCCGGTGCTCCCGGCTGGACAGCAGCGCCCTGCCTAACAGGCTGTCCAGCACACCGCCACCCGCCACCTGGCCGGCGCCGGCGCCGCTGCTGGCGCCGCCGTAGCTGCGGGCGCCGGCCGGCGCAGCCGCTTGCTGGCCGCGTTGGCCGAACCCGCTTGGAGCACCGTGACCACCGGCGCGTGACGTGTGGCTGTAGTAGCTAGCGCCGCCATCAGCACCAGCAGCAGTGCCGCCACCGCCACCGCCACCGCCACCAGAGAAGCCACCCGTCAGAAGCGCGCCCACAGATGCGCTGGCAAAGCCGGCTCGGCCGCCTCCGCCTCCACCAGCCGCGCCGCCTGCGGATTGCCGCTGCGCCTGTGACGCCAGCAGCTCCAGTGCTGACGCAGCCGAAGCTGCCAGCGGGCCGCGGCGACCTCCGCCTGCTGCTGCAGCACCCGCTCCAGCTCCAGCCCCTGCTGCATCTGCCGGCGCGCCGCCGCCCCCGCCCCGGCCGCCACCGCGCCCACCGTCGTACGACACCGCGTCGTGACGCGGCACGCCGTACACCCCAGCCGTACCGCTCGTACCGCCCGCCGCGCTGCTCACGAAGCCGTCCTCCTCGAGGGTGGGCGAGGCGCAGCGCTCAGGCGGCGGCAGCTGCGGCAGCGGCCAGCCGTCGGCGGTGGCGCACGAGGCGCCGTTGCCGGGGGCGCCCGGGCCGAAGCAAGCGCCTCGCTGGCCGTGGTGACTGGCGAAGGAGGCAGAGGAGGGCTGCGCGTCCATCCACGAGTCCCGGGCTGACGCAAGCTGCACGTGGTCGTCATCGCAGCCGTACGGTTGCGAGGTGCCGTACGGGTGAGCGGTGCCGTACGTGTCGTCGTACCGGGCACCTGAAGCGGCTGCGGTTGGGCCGCAGGGTTGATGGTGGTGGGGCTGCGGCGCGTGCTGCAGGCCTGCTTTGCCGCCGCCGCTACTGGCATATGAGTGTTGGTTCTGCTGCTGCTGCGCGTTGGTGCGGTCGCCAAGTGGCCCCGCTGCCACCGCTGCTGCCTGCCTCTGCGCCTGCTGCTGCTGCTGCTGCTGTTGCTGATGCACCTGCTGATGCATGAAGGCTGTGGCCGCCGTCACCTGCGCCATCGCATCCGCCGCCAGCTGCTCCCGCAGCGCCACCGCAGCCGCCGTGGCCTCGGCGCCCATCGCCGCCGCCACCCTGCGCAGCTCACCGTGGTGCGCGTCGCGCAGCGCGACCGCCGCCGCCGCCAACCGCTCCTTGTACGAGGCGTCGTACGTTTCGGTTAGCTCAACCACCTCGGCTTCGTGCTGCTGCCGTACGGCAGTTAGCTCGGCCTCGTGCCGGGCGCCCGCCGCCGCCAGGGCCGCCGCCAGGCGCTGCAGCTCCGCCTGCTGCCGACCGAGCGCGTCCTCCAGCGCAGCGATCTGCAGATGGGGGTGGAGGCGCGATGTGTCAAGACTTTGAAGCGGAACTGAGGTAGGCACATGTGCCTGCACACCACCCTCCGGACAGCGCTTCCCCGTCCAATCAGTCGCAGTGCCCCGCCAGTCTTGACCCGCCAAACCTTCGCTGATCCCTGCCTTTTCCTTCCTGCTACATTCGCTTCCCTGCGACCCTGCACGCCCCGTTCTCCTGGACCTACCTTATCAGCGTGGTCCTCCTGTGCCTGCAGCCGCTCCGCCTGCAGCCGCTGCAGCCGCTCCGCCTGCGCCTCCATCCACTCCGCCGAGCGCCGCAGCGCGTCGGCCTCCTCGGCCGTGCGCTTCAGCTGCTGCCGGTGGCCCTGGCCCTGCTGCTGCTGGTTCTGCTGGTTCTGCTGCTGCGGGTGCTGCATCATATGCTGTTGCTGCTCGTGGCGCGCCTGGTCATACTCATGGTGGTCGCGCTGCGCCTGCTGCAGCTGCCGCGCCATCCGCTCCTGCGCCGCCTCCGCCTCCGCCTCCGCGGCGTCGCAGGCGCTGAGCTGCAGCAGCTGCGCCTCCAGCTCCCGCACCGCCTCGCGCAGCGCCTCGGCCTCGGACCGCAGGGCCTACATCACGGTCACGGGACACACCACACGTGCAGGAGCTGATCGCTGAGATGCCGGGCGGGTTAGAAATGTATATGATTAATTACTCCTGAAGTTGTTGCCCATCGCTTCGCCCACCTTACGATCCGTCCATGACACGACACATTCCCCGGGCCGCATACCCCGAACCGCACCTGCAGCTCTTCCGCCTGCTTTGCCGTCACATCTTGCACCTGCGCCACAGCCGCCGCCACCCGCGCCTCCGCCGCGCCCTGCGCCGCAGCCAGCGCCGCCTCCAGCTCCGCCGCGTGCCGCGCCGCCGCCGCTGCAAGCCGCTCCTGCAGCGCCGCCACCTCCGCCGCATGCCGCTCCGCCGCCGCTGCCCCTTCCTCGGCATGCGCCGCCTGCAGCGCCGTACGCAGCTGCTGCAGCTCGGCCTGCGCCGCCTCGCCACCAACCTCTGCACCGCCGCTGCCAACGCCTGCCGGCGTGGTCACACGCTCCTCCTTCGCGGCAGCCACCGCTGCGACAGCGGCAGCGGCAGCCGCTTCCGCCTCCGCGGCCGCCTGCGTCTGCTTCGATAGCTGCACCCGCAGGGACTCAACTGCTGCCCCATGCTCGGCCTGCAGTGCCGCCCGCATGCCCTGAAGCTCAGCTGCGTGTTGGGATTCCAGCTGCTGCCGCAGCGCCGCCAGCGCGACCGCCATCCGCTCCTCCTGCTGCCGGTGCTCGCGCTCAACGATCTCCAAGTCCCTGCGCTCAGCAGCAGCCTCGGCGCTGGCCTCAGCGGCTGCGGCGTGCTGCTCGGCGACAGCCGAATCCCGCAGCTCCTGCAGCTGCGCCTGCCACTGCCGCCGCTCCGCCGCATGCGCTGCTTCCAGCTCCTGCCGGAGCGTCGCCAGCGCCGCCACCTTCTCGTCCTCCATCCGCGCCACCAGCGCCGCCTCCGACGCGGCGGCCTCCGCCGCCAGCTGCTGCCGCAGCGCAGCCAGCTGTCGGCCGGTGGCGGCGGCGGCGGTGGCGTGCGCGTCCATCACCGCCGCCGCCACGTCAGCCTCCACGTCGGCCCGTGCCTGCGGCAGCGCATTCATCCAGGGCGACGGTGCCCGTTGCCATTTCCCGGCGCTCAGGCACGCTGTACACGAGGCCTCTGCATCCCCGCGGCGGCTGACAAGTAGCATGACCCCACCCCCGGCAAACGCATGCAAACCCACCTGCGCGAGCTGCGCCGCCAGCCGCTCCGCCCGCTCCCGCGCGGCCTCCAGCTGTCCGCGTGCCTCGTCCGCCGCCCGCTGCAGCTCCGCCACACGGCCGTCCGTAGCAGACTGCGCGGCAGCAGGTGCCATTGCAGGCCGATCATGAGCGAACGTGTCAGAAGAAAGACAGCCGTGCTACTGGCTTGCCCTGTACAGGCCACCTCATGCCCGCCCTCTTGGCTTGTGCCCACAGCTCGCACGCTCACCTGCGCCGCCCCCAGCCGCCCCCGCAGCTCCTCCACCTCCGCCTGCAGCGCCGCGTGCGCCGCCGACAACGCCTCGTAGCGGCTCGCGGCGGAGGCGGCCGCGGCGGCCAGGGCCTCATCGGTCTGCAGGACCCGGGTTCACAAGCAGCACGCACGTCACCAGACGTCTTTCGGCCACCCCTGTCATCGCTAGCCAGTGACAGCGCATCACAGCGCCCTCCGAAGTCTTCGTACGTGCCGCACCCTACAGTGCGTGCCCGCAGCTGCGCGTGCCTCACCTGACGCCGCGCCTCCTCGCGCACCTCCACCAGCGCCAGCCGCACGTCCTCCACCGCCACATAGCGCCGCGGGTCTGCGGCACAGCCCCAGCAGCGGCGGCAGGCGGGTCACATGGTTGCGCGCATGGTGAACACGTCGACACTATTACGGCACGCCACGTCTTTAGCCCCTGACCCCAAGCCTACGACCAGGACTTCCCTCCTTGCGCACCTTTGGCGGCGGCCAGCTTGACATTCAGCTCCTTGAGCCGCTCAATCTCCCCGCGCGCCGCGGCCAGCAGAGCGCCTGTGGCGGCGCCCGTCGCAGCGGCTGTAGCAGCTGCGGCAGCCGCGGTGGCGGCAGTAGCAGGGTCGGGCGCGGGCTCGTCCGTCTGCGCTGCCGCCTCAGCGGTAGGCGCGTGGTGCGGCGCCGCGAAACCGCCGCTGCCCCGACCGCAGCCGCCCGCCGCTGGGCCCGGAGGCGAGCCCGGACCTGAAGCTCCGGCGCTGGGGCCCGCAGCTGCAGGTGCCGTCTGCTGTGGGCCCAGGTGTGTGGCCCCACGTCCCCCTGTGCCGGCCTCGTGCGCCCTGGCCACCCTCTCGCCGCCACCATCATCGTCATCGTCATCACTGAAAAGCACGTGCGCCAGCGACCGGGCGGCGTCAGGGCCCAGCGGCGTCCCGCCGGCCTCCGCCTCCTCGCCGCCGTCCCCGCCGCCCTCGGTGCCTCCATCCTCGCTGCTGCGGCTCCAGGCCCCATGCCCGCCCGTGCTCTCCCCGGTGTGGCGGCGGCTGGCCCCGCCCTGAATAGCCGCGCCACTGGGCGTGGCCACCGCGCCGAAGTCGCTGAACGCGCTCTGCGAGGGCTCCGCGCTGCAGCCGCCAAAGCCGCCGCCGCCGAGCTCCAGCCCCCTGCCGTCGCCATGACCGCCGACGTCGACCTGCAGACCCCGCCCCGTGCGCCTCGTGAAGCCTCCAACCCCGTTGTCCTCGCGGGATCCGGCGCCGCCGTGCTGCTGTCCTTCCAGGATGTAGCCGTGGCCATTGCCGTGGCTGTAGCGCCCTGGGTCAGCACCATCGCCGCCGCCGTGCGCCGCCGCCAGCTGCTCCTGCAGCGCCCCCACCAGCCGCTGCAGCCCCTCGCAGCGGTCCTGCTCCGCCCCCAGGCGCTCCTCCAGGCCCTGCACACTCCGCACCAGCTCAGCCACTCGCGCCGGCCAGCCCAGTCGCCCCTGCTGCTGCGGCTGCTGCTGTGGCTCTGCCCCCTCGCTGCGACCGCATGCGGCACAGGTGCCGGTGCAAGTGCTGCTGCCGCTTGCGCTGGTGCTACTGCCGAAGCCAAAGCCGCTGCCGCCCGGAGTCGAGGCGACACTGACGGGCCCAATGCTGGCCGCGCCAGTGCTAGTTCCAGGCTGGGCTACGGCTGGAGGGGGGACAGGCACACCACCAGCAGCAGTAGCAAAGGTGCCAGGGCCGAAGCCCGCGCCGCCGGCTGCTACAGCCGCCTTGCCGTGCTGCTGCTCAAGCTGCAGCAGCTCTTGCAGGTAGGACACCTGCAAGAGTGAGATGAGAGGTACCATGGCGGGGTGCAAGGCCAGTCAACAATCCCATCTTCCACGCGTGCACACACCAGTCTGGCCTGAATGCATGCAAGCTGCTGCACGCTCGCAAGGAGCACCCCCGCCGCCGCCATTGTCTAGTCAGGTTGTTTTGGCTTGGGCTGATTTTCACAACCCCACCCAGCCGGCCTTGACCCGGACCCGGTAACACCACCACCCACCTGGTGTGCTGCCGTGCGTGCCTCCATCTGTGCCGCCACCGCCTCATCGTGCAGGCGTCGCCGCTCCTCAGACGCCTTGGCCTGAAGGAGCACAAGACAGCCGGATTGCGGGCTTTGTGTGTGTGTGGGGGGGGGGGGGCTGTATCGCAACCCGGGCATCCCCCACGCCACCTAAAGCCAGCCGTGCGGCTCGCCGCCAACCCACACACCGCACCCACCTGCAACCGGCGCAGCTCTGCGTGCAGCCGCAGGAGCGCCTGGCCGCCGCCGCCGCCAGCCGCAACCTCCAGCTGCATGACCGCACACAGGGCCACGTTACATGTACGGCGCTGTCACTACGGTAGCTGTGGAGCCGCTGCACGACGCACTTCCCCGCTTGCAGTCACGTCATTAGGATGCAGGTGACCTCTACCCCGAATTCACAACCTGTATCCCTCGCGCCAGGCCCCGGCCCCCACACTCACGTCCACGTGCTCCTCCAGCGCGGCCTGCAGGCACTCATTCGCCGCCGCCAGCTCCCGGCTGTCCGCCTCCGCCGCTGACAGCGCCGCCGCCAGCCGCTCCCGCGCCGCCTCGGCCTCCGCCGCCGCCGCCCGAGCTGCCACAGCCGCCTCCTGCTGCCGCTGCGCCGCGGCCTCAGCGCCGGACAGCTTTGCCTCAGCTGCCTCGGCGCGGCTTGTGACCGCCTCCAGCTGCGCACGCAGTGCCGCCGCTTCGGACGCCGCCGCCTGCTGGACCTGTCGTGATGCGATATGCGGTGACGACAACGGATGGCTCCTGGTGGTCAGTGGGAGTTGCAGCCCGCTGCAGGCGCCTGCGCGCACGCGCTGCTCGGCCTGCTCACGCGCGGACCCCTGACCCCGCCGCTGCCCCAGCCCCAGTACATCCACGTGCACGGCTGCGGTCCCTTCCCGGTGCCATCCAGCCCATCTTCCCTTCACCGTTGCGACATACAGCCCGTGTGACACACCGCTCCTGAGGCGCACCTGCTGCAGTTGCGCCTGCAACTCCTCGCCGCCGCGGCCGCGGGCAGTGGTCATCAGCCGCGCCGCGCCCAACTCGGCTGCGAGGAGGAAAACGATCAAGGATTGGCATGGCTCAGCTCCAAGGTCAAGCCATCAAGTCCTTTGGGACCCCGCTGTTAGCCAGCACCCATTAGGCAATCCACGCCCAAAGCCATGGCAGTCATCCTCAGGCGCCTCCGACACTCGTTCTCACATGCCAGCCGCTCCCGCTCCGCTGCCGCTGCCTCCAGCGCCGCCGCTGCATCCCGCTCCGCCGCCGCCAGCCGCCCCGCCAGCGTGGTAACCTCCTGCTGCAGCAGCCCGATCTGGAACGGGCACGGAAAGAGTGCGACAAGGAAGGGAGACAGTCATGCTCCGGCATGTGCGTGCGAGGGTCAGGAGCTTGGCGAGTCCTGAAGTGCGGCAACCGTAGCGGGAGCAAAAGCGCACGTCGTCCGCTGTCCTTTCATGTTGGGTGCGTGTCCCGTCCCCGCACCTGCCCCAGCCGCGCCGTGAGGTCGGACTGCAGCTCTGCCACCACCGAGCCCTGTCAACAGCATGGCGGCGGTTGGCTTAGGCTGCCGCGCTTGAGTGTGCGCCTCAGGAGGGGACGCGCAACAAAAATGCACTCCGCCCACGCCCTCCCACTCGGATGCCCACCAACCACGCTCCTGCGGCTCCTAACCCTGTACCACACCGCCCCGCACCTGCGCCAGCGCCAGGCGGCCCTGCAGGTTGCCGCCCAGCACCGCGACATCCCGCCGCAGCGCCTCCACCTCCGCCCCCAGGCCCCAGTTCTCTCGCTGCAGCGCCGCCACGTGCGCAGTGGCATCCTCCGCCTGTGCGCACGGGTGCCGCGTGTGGGCGCAGGTGGTGTGCTTGGTGTCGAGAGTGTGCTCGTGCGACGTTGTCACAGTGCCCAGGAGGTGCGTGCGGGTGCTGCACTGCACTGCTTACGCCAGGCGACACGCGGACCTCCAGAACCTGCAACCCCAGCGTGCATCCTCAACCCCCACCTGCTGCGCTGCCCCCGCGGCCCGCCGTTGCGCAGCGTCCAGCGCCTCCCGGAGCTCCGAGTACTTGCGCTGCAGGCGCTCGAAGTCGGTGCTGGGCGGCAGCGTCTGCCATCCCAGGTGCGCGCCGTGCTCGGAGCCGGTCGCCGCGCAGGTCGACGACGGCCCCGTCATCGAGTGCGCCCCCTGTCCTAGATTCCCACTGCTCGCGAAGCTATGCTCAGACGCCGCCATTTGCGACGAGTCTGTAAATCGATGTGGTGCTTTCGCGTCACCGGCGATGCCGTCCCAGCGCTGACCAGCCCACGGCGAGGGCGCCGTTATGCTCGGTACCCTTGACGCCCTGAGTTCTGGTGGCTGCTCTCCGCCGGCGCGCGACGAGCTGGGTTCGGCTGTCGCCAGCCTTGGCTGTCCAAAGCCGGGTCTGAACGTCCAGCCAAGGCTGGACGCAGGCGGAAGATCCATATTTGAATGTGCTAATTGACCGCAAAGTTGCGGAAGTTGGGTCTCCGTCAAAGTTGCATTTTGACCGCGACTTACAAAGCGTTGGTGTTGCCTAATGAAGATTAATTTGGATAATTAAATCGCATCCTCTATACGTTATTGGATGGCGACGATGCGAGGACTCACTGTGTTGGACACACATGGAGCCTTGGACACGCTCCGATCGGCTGCAGTCACGCCGTCACCGCGGCCTCTGTTTACACGTGCATTTCTCGACGCAATGAACTTGGGCTGAGGTCCTGATGAAAGACTGTTTGGGTGCAGTTCCCGGGCCAGGGGAAGCCCCAGCAGCGGTGAGGATCGCGGAGGATGCGCAAGCCCCGTGCTAGGTGGTGGCGTCGCGCTCTGAGTTCTCGCGCCTTAAATATGCCATACAAAAGCTCTACCGATCACTAGTTCGATGGGCCCCAGCCCTAGGATGGGTTAGGGGGCGGGTTAAGGGCTCGGCGCACAAAGCACACGGCACGAACCCGGATGAGACTTTTTTTCTCCCGCGCTCAAGAGGAAGGCACGCACACTATATTTATACGTATACGCAGCCCAAGCCCACATGCAGCTAGCGAGTAACTCAGCTGTGCCTCCGCAGCGCTGCGCTTTTTGTCGAGATAGAGAACAGACTTTAAGCAGTCTGTCGAAAGTCCCTTGCCGTTTGACTGCGCTTTTAAGACTGCGACCTTATTGCAAGACGTCAGTCATAGCTGGTATCTGACTCGCAGAGGCGTCGGGCCCGGCAAGTGGCCTCCAGCCATCTGTCTGCAGCTACCAGCGTGGCGTCGCTTAGATCGGCGTCCGAAAGCGCCTTGGCCGCCTACATCGTGGTATAGCTATCGGAAGTCCGAATCCGCCGCTGCAGTCGACGAAGGCGCGATGTCGGAGCGGAGCCACTTCACTGGCGGAAATGCTTCCGTCGACGCCCCGAGCCCTAGGGACCCCACTCCGCCGCCCGCAGCAGGGCAGCTGGCCGTGGAGCTTCATGGCTTGGCACTAGACCTCCAGCTGCGGTCGCAGCCGCATCTGCAGCCCCAGCTGCAGCAGCCTGCAGCGGCGGGCGCGCCGGGCGCCCCGCCCGCGCCACCCGGCGCGGCACCCGGGGCACATCCCATCACATCGCCAGCTGGCCCCACACGCGAGCCCCCTGCGAGCGCAGCTTCCCCCAGCTCCGACCAGCCCGCCAGCTGTCCCTCCCGGGTGTGGATCCCGGAGATCGTTGACAGGGTCGCATCCTTCCTGCCGCCCAATGAGATCTCGGCATCGGTCAGACTGGTCAACCGCGCAACAGCCGGCCAATTCCGGCGCAACAGGCGCCACGTCACCATCGTGGCGACCGAGCCGGTCCCGGCGCACGCCTTCAAGCGGCAGTGGGGGCACCCGGGGGGCGGGGCGGCGGTGCGGGCGCTGAGCCGGGGCAGCCGGCAGCTGCTGGCGGCGGCGACCGCCCATAGCGGCGTGTTGGAGAACCTGCAGGCAGGTGCTCGGTTCGCCAGGTTGGAGACGCAGTGGCGTGAGGGGTGGTGGCGTGGCGTGGCGGTTTGGTGGTTGGGCTGCCACGCGCTGGGTGAAAGGAGGTGGGGGGCAGGGTGGCCTGGGTCCAGCGGCATGGGACCTGCAGAGGAACACACACAGGGATGGTGGTTTGCGTGTTGCTCTGGTGCCGCACCGCGACCCTCATGCACTCCAGCTCCGTGCCTCTCGCGACCCGCCATAGCCACTCAACATCCCACTCAATGAGCCACCCACTCAATGACTCACGCACCCCTTTCGGTCATCGGTACGCACGCCTCCACGCCTGCTGTCTATCCCACTACACTTCTATGTACCATCTTTGCACCCCCCCGCAGGCTCTGCTGGCATGGGAGCAGTACTTCCCGCTGTCGGGCAACATCATGGCGCACGCGGCGGCTGGCGGCCACGTGGGCGTGTGCGAGTGGCTGCGGGCCGAGGCGGGCTGCCCCCTGGCCGACCACGGTCTGCAGGATGTGGTGTGGAGGTGAGGGCGGCCGGGGGGTGTGGAGGTGAGGGCTTGGAGGTGTGGAGGTGAGGGCGTGTGGAGGTGTGGAGGCGTGGAGGTGTGGGCGGCCGGGAGGGGGGGAGAGGCTGCTTGAGCGCGCCCCAGGCTGCAGGCGTGTGACGAGCTGGACTCCGCGTGATGAGGACCTTTACGATGCAGGGGGTGGGAGGCGGGAAATCAGATTGAATGCGGCGAGGGTCGTGGACAGCACGCGGCACTGCGCCCAGTGCAACATCACCTCCGGGGGACCCGCCTGCCGCCCCTCGCCGCCTTATCCTCCCCGACCTCCGGCCTCCGGCCTGCTGCCGCCGCCGACTGCCGCAGGGGCGACGAGGCTATGGCCATGTGGCTCATCCGCGCGGGCTACCACTACCTGGAGGACGCGGGGCCGAGCGGCGACGCCGGCGGCGTGCCCTCCCTGGGCTTCCACGACGACACGTGAGTCTGATCTGGGGCGGAGTGTTTATACATTTCCGTACCCAAGCAGGACTGGGCCCGGGGCTGTGAATCTAGTGGTGTGTGGCCCGCGTACCGACACCGTGCTCTGCTCCGCGCATCGAGCACCCACCGAAACCCCACTGCCCTGCCGCAACGCGCTGCCAACATCGCCGTGTCATGTCTAATCAGGCATGGGACACCCACGGGCCCACGCGCCGCCGCAGGAACGAGGAGTGCTTCACGCTGCCGTCGGAGGCGGCTCGGGGCGGGCACCTGCAGCTGATGGAGCGGCTGTGGTGAGTAAGTTTGACACCAGGTGCACGCGGCGGGAGTGGAGTCACAGAGGGACAACATGGGAGGCAGAGAGGCGGAAAGGATGAGGGAGAGCGGAGTCGGCTTGCGGCCAGTACCGGCGCGCGCAAAAAACCTGCTCGTGTGCCATCGCCTGTCACTAGTTGTGCGCCTTCATCCCTGCTTTCAAGTCACCCCGCACCTCTCACAATCCATTGTTGGAGTTTGATACCGGTCAGCCACCTAGCCGCGTGCCAAACACAGACGGCAGCGGCCATGACCAATCAACATCCATCTCCACACCTCACCTCCATATCCCGACGCACACACACACACACGCACGCGCCCACAGCCAGCTGCAGCCGGAGGACGCCACGGACGGCGGCGAGCTGGTGCGCGGTGCGGCGGAGGGGCTGCCGCTGGCGGCGCTGAGGGAGGTGTACGGCAAGTGGATTGAGCGGCGGCGGCGCTCGATGGACCGATTCCAGGTGCGCACGGAAGGAGATGGGTTAGGCAGAGAGCGCAACGAAAAACTAGAGACTGTGTATGCGAAAGGGCTGTGTACGTTTGTGAGCACAAGCGTGTGTGGGGGGGGGGGTGTAAACACCAGCCCAATCTCTGGGGGGGGGGGTTCACATGTGTGTTGTCGTACGTGGGTCGAATGGGGTCGCACGTGGGGTGTACGGGCCGTACACAGGGGTGAAGGGGAGCGTGTGTACCGCACGGCCGTGTCCCCAGTCTGCTGCGTACCGACCAGCAGTGCGGCCGTATCCTCGCCTCCGTCTGCGCCATCGTCGTCTGCGGCTGCGTATGCTGTGCAGCTCCGCAGCCCCTCAGCCCCTCAGCCCCTCAGCCCCTCAGCCCCTCAGCCCCTCAGCCCCTCAGCCCCTCAGCCCCTCAGCCCCTGCCCGGTTGCACACACGCGCGCGCGCACGCACACGGTTACCGCTGTGAAATCCGTTCCACATCCAACAACTATTCGCCTCGCCCTTCCCACGGACACACACTCTCTAGTAGCCCAGGTAATGCCACGAGCGCGCGCGACCGACGCGCCGCATTGCACAGTCTGCATGTTCTCTCACTCTCTCATGTGATCTAACACACACTCGCTACGGTAACACGCTCGCTTTTCATCCCTCAGGGCCGGCTGCTGGTCTCCACGATCGCGCTGAGCCCCACGCCCGACTGGGCGGAGAAGCTGGAATGGCTGCTGTACGAAAAAAAGTACAAGTGCTTTGCGGACAATCCAGGCAGGGCCAGGGCCGACGCCAACAACATTGCCGCCCAGGAGGAGGCTGCTTTCTTCGCCTGGATCGCGGTGAGGTGATGTCCACGCGTGTCTATGCATATCTTCGTAATTACTGGCAAAATGTAAAAATTTGGTAGATACCTGACTTCAGCAGCAGCCTCCGCCGCCTCAGCAGCAGCCTCCGCGCGGCCGGTCATGTGGCCAGAGAGGGCCCGCGCCCGCCAGCCGCCAACGCTACCTCGCACCCTCATGCTACCGCCGCTGCTGCTACATCCGCGTCTGCACCTGCGTCTGCATCCTGCCTCCTGCAGGACCAGCGCGGCCTGCGGGTGGAGGCACAGTCGCCCGCGCCCGGCGGCTTCACGGCGCCGCACCTGTTCTGTCCGCGCGTGGCGGACGTCGGCGCGCGCCTCCGGGCGCTTAACGCGTGGCCCGGATCCGGATCCAGGTCTGGATCCGGATCTGGATTTGGATTTGGATTGTCAGGCGACCACCTGGTGCTGGCGGCTGAGCGGGGCGACGCCGACCTGATGCGGGTGAGGGCGCAGCGCGAGGGAAGGGTGAGGGAAGGAACGCGCGTGCGTGCTAAATGTTGCGTGAGGCTGCTGTGCCGGTGCCGGTGCCGGTGATTGGACTGAGGGACTGCGTGAGTCGGGGGCCACGCGCAACCTGAGACTGTGGCGGCGGCGGCCGCGCAACCGCCTCACGCGCATGCGCCTCCGCCTGCCAGCGCCCGCGCACATGATAGCACGCCCCGTGGAGCTGCAAGGTGGCACACACTGGCACTTGGCTGTGCACACATCCGCATGTACCGTGCGTCCGTGCGGCTGCCGCCACCCGCAGTACGTGCTGGACGTGGTGGGGCGCGCCCCCTTGCGCGGCACCCACGGCGCCTTCCGCGCCGCCCGCACCGCCGCGCGCAAGGGCCACCTAGGCTGCCTACAGGCCCTGCTGGCGGCTGGCTGCCTGCCCGGAGCAACAGCCCAGGCCGCGGCGGCTGCAGCCGCTGCTGAGGCGGTGGTTGAAGATGCTGCTCCCGCTGCAGCTGCTGGCGGCGGCGGTGGCGGTGGCGGTGGCGGCAGCGGCGTAAATTTGGATGAAGCCCATGACGTGTTGGTCGCCGCCGCCTCCAGCGGCCGCCTCGAGGTCCTCACGTGGGTGGCGGCGGCGCAGGGAGTGGACGAGGCGGTGGAAGGAGTGGTGGCGGCGCACCCAGCGCATCAGGCGGCAGCAGTGGCGGCCCCGGAGGCAGCAGCGGCAGTAGCAGCCGCCGCTGCAGGCCTACTAGGAGCAGGGGCTGCGGCAGTAGCAGGAGCGGGAAGAGTGGCGGCGGCGGCGGGGCCTGCGGCGGGAGCCGGCGGGAAGGCGGCTGCCGCGCGTCGTAAGCGCCAGTCGCGTTTGCTGTCACTGGCGGTGTCGGAGGCGGCGGCGGGCAGCGGCGGGCGCGGCCGCGGCGAGGCTGTGGCGCTGCTGACGTGGCTGCGGTCGCGCGGCTGCCCCTGGGGTCCGGACGTCGTGGCGTGTGCCATCAGCAGCGAGGATCGCGAGCTGGTGCGTGCCTGGCTGGGTTTCTTTGCTTGGCCGCCACTTGCTTGTGGGGTGTCTTGCTTGCTGGTGTCTTGCTTGGCCGCGGCTGACGTGGTAGGTAGGCGGCAGGGCTCGCCCGACCGACGACCACGCCACGCTAAGGCACGCCTACATCTTTGTGCCCTTACGCCATGCCGCGCCTGCATCGCGACATGCATGCAGTGTGAGTGGCTGGTGGCCCAGGGCTGCCCGATGGACGGCGGCGCGTACCGCGCGGCGGCGGGCCTCCTGACCGGCGCAGTGGAGGTGGGCGGAACTATGCGGCGGCTGCCTGGCTGCCGGGGGGGTGGGGGTTTGGCAACGCAGGCGCCACTGCTGCGATGGCACAACTCGGCCGCCGCTTACAGCTTACGATCTTGCTAGGACGCTCCTGAGAAGACGCTCCTGCAAGCAGAGCGCTCAGCGAACGCTAGCCAACTGCTGTCCGGCCTTGGCACCCAACACCGGCGCCTGCTCCACTTCTGCGTGCAGGCCGCCGCCTGGGCGCACCGCCACGGCGCGCCGCTGTCTGCTGACGTGTTCGCTGCCGTGGCGGCGGAGCAGAGCGAGGGGCTGCTCACGTGGCTGGCCAGCGTGGGCTGCCCCATGCCGGTGCGTGTGTCGGTGCGTGTGTGCGCATGTGCGCGGATGTGTGCATGCACACTGCATGCATGCACATTTCAGATACGGTACGGTACGCGCGACGTGCTGGCAACCGCAATACCCGCAGCGCGCCAGCAAACAACCCTGCACGCACGCGCATACGCACACACAGGCTGACTTCTCTTTTTTCCCTGTTGCTCTCTGACACAGGCTGACGGCTCACCCTACCTGCGCCCAGCGCTGGACGGCGACTGGCCCACTCTGCGTTGTCTGAGGTGGGCGCGCGACAGCATGTGTTGGATAGCACAAGGGAATGCCACAAAGCATGTGTGGATACCAACCGCCGGCAGCAGGAGGCCGCGCCCGTACTCCCAGTTACACATGCATGCGTCCCCATATTGGCCCGCTTCCACTCGCTGCCTTATGTGCGCACACGCCATCATCAGCAGCTGGACGTGCCACGCACCAAGGCACCAGGCCCCGTGCCACCGGTATTCAATCACGCTTTCTGAGCCGTTGCCGCACCATCATCCTGTTGCATCCTGCCCTGCGCTGCCCTGCCCTGCGCTGCCTGCCTGCCTGCTCAGGCGCCTGGGTTGCTCCTTTGGCGCGGCCGAGGACGGCCTTTTCGCGGCCGCGCTGGTGGACCCCGCGGTGGGTGCGGGGCACGGGTGGTGCTGCTGCTGGTGCTGGTGGATGGGGGTGGGGGGATGCTATGGGGGGTTGCAATGGTAGGGGGTTGTGCCGCAAGGCGTGCCGCAGTGCGGTTGTGGGCCCGTCCAGAGGGCAGAGCTAGCCTGGGTAGGCGCACGTAGGGAGGCTAGCAGCACCGATCAACTGACCACCGACCGGCACCGACGCACCCACTGCGCTGCCGCACGTGTTGTGTTGTGGCCACAGGACTACCTCGGCGAGCAGGACGCCGAGGCCGACCCAGACTACCTGCCCCAGTACCTCTGCAACGCCCCGGGCAGCGCCGAGCAGGGCCCGGCCGGCGCGCGCCTGTCCGTGCTGAAGTGGCTGGTGGAGGAGGGCTGCCCGCTGCTGCCCGCCGCCGGGCAGCGGGATTCCGCGGCGCCTGGTGCGGCGGCGGCGGCGGCAGGGGCGGCTGGCGCCGCAAGTGGGGAAAGACTGGACCAGCAGGTGGCAGGGCAGGAGGCGGAGGCGGTGGGGGAGGCGGTTGCGGCGCTGCTCCAGCGCGCCGAGTGCCGGCGTCCCTGGGCGCCCAACATTCACACCTGGCTGGTCAAGCACCTGGCGCAGCTGAGGCTGCAGCAGCACCAGCAGCACTAGCAGCCGGCCTAGAGTCCGGCACCGAGTCGGGCGCTTTCGGTATGCGTGCATGCGACGTTGTGTGCAGGACCCAGAAAGTTGGGTTGGGATGCGGCTGCGGATGAGCGCGCCTGTAAACGGGTGCGTGTCCAGCCAAGCATTTTCAATGCGTGTATGCCGCACAGACTTGAGATGCGATGCTATGGGCACGTTCGGCCGCGGCCGTCAGATTTGTAAACACGCTGCGGGCATAGTACACATTCTGTTCAGGCCACGGAGCGGCCTCCGCCTGCGAGGACGCATGGCGGCATGGGCGGTGCGGCACGCAGGGCATACGGTAGGCTGCTGGGCAAAGACGCCTTCCGGTTTTACAGTCATGTTCAGCCCGCACCCTTGAGCGTGGCCTTGATTGCCTGCCGGCGCGCGCAAACAGCGTTGCGTGCGTGCTACTAGTAAAGCCACCATATCGTGTCTGGCAGACACCTAGCCTCGAGTGCGACTCAACCACGAAGAATGCTGCGGCACACCCTCCGCAGCGCTAAAACAAAGTGAATGAAGTGCAGCGTGCATGCATGATGCAATGTCGAGGCAGCAGCGGATCAATACAACGAGGGCTTGAATGGCCGCAAATTGATGTCATGTGTAGCGCAAATCAGCGCCAAAACGCCAACCATGAACGCCGAGGGCCAAATGTGTCAGGCCGATGTGCCTTGCACCTAACTAAAAAGTGACTAAAGCGCCATCGAATCCGTTGCAACAATCGTGCGCGCAAGCAACAGACACGCTTGCGCCTGGACCTAAATCCGACTCCAGCAACCTCTAAACTAGCAGTGGTATGTACAGGACCGCCGTACGGCTGCCCCCTGCCCCCCCAAAAGTGCACGAGCGCGTGAGTCATCTAGGTCAACTCGATCCTGATCTGCCTGAAACGCCGTGCATGGACAGCGGTAGCCCTGTGGCAATCATGCGTGCGCAACTCAATCCACAACATCTCGTACCGCAGGACTGTGCAGCCTGTGTTATTGCTAACGCGCACATTGTAGGCGAGGTACATACGGAATTTCCTCTACCTAGGGCCTAGCTCTAGCCTTCAGTAGTAATGATGCAACACAGGCGCCGCACACACGTGCACAAACGCACATGAGCGTGTGGTCCGAGTGCCGTTGAACAGATACGGCACCCGACCCCCAACGCAGCACATAATCTCAGCTATCTCCAATTCAAGGCTACCTACGGAAGTAGCTAAGTCCTCAGGCCCCAGCAGGCACCCAGAGCGAGTGCGGTGCAGTCAGCACGCACTCCCAGCCTCACGCGCCCACCGCGCTGCACCATGCATGGGTCATGGCATGGGCCACAGCATGTGGGCATCCTAGGTACGGCTTCAATCTTCGCCTGTATGGCACCACTCATCAGAAGTCCCCAGGAAGGACAATCACCGTGCCAAGCCAGGGGCCTCAATCATTGGGACCATCTCGGCCCGTATCGAATGCAATTCAACAGGTGGTTGGTTGAATGGCGGCTGCGCCACAGCGCTGCTGGCAGCCTCACACTACGAGCGAGCCGTGCACAGCACACGGATGCGTGCACAGCACACGGCACAGAAACACACACAAGAGTTCCAATCAGTGTTCTCTCATGCCGGGCAATCCAGGACCTGCCGAGTGCCCGAGCCCCTCAAGCATGATGATGGGGTTTGAGTGCTGTCTAAGATATGAATGCGCTCGGACAGCACTTGTTATTGGTGGAGTAGATGTTGACCTGCAGACAGGGAGGCAAGGGCACCCAACAAAGTATGAGCTTGACGAATGGAACCACGCGATCCAACCCCATTACCAGCCCTAAACCCAGGCACACGCACACGCCCACCTGGCAGGATTGCTGCCGGCAGAAGACAGCTGGGTCCGCACACGCGCCGCCGGGCCGAACCAGCCAGCATAGCTCAGCGCCGTCGGGGCCGTTCGGCAGGTCCCTGTTGGAATTGCGTCCATCCAGCAAAGGGTTACAGGCAAGCCCGGGTTCGGTACGTAGGCATTAAGCTGGCGAGGGGATCCGAAGCAAGCGCATAAGTTGCCAGGTCCAAGTTCCCAGCTTGCCCTTCACAATTGTCACAGCAGGTGGGCTCACGCTAGCAGGTCCTCGAACTTGATGGTGAGCAGCCCGCTGGAGTAGCTGCCCCAGCTCCAGTCCGACAGGCGGCGGTTGATGGTGATGCGGCGCAGCTCGCCGCGGCAGGCGGGGTTGATGGGCACCTCGATCTTGGCGAAGTCCATTTCGCTGTTCCGGATGCGATGGTGGGTGAGAGAGGCAGGGCAGGAAATGGGGTTAAGGCTAGCGCAAACGCACCAGCTGCGTCTGGAGAGAAGAGAATATTATGTGGATGGGGAACCCTTGCACCTGCCTGCTCCCAAAGACCTCTTGGGCACAGCCCATACTATGCGGCAACTGCTTTACTGTCCCGGTCCACGCACCAGCAGAAGGCGCCCTTGCGGCACGTCTGACGGCTCGACACGCGAGTGCACATGGCCACAGCAGGAGCGCCGTACTGGTCCAGAGACTGCCGTACGTACAGCGGCCCCACACTGTACGGCACGTCGTTAGTGCTGGCCACACACTCGTGGGTGCGCACGATTTCTGGCGATCCAGAGGGCAACCCGGGCATGGCGGGGGGTGGCGGCGAGGGCGCCGGGGGAGGGGAGGAGGCTTGGCGTGCGGGCACGTTCGGCTCTCCCGGCGGGCGTGGCGAGGGCGGCGGCGGCGGCGGCAGGGGAGGCGGCGGCGCGGGCGCGCACGCCTGCTTGAAATCCGCGGAGATGCAGCTGGGGTAGAGCTCGCCGCTGGGACCCGTGACCACGCTGCGGACGGTGTAGCCCGCCAGCTGCGTTGAGCAGGCGTCGCCGCCGGTGATGCCGCGAAGCCAGCCCTGCATGCCGCCGGGGCCTGCCAGCCAGGGCGTGAGCCGGAGGCCGTCGGCGTCTGTGGCGAAGGCTCCCTGCAGCACCAGCCGCTGGGGGCCGCAGGCGAACTGGGTGAAGGGCACGGTGATATCGGAGCCCACCAGCGTGGCTTGCGTGGCAAAGCCGGTGCCAATGCGGTCGGCGAGCGCGGCGCACGAGGCGGCGTCGAAGGCGAACGTGCTCCCGGAAGCCGCAGCTGCGGCGGCAGCTGCCAGCTGCTGCAGCAGCCGGTGCCGCCGGCCTGTGCTGCTGCTGCTACTGCCGTCGATGGCCTCTGCCACAGCCGGCGGGCTGTCGGGTGGCTGTAGCAGGATGTGGATGAGCACCTCACAGGGGATGCGCGGCAGTGGCGGCGCGTTGGTTTGCGACTGCGCGCGAGGCGGCGGCGGAGGGGGCGCCGGGGGCCGCGGGGTCAGCGGCAGGGGAGACAAGGGCGGCGGTGGCGGCGGCGGCGGAGGAGAGGGCGGCGGCGGGGTCTCAGGAGGAGGCGGAGGTGGAGGCGGCGGCGAAATCAGGATAGATGGACTGGGTGCCGGCGGTGGGGGAGGCGGAGGCGGTGGCGGTGGGGGAGGCGGTTGAGAGAGGGCGCAGGCGCGGCTGCTGGCGGCCTCAAGGCAAACATCGCCACCGCCCGGCCCAGCCACCGCCTCAAACGCCATGCTGTAGCCCGCCAGTGTTGATGTGCAGTCGCCGCCTCCCAGCGCCTCCAACCAGAACTGCGACTGGTCCTTCAGCCAGGGGCCTAGCCGGGCACCGTTCGCTGCGGACTGGAAGGTGCCGCACAGCTTGAGCGAGGTGTCCAAGCACTCGGTGAGCGCAAAGTCTGACAGCATGACAGAGCCGGTGTCCGCCGCTTGCTGCGACACGTCGGAGGAGATGACGTCGGCGAGGTCGGCGCACGCGGCAGCGGTGAATGCAAAGGGCGGGGGCGAGAGCGGCGACTGGGGCGGCGTGAGCGTGATGAGGAGGCAGGTGTGGCAGGGAGGCGGCGGGCTGGTAGGTGCAGGGGGAAGAGGCGGCGGCAAAGGTGACAACGGCGGCGCGGGGGACGGCGGCGGCCGATAAGAGCACTCAAGCTTGAAGTCGCCGACCAGACAGCTGCTCGTGTCATTGTTGGGAGGCTGCACCACGCTGCGCACAGAGTAGCCGGACAGGCGGTCGGGGCATTCGCCCGTCACGCTCTTCACCCAGTCAAGCATGCCCAGGGGCCCGTTCAGCCACTGCTGCAGGAGGGCGCCGTCGCGTGCCGAGCCGAAAGCGCCCATCAGCTTCAGGTAGGTGGGCGTGCAGTGGTCCAGGCGAAAGGGGACCTGGATGTTGGCACCCAACAGCGCCGCCTGCTGTTTGAAGCCGTCATCGATTCTTTTAGCAAGCTTTCCGCACTCCGAGTCGTCAAACACAAAGGGCTCCGTCGCATTGGCCAGCAGATGCCTGTGGTGCGGCGCCGCCGATGTGCCCGCTGCGGCCGCGGGCGGGTGCAGGTATATGTACACGCACACGACGCACGCTTTTGACGGTGGCTCCGGGCTGGGCGGCACGGGGCTGGGCGGCTCCGGGCTGGGCGGCTCTGGGCTGGGCGGTGCCGGGCTGCTTGGAGGCACGGGCATTGGTGGTACGGGGGACGTAAGTTGCGGTGATATAGGCTCCGGGCTGGGTGGCTCTCGGATAGGTGGCTCCAGACTGGGAGGCGCAGGACCCGGGCTGGGCGGCGCGGGGCCAGGCGGTTCCGGGGACGGCAGCTGCGGGGACGGCGGCGCGGGGCTGGGCGGTCGGGGGCTGGGCGGACGGGGCGGGGGCGGCCGAGGCGAAGGGGGGCGGCGGATGCTGCAGGCCTGGCGGAACGACGCGTCGAGGCAGCTGGCGGCGCCACTAGGGTCCGTCGCCTCACTGCTGATCAGGTAGCCACTCAGAGACGCAGCAGAGCAGGCAGAGCCGCCCGTCAACGTCTCCACCCACTCCTTCATTAGCTCCTTCAGCGGATCTGCAAGGAGCGCGCCGTCGGCCGCTGACAGGAAAGCGCCACACACGCGCGCAAACGGATACTTGACCGGCACGGACGCGGAGTTGTAGGAGGGAGAGCAGGCGTCCTGGGTGAAGGGCGTCACGATGACTGCGCCGGTGTCGAAGGCGAGCATGTGCAGGTTAGCAATGATGGTGGTGGACAGGTCCGCGCACTGGTCCTCTGTGAGGTTGTACACAGCCGACGCCGACACCGACACTGGCGGCTGGATGGTCGTGGTGATGCAGACCACACAGGGCGGCGGCGGCGAGGGCGGCGGCGGCAGAGGCGCCGGGCTGGGCGGCTCTGGGCTGGGCGGCGGGATGGGCGGGAGAGGCGAGGGCTGCAAGGGCCTGGGAGGCTCCGGTGGGCTGGGCGGAAGAGATGGAGGCGCGGGGGACGGCGGCGGTCGATAAGAGCACTCAAGCTTGAAGTCGCCGACCAGACAGCTGCTCGTGTCGTTGTTGGGAGGCTGCACCACACTGCGGACGGAGTAGCCGGACAGGCGGTCGGGGCATTCGCCCGTCACGCTCTTCACCCAGTCAAGCATGCCCAGGGGCCCGTTTAGCCACTGCTGCAGGAGGGCGCCGTCGCGCGCCGAGCCGAAAGCGCCCATCAGCTTCAGGTAGGTGGGCGTGCAGTGGTCCAGGCGAAAGGGGACCTGGATGTTGGCACCCAACAGCGCCGCCTGCTGTTTGAAGCCGTCATCGATTCTTTTAGCAAGCTTTCCGCACTCCGAGTCGTCGAACACAAAGGGCTCCGTCGCATTGGCCAGCAGGTGCCTGTGGTGCGGCGCCGCCGTTGTGCCCGCCGGCGGGTGCAGGTATATGTACACGCACACGACGCACGCTTTTGGCGGTGGCTCGGGGCTGGGCGGCTCCGGACTGGGAGGCGCTGGGCTGGGCGGTGCCGGGCTGTTGGGAGGCGCGGGGCTCGGCGGGTCAGGGGACGGATGTTGAGGTGACGGAGGCTTCGGGCTGGGCGGCGCCGGACTAGGTGGCGGCGGGCTTGGAGGTAGGGGCAGCGGAGTAGGAGGCGGCAAAGGCGGTCGAGGTGACGGAGGCGGTGGCGCTGGAGGCGGCGGTGCGGGAGGCGGTGGGCTGGGAGGCGGCGGAGCAGGGGGCGGCGGCGAGGGCGGGGGGCTGGGAGGGGGAGGTAGCGGCGGCATGGGTGGAGGAGGTGGTGGCGGTGAGGGTGGCGGTGGATGTGGAGGTGGGGGGCTTGGTGGAGGCGGAGAAGGAGGTGGCGGTGAAGGCGGAGGAGGGCTGGGCGGCGGCGGAAAGGGCGGAGGAGGTGAAGGAGGCGGAGGGCTGGGTGGTGGAGGGGTCGGGGGAGGAGGACTGGGCGGCGGTGGCGTCGGCGGTGGGGGCGCGGGGCTGGGTGGTCTGGGAGAAGGCGGTGGCAGTGGTGGAGGGCTGGGCGGGCGGGGGTGTGGGTGGAGGAGGGCTGGGTGGTGGAGGCGAGGGAGGTGGCGGGGCCGGAGGCGGCGGAGATGGAGGGGGCGGCGACGGCGGCGGTGGCATGGGGGGCGGCGGCGACGGCGGCGGCCAGGGCGGCGGAGGAGGAGGTGATGGGGGAGGGGAAGGGGGTGGAGGCAGGGGTGGCGGTGGACTGGGAGGCGGCGGGCTCGGCGGTGGCGGAGCCGGGGGAGGGGGGCTCGGGGGTGGTGGGCTGGGCGGGGCAGGGGAAGGTGGCTGCGGGGGAGGAGGCGACGGCACGGGCGACGGTGGAGGAGGAAGCGGAGGAGGCGGTGCGGGCGGTGGCGGGCTGGGAGGAGGCGGCGTGGGCGGCGGCGGAGCTGGAGGGGGTGGCGAGGGCGGGGGCGGGCTGGGAGGGTGAGGTGAAGGCGGAGGAGAAGGCGACGGCGGCGGGCTGGGAGGAGGGGAAGGTGGCGGGGGCGTTGGGGGCGGTGGAGATGGAGGCGGGGGGCTAGGGGGCGGAGGGGCGGGGGGCGATGGTGACGGAGGTGAAGGCGAGGGCGGCGGGGGCGGGGCTGGCGCAGGGGGCGGGCTAGGCGACAATGGCGAGGGCGGCGGCGGAGGCGATGGCGGTGGAGCTGGGGGCGGCGGGCTGGGAGGGGGCGGCGAAGGTGGCGGAGGTGCAGGAGGGGGAGGTGACGGTGGAGGCGGAGGCGGGGGAGGAGGACTGGGAGGAGGCGGCGACGGCGGGGGCAGCGGGGGCGGAGGACTGGGAGGCGGAGGCGTGGGCGGCGGTGGGCTAGGGGGCGGCGGTGATGGGGGTGGCGGGTTGGGTGGCGGTGGGCTGGGAGGCGGCGGGCTGGGAGGCGGTGGGTTGGGAGGTTTTGGAGGAGGAGGCGGGCTGGGTGCGGGCGGTGTGGGAGGGGGAGGGTTTGGCGGTGGTGGGCTGGGAGGGGGCGGCGATGGGGGAGGGGGTTCAGGGGGAGGCGGCGAAGGCGGGGGAGGGCTTGGAGGTGGCGACGGCGGCGGTGAAGGCCGTGGGGAGGGTGGGACTGGGCTGGGTGGCGGCGGCGACGGAGGAGGAGGCAGGGGCGGCGGTGGGCTGGGAGGCGGAGGCGAGGGCGGGAGAGGCGCGGGTGGTGGCGGTGAGGGCGGCGGCGGGGATGGAGGAGTCGGTACAGGGGGAAGGGGCGGCGGTGGAGAGGGAGGCGCGAGTGGCGGGGGCATGGGCGGCGGGGGCGACGGGGGAGGAGGTGCGGGCGGCGGAGGCATAGGTGGCGGTGGCGAAGGGGGAGGTGGCAAAGGCGGTGGCGGGGGGGAAGGGCTAGGGGGCGGTGATGGGGGCGATGGGGATGGGGGTGGGGGCGAGGGTGGCGGCGGAGCTGGGGGCGGAGGTGATGGTGGCGGCGGAGAAGGAGGCGGCGGAGCGGGCGGGGGCGGCGAGGGAGGCGGAGGGTAGGGCGGGGGTGGGGTACTGGGGTGCGGCGGGGGCGGAGAGGGCGGGACGGGGGGTACCAGTGGTGGCGGCACTGGGGGTGGCGGAGGCGCAGGAGGCGGTGGCGAAGGGGGAGGCGGGAGGGGTGGGGGCGGTGCGGGCGGTGGGGGCGATGGAGGCGGCGGCGGCGGTGGTGACACAGGTGGAGGAGGGGACGGTGAAGGCGGCGGCGGCGGAAAGGGAACGAGGGGTGGTGGTGGAGCCAGCGGCTGCGGTGATGGCGGCGGCGGCAGCGGCGGCGGGGGATGGGGTGGTGGCGGGGAGGGTGGCGGAGGTGAGGGAGGTGGCGGTGCCGGTGGCGGCGGCGAGGGCGGGGGTGGTTGGGGTGGCGGCGGGCTGGGCGGCGGTGGGGACGGGGGCGGCGGGCTGGGTGGCGGCGGGCTAGGAGGCGGTGGGCTAGGTGGTGGAGGGGCGGGTGGTGGGGGTGAAGGAGGTGGCGGCGAAGGCGGCGGCGGTGAAGGTGGCGGCGACGGAGGTGGGGATGGTGGGGCGGGGCTGGGCGGCGGGGGATGGAAGTTGCAGCTGGAGCCGAATTGCCCCACGAGGCACGTCTGCTGGCCTGCCGGGTCCGCCACCTCTGTGTAGATCAGGTAGCCAGCCAGGGCGGCGGCGCAGCTGCCGCCAGCTCCGGCCCCGGCTCCGGCTCCGCCTGCGATGGCCGTCACCCATGCGGGCAGACCCGTGGGCCCCTCCAGCCAGTCCTGCGGTGTTCGCGGCAGCGGCAGCGCATGATCGTGTTCAGAGCCAGCAGGTCTGGACACTCACCCGGACACCATGCATGATGCAAGGTGAACCGATATTACGAAGCAGATGACGGCGACAGCACAATACCGCACACGTCACACACGTCACAAGCTACAGGTAACCCACAGTCCTCAGCTGCCACTCAGCCGGTGCATGCCGTTCCACTCAGACACACACGCACAGACACCCACCTGCAGCTTCGCGCCATCATCCACTGACAGCAGCCCACCGCAGATCTTCATCAGTGGCGTGAGCACGCCGGCCAGCGGCCCGCCGCCGCGCACGCACGACGTCACCACGAAGGGCTGCACGATGAGGGCGCCCGCGTCGGCCGCGGCGGCGGCGAAGCCGGCGGAGATCATTGCCGCCACGTTGGTGCAGAGCGTCGCGTTGGGTCGGAATGGCACGCCGGAGGCGAGCGAGTCGGGCAGGACGTAAACGTTGATGCAAGTGATACAGGGCGGCGGCGGGAAGGGCGGCGGCGGCGCGGGAGGCGCGGGCGAGGGCGGGATGGGAGAGGGCGGCGCGGGCGAGGGGGGCGGCGGGCTGGGCGGGGCCGGACTGGGCGGTGCAGGGCTGGGCGGTGCCGGGCTTGGGGGTGGCGGCGAGGGCGGGAAGGGGCTGGGTGGCACGGGGCTTGGTGGTGAGGGGGATGGTGGCGTCGGGCTGGGCGGCAAAGGCGAAGGCGGCTCTGGGCTAGGTGGTTCCGGGCTGGGCGGCGCCGGGCTGGGAGGCGCCGGGCTGGGAGGCGCCGGGCTAGGCGGTTCCGGTGACGGCGGCTGCGGTGACGGCGGCTCCGGGCTAGGCGGCGCGGGGCTCGGAGGTCCGGGGCTGGGCGGCGCGGGGCTGGGCGGGCGGGGGCTGGGCGGGCGGGGCGGGGGCGGCCGAGGCGAAGGAGGGCGACGGATGCTGCACGCCTGGCGGAACGACGCGTCAAGGCAGCTGGCGGCGCCACTAGGGTCCGTCGCCTCACTGCTGATCAGGTAGCCACTCAGAGACGCAGCAGAGCAGGCAGAGCCGCCCGTCAACGTCTCTACCCACTCCTTCATTAGCTCCTTCAGCGGATCTGCAAGGAGCGCGCCGTCGGCCGCTGACAGGAAAGCGCCACACACGCGCGCAAACGGATACTTGACCGGCACGGACGCGGAGTTGTAGGAGGGAGAGCAGGCGTCCTGGGTGAAGGGCGTCACGATGACTGCGCCAGTGTCGAAGGCGAGCATGTGCAGGTTAGCAATGATGGTGGTGGACAGATCCGCGCACTGGTCCTCTGTGAGGTTGTACACAGCCGACGCCGACACCGACACTGGCGGCTGGATGGTCGTGGTGATGCAGACCACACAGGGCGGTGGCGGCAAGGGCAGCGGCGGCAGAGGCGCCGGGCTGGGCGGCTCTGGGCTGGGCGGCGGGGTGGGCGGGAGCGGCGAAGGAGGCGGCGGCGGCGGTGCCAGTGGCCCCGGCAGTTGCGGCGGCACGGGCGGCGGTGGCGTGGGCGGCTCGGGGCTGGGCGGAGGCGGCGCGCCCGGCGGTGGCGGCGGCGGCGGGGGCGGTGACGGCGGCGGCGAGTCAGGAGGCGGCGGTGGCGGCGGCTCCGGCAGCGCGCAGGCGCGGCTGACTTGCGCCTCGAGGCACACGTCGCCGCCGCCCGGCCCCACCACCGCCTGGAACTGGAGGCCGTAGCCAGCCAGGCTTGGGTTGCTGCAGTCGCCGCCTCCGACAGCCTGCAGCCAGTGCAGCGCCTGGCTCTGTACCCACGGCTGCAGCGTGCGGCCATCCGCTGCGGACTGGAAGGTGCCGCACAGCCTAAGCGAGGTGCCCAAGCACTCGGTGAGCGCGAAGTCTGACAGCATGACAGAGCCGGTGTCCGCCGCCTGCTGCGACACGTCGGAGGCGATGACGTCGGCGAGGTCGGCGCACGCGGCAGCGGTGAAGGCAAAGGGCGCGGCAGGTGAGGGCGGCGGCTGGGGCGGCGTGAGCGTGACGAGGAGGCAGGTGTGGCAGGGCGGCGGCGGGCTGGGCGGAGGGGGAGGCGGTGGAGGCGGTGGGGGAGACGGCGGAGGCGGAGGCGGCGGAGGTGGTGGGGGAGAAGGCGGCGGCGGAGGCGGCGGGCTGGGAGGCGGGAAGGGCGGCGGCGCGGCAGGGCACTGCTGCTGCGCGAATCCCGACATGCAGGACGCAGCCAGCTCGCCGCCGGGGCCAGTCACGAGGCTGCGGACTGTGTACCCCGACAGGCGCTGCGAGCAGGCGTCGCCGCCCGTCACCGACCGCACCCAGCCCGGCATGCCGTCCGGCCCGTTGAGCCAGTTGTACAGCAGGTAACCGTCGTACGCGGTGGCGAAGGCGCCGTACAGCGTCAGAAGCTGGGGGGCGCAGGCGAACTGGGTGAAGGGCACGGTGATCTGCGAGCCCACCAGCGGCGCCTGGGCCTCGAAGCCAGCGATGATGCGGCCGGCCAGCGCGGCGCAGGAGGCGGCGTCAAAGGCAAAGGGCTGGTCCGCCGTAGTGTCCTGCTGCTGCCGCCGCCAGGCGCTGCTGGCGTCAGTGCTGCTGCCGCTGCCGCTGGCGTCACTGCTGCCGATGGTGCTACTGCCGCCCTCCCGCAGCTCAGCTGACTCCTCGCGCAAGGCCGCGCCGCCGCCATCCGCCCCCTCCCCGTTCTCGCCCTCATCCTCCGCGCCCAGCCACGCTAGCATCCGCCGCCGGCCGGTCAGCCCCGCCGCGGCTGACACGGAGGCCGCAGACACCAGGGACGAGGCGGAGGCTGACGCCGAGGCCGGCAGCACCACCACGTGCAGGTACAGCTCGCACTGCGGCCCGCCGCCCTGCGGCGCGTCCGGCAGCGGCGGCAGCGGCGGGGCCCGGGTCACGGTCGACGCCTTGGGCGGCGGCGGCGGCGGCTGGGGCGGTGGCGGCGGTGGCGGCGGCGCCTGCGCCTCCGCGCACGTCTGCACCGCCGCCGCGGACACGCAGGTGTCCCCGCCGCTGGGCGAGCTGGCGCGCGAGGTGATGGAGTAGCCGGACAGCCCCGGGCTGGCGGAGCAGGCCTCGCCGCCCGTCAGCTGCAGCAGCCACGCGCTCAGGCCCGACCTGGGCCCCGCCAGCCAGGACTGCAGCCGCAGCCCGTCGGCCGCGGAGCGGAACGCGCCGCACAGCCGCAGGTACGGCAGGACCATGGGCGCGGCGGTCGGCACGTACGCGGTTGAGCAGGCGGCGCGGGTGAAGGGAGTGGAGATGGCGGCGCCGGCGGCGAGCGCCGCGTCCGCCAGGCCCGACAGCATGCGGGATTCCAGGTCCGTGCAGAGAGGGTCGGTCAGGGCGAAGGGCAGGCCGCCGCCTGGGGCGGCGGCGGCGCCGGGTGGCGGCATGAGCGTGAGCGTGAGGCACACCTCGCACGGCGGGAGCAGCGCAGGCGGCGGCGGCGGTGGCGGGGCCGGCGACGGCGGCGGTGGCCGCTGCCTGAGGCGCGGGGGGCTGGGCGGCCGTTCCGGCGGCGGCGGCGACGGCGGAGGAGGTGGCTCGGGCGGTGGCGGCCGCGCGCGGCGTCGGCCTGGCGTGTTGGGTTCGGGCGGCGCAGGCGGCGGCGGCGCGGGCGGCAGCTGTAGGGCGCACACCGGGCAGTACGTCGCTTCGGGCGTGTCTGCCATGGAATAGCGGCAGCTGCCTGCCATGTAGCCGTCCCCGGCGCCACTGCCGCTGCCGTCGCCCGCGCCGCCGCCGGGCCCGGCGGACCCGTGCACACACAGGTCGTTGAGCCAGCCGCAGGGCGGGGTGGAGGTAACGCAGACCAGCGCGCCGGCAAAGGTGGCGTTGCTGCGCTGCAGGTTGTACAGCTTTAGCTCCGCGCCTGGGGAGCGGGAAGAGCGGGGGGAGCGGGGGGAAGAGTTTGTGGAAACTGGAAAGTTGCCGTGGGAGGAGGGGCCAGTTGACCGGCGGGCGTCGCGAAGAGCCATGTGGGTCGGGCGTCTCGGGCATGGGATTCGAAATTGTAATGGCCCCAACGCTCACCCTCGCGCCCACAGGGGGTCACAAGTGCCAACGCCATCACGTGCATGCCCGCCCCGCTTCCACCCCCGCACAGACTCACCCGTGCTGTGTGTGTAGGGGTTCCAAGACTCGTGCACGCGGCCGTTGATGGTCACCCCCAGCACTCGGCCCCGCTCGGCGCAGGCAGGAGACGTCTCCAGCTGCGAGCGGTTGAAAGGGGGGCAGCCCAGCGTCCGCGTCAGCATGTCAGCGCCGGACGCGGCCCGACGCGACGCCATGCATGGAGTCATGGGCCGCAGCCCTTCCAGCGTTGTCTAAGGTGCCGCGGCTTGCCCCAATCAGGCAACGTCAGACGGTTGTTTCGGGTCGGTAACGAGCTTATCCCTCCCGCCCCGCCCCCCCTATGGTTGATTTGGAAAAAACTACCCGCCCCCCATACACACACACACATACACACATACAAACACACAAGTGCCGTACACACGCGCGCACACGGGTCTCACCGTCAGCTTGTCTACCGCCGCCAGCATGCCCCTGCAGCACTTGCGCGTAACGTCACAGCCCACGTAGGCCACACGGAAGCAGCTGCGCACGTTGATTCCATCCTGTTGGGGAGGTACCGAGGGGGTGTGGGCGGGTGCATGCCGTGCGGCGAGCGAGGCACGCGCCCCCGCAGCGGCCGCCGATCACGGCACACGGCTCTGGACACGCTGCGCCAGGAGCCCAGCATCACGGGCGCATCACGCACAGCTGGCAATGTGTGCGCTTTGGCCACGCGGCGGCGGCTGGCTGACGGGTCCGCTCACCCGGGTTGGCGGCAGGACCTGCAGCTGGTAGGGGCTGCAGCCGCAGTCGTATGTCACGCACTGGCACCAGGGGAAGTTTGAGACGCCGGTGGTCCGCGCCGGGAGGGCAGCATCGTACTCGTCATTGGAGACTGCATTGCCTGCATGTGCGCAGCAGTGGCGGGCGGGTCCCGGTGCCCGAGTCAGCCAGGTAACAGCGCAGGAATCACACGGAACCGCGTGGGTGCTGCGCGCCGGCCGCCACCACCTATGTTAGGCGGCAAAAGTCACTGTGCCCTCTCGAGGCGTCACGTCGTATTGTTCAGCGCCACCGCCATACGCGTACAAGCCCGCTAGCGCTGAATTCCGACTCACCTTGACCGCGGGCTGGCCATGTCGCAAAAAGAACGAGCAGGGTGACAATCCCGGCTCTCCAGCACCACGCCATAAATGGATCTACATCGCACAAGCAGGGAGTATTTCTTGATGCAACTTAATTGCCCGCTGTCACGCGCTTTGTGACTTCACATTACGATGGAGAAACCAGTCTTATAATCTAGGATCTCCCACCTTAAGCAATCCAGTTTGAACTGCTTTGCACAACGCTGTGATTGGCGAGGACAAGCCTGGCTGGCTTCGGTCTGTCCCCGCCTGACGCTTTGACCTGGCCCGCGGACGCGCACCTGAACTCCAGGCCGAGTTTTACCAGTAAATTATCGAATACAAATCTCAGAGGAGTGGTCCTGGAGTGCTCGTGTAGGGCTCAGGCAACAGCCACAAAAGAAACGCGCAACGACGTCGCTTCGTCGCTCGTCGCAGTCCATCCTAAGCAAAAACAGCGGTAAAAGTCGTGGTCATTTTGCCTGAGCCCTTGAGATATTCTTCACAGTGTGGCGCCCTCGCGCCAAAGACCGACGCTCGCTAATGGGCATGGCTCGGCCATGCCATGACGGTTAGGCTGTAACCCTGGAGTGTGACCCACCTGGGAAAATGCAAAACGCGTACGCACAGCTTGTACGTTGGGAGTTTTACAGTATGCTTGAGCGTGCCTAATACCATTGCGTGCAGTCGAACCATTGCGATTAGTCGTTCCCCCCCTGCTCCGCAGTGCAAGAACGATCCGCGTCCCAATCCCAGCAGCGCAAACACGGCACGTGGCACCAGCTCCAGGAGCTGAGACCGGACGCGCATCCTCCCAGACCTCTCGTTGTGCGTCCCAATACCATCTCAACCCTGCTGTCATCGACCAGTATCCTGTCACGTCAGAGGTGCTGCTTGGCCATGCCACACGCCGGGGTTCGCGTGCCCGACACGCATCCGCATTCCTTTCCCACCTTGAAGCCCTGCACTCCATGCAAACGACACTAGGGCTTTGCGCCTGTGGAGCTTTGACCTGACAATAAAGACGGTTCGCCCCTCAAGGGAACAAAGGGCCTGAACCCACACCACACTTCCACCTGAGGCCGAACAACTTGCTTATATCCCGGACACAGCCGGGGTCGGTTTGTTCAGGCACCCGTAGGCACCGCACGCCACCGTGCCCATGCGTGCCTGCCACAGCCGGCGCGGCGGCGGGCTCAGTTGCGGCCGGGCTGCTGCGCGGGGTCTCGGTGGGGCGAAGCGCTGGCACGCTACCCGGCAACCAGACACCGGCCAGCCTCAACCCCGGTACCGCGCTGTCCTCACCCCCGTGGCCTTGCCCGCCACCTCCGCTCCGCACATGCACGCCGCCGTTGCTGAGCCCAGGGGTGCTGCCGCCGCCGCTGCCGCGGCCAGGCCGCCAGGGCCACTGCCACCACCGTTGCCCGGCCTTGCGCCACTGCCACCGCCACCGCCACCGCTGGGGCGCAGTGCCACAGCTCGTTTGTTGCCCGGCAGCATCTAGAGAGGCCTAGGGAGAAGAGGACGTGTCCTCTATGTACGGCCAATGAGGTGGAGGATGAACACCACGTCCTGATGCAATGTGCAGCCTACACCGAGTTACGGGCGAGCAGTGGCCTAGACTTTAGCATAAGCATGCGCGAGGTGATGCTGAAATCTGAGCCTGTCAGGTTAGCCGCATTACTCAGCTCCATCTGGGAGCATAGGAGTAGGGAAGTACCCCTTGCAAGGGGAGAACAATAAATAGGACAAAATTGCACTAAGGGTCACACCGGCCCGGGCCTCCGGTTTACACGAAGCAGGAAGGCACGCAAGAACGTGCGCACCACTCTGTAACCACACACACGCATCTCCTTCAGCGCATGCCCCGACCTCACAAGTCAGATGTGGGCCCAGGGGTGAGGCCCAGTTTGGCGTGTGGCGTCTCGCAGAGCCCCGCCCCTGGGGAATAGATGCGCGCATCGCATTGTCTCCACATGGTGCGCTGGCTCGTGGACTGATTTAGCACGAAGTGGCATATTAGGTCCCTCTCATGGTCATCTCACTCTCCTGGAAATGCTGGTTAACGTACAACATACCCAGATTGGGCTGGTATTCACATTCCCCTCCCCAACCCAACTCGCCCCAAACTCACCACGTGCATGCCCGCACCCAGCCCCAGGTTAAGGGCTGCCATGACGTGTGTGTGATTGCCAGAGAGCGGCGGCAACACGCGGCAACCACGGCGCGGGGGTGGAGGCGGACAAGGGAGGCGGCAGCCACGACAAATAAAGGAGGCCAAACTGCGCCGAGCAGAACACGGGCAGAATACGCGCGCACGAAGCCGTACCGCGCAGCATCAGCGACCCACGAACGCCAGCACCACACACACACCGGACAGGGCTCCCTGACATGCGCCATGACTGAACTGGCGCGGGACTGCTCCCGGGCAGAGTTATCCCCCCCACGACTGCAGACAGGGGAACACCGCAACGGCAGCTGCGCCCGCCGTCGACCCAATCTCCAACGCTCTTTCCTTCTACTCCACCTTCGGCGTCTTCGCCATGAGCGTCGTCCCGGACGCTGTGGCGCCTGACTCCGCCTCCAACGTCGCCACCGCCCCTGCCGGTGACACCTCCGCCTCCACCGTCGCCGCCGCCCCCGCCAGCGACGCCTCCGCCTCCGCCTCCCGCGTCGCCGCCGCCCCCGCCAGCGACACCTCCACCTCCACCTCCGCCTCCACCGTCGCCGCCGCCCCCGCCAGCGACGCCTCCACCTCCACCTCCGCCTCCACCTTCGCCCCCGCCTCCACCGTCGCCGCCGCCCCTGCCGACGACGCCTCCGCCTCCCTTGCAGCCCTCACCGCCACGGGTACCCTCGCTGCAGCAGGCCCTGCAGCGGGCTCTCGCGTACCCCTCGGCTTTATGCAGTTTGAGCAGCGCTCCGCCAACTCGGAGATCCTGCCCCACCTCTCTCCTCCGTCACCAGTGCCGCCAGCCATGACGCCGCCTCCGCAAGCCTCCGCACCGCCCCAGCCTGCGGTGTCCACGGCCGCCGCCTCCGCCGGGCTCCTCGTCGCCATCCACCGCGCCCTCGGCAGCTATGCCGTCACGCTCCCGATGGACTTCCCGGCGACAGCTACGGGGCACGCCGCCGGCGCCGACGCCGCCGCCGGTGTGCTCGCCCGCTACGCAGCCGCCCTGCGCAGTGCCTACGGCATCACCCTGCCGGATTGTACCAACGCAGGAGACCGGCATTATGCATGGTGGACCAAGGTCAGGACCTTGAGGGGGGCCTTTAGGGGGACCTGCAGGGGAAACAGACGAAACAGCGCACGAAACCGAAACACGAAATGTTCAGCTCTACCTCAGCATTGTTTGCTACCGATTCTTACATTTGCCGCCTTTCGTTTGAGGGCATCGTGCGAAGAAGCCGCAAAGCAAAACTGGGACTCGCTCGTGGTGGCTGTGGCAGAAAAGGGCAGCACAACTCCTCGCATCCAGGCCTTCAGCCACCTTGTCAGTTGTATATAACGCATTGTGCTCTATACGCCAATTATCAATTACATTTCTGGGCGCGCCAACCGCTGGGGCATGATGGCAGGACGAGCCGAGCCGTCTTTCCGCGGCGCAATCGCCTGTGAAACAAACCACCACCCCGCGTAGAGCATACGAGCTTCAAATTCTCAAGCTATCATAGGCCTGGGCACAAACAAGCGCCGACCGTCTACCTCGCTGACCCGCTCCTTTCTCTTCCGCTCGAGCGCCACTGTGAACGCCTCGACTGTAATACAAGCTTGTACTGTGACTTCTAAGCTGATAAACAAGTATCTGTTATCACTGTGATATTAGTCGGGCCAGCGAGAGACAGGTGCAGACCTGGCCATCGCGACTTGGCCTTCGTCTTACATTCCTCCAGTTTTGTCCCGGAAATCTGATCAGCTCATTCAGAGTGAGAACCACAATCTCCAGCTGGCGTGCAGCAACAGCCGGCCAGCCCCACGACAGGACTGTCGCAAACGGGGCGCATTGTCGACCAACTCTTTGACCGTGCCTGGCTAGGTGGCTTCACAGACGCTGCTGCAAACAGCAGATGCGTGAGTTCATACGCTCATAGTGGATGGGCGTGCATCTGTCAACAAACTGCGTTCTGACAGCTGATGGTTCCGCGGGTTCCACGGTTTCGTTCCTTCGCGCCATCGAATAACGCGCCAAGGCAATGTGCATATATGCAGATGACGCTTTCAGGGCGCCGAGGAGGGCTTCCTGGGCCGGCCTGGTTTTGTGGCTGGTGGTGCTCGCGCGCCAGGGTGAGCCCGTGCGGTTGACCCGGCGCACCCTGAACCGGAGCACAGTCATGTTCTCTAGCCGCTAGCTGCACAGCCACCACCTACACAGTCTCAAACGAGCTTGGTAGCACTTGAGTCGGCTTGAGGGGTTGCCGCAAGAGGGCGCCTGGACTCTAAACCCGGTCCATCTCCCGCCAGACGCGCCGCACTCGTGCGGCGCCGGTTCCTGCTCGCCTCTTCGCCCTATGCGCATCACACTCGCCATCTGAAAATCGCAGGCTGTACCCAGCCTTCAATAGCGGCCGAGGATGCGGGCAGCTTTGGCGGCTTGGATGCGGCCGCCGGGTCGATCACCAGCGCAGGTCGCGGCCTGCTCGGTGTAACGAGCCGCTTCCCCTTCTGCGAGTGCCTAAGCTATGACTGCGCCTGCTCGCCCTACAAAGTGATCATGACCTCTCGCAACCAGGTAGGTCTGCCGGGTGTCACGGCCTCGGGGTCCTTCCGGCTGCTGTGCTGCCATCCAGACCGGCAGCGTACCATGCGGCGCCTCCGCTGCTGCCCCCAGCCACTGCAAGCGCCTCGCAGCCTCTGTCATCGTGTTGTAGTCACCGCCGCATCCGCCATGCTGGCCTTCCGCAGACTGGCGACACGTCCCGGCTGTGCTTCCGTGTGGCCTACGTGGGCTGCGACGTGACGACGGACTGCTGCCGCGGCATGCTTGCGGCGGTAGACAAGCTGACGGTGAGAGTGGAGGACAGGGCTTTTGATGGCGACGGAGGCCGGGATGGATGGCGACCATGCGATTCCTTCGGGCAAAGGACTGACGTTGCCTTGTGGCGTTCCAAGGTTTGCGTGTCAGCCCCGGAGCGTGCCAGTGCGGGAGCCATAGAGCGCGCTCCTGGCGCGGCCCGACCCACATCCCACCGACCGCGCCATGCTCCACGCATCCAGTCATTGTTTTGTGTCTGAGCCGCGCTCCCCTTGGCCGCTTGGCTATCCTTTCACCTTCCGCTCGCCGCCTACCCTCCCCGACAGTTCGAGACCACGGCGGCCTGCGCCAACCGCTCCAACCTGCTGGGTGTGACCATCAACGGGCGGCCGCACGCCTCCATGCTGCCGTACTGGCACGGTACGGCGCGGTTGAATGGACTTGAGGCAGGAGCGGGGAATGCGGCCTTTGTGGTGGGGTGGGGCAGCGAGCCGTCTGGTGAAGGAGAGAAGTGCGAGCGGGAAGGCGTGCAGGGCAGGGCAGGCCAGGGCGCGTCACGGGATGGGCTGGCGGCGCATGCGAGCACTCGGGGCCGAATCCATCGCCGGAATCCGCCCCGACCGGCACACCCGGCTGTGATCTTCGCCCGCCTTCGCGACCGCGCCCGCGGCTCGCTCTGCAGGCAAGTACGCGGAGGTCAAGATCTACAGCCTGCGCCGCAACAACGCCAGCCTGGCAGGCTCCGACATCTGCATCACCACCCGCGCGCCCTGCTCCACACTGGAGGACTTCTGCAGCAGCAGCACATTCGACGGCTGCCGCTACTCCTTCGCGGACGTGCCGTCAGCCACCTACTGCCCCATCTGCGCAATGGACAAACCGCCCCCTCCCGCGCCGCCCAGCCCGCCCCCACCGCCGCCCTCTCCACCTCCCAGCCCGGCGCCGCCCAGCCCCGCGCCGCCAAGTCCAGAGCCGCCCAGCCCGCCCCCGCCCAGCCCCGCACCGCCCAGTCCGCCCCCGCCGAGTCCGGCGCCGCCGAGCCCACCGCCGCCCTGCGAGGTGTGCATCTACCTGACCCTCATCCCACCCATGGGCTACGGCGTATCACCTCCACCTCCGCCCCTGGCGGCCCTGCCCCCGCCGGTGGCCTTCCCGCCGCCCAGCGGCGGCAGCGGCACCAATGGCACAGGCGGTGGGGGCAGTGGTGGCGGAGGCCCAGGGTCCAGCGCCAGCCCCCCGCCGATGGACGGCAGCGGGGGAGGTGCCGCACCACCGCCAGGCCCTGGCGTGTCGGCCCTCCCGCCCCCCCTCCCCCTTCCCACCCTCGCCTCCCGCACCACTGCCCATCCTGCTGTCTCCTGACACGTGCGCCGCCTTGGCAGCCGCCATCCAGGCCACGCTCAACCAGACTGCCATGGCGACTGGCGCCGTCATCACGCGCCCCTTCGCGCTGGACGTGTGCCAGGGGGCCTACGACGCGTCCGCCGCGCCACCCGCGGCCGGCTACCCCTACCTGCGCGTGTGCGGCTCCTTCCTGTCATCGCAGGACGGGTCGCGGCTGACGGCGGCCCTGGCGCAAGGCGCCGCGTTCCGGCAGTGGGCGCAGCTCATCGCCAGCACCGGCGGCAACAGCAACAGCGGCGGCGGCCCTGGAGGCGGCGGCGGTGGCGGAGGCGGTAGTGGCGCTGAGGAGTGCTCGCCGTTGTTCCAGGGCTTCAATGTGACCAGCCAGGCGCTAGGTCCGAATGGAGAGGCCAGCTGCCTGTCAGGGCAGTACAGCCACTACTGCCCTTACCCCTCGCCGCCGCCTAGCCCCGTGCCCCCCAGCCCCGTGCCCCCCAGCCCCGTGCCCCCCAGCCCCGTGCCCCCCAGCCCGCCGCCGCCGCCCAGCCCGGTGCCGCCAAGCCCGCCTCCACCCCCCAGCCCCGTGCCCCCCAGCCCGCCTCCCCCGCCCAGCCCGGTGCCGCCAAGCCCGCCTCCACCCCCCAGCCCCGTGCCCCCCAGCCCGCCGCCGCCGCCCAGCCCGGTGCCTCCAAGCCCTCCTCCACCCCCAAGCCCCGTGCCTCCCAGCCCGCCGCCGCCACCCAGCCCAGTGCCTCCAAGCCCGCCTCCACCCCCAAGCCCCGTGCCCCCCAGCCCGCCTCCCCCGCCCAGCCCAGTACCGCCAAGCCCGCCTCCACCCCCAAGCCCCGTGCCCCCCAGCCCGCCGCCGCCGCCCAGCCCGGTGCCGCCAAGCCCGCCTCCACCCCCCAGCCCCGTGCCCCCCAGCCCGCCGCCGCCCAGCCCGCTGCCGCCCCGGCCGCCCTCGCCACCGCCGCCTCCTCGGGCCTGCGTCGTATGTATTTACATCTACCTGCACCCGCCTGGAACCGTGGGCGCGGCTAATGGGCGCCGCCTTTCCAGTGAGCCTTTTGTGTTTGACGACTCGGAGTGCGGCCGTCTCGCCAAGATGATTGACGACGGCTTCAAACAGCAGGCGGCGCTGTTGGGTGCCAACATTGTGGTGCCGTTCACTCTGGACCACTGCACGCCCACCTACCTGAAGCTGATGGGCACGTTTGGCTCGGCGCGTGATGGCGAGATGTTGCAGGAATGGCTGAACGGACCAATGGGCATGCTCGGCTGGTTGACTAGCATCACAGGCGAGTGCCCTGACAAGCTGTCTGGTTACTCGGTGGAGAGTGTTGTGCAACCTCCGGACAGCGCCGAGCAGAGCTGTCTGGTTGGCAGCTTCAAGATTGACTGCTTTTTCAGGCCTCCATCTCCCGAGCCTCCGTCGCCTGAGCCGCCAAGCCCGCTTCCGCCTTCTCCGCTTCCGCCCTCGCCGCTGCCGCCGTCTCCGCCTCCGCCCAGCCCTGTACCGCCATCGCCCCCACCGCCCTCACCGGTGCCGCCCTCACCTCTGCCGCCCTCTCCTCCACCACCAAGCCCTGCTCCGCCATCACCGGAGCCGCCGAGCCCGGAGCCGCCAAGCCCCGTGCCGCCTAGCCCCGTGCCGCCAAGCCCGGAGCCGCCGAGCCCCCCGCCGCCGAGCCCCCTGCCGCCGAGCCCCCTGCCGCCAAGCCCCCTGCCGCCAAGCCCCGTGCCACCTAGCCCGGAGCCTCCGTCGCCTGCGCCGCCAAGCCCCGTGCCGCCAAGCCCGGAGCCGCCGAGCCCGGAGCCGCCGAGCCCCCTGCCGCCATCGCCTGCGCCGCCAAGCCCCGTGCCGCCTAGCCCGGAGCCGCCGAGCCCTGTGCCGCCAAGCCCGGAGCCTCCGAGTCCGGAGCCGCCAAGCCCCGTGCCGCCTAGCCCTGTGCCGCCAAGCCCGGAGCCGCCGAGTCCAGAGCCGCCAAGCCCCGTGCCGCCTAGCCCGGAGCCGCCTAGCCCCGTGCCGCCATCGCCTGCGCCGCCAAGCCCCGTGCCGCCAAGCCCGGAGCCGCCATCGCCTGCGCCGCCAAGCCCCGTGCCGCCAAGCCCGGCGCCGCCTAGTCCTGTGCCGCCGAGCCCGGAGCCGCCGAGCCCCGTACCGCCCAGCCCCGTACCGCCTAGCCCAGTGCCGCCGAGCCCGGAGCCACCGAGCCCCGTGCCGCCGAGCCCAGAGCCTCCCAGCCCAGAGCCGCCGTCGCCTCTGCCCCCCAGCCCCGCTCCTCCCTCCCCGGAACCTCCAAGCCCGGCGCCGCCGTCCCCTATTCCGCCCTCACCTCCGCCTCCTTCACCTGTGCCGCCAAGTCCGGAGCCGCCATCACCACTGCCACCGTCGCCACTGCCACCGTCGCCGCTACCACCCTCCCCTACGCCACCAAGCCCCGCACCACCGTCGCCTACCCCGCCCTCACCTGCACCACCAAGCCCAGAGCCCCCGTCACCCGTTCCCCCCAGCCCACTACCGCCTTCTCCTCCTCCGCCCAGCCCTGAGCCGCCCAGCCCAGTGCCGCCAAGCCCGCCTCCACCAAGTCCTATCCCTCCTAGCCCACTGCCGCCCAGCCCGCTGCCGCCCCGGCCGCCCTCGCCACCGCCGCCTCCTCGGGCCTGCATCGTATGCATTTACATCTACCTGCACCCGCCTGGGACCGTGGGCGCGGCTAATGGGCGCCGCCTTTCCGGTGAGCCTTTTGTGTTTGACGACTCAGAGTGCGGCCGTCTCGCCAAGATGATTGACGACGGCTTCAAACAGCAGGCGGCGCTGTTGGGTGCCAACATTGTGGTGCCGTTCACTCTGGACCACTGCACGCCCACCTACCTGAAGCTGATGGGCACGTTTGGCTCGGCGCGTGATGGCGAGATGTTGCAGGAATGGCTGAACGGACCAATGGGCATGCTCGGCTGGTTGACTAGCATCACAGGCGAGTGCCCTGACAAGCTGTCTGGTTACTCGGTGGAGAGTGTTGTGCAACCTCCGGACAGCGCCGAGCAGAGCTGTCTGGTTGGCAGCTTCAAGATTGACTGCTTTTTCAGGCCTCCATCTCCCGAGCCTCCGTCGCCTGAGCCGCCAAGCCCGCTTCCGCCTTCTCCGCTTCCGCCCTCGCCGCTGCCGCCGTCTCCGCCTCCGCCCAGCCCTGTACCGCCATCGCCCCCACCGCCCTCACCGGTGCCGCCCTCACCTCTGCCGCCCTCTCCTCCACCACCAAGCCCTGCTCCGCCATCACCGGCGCCGCCGAGCCCGGAGCCGCCGAGCCCCCTGCCGCCAAGCCCCGTGCCGCCTAGCCCCGTGCCGCCAAGCCCGGAGCCGCCCAGCCCGGAACCTCCGTCGCCGGTACCACCTAGCCCGGAGCCGCCGTCACCTGTGCCCCCCAGCCCTGCACCACCCAGCCCGGCACCTCCCAGCCCTGCACCTCCCAGCCCAGTGCCTCCTAGCCCAGAGCCGCCCAGCCCGGAGCCGCCCAGCCCGGAGCCTCCTAGCCCGGAGCCTCCGTCGCCTGCGCCACCCAGCCCCGAGCCGCCCAGCCCCGAGCCGCCCAGCCCCGTGCCGCCGTCGCCTGCGCCACCCAGCCCGGCACCTCCTAGCCCAGAGCCGCCCAGCCCGGAGCCGCCCAGCCCGGAGCCGCCCAGCCCGGAGCCTCCTAGCCCGGAGCCTCCGTCGCCTGCGCCGCCCAGCCCTGCGCCGCCCAGCCCCGTGCCGCCATCGCCTGCGCCACCCAGCCCGGATCCTCCTAGCCCAGAGCCGCCCAGCCCCGTGCCTCCATCGCCTGTGCCGCCCAGCCCGGAGCCTCCTAGCCCGGAGCCTCCGTCGCCTGCGCCGCCCAGCCCTGCGCCGCCCAACCCCGTGCCGCCATCGCCTGCGCCACCCAGCCCGGAGCCTCCTAGCCCAGAGCCGCCCAGCCCCGTGCCTCCATCGCCTGTGCCGCCCAGCCCAGAGCCGCCCAGCCCAGTGCCGCCATCGCCTGCGCCTCCCAGCCCGGCACCTCCCAGCCCTGCGCCACCCAGCCCGGTACCTCCCAGTCCTGCACCTCCTAGTCCGGAGCCTCCGTCGCCTGCGCCACCCAGCCCCGAGCCGCCCAGCCCCGAGCCGCCCAGCCCCGTGCCGCCGTCGCCTGCGCCACCCAGCCCGGCACCTCCTAGCCCAGAGCCGCCCAGCCCGGAGCCGCCCAGCCCGGAGCCGCCCAGCCCGGAGCCTCCTAGCCCGGAGCCTCCGTCGCCTGCGCCGCCCAGCCCTGCGCCGCCCAGCCCCGTGCCGCCATCGCCTGCGCCACCCAGCCCGGATCCTCCTAGCCCAGAGCCGCCCAGCCCCGTGCCTCCATCGCCTGTGCCGCCCAGCCCAGAGCCGCCCAGCCCAGTGCCGCCGTCGCCTGCGCCTCCCAGCCCGGCACCTCCCAGCCCTGCGCCACCCAGCCCGGTACCTCCCAGTCCTGCACCTCCTAGTCCGGAGCCTCCGTCGCCTGCGCCGCCCAGCCCCGTGCCGCCGTCGCCTGCGCCTCCCAGCCCGGCACCTCCTAGCCCAGTGCCTCCTAGCCCAGATCCGCCCAGCCCAGTGCCGCCGTCGCCTGCGCCTCCCAGCCCCGTGCCGCCGTCGCCTGCGCCTCCCAGCCCGGCACCTCCTAGCCCAGTGCCTCCTAGCCCTGCGCCGCCCAGCCCCGTGCCGCCGTCGCCTGCGCCTCCCAGCCCGGCACCTCCCAGCCCAGTGCCTCTTAGCCCAGAGCCGCCCAGCCCAGTGCCGCCGTCGCCTGCGCCGCCCAGCCCAGAGCCGCCCAGCCCTGCGCCACCCAGCCCGGTACCTCCCAGTCCTGCACCTCCTAGTCCGGAGCCTCCGTCGCCTGCGCCGCCCAGCCCCGTGCCGCCGTCGCCTGCGCCTCCCAGCCCGGCACCTCCTAGCCCAGTGCCTCCTAGCCCTGCGCCGCCCAGCCCCGTGCCGCCGTCGCCTGCGCCTCCCAGCCCGGCACCTCCCAGCCCAGTGCCTCCTAGCCCAGAGCCGCCCAGCCCCGTGCCGCCGTCGCCTGCGCCTCCCAGCCCGGCACCTCCCAGCCCTGCGCCACCCAGCCCGGCACCTCCCAGCCCTGCACCTCCTAGCCCAGAGCCGCCGTCGCCTGCGCCGCCCAGCCCCGAGCCGCCCAGCCCCGTGCCGCCGTCGCCTGCGCCTCCTAGCCCAGAGCCTCCCAGCCCCGTGCCGCCGTCGCCTGCGCCTCCCAGCCCGGCACCTCCTAGCCCAGAGCCGCCCAGCCCCGTGCCGCCGTCGCCTGCGCCCCCCAGCCCGGCGCCGCCCAGCCCGGCGCCGCCCAGCCCGGCGCCGCCCAGCCCGGCGCCGCCCAGCCCAGAGCCGCCCAGCCCAGAGCCGCCCAGCCCCGTTCCTCCCAGTCCCGGCCCCCCTTCTCCGCTCCCTCCAAGCCCCGCACCACCCAGCCCCGCACCTCCTAGCCCCGCGCCGCCATCTCCACTCCCGCCATCCCCCCAGCCCCCCTCTCCTGCGCCTCCGCACCCGCCGCCCTCGCCCCCTCCTCCCTGCAACGTCTGCGTAAAGGTCACCATCACCCCTCCGATATTTGCCGACCCCAGCACCGTCTTCACCTTCACAAACGACACCTGCAGCGACACCGCTGACACCGTGATTGCCACCATGGAGGCCATAGCGGCGGATGAGGGCTCGGTCATCGTTACGCCCTTTTCCCTGACCACCTGCTCCCCGGCCTACAACCTCAGCACCAGCACATACCCATACCTGCTGGTGTGCGGAGCATTCCTGTCCGCGGATGACGGGGCCCGGCTGGAAGCTACGCTGAAGCTGGCGATGTCGTTCTGGATCGAGGACCTCTTGGGCGGCAGCTCGCAGGACTGCACCGCCTCCCACCCAGGGTACAGCATCAGCAGCGAGGCCACTGACCCCAGCGGCGCCGCCAGCTGCCTGCAGGCGCAGCAGCTGCAGGCGTGCAGCATCCGCAAGCCCCCATCCCCGCGCCCGCCGTCGCCCCGCCCGCCGTCGCCCCGCCCGCCCAGTCCGACGCCTCCCAGCCCCGCGCCGCCGAGCCCGGCGCCGCCCAGCCCGGCGCCGCCCAGCCCCGCGCCGCCCAGCCCGGAACCGCCGAGCCCAGTGCCGCCGAGCCCGGAGCCGCCGAGCCCAGAGCCGCCCAGCCCCGCTCCTCCCAGCCCAGAGCCGCCCAGCCCCGCTCCTCCTAGCCCAGAGCCGCCGAGCCCAGAGCCGCCCAGCCCCGCTCCTCCGTCGCCGGCACCACCCAGCCCGGTACCACCCAGCCCTGAGCCGCCCAGCCCGGTACCACCCAGCCCCGCGCCGCCGTCACCCATCCCACCCAGTCCGGCCCCGCCGTCCCCTGTGCCGCCTAGCCCGGCACCTCCCAGCCCGGAGCCTCCCAGCCCGGCACCTCCCAGCCCGGAGCCTCCCAGCCCTATGCCCCCAAGCCCGGAGCCGCCGTCGCCTGCACCTCCCAGTCCCAAGCCGCCGTCACCAAAGCCTCCGAGCCCTGTTCCCCCCAGTCCGGCGCCTCCCTTACCCCTGCCGCCATCGCCTTCGCCCCCAAGTCCTAAGCCACCTAGCCCTGCGCCACCATCGCCTGTGCCTCCATCTCCAGCTCCGCCCAGCCCGGCGCCGCCGCACCCACCGCCCTCGCCGCCGCCTCCCTGCGAGGTGTGCGTCACGCTCACCATCATCCCGCCCGTACTGTCCGACGGCTCCAGCGTCTTCACCTTCACCAACGACACTTGCGCCGATAGTGCGGCCACGTTCATTGCCAGCATGGAATCCATCGCAGCGGACGCGGGCTCGCTCATCGTGACGCCCTTTTCCCTGGCCACCTGCTCCCCGGCCTACAACCTCAGCGCGAGCCCCACCGTGTATCCGTACCTGACGGTGTGCGGCGCGTTCCTGTCCGCGTCGGATGGAGCCCAGATCGAACCCACGCTCCAAGACTTCATGCAGCTGTGGATACAGGACCTGGTGGGCGGCGACGAGGACGCGTGCATGTTCACACACCCCGGCTACACCATCACCAGTGCCGCGACCGACCCCAGCGGCGCCGCCAGCTGCCTGCATGCTGAGTACCGGCAGGCAAGTGGCTGGGGGGGGGGGCTGCGAGGAGATTGCGAATACGGCGGTGCCAGCCCCAGCTGAACCAGGCCCGACTGGGAGGGGCGCAACAGTGCGCTGGCTGGCAACCCCGGCACCATGAATACACAAGGGGGGGGGGGGCGTGAGGTTGTGAGGCTTGCAGTGACACGCATATGGTCACGTCTCCTCCAGCATTGCACAACAATGGCCTCCTTGCCCTCCTGCCCTGCCCTGTCCGCAGGCGTGTGCTGTTCCGCGCCCGCCCTCGCCTCACCCCCCACGACCGCCGTCGCCTGCGCCACCCAGCCCCATTCCGCCGAGCCCTGTGCCGCCATCGCCTGTGCCACCCTCGCCTGCGCCGCCGTCGCCTGTCCCACCGTCCCCGCAGCCGCCTAGTCCCAAGCCACCGTCCCCGGCTCCGCCCAGCCCTCAGCCCCCAAGCCCCACCCCGCCGTCTCCCAAGCCACCAAGTCCTCCACCACCATCTCCTTCACCGCCCTCTCCCGCACCGCCCAGCCCCGCACCGCCCTCTCCCGCACCGCCGAGCCCTGTACCTCCCTCGCCTGCGCCACCTTCACCGCAGCCGCCCAGTCCCGCGCCGCCCTCACCCAAGCCGCCGAGCCCAGTCCCACCTAGTCCCGCGCCTCCCAGCCCGGTACCGCCGTCTCCACGGCCACCGTCACCTGAACCTCCCAGCCCAATCCCTCCGAGCCCCGCCCCGCCTTCTCCGCTGCCTCCTTCGCCCGCCCCGCCGAGCCCCGAGCCCCCAAGCCCCGCCCCGCCTTCCCCAGTTCCCCCCAGCCCAGCACCCCCCAGCCCGGCGCCGCCCTCGCCCCTCCCGCCCTCACCGCAGCCGCCCTCGCCCCTCCCGCCCTCGCCCGCACCGCCGAGCCCCAACCCGCCCCTGCCGCCCTCGCCAGAGCCGCCCTCACCGGCGCCGCCCAGCCCGCCGCCCAGCCCGCCGCCGCCCTGCGAGGTCTGCATCACGCTCACCATCCGCCCGCCCGACATCCTGCTCGGGCCGCTGCTCACCTTTGACCGCGACACCTGCACCTCCGTGTCAGACATGGTGATCATGAACCTCGCCGCCATCGCGGTCGACGCGGGCGCGCTGCTGGTCACGCCCTTCGCGCTGGACACCTGCTCCGGCGACTTCAACGCCACCGAGGTGCCGCCGGTGTACCCATACCTGCGCGTGTGCGGCGCGCTGCTCTCTGCGGAGGAGGGCGCCCGAATGCAGCCCGGGGTTCTGGCAGCAATGCAGATCTGGATCATGAGCCTCGCGGGCGGCCCGGCGGAGGACTGCAGCATGGCCCTGGGCGGCTACACCATTACCAGCGTCGCCACCAACCCCGCCGGCGCGGTCTCCTGCCTGGACGCAGGCTGGTCGCAGCAGTGCGCCTTCCGCAGCCCTCCCTCGCCCCCGCCGCCCCTGCCTCCACCGCCTCCGCCCCCTCCGCCGCCCGATGAACTGCCGGACGTGCCGCCCAGCCCGCCGCCGCCTCCTCCGCCGCCGCGAGGCCAGGGTGGCTCCCGCGCGCCGCCCATCCCGCCGCTGCCCAAGCCCGCCTGCGAGGTCTTCATCCACATCTTCGCGCTGCCGCCCAACAGCCCCGCCGTAATGGCGGGCGCCTTCTCCTCCTCCTTCTCCGCCTCCACGCTCTTCTCCTCCCGCACCCGCGCCGGCCACCACCACCACCTCAGGCGCAGCCTGATGCAACTCGCAAACGACTTCGACTCCGGCGCCGTCGCGGCCCTGCCCGCCGGGGCCTTCTCCTTTGACGCCGCCTCCTGCGCCGCCCTGTCCAGCAGCATCATCGCCGGCTTCGAGGCCCAGGCGCCGCTGGTGGGCTCCGACATCACCGTGCCCTTCACCCAGTTCGCCTGCGCCCCCCAGCAGCTCGTCCTGTACGGCGCCTTCGCCACCGCGTACGACGGCTACCTGCTGTACGACTGGCTCAACGGGCCGGACGGCATGCAGGCGTGGGTGCACACCGTCACGGGAGGGGACGCCTGCTCGCCGCAGCTGGAGGGCTACACCATCCGCAGCGTGGTCACGGGCCCCAGCGGCGAGCTGGCGCCAAGCTGCATGGCGGGCGGCCTGAAGCAGGAGTGCGAGGGCGGGCCCGCGCCGCCGCCGCCCCCGCCGCCGCCGCCGCCCTCCCCTCCGCCCCCGCCCACACTTCCGCCCAGCCCGCCGCCGTCCGCGCCGCGGCCGCCGCCGCGACAGGGCACGCCAGGCCTGCGGCAGCCCAGCGCCCCGCCGCCGCCGCCCCCCTCACCGAGCCCGCCGCCGCCGCCGCCCACCCGGCCCGGGCTGGTGCAGACGCACGAGTGTGTGGCCAGCACTAACGACGTGCCGTACAGCGTGGGGCCGCTGTACGTACGGCAGTCTCTGGACCAGTACGGCAGCACCGTGGTGGCCATGTGCACCCGCGTGTCGAGCCGGCAGACATGCCGCAAGGGAGCCTTCTGCTGGTGCGTGTGCTGCAGTGAAAGGCAACGGGAAAGCATTGTGTGGAGGGGTTTGTTCGAGCATCACTGGCAGGAGCAGCTGGGTGACCCCTGACAATTGCAGCAGTCCTAACGGCTTCATGCCATCCCTTTGCCCGTGTGGGGCCCCTGCTCTACCCATCATCACCTCCTGAACAGTGAAATGGACTTCGCCAAGATCGAGGTGCCCATCAACCCCGCCTGCCGCGGCGAGCTGCGACGCATTGCCATCAACCGCCGCCTGTCGGACTGGAGCTGGGGCAGCTACCCCAGCGGGCTGCTCACCATCAAGTTCGAGGACCTGCTAGCGTGAGCATGGGGCGGAATGTCGAGTGGCAGGGACGGGCCGAGGTCGCTCTCTCCGCGCGCATTGTTGTGGGGCACGCATTGTGCCAGTCCCCCCTGCGACCACCCGGGGCAGCAGCAGGGCAACCAGCGGGGCCCTCAAAACGTTGCTTCAATCGCCACCGCAGCCCAAATACCCAGCGGTGAGTTTGTGCCCCGACCTGGCAACCACGTGTGTCGCTGCATGTCGCAGGGACCTGCCCGTCGCCGACGGCGCCGAGCTGTGCTGGCTGGTGAGGCCCAACAACCTGTGCGCCGACCCAGCGGTTTTCTGTCTCGGCGGCTTCTGCCAGGTAGGAGGCATGCGTGCGTGCGTGTGTGTGTGCCGGCCGTAGTCGTGTGCATGCATCGTCGGCCGTGTGCACGTGGGTGATGAAGCTGGCCACTCAGGGCCACCCGGCATGTGGGTGGGGGCTACGCTGGGCCGCACTGCTGGGCCATGCCATTGCGAACACGAACGTCTACGCGCGTAGGCCACACTTGACAAGCCTCCCCAGCACCCGCGCTGGCTTCGGTCCTGGTTATGAGCCCGTGTGAGCCCCTGTTTGAGTGCTGACTGGCCCGATGCGCGCGTGTGTGTGCTGCCCATGCAGGTTAACATTTACTCGTCGAACAACAAATGCTGCCCCAGTGCCTGGGTCACTTAGAGAAGAGGCCAGGACGCCCAAGTCCTGCACGGCTCCCGGGCGTGCTCCCCCAACAATTGCGGGGGAGCGCACCGTGACTGGGTGCTTTGCACACATGAAATTCGTAAAATGCTAATGCCTTCAGAGCCGGGCATTCCCGGCACTTAAAAGGCGCCGCAGCGCCCGGGCCGCCGGTCAATCCTGCCGCGCCCAGGGACGCGGACCATTTGAGTACCTAGATAGTTGAAGAGTGAATGAGCGAATTGAGGCGTACATAAGGATACTGTACATACCGTGACGTTGGCGCGCGCAGCCCGGCACCCGCAGGCACGTGGGTGCGCACGCATGCAAGCACAACAGGAACCGCCAAGTGTTGAAGCGTGGAGTCAGCAGCATGCTCAGCATTGCCAAAAAGTGCTAGGGCGGGGGCATCGTGTTGCTGCCATGCTGCGGGGGCTTGCTCTTGTGTGGTGCTGTGCACATTCAATAGTGCGCCAGACGTCTACCAAAGTGGTCCGCACCGCGGGGTACCAAGCCCTTTGTCCTGGGCTGCAACCCGCCGTCTCCGTCACTGCTCGTGCCATGTGACGTAGTGTGTCGAATCTTCTCGCGTAGACATTGCAGAATTCGTTTCCCATTAGTTGGTAGCACATCGTAGTACGGCAAGGATTGTTTGGATGGGTTGGGCTAGTGCGCATGGCATTCCATTTTGCGTGTGGAGTTGACGCGGGGTGCGCTGTATGCCCCGTATCCATGCTTTCGCACCCACCACCACGCACGCAATCACTCCAAGTGACAGATTCAGGTAGATGCATACGACGATGATGGGCACCGCGCTGCCCAGGCGTTGTGCACGAGTGTGAGGCCACAGAGGAGATAGAGACGCAGCATTCCCTGCGCTGTAGCTTGCAGTTGATTTGACGCAAACAAACTTAGTACTGACACTGCACTGGACGAATACTCATTGCGACATGACGTGGCACACTAACGCGCCGGGTACGGCATGAAGATACCTTCAAGCTGATAAACTTGCACGAACATACAGTGTATGACAAGGCCGGGCCGCGCATGATGCGTATTCCCCCTGATTGTTTCGGTCGGATTGCTACCGCAAGGATCACAGGGCTTCGTACAATCCCTTCTGCTCTAGCAGGCTCCCCTAATCTGCTGCATGACGGGCGCCTTCAGCTTACTGCATTGCGTATCACGTAGGAAGATTGAGTTGACGAAATGCCTGCCGCGAACTTATGTACGTGTGAGTAGCGTGTGCGGGCCGGTAGGGCACGCGCACACTGTGAGGTGTGTTGCATGGCGGGCGCATAATTGTGGTTGTGTCTGCCGTGTCGGTATGAGGAGCTGCGCGATTAGCTTATTGTGTGCGTAGGGTATGTTTATGCGCGGGCACTGCTGCGCGGTACCATAGGTAGCCATCACAGGGTAGTGGCGGCAGGTATGGATGCTCTAGATAGCATGCGTGTTTTGGGAGCGGCGAGCCGGCTGCTGATGTTCCTGCATGAATGCAGAGCCGCCGCCAGGACTGCAATCAAGCATGCCGTCCTGCCCGCTCCGATGGCAACGCGTCCCCCAACGATCCCCGAACGATCTGCTTTATGTAATGTGTGCCAGGTAACACGGTTGGTGCCGTTGTTCACTGTGCCCAGCCCTCAACACGTCACCCGGCACCTGCAGTCGCCTCACACGGAGCGGAGCGACCACCGGGCCTGATCAGGGTTCAGCATACAGTAGGGGCCGTGAAGCGGTCGAGGCCTGGTGGCGGTGACAGCTCCGGTAGTGGCGGGGGTGCGGGCGCGGGCAGGTACACGCGCTGGACTGCGGCGGGGCCGCCGCGGCTAGCGCGCAATGATGGGGTTGCGAGGTTTAAGGTGTGTTGTGCGGCTGTGCGGAGGTGAGGTGTGCTTCTGAGTGCTAAGGCGATGGGCAGACCGCGGCACAGGTCGTGGTGGCATGGGTAATCACACGAATGGGGTACGCGTGCCGCGCGATCGGGTCACGCGATTGCGGGGGAAGCCCTAAAAGCCGATTATACATCATGCACAACATACATAATTTCCATAGCTGCATTGTATGTTTCAGACGAAATGAATAGGCACCCAGCGACCCGCAGTGCAGACACGCTTGCAACACACGCTTGCACCCAACCTGACGTCGACGCGCAGTTTCGGGACAAACTTCCACAGTGTGTCTGTGTTGCATATGAGGGGCTTCGTTGCACCAGCGAGCTCTTTCGCGTATCTGTGGCGAGTGCGAGCGACGAAGTCCTCGATGCCGGATGATCTGTCGGGGCCCAGCCTGGCGTCCTCGCTGTGCTGTCGTTGTGTTCATGCGTCATACTGCCACATCTTAGGCTCAATGCGGCTGCTGGTGGACCTCCGGGTCCGCGAATCAGAGGGCGAAGATACTTTTGCATCGCGCTGACGTCGTCGCGCGCGCAATCGCGTCGCCCTCGCCGTCCTCCTGGGCATCTTGAGTCATCGACGCGGGCTCTGCTTTCGTCAGCTGGGGAAGAAGCCTGGGCGGCGCCGCGTTGTTTCGTCAGCTAGGGTTTCGCGGGGGGCAGGGGGCCGGGCCGGGCAGTTACCAGGGAGGAGAGGACGTGCCAAGTTACCAGGGAGGAGAGGACGTGCCAAGTTACCAGTTACCAGGGAGGAGAGGACGTGCCCACTGTGTACGGCCAATGAGGTGGAGGATGAGCACCACGTCCTGATGCAATGTGCTGCCTACACCGAGTTACGAGCGTGCAGTGGCCTAGACTTTAGCCTAAACATGCGCGAAGTGATGCTGAAATCTGAGCCTGTCAAGTTAGCTGCATTACTCAGCTCCATCTGGGAGCATAGAAGTAGGGAAGTCCCCCTTGCAAGGGGAGAACAATAAATAGGACAATCATGCACTGGCGTTATAAGGGTCACCCCGGCCCGGGCCTCCGGTTTACACGCAGCAGGAAGGCACGCAAGAACGTGCGCACCACTCTGTAACCACACACACGAGTTACCTGCTCATCTGGTAAGTGTGTGGTGTAAACGCTACTTTTACTGCGAAGCGGTGGCAGTTGGAATGGCGGTTGGGCATGACCGTTACCAAGCTTCCAGCCCGGTTAGCTCAGTCGGTAGAGCGCAAGGCTCTTACTCCTGCGAGAGTTGCAACCTTGTGGTCGTGGGTTCGAGCCCCACATTGGGCGTCACAAGCGCGGCACAAGCCGTGATTCATATTCTTTTGGGTTTTGCGACAACGGCCGTCGTGTGCGCCTCGAGCGCGGAGCGCCGGCCTCCTTGCGACAACGGCCGTCGTGTGCGCCTCGAGCGCGGAGCGCCGGCCTCCTTGCTTCCACTCTCGGGGCACCGTGTCCTTATTGCTCTCTTGGCCCGGGGCGTGGCGGGGCGCACCGGTATCCGAGTCCAGACTATCCAGACACCTACCTGCATACCTGATCCCCACCTCTAAGCGAAGTGCTCGCTAGTGAATGCGAATGGAAGATGCTGTCTTGATCTCCAAGCTAAACTATTACCTACCGATTATGCACGCCCAGCACTAGGAGAGTGGGAGGGCAGGTGCGGGGCCGGGAAGGCAGGGGCATGTACCGAATACGAAGTCTTGCTAGCCTAGGCACAGCTGTTGCAACGCACCCGGTGCACCCAGCAGCGTGCGCGCAGCGATTCAGGGGGGTCAAAGCCTCCCCAGGACACCCCTGTCCGTGCGTGCGATCTGCGCCAATACTGACTACTGCCTGGGTGCAAGTTAGCTGTAGGGGGCGCCTTGGGAACAAGAATCGGAGGAATGCCGCAATGCAGCTCAGTTTGTAAGCATTTACACCATGCTGTCCTGTCTTCTCAGGAGTCTCATCCTCGGTCTGTCTGACACCTCTGGCAGTGAGGAGGTTGGGAACATTCGTCACGCAACATTGAAGGGCTTCACAGTACCGGTATCCTCATGTGTTCGCACGTATCTCCTCATCTCACGATGGTCCTGTAGGCCGGGGGCGCCCTTACACTCCCGGCTCTCAGTGACCAATGCCAACAACGTATGGTGCGCATGGGTTGCCGAGCTCCATTAGCATACACCACATCAAGCGCTGGCAGGTGGCATGGTATGCCACCCTGCGCAGTTGTTTGCGCGACGGCGGCACATAACAGTTAGGCGCCCCGACATGCGGTGGACATGCGCCCAAGCAACCAAACACACGGCCGCATAACCTGCATAGCCCCTTGTTCCCAAACCTGCAGACGGTGCACTCGGCAGCGCGCATTCCAACGCCTTTGTAAGCCAGTAATCTTAATCTCTCCGCCCAGGCAATGCCATGGGCGTTCAGGTGTCTCCTTGCACCGCGTTGCAACATTGGATGTTAATGTTTGCACGCAGGTCAGCCAACTCTGTGCAGCCCGAAACCAAGACCACAATGGGCACTCTCTTGCAAGTGGGCCGCCAGCAAGTAAGCTGCCACGACCTGACTGACCTGCTTCCCAATTAATGCATTCTTGGTGAACGCATAGCTTCAACGCAGAGACACTACTAACAGTTAGCTAAGTCGTGCTTCAATCACCGACACTGTCTGCAGTCGCAAAGTCTCCGTCTAATCAACCCGAGCGCCCAATCCCACATCACAAACGGCCGCCAGAGGCCGTTGTTTTTGTAGAATCATCAGTAGCCGGCCGGATCACCGGCCTCTACTTGCACAGCTTGTCGGCACCGGGCACGCGAGCATCAACAATCCACACCGGCAATCCACACTTAGCCGTGATCGGCTTCAAGTTGAGTTCAGTAATGGGATAGGTTTCGACGCACTACAACAAGTATATGCCGTTAGTGTAGGCCCTCATGGTAAAGCGCTCCCTCCTGGGGTGCGTGGACCGGTTTCATCAACAGCACACGCTGCACCATGCCTTCGGGCGCTGCCGCAGGTGCACACAGCACTCCTAGTCCCCCATGCTCTCCCTTGCATGTTGACTCTTCGAAACCATCCAGACACGAAAACAATAATAACTCTATGCATGGTGTTTGGCCCTGTTATACACATAACTCTTCGCCTTGTCATCGCCTCGCTCCGCTCAGCGACACAGTCGCTGGACCCGGCGCTGTACGCCTCTCTCCCTGCGCGTGCTAATGGAATACACGTGGACAGACGTGCACGCCGTGTATACCGTAAAACCTGTACCGTACACGGCTGCGGTACTGCCGAAGAATGCGCCAGCGGACCACTCGCCCCCAGAGCAACCACTCACTCGCAGCAAAAAGCGGCTGCCCGCTGGTTCTTGATGCCGGCCCATCGTATTGATGGCGGCGCCGGCAACACGCGCAAAAACAAAGAGCTCTGATCGGCGGCATACGGTCTTATTCTCGCTGCCCAGGGCGAGCACGACACAAGCCCTGTGCCGCTTGGAGCACTGACTTGAGAAGTCAGCAAGACCAGGTACCACACCAAAACGCTTGGCAGCGCAACCGACCATGAAATCCCAAACATATAGCAGCCGCCATCGTCTGACTACTGTACCGCCGCGATGGTAGTAATTCCCAAGCGCGCAAGGCCCTGGGACCCTCACCGACAGCCACGCACCATGCCTCTCCAGCGTCATAAAGCTCTCAAGCTCAAGGTCTCTAAAGATTGAAAAAGAGCTTTTAAAAAACGCTCAAAAAGGCAACTTCGCGCTCGCATGCTGGCCAGAAGGCATCGCTGCTTGTTGCCAGCCGCTACAAAAGCACCAAGCGCAGTCGAAGGCTCCGCAGCTTGCCTATGAAGGCTGCCAAAGAAGACACAGCGGCGAATCCTGCGGCTGTCGTGCTGCTATTCATTGCTCACTGCTCATGATGCGTCTCTGCTGCTGCGCTCTGGTGTGCTAGTCCTAACTGCGTACGCGCCTGCCGCCTCAATCCAATGCCGCCACCTCCGCTTCCAATCTGCAAAACCATGGGCCAAAGCGGCCCTTGATTCCTCTGGAAGAATACGCCACATGCGTGCGCGCGTCAACCCCCTTCCGGCTGTTGTACAGCGACGTGTGACCGCCGCCGGATACGCCAGTGCCGGTCACCGTAGCAGTCATTGGCCCGCTTGCTGCTGCTGGCTGGCCGTCGCCTGCTGCCACACGGCCGCGAGTGGGTGGTGGTGCGCGTGCGGGTGGCCGCCTCCGAGGTGCGGCGGCAGCACCAGCCCGCCCGGCGGCCCGCCCGGAAATGGCGACAACCCGCTGCCACTGAAGAAGGGCGCCAGCTGCGACGCGGCCGCCGCGGCCGCCGTCAGTGACGCCCCCGGCGGCGCTGCGCTCGGTGGGAGCACGCCCGCCGCTGCAGCGGCGGCTGCCGCCGCAGCGCTGAGCGCGGCCGCCGCTGTCGAGCCGGCCGGCGGATAGCCGGCGCCGTTGGCGGCTGCGGCCGCGGCCGCCGCCGCCGCCGCCGCGGCAGCGGATGGCGGCTGGCCGCCCGGCCCACCAAAGGGATTCGCTAGCCCCGCCAGGAAGGGAGGTAGGCCGCCGTAGCCGCCTGGGCCACCCGGGCCGGCGCCGCCCTGCGGGCCCACAGCCAACAGCAACTGCGCGATGTGCGGCGGCAGCCCCGGGCCCACGCCCAGGCCGCCGGCAGACCCAGGAGGCGGCGGCCGTACGCCCGCAGCCGCTGCAGCTGCAGCCAGAGCCTGGTGCATGCAGCAGCCAAGGCGTGTGCGTTGCTTGTCAGACGCGGGGCGAGATGCACTGTTATCTTTTGTTGTCATGTGGTCGGGCATGCACTTCACAATACCGGTGCTTGCGCCGCCATCCCCGAACGAAGCGCAAAACTCCCGCAGACGCACGTCCACAAACCTTTTTCCCCAAGCCGCACCCACCCTGGCCTGTCGCACCTGCTGCTGCACCGCCGCGGCCGGCAGGCCGCCGCTTGCCGCCGCCGCCATCATGGCGGCCATGGCCGGTGACGTCAGCTGCGGTGGAAAGCCAGCCGCCGCCGCTGCAGCGGCCGAATGCAGCAGTGCCGCCGCCGACCCGGCGTTGGGCCCCAAGCCGCCGCCGGTAGCCGCCGCGACCGCCGCATTCAGCGCAGCGGCCGGGTGCCCAGCCGCCGCCGCGGCCGCCAGCGCAGCAGCCAGCTGCTGTTGCTGTTGCTGCTGTTGCTGCTGCTGCTGTTGTTGTTGCTGCTGCTGCTGCTGCTGCTGCTGCTGCTGCTGCTGCTGCTGCTGCTGCTGCTGCTGCTGCTGCTGTTGTTGTTGCTGCTGCTGTTGTTGTTGCTGCAGCTGCAGGGCGGCCTGGTGCTTCGCAAGCTCCCCAGACCCCTGCTTGGCCATCGCTGCCACCGCGCCCGTCGCCGCCAGCCGCGCCTCAGCGCTGGTTCGCGGCGAGCGGCTGCCGCTGGGCGTGCTGCCGCCAGCGGCTGCGCCGGTGCCACCGCTGACGTTGTCGGCGTCCGAGTGCGAGCCGCCGCGGGCCTTGGCGGCGGTGCCGCTGCTCGGCCCGGCGTTCCCGCCGCTGGTGCTGCGCGGCGAGCCGGTGACGCCGCGGCTCGGCTGAGCGGGCCGGGCGCCGCCGCCGCCGTCGCCGCTGCCAGTGGGCAGGGACTCACGCTCCTGTGCAGGGGGCGTCGCACCTGGCTGCGGCGGCGACCGGCCGGGGTTGCTGAAACTGCTGGGTCCGGTGGCGGCCTTCGACACTCCGCCGTCGCCGCTTCCTGCTGCAGTCACTTGCTGCCTTTGCGGCTGCTGTTGGTGCTGCGCAATGAAATGGGCAATATAAACGTGCTGGGCGCAGCGGCGGAAGGGCACGCTGCGGAACGCGCCTGCGCTCGGGGTTGCAGCAGCAGCGGCAGTAGCCGGTGCCGCCGCAACCGGCCCCGCGCCAGTTGCCGCGCCGCCCAGCCCCGCACCGCCAGGACCGCCAGCGCCGCCCAGCGCCGCGGGGCCGGGACCGTTCGCCGCAGCCGCTGCGGCTGCGGCGGCGGCCTGCATTGCCGCCATGGGCCTGCCGGCGCCCACAGCTCCGCCGCCAAGCAGCGCCGCCGAGACGGCGCCGGCGCCGCCCGCGGCCAGCTGCAGCGCGCGAAGGTATTCCGCCATGCCCGGCGGCAGACTCGCCGCCGCCGCCTTCAACTGCTGCAGCTGCTGCAGCTGCTGTAATTGGTGCAGCTGCTGCAGCTGGGCGTGCGCGATGTGCGGCGGCGGCAGCGCCGCCGCCGCCGCGGCGGCCGTTGCCTTGCTGACGTCGGACAGGTTTTTCGCCATCGCCTCCGCCACCGCCTGCGGGCCCCATGCGGCCGGGCTGCCGGCGCCGGGCAGGAAGCCTGCAAGCGGCCCCCACAGGCTCGCCGCGCCGCCGCCAGGGCCGCCGCCCGCACCGGATGCCGCGAGCAGCTCCATCAGGGGGTGCGGCGGCAGCCCACCGCCTCCGAGCAGCGCCGCCGCCGGCAGGCCAGCCGCCATGGCGGCGGCTGCCGCTGCGGCCTTGGCGCCGGCGCCGGCGTCCAGGCCCGGCACGCGGCCCGGGCCGCCCATGCCGAAGCCGCTGCCAGGCCTCTGCTGCTGCTGTTGCTGCTGCTGCGCGGCCAACGCCGATGCGAGCGGGTCCGCGGCGGTGGGGCTGACTGGCAGGCTGCCCTGCTCGGAGGGCTTGACGTGTAGCATCTGAGGGCCGCTGCCGCCGCGTGAGGATGAAAGGGGTATCGTGCCGGCAGCGCCCGTGGGGCCGTCGCCTGCCCCCGGCTCCTCCTTGCAGGCGGGCTCGCCACCGTGTCGTTGTGCGCGTGCCGAGCCGCCCGGGTTGTCCTCGTCATCACCTGTGCGTGGTGCGCGACACGACGGCAGGAGGCGGCACGGCAGAGCGCGTCAGAGACGGCAAAGCGCAGGCGCCCACCGTGCGACAGCAAAAATAGCGCACATGCTCCGCAAAACAAGACAAGGCAGCATTCATTACCAGGGCGCTCACCCATGGCCGCCACCGCAGCATCCGCTCGTCCCTCGCTCTGCTCCGGCTCGGTCCGGCCCTCCGCTGCGGCCTCCACGTCCTCATCGGCCACTCGCGGCGGGACCTCGCGCCGTCCGCGCGGGCTGCTGCCGGCCGTGGCGCCGTCCAGGGGCCCGCCGCGCTCCCCGCCTGGACCCGGAATGAGGCCCATGCGCATGGCCGCTGCGCGGGCGGTCGCGAGCGTGCCGTTGGCGTAGGCGCCAGGCGTACCGGTGGGACCACCAACCGCCAACGGCCCCGCCGGGGCCTTTGCAGCGGGCTCCTGCGTGAAGCCACTGCCGCGACCGCCACGGCTGCCACGGCCATAAATGACGCGGCCGTTGGCTGACGTCATGCCGCCCCGGCCGCCGCGACGGGGCGCGAAGCGGCTGGCGGGGTGCGGCCCGGCCAGGTCGTCGCCCGAGCCGGAGCTGGCAGGCTCGTCGTAGCCGTCGCCGTTGGCCGTCGCCGCCTCGTACTCCTCTTCCTCCTCGTCCGCGTACAGGTCGGGGCTGCGCCGGCGCTTCGCGACGGGGCCCGTGCGGCCGTTGCTGCCGCCGTAGGCGCTGCCGTGGTAGCCGTTCCGCTTGTGGGGGCCCGAGGGCGGCGGGGCGCCCGCAGAGCCGCTGTCGCGCGCCGACGCAGACGCGCCCGCGGCCGCATTTGCAAGGTCGAACAATGCCGCCGCTACAAGCGCCTCCTCGTCCTCGTCGACCTGCAGCGTGGAACACCAGCGGACTCAGAGGTCGGTCATCGGTTTCAACCAAGAACACAGCCACCATTCACGCAGCACTGTGCGCAATCCTTTGTGTTATGGTGAGTATCTAGCATGGCATGCGCCAAATGCTACGTTAGCGGCGTCCACGCGCACGCCTGAGTCCGCCGGAGTTGCCTGCTCTTCAGCCGCTGACATTCTTCTGAGGCTGTCAAAACACCCTTAATCCCGTCAGCGATACCGCCAGGGCACCAACAGCGGGCTGGTCCGAAAAGCGTCCGTTGGCTCGCAAGCAAACCCCTCAAAACCCGCCTCCGCCTCACCTCCTGCTCAGCAGAAGCAGGCCCAGGCTCATCCTGTACACGGTCGTGCAGCGCGCGTGGGTTAACGGCCGGTGGAAGCAAGCCGAACATCGCTTTCTTCGGCTTTCCTCACCTTGACGCAAGCCAGGAACCATAGGTCGGCAGCAACCAGTGCCCTCGGCCTTGCAGGTCCTGCGAGAGGAGCGGCCTGGTAAGCTCCCGAGCGCGAGCGCAGGACGCGACCACCCAATCGCGCGGAAAAAGGAGCGTGGACCTCCCACCGCGGTCCCCTCACCTGTGCGCTGACGACGCGGTACTTTGAATCCTAACACTTCTTCGAGAGCAGTCGCAGGAGGGCCCTACAAGCGGGCAGAGGCGAGAGGGCAGGCGCGACCGCTGAAGTCTTTCAGGGCACAACTCCTCGTAGGGTCCGCGTCGCCCACGCACCTTGAGGCGCTGAACGACTGAGCCATACCCAGGCTTCACACGTTGCAGTTCTGGCTGCATTACGGGCCACCAAGTCAAGGCCGGGTCGCCTGAGCGCGGTCGCGTGCAGGGTTCGCTGGCCCTTCTTGAGCTGCTAGCCGTCGCTGAGCTCAGCAGCTACTACACTGGACCTGCAGCGCACGCAAAGGGCCACCGTTTGCGTCTTAGACGATCCCCTCAGGTCATCACCGACCTCGGCGAACTTGGCCCCTGGGTAGACTCACCCACGCCAATGCAGCTTGAGAAGCCATTTGCTACAAGCTCGCCTCCTGGGGCTGACGCGTTCGGCTTGCCGCTCTGGAGCAGACTTGTCAGCGACGCCCGGTCGCTCGTTAGAGCCAGGAGAGTCGTTGTTACAGCAACCTCGATAGAATGTGCACTAAAAACAATGCGCGTCGCACTATTTGGCGAGATTTTGGGCAGCCCGCAGTCGCTGAGGCTGGCTTGGTTCTCGCGTTCAGGGGTCTTGGCTTTAAAATGTAGTGTGCCTTAGCTTTATGTGCTGTTAAACACCTTTAGTGGACTTGCACAGAAAAATCTTCTGGCACCTGTACGGCGGAAAATCAAAGACACCGTTGGCCTCAACCGCCCGAGGTGAAAATCCCAGGGCTCAAAGGGCTCAATTTGGCGCCCCGGTGCCTGCCAACAAAGCCAGAACGGCGCTCAGACGCAGTGTATGGGCCCAAGCCATTTGCAAGCGCGCTGGTGGCGACGCGTACGCGTCGGCGAAGCTTCGTTGGGGTCAGTGTTCCCTGTGTGGCAGTGGACCGCCACGCTAACTTCTCATATTTGAATGACTAGGCAGTTGCATTCGCGGGGTGGGCTGTCGCTTCCGCGTGGTCGACGTGGCACAATGCCTTCCAGGAAGACTCGCGCCCCGCTCGCTTGCGCTTGCGGAAAACGGCACAGCAGTCGTCGGCCGCTGTCGCAAACGCATGCATTAATCGGGCCTGTGACTGTGACGCATCGAGATATTGAAAACTTCGCGGTCGTTGGTCCCGGCAGGGAATGCGGCACCGGTCGCGGAGTCAGGGGTGCTGCGTTTACCCTTCCGCAAGTGTAAGGGATTTTATCAAGGCTAGCTCAGTCCTTCGTGGAGGAGAGATACAGCAGGGTTGGGGGGGCGTGGCACGATTCGACGGTCCGCCTGCCATCTCCCACACATTCCCCCTGCCCTGCACTCGTGCTGCTTGCTGGCCTTGAGGCTTCGATGATGTCTTGCATTTGCATTCGCTAGCAAATAACTCTTACGTCAATCGGCCCTGCCACGCGCAGGGCTTCCGTCTTGAAGAAAGGTGTCGGAAGCCGGAGGACAGGCAGCGGGACAGGCGAGGGACACCATCTGACATCTAGTCCGTTCGCGTTCAGCAAGCACTTCGCTTAACAGTGGAGGGACACCAGCCGAAGCCCAGTTGCGAGCCGCAATGCATGGACCATCCGCACTTCCGCAGCCATTGCGCACGGACGCACAGCTGCACCTCTACAGTTGGTCCCGGCCCTCCCCTGGTCCTGGCAACGAATGCGGCAAGAACTCCCGTACGGCCGTACCCAGCCCCGTGCGCGGCAGATTGCATTGGACATTGGTTACACCAGGGAACTGACGCAGCGTATGAGCCAACGAGCACTTACTAGTACGGATGCCCTGCTCTAGACCTCAGAGACCCCGTGTGGGGTGACGGATGAATACGGCGCCAGGGTGGTAGTGGACCAATCCATACGGCGGTCCAGCTCTGCCCATACAGCTTGCTGTCCATCCTGGGCTGTCGCTTCCGCGTGGTCGACGTGGCACAATGTCTCCCAGGAGCTCGCCCGCGCTTGCGGAAAATGGCACGGCAGGCGCGTGTCAGATTCACTGCCCCGAAATTTGTCTCGCTGCCGGCGGCTCCTCTACGCCCTCCGCGTCCCCCCCGGTCTTCAACCCCACTGCGGAATAACCGCCTCTCAATTCCACTCCGACGGATAACCTAGTGCAGTGCATCCTATCATTACACATAAAATGCACCGACCAAATCCACTGACCAACGCTTGTCATTAGTATCGTTGGCAACGTTCAGTACGGTTATCCAGCTTCGACTAGCTGAAGGTTCGCAGTCAGCGCTGCGTCCACGCCACGTCTCCTGGTTCCTCTGTGCGCCATCTGCCTGCAACCCATCAGTTCAGAAATCCCTGCCCACGAGCCGCCCCGTGCCAGTTCGGTGGTGGCACATGTCACAGGCTCCACGCCAGGCAGTTCCGTAGCTCGAAAACTTAACAAATACGTGCTAATGAATGCACTTGGTGGCCACTTGTCTAACTGCACGCTACTCGCGCTTCACGCCTCCCACAACTTGCATGGAGAAAGAACAGGCTTACGTGCTGCTCATGTCCCACGCCACCCTTCATGTCCCCTCACAATCGCTGTACGTCACGTCTCTCATTGCGTGTCAGGGTCACCTTGGAGATGAATTTAGCTCATAAGTCATGCCATGTCACAATTTGCCACGCCGCTACGTGTACTGCAAGCGGTTGCCGGCGGTCATGCTTCGCGGTAAGCTTCGCCCCCCGGCAGCAGCTGCTGCGCCCCCCAACCCCGGCGGCAGCTCGCCTGCCAGCGGAAGCTCCAGAACCGGCCCCATCTGCGACGACGCCAGCCCGTACCCATACCCAAGGCCCTGTTCGTCTTCGCCTGCCTCCCCAGGCTGCTGCGGCTGCTGCGGCTGCTGCCACGGCGCCCCTGACGAGCCCGTGGGCGAGGGAGCGCCGTAGCCGTTGCCGGTGTGGGCCCGGCGCACGCCGGCACCGCCACCGGCACCCCCGTTGCCGCCTCCAGCACCCCGCATTCCGGGTACGCTGCTGTAACCTGCCGCCCCCGGTGCGTTGGCTGCGTTGGCTGCGGCGGTGGCGACCGTGAGGCGCCAGCCGGGAAAGCCGCCGGCCGAGGGCGCGCGGTGCCCGAAGCGCGCCGGCAGCGCGGAGCTCATGGGCTCCTTGTCCTGTGGGGATGTGGGTTGGGCATGGGCGAGTCAGCACGGCGCAGCGTTCACGCCTGCCTAACCTGCTGCCGATTACACAAGACGCGCGATGCCCTGCCAAGCGCCCCATGTTGAATCGAACGCAGCACGGCGCTAATTGAAGCCTCATCCCCAACGCTAGGGTAAAGCCGAATCCCCGGCCGCGCGGCCCGCCTGTCCGGCAGTCGCACCTGCACCGGTGCCACCGCCGGCTTGTTGCGTCGCGCGTGGCGGTCACGCGGCCCTGACCTGCTGTGGAGACCCCGGCTGAAGAAGCAGTCCGTTACAACCCGCACCGACCCGTGTGCGTCCTCCACCAACGACTGCAGGCCCCCTGGCCCCCCTGGCTGTTGCCGCCCTGGTGCCGCAGCTGTGGCGGCTGCAACCGCTGCGGCTGTGGAAGGCGAGGGCGCGAAGCCAGCGGCCTCATCGCCCGAAGCGGAGGCGGCGGCTGCGACGATTGACAGCGCTTGCCGCGGCGAGTGTGGCGGTAGCGTCGGGTTGTAGGTTGAGCGAATGGGCGGCGGCGAGGGCGAGGCAGAGGAGGCAGGCCGGCTGCCAGCAGCGCTGCCGGAGCCAGCCGCCGAGAGCGCGTTGGAGGAGCGCGAGCGGTGCGCGGCGGACATGGCGCGGGAGGTGGCGGCAGTGGTGGGCGCGGCTCCGACTCCACCGGGCGGCTTGGGCGGCGCAAGCTTCTGTGGGTCGGGTCGGGACGCACATCCGTCAAGTTCATCGCTGCACCGCATAGTCATCCCCACCGCGCTGAACACGACACCTTGCCCTAGGCCGGTCCGCGCTGCCTCCCTCCCACACATGCACTGACGCGCACGCATTGGTGTGGTTTGGGCTGGCAAACCACAACCCTCCCCTTCCGCTGCGCCTCGCGGCACACGTTCGCACCTGCTTTTGGGACAAAATGCCCAGCTCTCCGTTTGACACGCCGATGTACTGCAGTGTGTATGTTGACGCGCCCCCCGCTTGAGGGTGCTTTACAGGCCTTGCCGTTTGGGCAACAGGCGCCGCCAGCGCTAGCGCTGCCGAAATGAGCTCCGCGTGGGCTGCGGCTGCGTGGAGCGCTGTGGGGCTCAGCGCCTGCGGGTCCTCCGCCTCTGCGCCGTTTCGCAAGTTCCGCAAGCCCACTGCCGCCAGACCCACTGCCACCGATGACTTTGGGTCAAAGTTATCCCCAGGAGGGCTCAGCGGTGGCAGCGCCGGGGAGCCGACTGAATTGGGCATGCCACTCGCTGCGCTCCGCGAGCTCCGTCGCGGATTCCCAGTCTGCAGCTCAGAAGTCTTCCATATTGGCATCTTTCTGAATCCCCCGTTGAACCCTATTAAAGCGAATGGCACCTGTTTCACTTATTCAACGCGCGCCTGTGGGGTTTCTGCATACTTTCTATGACGGTGTACACAGTTATTTGATGCTCCTGTATCACAGAATAACGAAAACGGGCACTCGAAGAAACTCGCTGGCCGCTAAAGTCTTCACCGTGCGATATAATTACTGAGAGTAGCAGAAGGTTGCATTAAGGTTTCAGTCGCATTCAGCCATGCACAACGAGGCCCCAATCTGAGGCACTGGATGGTCAGCGGGCACGAACCCAGCGGGCGTGGGTCCGTGGAATGGGGGGAAGGTTGCGCGCAGCAAACAGACTTCACCAGCCGCGTGCAATCAAGGTGACAACAAGCACGTTGACAGAAACCCCAGCCCGGAGCTGGGGCAGGCTGAGGCGTGGGAATCCCGCTGTCAATCCTGGACAGGGTGCTGGCGTTATGAAGACTTGCAAGCGGGGCGTCAACCCGCGGGGCTTTGATAGTTTCAAAGTACATGTGTTGTGAAGTTGTTCCAGGAGTGGTTGGCCAATCAAAAACGCCGCAGGGGAATCCGACTGAGAGAGGGGTCGCTGCGGTCGTGTGCCGGCGATGCAGCTGGTGTCAGTAAGCGCTCAGAATCGAGCTATTACGCTAGTTCTGCTTATTTACAGTATTTCTGACACTCGATGCCAGGTTAGCTGTAGACTGAGCGGACGTTTTGCGCGCCAATCGTCTTGGGTTATTGCAGAGAGTGCATCGCATTCGCGCGATCAAGATATTTTACTGTGTGCCAGTGACCACGCTTTCATTGGGTCTGAACCGCTGCAAGCAGCGACTGAGAGCACGCGAAGATGACCTGGTGGAACAACGTCGTCGCGGGCGTCCTCAACGCAATCGTTTTTAGCTATGACATCCTCTTCCAGGTGCGTCGATGGCAAGAGGCAGCGCCGCTTAGCCGTCGGCTGCTGCGACAGTCGGTCGGCCCCGCCTAGTGCGCGCCAGCGCCACCGCACGCCGCTGCCACCAGCTACCCGTTGGTGCCACTCCTCCATCGTCTTCCCCCTTTGCCCCCCCCCCCCCGTGTTGCGACTGCCCTACGGCCTCTGCCATGTACAACACCCACCACCCGCATCACCCATGGCATGGGCACCGCGCCGCATCTACACCTCTACACACGCTTCCGTCTTCACTCGTGAAGCTTCCGCGCCGCGCGCGCTCCGCTGATACTCCTTCGCGCCCTGCGCCCTCCGCTGCCGCCCCCCCCCCCCCGCCCCGCATCTGCAGACGTGGGGCATGCGCCACCTGCCCAAACACATCGACGACGTGGGCGGTCCGGTGGAGGGGCTGACCGCCATCGTCACCGGGCCCACCAGGTGTGCCGTGCGGCCCGCGCAATCGCCCGGCGGTGCTTGTGTGTTAATTGGAGCCGTGTCGTGCACCGGTTCAGCCAGTGCTGCTGGCCGGACGCGTCGTGAGGGTCGAACTTTGGCACCACGCACGCGGCGCGCTCTTCGATGGCACGTGTGTCCTCGGCGCGGTGCATGCGCTGTGATGCGCGGCATGGCTCTTCACGGGCGGGGGCGGGGGCGGGTGGGTGAGGGAGCCGGGGTACACACCAATACCGTACAGGCCACCCATACAGTACAGGCCACCACCGGCGCTGAACCAACCCTGGTGCTCTGCACAGTAGTGCATTCTCGCCGCGTCGCACACGGCCGCCTGGCCGGACCCAACAAGCGGTGGTGTCGTGTGTATCGTGCTGATCACGTCTGCGCCTGGGCCTCGCCGCACACACACCCCTGGCTCGCAGTGGCATTGGCGAGGAGACGGCTGCGGCGCTTGTCCGTCGCGGGGCCAAGGGTGAGCGCGGCGGGGCGGGCGATGGCTGGTGCTGCAGGCAGGGTGCTGAGGCCTGGGGCTGAGGGCGGGGAGAGTGCTGGGCAGGGCAAGGTGAGGTAGCTAGGCAGGCTGCTGCTGCGTGGGCTCCTTGAGTTACCGGCTCGTTCTGGCGCGGCCGTGGCATACGGTTCGTCAATGGAGCCTGTGGTTGGTTGAAACGCACTCCGGCCGCATGTGATTGCCACGTGTGATTGGCGCATGTGATTCCATGCCGCTGCTTTGCGTGGCGTGGCCCACCATGGCGGCTGACCAGAGCTATCCCCATCCACCAAAGAATCTCGGCACATCCACTCACAAGCTCCTGTTCCGCCCCGCCCCCGCGCGTCCCTGCAGTGGTGCTGGCCTGCCGCAGCGCCGCCCGCGGCGAGGAGCTGAAGAAGCGGCTGGAGGCGGCGGAGGCGGCGGCGGGGCGCAAGCAGCCGCAGATCGAGGTGGGGGCGCGGTTGCGTGGGCGGGTGGCAGAGATGGAGGCGCAGGTGTGCAGGAGTGGCAATGCGGTGAAGGGAGCCAGGCGTGTTGCCACGTGCCACCGGCTCGGCGGGACGTCCACGCCCTCGCCCGCCCACCATGCATGGACCCCCCACACACACCACACCCACCACAACCTGTCAACATCATCTTACCGGTATCTTGATTACCGTAATCATGCATGGAACCCATCAACCACACCCACACACCCACACCCACCCACACACACACACAGGTTTCTCCTTGTGCTCTCTAACACACCCACAGGTGCGGCTGCTGGACCTGGCCTCGCTGGACTCGGTGCGTGCCTTCGCCGCCGCCTGGTGCGCCGAGCAGCCGCCGCGGCCGCTGCACCTGCTGGTCAACAACGCCGGCGTGTTCACCATCGGGGGTGAGGCAAGGGCGCAGCGGGGGGGGGAGGTGTGCGTGAGGGCAGGCTGGAGGGGAGGCTGGGGGGAGGCGGAGCAGAGGCCCGCGGCGGGCACCGGTGCAGCGCGGAGGCGGATGCCTGCGGAGCGCTGAGCCAGGCAGGCAGGGCCATCGCCCATGCACATGAACACGCGCACTCATCGTGGACCGCGACCACACCCCTGCTTCACGCGCACACCCACAAACAAACGTCGCGCCTTGTTGCCATGCCCACCCCTCGAACCCCTACCAAAATCAATCACCCCGGCCGCGCCCCGCGCTCGCCTCCGGCCGCAGCCCCCCGCTCCGAGACCCAGGACGGCTTCGAGATGCACATTGGATCCAACCACCTGGGCCACTACCTGCTCACGCTCAGCCTGCTGCCGGCCCTGCGCCGCGGCGCGGCGGAGCTCCGCGCCGCCAGAGGCGCCGCCGCCGCCGCCAACGGCCACGCCAAGGGCTCGGCAACCGCCGCCAACGGCTCGGCAACCGCCGCCAACGGCCGCGTGCGCATCGTGAACGTGTCCAGCAGCTACCACGCGCTGGCCACCCGCGGCATCTCGGTCACCGACCCGCACCTGACCAGGCCCGGGGCCTACAGCGCCGACTTCGGCTACGCGCAGAGCAAGCTGGCCAACGTGAGTGCCGCCGAGTGTGCTGTGGCGTGTTTGGGTGCTGGCATGCTTATCTTTAATGATGAAAGGACGCAGCGCCGTTGTATGCTCTCACACCGGCGCCTGCATTGCAATTCAGCCATCCCTCGGGTTTGTTGTACCTCGCCGCCTCACACCCGATGCGACGCACACACGCCCCACGCCCGGCGCCACACACACGCCCCACCCCAGATCCTCTTCACCCGCGAGCTGCGGCGGCGGCTGGCGGCGGCCGGCGAGCCCGAGCTGGCGGCGGGCTGCCTGGTGCTGCACCCTGGGCTGGTGGGTGGTTGCAGCTCGCCAGGTTGCGTGAACGAGCTGGCCGTGCGGCGCGGCGCGGTCGCGCCCCTGCCCTCTGCCCCCTACCTCTGCTCAACGTTGACTCACCCAGCTTACCCAACCTGGCACCCCAACCTCGCCCGCTGACGCTGACGCTGACCCCGCAACCGCAACCCCATCCGCCTCCGCCTCCGCCCCGCCCCGCGCCCCGCGCCCCGCCGCCCCCCCCTCCCACCCCCAGGTGTGCACGGGCGTGGCTCGGGGCCTGCCGGCCTGGATGCGCGCCGCCTACTACGCAATCATGGGCCTGGTGTTGCTCAACAGCATGCAGGGTGAGCAGGGGGCAGGGGGGGAGGTGCAAGGATGGTTAGGAGAGCGGTGCAAGATGCATTGAAGACTGCGTCTCGAGGTCGTTACCGAAGTGAGAGGAGGGGGCGAGCTAGAGGTCCATCGACGTTTGTTTTTGTGTAATATGATGAAGGGAGGGAGGGAGGTGGTTTCCTGTCTAAAGTTCGGCGTTGGGAACCCAGAGGATTGCAGGCGGGGCAAGGGGGTGGAGAGCGAGGGGGTGGGGGTATGAGCGTGGACGTCCGTATGAGATTGGAGTTGACATTGGAGGAGCTGGGAGGCTCCCTGTTCGTTGCGCGGGCAGCCGGCGACCGCACCCGGCCGGCATATGGTTGCCGCGCGCCTGCCGCCATGCCGGTCAGGCTGATCCCCGCTTCGCCCCCGGTGCCCCTGCCCCCTGGTACGGCCCTGCCGGCCGGCTGCCTTGGTTTCTGGAATGACCCAACCACCTGGCCCGCCTTCCGCTGCACCCGCCAGGCGCGCGCGCCTCCATCCACGCCGCCACGGCGCCCGCCGCTCCCTCGGAGGCCGCGCGCACGGGCGGCTACTTCAACTCCAACTGCCTGCCCATCGAGCCCTCGCCCGCGGCGCAGGTGCGCGTGTGCTTTTGCTTGTGCTTGCACGCGTGCGTGTGTATGTGCTTGTGCGTGTGCGTGTGTGCACGTGTACGCGTGTGCTGGTGCATGAACGCGGCTATGTGGGCGTATGAGCATGCGGTGTGGGCCAGCGCTGGCTGGAAAGCATTTGCACAGGAGTCTCAGGACGCACCGGGCACACATCATCTCACCCGCGCGTTCTCGTGCGCCAACTCCGCCACGCTGCCAACAGGACGACACCGCGGCGCTGTGGCTGTGGCGCTGGTCGGCGGAACAGGTGCGTGCGGCTGCGGTGCTCTGAGAGAGGCGGAGGGGGTCGCCAAGTGTCGCCAGCGACTCAACTTGCCGGACGTGTCTAGTATGCCTAGACTGTGTGTGAGCGAGCGAGTATCACGGGTGGCCCCTCCTCGAGTTCGTCGGTCACTCCCCTGACCGTCGCACCTGGCAACCATTGCTAGCCTCGTTGGGTGCTGAGATGTGTGTAGAGCGCACTCTGCGCTGCGTCCTGCCGCTCGCTCGGGCCGCTGAACATGCTGGTGCTGTCCTTTCTGGACCCATATCTTCTTGCATCCCACAATTCCTAGCATTTGGACACGCAACAATCATGGACATTGCAGTATCGGTATTCGTATCACGTCACTTTACTCGCCCTGCTGCCACCGCCCGCCTTCCAACCCCGCAGGTCAAGTTGCCGTCCGGCCTCGACCTGCCCGAGCCCTCCAAGTGATCTGGTCTGTGCGCAGTGGGTGGCAGCTGCCAGCGCAGGTGGGGCGACGCTGGCGCCCTGCTTGCGGAAGGCGGCGGCAGGGCGGGCCGGGCTGAGGCGGACTGAGGCCGGCACGTGAGGGAGCGAGGGCGGAGTGCGGCTGGCAGGCGGCTGAAGGAGGAGGTCGGGTGCTTGGCTGCTCAGATGGACCTTCGTCAGCGGTTCTTCGCGGGGTATGGGTATATAAGCATCCACAGTGTCTGGGATGAATATGCAATCATTTCTGGCGTGTGTGTGTGTGGCGGGGGAGGCGGGAAGGGGGGACTTGCGGACGCCAGCGGGGCATGTGAAGAATCCAGTTATAGGTTGTAGATGTGATCAGGAGGCAATTTGGCTTTATGACCTTCATTTTGCTTGAGGTTATAATACTGAGTGCTTTATGCGTTTTGGATATATCTGCTGCTTGCGTTGCGGTCCGCTGGGGCCCTGGGTGAGCGTGTGCACCGTGGCTTGGGACCTTGGGTGCGTGATGCTTTCAATCTATAGTTCAATCTGTCGTGGCGAAGGCGCAGAAGCTGATGCAGGCCAGCCGCGAGCTGTGAGTCACTGCGTCACTGAGTCTGCGGACGGACATGGCCTTCAAAGGGGTTAGGTGACTTTCGCAGTGCTTTCGGTCTGACCCGTTGCCACGGGGCCCGTGGCAATGTGGCATCATGCGAGCGTGCGGCGGCAGACTTTGAGGGGCGTTGATGCGGGCGGGCTTGCTGCCAGGTCGCGGGCACCAGCTAGGGGGGGGGCGCACGTGGCCGCTGGCGGGAAGTAGGTGTCTGTTGGAGTCCTGGCGCCAGCGCCTGCCAGCGCCGAGGCCCGGCGTGCTACAGTCAACGGCACGCGTGCGGAGCCATTGCGGTGGCGGGCCTAGCCCGTGCTGGCTCCGTGGCTGGCTCGTAATGTGTACACAACCTGCTCCAGCACACATAATATTTGTGTTCACAAGCACGTTAACACCATAGCTCCAGAGATTAAGTCAAGCTATTGTCCACGCATGCTTCAGAATTTTCCCCCGGCAGGCTGATTCACCAGGTGCGTTGCGCGAATATACCTAGCTGCATATGCGCTGGCTGTGATATATCTGCGCGTTGTCTCAAAACGGGGATGCCGAAGGAGGCCCAAGCGATCGCATGTCCAAATGCTGCTCCTGGGCTTCGGACGCCGCAATTCCCTTGCCCCGCGCAATCCATGATGATGCTCATACAGAAATCAAGAAGTGACGGGGCTGGGCGGCCACTCTGCATGCAGCGCGATGGCGACCGAGGCCTCTGTGGAGGTCGGCCTGGCCCCGGGCGTGGCGCTACCTGTTGCGCCAGCGGCTTATGATGGCGCCCCCGCCCCCGCCGACAGCGACCCCTCCCGCGTATGGCTGCCCGAGCTGGTCCAACGCATATCCTCCTTTCTGCCGTCCAATGAGGTGGCCCTCACGCTGCGGCTGGTCTGCCGCGCCACCGCGGAGCAGTTCCGTGTTCCGGGAGCAGCAGCAGGGGTGCGGCCAGGCACCGGCAACCCTCCAGCTGCGCCCGGCCCCAATCCCACAAATCAAATCCACTACGACCCACATCAGTTGCAGCGCCAGCCCCAGCCCCAGTACCAGCCTGGCCGCCCCCACACGGTGCTGCTAACGCAGGCCGTGCCGCACCACGCCTTCGCGCGCCACTTTGGCCGGGCCGGGCCCGGCATGGCCGCCCTCAGCCGCGACGGCCGGCGGCGGCTGCTGGCGGAGGTGGCGGCCAGCGGCGTGTTGCCTAATGTGGAGCTGCTGCTGGAGCAGTGGCCCGAGCACTGCCCGCTGCGGCACCGGGCGCTGGCGGCGGCGGCGGGGGCGGGGCACTTGGAGGTGGGTGCGGCGCCCGACTGGTGGGGCGTGGACTGCGGGTGGGTTTCACGGGCTGAACAGGGCACGTGGGTCTGCACGAGTTGACAACGAGGCGTGAGAGTGGAAGTTAACAGCAGTGACACGGTGCTAGGGCCGGGCTTTCGCTTTCATACGGGTTGAATGAATGTGTAGGGCGGGGGACTGTGTGGTGTGGTGGTGCCGACATCCGTACTGCCAGGGCCTGTTGCTACTGATGCTACTGCTGCCACCACCCGCAGGTGTGTCAGCTGCTGGCGGCGCGGGGGTGTCCGCTGGCTGGTGAGGCGCTGGATGCGGCGGTGGCGGGCGCGGCGCCGGGCTTGAGCGCGAGGGCGGCGGTACGGGCGGCGGTGGCGCGGGCAGCGGCAGGAGACAAGGGCGGCAGCGCCAGCAGCAGCCAATACGTGGACAAACAGGCCACTCGAAAGGCGGCGGGCTGCGCGGCGGTGGTGGAGTGGCTCCTGTCGCTCAGGGCGGCGCGCGTGGCGGAGGTCCGGGCGGAGGCGGCGGCCAGGAAGGCGGCGGCGCGGGCCCCGGGGGACAGGCCGCAGGCAGGCAAGGCGGCGCGGGGCCAGCAGAAGGGGTCGCCGGACGCTGAAGGGGAGCCGGGGGCGGCTGAGGACCCGGCGCCCGGTTACTGCGACGGCTGCAACCCGCTGGCGGCGGCGGCGCGGGGCGGCGACGTGGGCATGATGTACCGCCGTGAGTGCACTGATGGGTGGTTGGACTGGGCCGGGGCCGGGGGCCGGGGGCCGGGGGCCGGGGGCAGGGGGCCGGGGGCAGGGGCAGGGGCAGGGGCAGGGGCAGGGGCAGGGGCAGGGGCAGGGGCAGGGGCAGGGGCAGGGGCAGGGGGCTTCGCGGCGCCGCTGGCATCCACGCTGTTGGCGGCCCCAGGGCCGAGGAAGCCGTTCGCTCCACTCTAACCCCACCCCCATGATACTGTACGCCCCTTCACATAAAGCTGTGCAAGGCCTCGCTGCCGGCCGGGTCCCCAACCACTCCTGCCTGCTCCCCCTCCCGCCTGCTAACCCTGCGCCCTGCGCCCCGCCTGCCGCAGTGATGGCGCTACTGCCGCACAAGGTCTACCCGGCGAGCCTGCTGGAGGCCGCGGCGGAGGGGCTGCGACTGGACGACCTGCAGCGCCTGCACGCCCTGCTACAGCCACCGCCGCCGCCGCAGCAGCAGCAGCCGCAGCAGCAGCCGCAGCAGCAGCAGCAGCAGCAGCAACAGCAGCAGCCCGAGTCGGCGGCTGCGGGCGCGGCAGTGGCGGCGGCTGCGATGGCGGCAGTGGCGGCTGAGGCTGCGGCGGCTGCGGCTGCGGCGGTGCGGCGGTACGGGACGCTGGACGGGTGGTCGCGGGAGCGCCTGGCGGCGTTCGCGGCGACCAGCCCCACCGCCGACTGGAGGGAGAAGGTGCGTGTGCGTCCGGCTGCAGAGGTGATGGGAGGGCAGGGGGCCGCAACACGGCAGGCGCCGCGTCGCCGGACCCTGGTACCTGCACGCGCCGGCCGGGTGCACGGTCTCACAAGCACCTGGCCCAATCGCACCCCTGGGCCTCGCGCCGCAAGGCCGCACGTGGATACGCCATGGCCGCTGCTAGCTAGGCCGCTGTTTGCAGGCATGACCGTACTGGCATGTTCTTTGGCTAGCTGGCTGGCTGACCGAAAACAAACGTCAACGCTCTTATGCTCTCCACGCACACACGCACGCACGCACGCACGCACGCACGCACGCACTACGGGTTTTTTCTTGTGCTCTCTAACACACGCACGCACGCAGGTGCTGTGGCTGACCGACGTGTGCGGCTACCCGCGCTGCACCGACGCCTGCGCTCGCGCCACCGTGCTGCCCGACTGGCACGAGCGCCTCACCTGGCTCATCGCCGACCGCGCCGACCACGGTGGTGGCGGCGGTGGCGGCGGCGGCGGCGGCGGCGGCAGCAGCGGCGACCGTGATGGTGCTTCTGCCGATCCTGTTGCCGGTGTGGGCGCCGCTCCCAGCGGGGACTGCGCTCCCAGCGGCGGCGGCGGCGGCGGCTTCCCGATAGAGCAGGACGCCATCCGCGAGGCAGCCATGGCGGGGCGGCACGAGGCGCTGGCGTGGGTCATGGGTGAGTGGTGGGGCGGGGGTGCAGCGGGGCACAGCCGGGCTGGGGGGGTGGAGGGGTGGGGGTGGGCTGGTAGTGCAGCCGGGGGCAGCCGGGCAGCGGGCAGCGGGGCGGGGACCCCCCCTCGTGCTCCCGCCAACCGCACGTACGTGCCGGCAGGCGAGGCGGGTATGCGGCCGCACTTGTGTGTGGGCAATCAACTCCAGTTCCCAAATCAACCATTGCCAACCCAAACCCATGTGCGGAGGAGTGCGGGGGGCTCTAAGAGAGACCCGTGACCCGTGGCCCCTGACACGCGCGCCCGCAGGCGAGGCGGGCGTGCGGCTGCGCCCCAGCAGCTCAATGAAGCTGTGCGCCTTCACCGCGCGCGCCGGGCAGACCAGGGCGCTGCAGGTGCGGCGGGGCGGTTTGGGCCTGGGGAGGGCGGGGAGGGGGGCTGTGAGCACCAGCCCAAGCTGAACTGAATGAGCTACAGGTAACTAGGCGGGGGCAGATGGGTGGCCGAAGGCCGGGGGAGGGTGGGAAGGGCGTGCTGAGGGTGAGGGCCGCGGGCTGAGGCGCCCTGCCAGCCGCGTGGGGGAGCGGTCCTGTACCGCGGCACGGGCAGCTGCAGAGGTGGCTCCGGTGGTCTTCGCGCACGTACACAATTTTCTACGTTGCGTCGAGGTCTATAGTATACACATATTGCCCACCCCTCCGGTGGTCTTCGCGCACGTACACAGTCTGTGATCATGGCACTTACGCGCCGCGTGTGCCCGCCTGTGTGCCCCTGTGTCCTGCTGCTGCTGCTGCTGCTGCTGCTGCTGCTGCTGCTGCTGCTGCTGCTGCTGCTGCTGCTGCTGCTGCTGCTGCTGCTGCTGCTGCTGCTGCTGCTGCTGCTGCTGCTGCTGCTGCTGCTGCTGCTGCTGCTGCTGCTGCTGCTGCTGCTGCTGCTGCTGCTGCTGCTGCTGCTGCTGCTGCTGCTGCTGCTGCTGCTGCTGCTGCTGCTGCTGCTGCTGCTGCTGCTGCTGCTGCTGCTGCTGCTGCTGCTGCTGCTGCTGCTGGCGGCCGGCGGCCGGCGGCCGCATGCAGGTGCTGGCGGCGCAGGGGCACGTGATGGACGAGATCATGCTCAGCTACGCGGCGCGGCGGGGCCACCTGGAGGTAGGTGCGCGTGTGGGTGTGTGGGTGTGACGGCATGGGCCGAGCAGGCAGGGGCCGCGGCGGCTGCGGTTGAGGGCTGTGGCGGCGGCCCAGGTTGAGGGCTGCGGCTGCAGGGGCTGAGGCTCCGGGCTGGCGCGGTGGCGGCTGGGGTTTGCGGGCTGCGGCTGCGGGTGCGCGTGGAACGGCGGGTAGCCGGGGACCGCTGGCCCGGCGGTGGCGCCGCACGTGTCCAGTCCACCTGCATGGAGCCCCTCCTCCGTCCCCCCGTCTGTACACGCCTCCTCCGTCCCCCCGCCTATACACCCCTCCTCCGTCCCCCCGCCTATACACCCCTCCTCCCCATGTATCTTTGTCGGTTGTTTGCTTTTGTCTGTTGCTGTGTTGCCCCTGCGCCACGCCTGACCGCGCCCGCTTTGACGTTTTGCCTCGCATGTTCTGCGTGGCGGCGGTGGCGTGGCGTCTGCGCGCTCGGCGCGCAGGTGAGTTTTTTCGGGTGTCAGCCAAACTATGCAGCCCTCGCACTTCGCCACACGGCCACACGAATACAGTTCCTTTGCGGTATTCCCGAGCGTTTTCCATACTACGCGCCACATGCGCCCGCGCTTTTCTTAGTCAACTGGGTACTGTCCAATTCACGGAGGGAATATCAGCTGCACGGAGGCACAGCGAGCTGGACCGCGGCCGCCCGGACGGCTGCTCCCATCGGTAACGTACCAAACCGAACTTCAAGACGCAGTCTTCAGTGCATCCTGTACCGCTTTTCCATATCCTTGCAACCCCCCGACACCTGCTCGCCCTGCCCGGCCCTGCCCGCGGCCCCCCGACAGACGGTGCAGTGGCTGGCCCAGGTGCTGGAGACGCCGCCGCACCGCATCTACAGCTACCGCACGCTCAGCGACCGGGGTGAGCCAGGGCGGGGTGCGGAGTGCGGAGTGCGGGTGCACTTGTGTGCGGGTTTAAAAGCCGTTGCACGCGCCTGCTGCACTCAGGGGCGACTCGAATGGGCGACTCAGGAGCGACTCAGGGTCAAGTCAGGGTCTACTCAGGGCAGGCTCAGGTGCCCAAACATCCTGCCGAAGCCACGTGAACCGCCTGAGACCCTCAAACCCACCCGCTCCTGCCCCTCCGAAGCCGTAGGCCACATGTCCGATGCCGTACACTCGGGCAACCTGGAGCTGCTGAAGTGGCTGGCGGAGGCGGGCGCGCGGGCGGCTGCGGCTGCGGCGCGGGAGCGGCGCGAGCAGCAGCGCCGCGACCGGCAGCAGCAGGAGCTGCAGGAGGGGCAGCAGGCCGGGCAGGAGGCGCCTGCGGCCGGCGACACGGAGGGTGGCGAGGCCGAGGGCGCCGCGGAGGCTGCTGAGGGGCAGGCCGCCGGCAGCGGCGGCAGTAGCAGCGGTGGCGGTGGTGGCGGCGGTCAGTGCGGCGGTGGCTACAGCCTGGCGGGCGAGGAGGGCATCATGGCGGCCGCGTGTGGGTCGGCCGGCTGCGGCGTGGAGGTGAGGGTGGTGGTGATTCTTTCCCATTCCCAGAACCAATCTTGGGCGCGTGCCCCCGGGTAAACCGCGGGCGCGTGCCCCAGAGAAACCGTGGGCACGTGCGGCAGGCAAACCGTGCGTATCAGGAGAGGGCCGTCCCAACCGACCCCGCGGCGCACTCCCCCTGCCATCCCACCCCCCGCAGGCGCTGGAGTGGCTGCTGGCGCGGGGCTGCCCGCTGGCGGCCGGCTGCTGGTCGGCGGCGGCGGGCGGCGGCAACGCCGAGGACAAGCTGGACTGGATGCACCGCCACGGCTGCCCGCTGCCCTCGGTAGGCGTGCTGGCGAGGCTGCTGCTGCTGAGGCGCTTGCTAGGTGCTGGGCACACGGCACGTCCGCGTTTGGTTTGGATTACCGTAGCTTGGGCTGGTAACAACAACCCCTCCCTTTCCGCCGCCCTCAGTGTCGGCCGGACGTGCAAGATCTGTACGTGCGCGCCGCCAACGCCAGCGACCCCGTCACCCTGCGCTTCCTGCGCACCCGCCTGGCGCTGCCCTGGAGCCGCGACGGCCGCGAGCTCACGGCCGTCATGGTGGGTGGGGATAGGCTGGGCGCGCGCGGGTGGGTGGGGCGGCGTGGGACCTTAACTGTGTTCGTGTGGGTGGGGAGGCGCAGCTGCTGCATCGGTCCCGTGTGGATGGCTGTTGCGCTTAGACCGTTCAGCACCTCCCTCGGACAACATCCAGTGCCCAATAGTGTGCCTTCGTCAGGACTCCGACAGACGTTCCCACCTCCTCCACGACCACACCCCCTCCCGACCGCTCCCCTGGCTCACAGGACTCGTGGCCGGCCTGCCGCACCGACGCCGCCACCATGGCCTGTATGGCGCAGCTGGGCTGCGTGCTGCGCCCGGCGGCGCTGCGGGCGGCGCTGGCGGGGCTGCAGCAGTGGCTGGCACAGTGCGGCGAGACGGAGGAGGGCGGCGCGTTGGTGGCGTGGCTGCAGGAAAGGCTGGAGGAGGCAGAGGCGGTCGCGCGGTCGGCCAGGCGGCGCCGGTGGCGGCGCTGCGGCGGCGTGGTGCGCTGCGTGGTGGCGGTCACAGCTGCAGTGGTGGCGGGGGCGCTCGCGGGGGCAGGGATACGCGCTGGGCTGCGGCGGGCGCGGAGCCGTGACCGCCGCGGCTAGCGGCGCAATGAAGGGGTTGCGAGGTTGAAAGTGAGGTGTGCTGCTGTGCGGAGGTGAGGTGTGCGGTTGTGTGCTGTGGCGATGGGCAGACCGCGGCGCCGATCGTCGGTTGCATGGGTAATCCGCACACGGATAGTTCAGCCGCGGGATCGGGTTCACGCGATTGCGCGGGAAGCCCTAAAGCCGATTATGAGTTATGCACAACGTGCTTGATTTTCGTAGCCGCATTGTATGTTTCAGACGAAATGAACAGGCACCCAGCGACCCGCAATGCAGACACGCTTGCAACACACGCTTGCATCCCAACTCCGACGGGCAACTGTTTCGGGACAAACTTCCACAGTGTCTCTGGGTTGTATAGGAGGGGCTTCGTTGCACCAGCGAGCTCTTTCGCGTATCTGTGGCGAGTGCGAGCGAGGAAGTCCTCGATGCCGGATGATCTGTCGGGGCCCAGCCTGGCGTCCTCGCTGTGCTGTCGTTGTGTTCATACATCATACTGCCACATCTGAGGCTCATTATGCGACTGATACGGACCTCTGGGTCCGCGAATCAGAGGGCGAAGATACTTGTGCATCGCTCTGACGTCGTCGCGCGCGCGATCGCGTCGCTCTCGCCGTCCTCCTGGGCATCTTGAGTCATCGACGCGGGCTCTGCTTTCGTCAGCTGGGGAAGGAGCCTGGGCGGCGCCGCGTTGTTTCGTCAGCTAGGGTTTCGCGGGGGGGAGGGGGCCGGGCGTACCTGCTCATCTGGTAAGTGTGTGGTGTAAACGCTACTATCACTGCGAACCGGTAGCAGTTGGAATGGCGGTTGGGCATGACCGTTACCAAGCTTCCAGCCCGGTTAGCTCAGTCGGTAGAGCGCAAGGCTCTTACTCCTGCGAGAGTTGCAACCTTGTGGTCGTGGGTTCGAGCCCCACATTGGGCGTCACAAGCGCGGCACAAGCCGTGATTCATATTCTTTTGGGTTTTGCGACAACGGCCGTCGTGTGCGCCTCGAGCGTGGAGCGCCGGCCTCCTTGCGACAACGGCCGTCGTGTGCGCCTCGAGCGCGGAGCGCCGGCCTCCTTGCTTCCACTCTCGGGGCACCGTGGCCTTTACTCCCCTGGCCAGGCGGGTGGCGCACTGGTGGCCGAGTCCAAACCTCTCGCCTCTATACCTGATCCCCACACTACCTCTTTGAGTTTAGAAGATGGTGGCGCTCCCATGGGAGCAAGGCCTATTAGCCCAAGGCGCAGAGTAGGCTGTCGGCGCTGCAGGTGGCGCGCCCCTGAGGTCTAGAGCAGGGCGTCCGTACTAGTACGTGCTCGCTGGCTCGTGAGCTGCGTCAGCAGGTCCCTCCTGTAACCAATGCAATCTACCTCTATCGCCATGTTGCCCAACGCCCAGGAACTGGGAGGGCAGGTGCGGGCAGGGGAGGGGTGCGGGGCTGGGACGGCAGGGGCACCAAGCAGCCATGCAAAGCTGATGCGATTGGAGCAAAGGCCACGGTGCCCCGAGAGTATAAGCAAGGAGGCCGGCGCTCCACGCTCGAGGCGCACACGACGGCCGTTGTCGCAAAACCCAAAAGAATATGAATCACGGCTTGTGCCGCGCTTGTGACGCCCAATGTGGGGCTCGAACCCACGACCACAAGGTTGCAACTCTCGCAGGAGTAAGAGCCTTGCGCTCTACCGACTGAGCTAACCGGGCTGGAAGCTTGGTAACGGTCATGCCCAACCGCCATTCCAACTGCTACCGGTTCGCAGTGATAGTAGCGTTTACACCACACACTTACCAGATGAGCAGGTACGCCCGGCCCCCTCCCCCCCGCGAAACCCTAGCTGACGAAACAACGCGGCGCCGCCCAGGCTCCTTCCCCAGCTGACGAAAGCAGAGCCCGCGTCGATGACTCAAGATGCCCAGGAGGACGGCGAGAGCGACGCGATCGCGCGCGCGACGACGTCAGAGCGATGCACAAGTATCTTCGCCCTCTGATTCGCGGACCCAGAGGTCCGTATCAGTCGCATAATGAGCCTCAGATGTGGCAGTATGATGTATGAACACAACGACAGCACAGCGAGGACGCCAGGCTGGGCCCCGACAGATCATCCGGCATCGAGGACTTCCTCGCTCGCACTCGCCACAGATACGCGAAAGAGCTCGCTGGTGCAACGAAGCCCCTCCTATACAACCCAGAGACACTGTGGAAGTTTGTCCCGAAACTGCGCGTCGACGTCAGGTTGGGTGCAGTGTGTTGCCAGGTGTGTTGCGGGTCGCTGGGCGCGTGTCCACCGTCTGGCTACGAAACTTCCTGTACATAGTGCACAACTGATAATCGGCTTTTAGGGCTTCCCGCGCAATCGCGTGAACCCGATCCCGCGGCTGAACTTACCCCATCCGTGTGCGGATTACCCATGCAACCGACGATCGGCGCCGCGCAGGGATGGGCGCGTATTGGCCCCAGCGCCATGCGTATTGCGGCACCCTCTATGCGTACGCATTACGCATCTGCGTATTGCGGGTAAATTTGCCGAATACGCAATACGCACGCACCAAAATCCTAAAATGTCGACAACATTTTTGGCATGTCTTTCACTTCCCGTCCAGTACATCGCTCCACAGCAGCATATAAAGGCAGATTGTTGCACCGGGCGCAGCAAGGAGTGTGAGGGGACTACGTAGGGGGCTTCTGGCGTGTAGGGGGGCTGACACGGCCCTTCTTGCACGCCTGCACGGCCCGCTTGCGTATTAATACGCATCGGAATACGCAATACGCAAATTTCAGAATTCTGCTGCGTATTATGCGTATTAATACGCACCGTATTGCGCGCGTATTAATACGGAATACGCCCCCATCCCTGGCGCCGCGGTCTGCCCATCGCCACAGCACACAGCCACACCACCTCACCTCAGCTCACACCACACCTCACACAACCGATGACTGATCCAGCCAGCGCCACGGCTACCACACGACAGACCACGCCATGCGCGCGAGAGCCACGTGCGCTTCGACGCCCACCCCCGCAAGGCCGCTGGTGCTCCGCGCCCCACCCGCCCTCCCTGCGGCAGCACCCACCGCTGTGTGGCGACCGGGGCGGGCAAGCGGAGGAGGTGCCGGCACCCGCCTCAAAAACGTCACACATGGCGCCCACCTGCCTCCACAGGTGCCCGGGCCCCCCTCCTCCAAGCCCCCCATGGTGGCGGCCGCGCCTGATGCGGCCGCGGTGCTGGCCCCGGCGGCTGAGCGGCCCCTGTCGCCCGGCAGCCAGTCGCGGTGGCTAAGCACTGCCACGCCCATAGACGAGGCGCAATGCAGGGCCGCCACCTCCACAGCCACCTCCACACACCCCAGGCCCGGCCCTTGCTGCTGCCCTACTCGCTGCTCGGCGCCTGTGCCTGTGCCTCCCCGCTCCGCAGCAGCCGCAGCCCCTGCCGGCGCTGCTGTGACGCTTGCGCCGCGGCGATACAGTGGGTCCGAAGAAGCGGCAACAGCAGTGGCGGCGGCGGTGGTAGGGGCGGCAGCGACAGGGTGTGACCGCAGCTCTACCCGCGCCGCCAGCACGCCGCACTCTGCGGGGGGCGGCTGGGCCGCGAGCACCCGCGCCCGTACCACAGCCTCCAGGTCCTGCGTTGTCGTGGGGACACAAACACAGGCACAGCTCTTTGCGTTATTTTCCTTGTGCTCTCTACAGCCACACATAGAGGGGTGTGTCGTGATGTGCCGGGGTGCAGGAGTGCAGTGCTGGAAAAGGTGGGTGTCGGGGGTGTCGGAGGGTGTCGGGGGAAGGAGGGACGCAGCGGGCCATGTGCTGTATCGTCACTGCCCACACCCACCTGGTCAAGGCACGAGGCGTCCTCCTCCTCCCCCTCCTCCCCAGCCACTTCCTCCCCCTCTGCGGCCTCCTCAAGCTGCGCCCTCACACTTCCCTCGTCCACCTGCCCTTGCCGCCACGGCTGCTGCTGCTGTTGCTGCTCCTGCCGTTCCTGCTTCTGTGCCTGCGCCTGTACTACTGCCGCCCCTCTCGCGACCGCCCAGCCGCACTGTCGCGCCAGGTCGGCACGAACCACGGCCTCGCCCACACCCGTCACACTAGCTGCGAAGCCCGGCAGCAGCAGCGGCTGCCCGCACTCGCAGCACAGCTGGCCTGTGCTGCTGCTACTGCCGGCGTGCTGCGGCGACCTTGGCAGCAGCAGCAGCGGCGGCAGGAGGTGGCGCGGCGGCTGCGGCGGCAGCGTGGACGCCGCTTGCCGCGCCGACGCCAAGAGTGTCCTCGCGACCTCGCCTGCGCCGCCCGCCGTTCCGTTGATCTCTGCCTCTGCATTTGGTCCCCCTTGCTGGTGCTCTGGCCCCTTGTCACGCCCGCTGCGGCTGCGGCTGCTCCTGCTGGTGCCGCCGCGGCTGCTGTGGCAGTAGCAGCCCACAAGAGGATTCTGCGCCCAGCAGCCGGAGCCGTAAACGCCCGCCTCGCCCAGGCGCCCCGGGAACTTGACAGCTATGCCGCCGCTGGATACGCCCGCTGCCACGCAGCCTGTGTGGGTGTGGGCATTACCGGCACAGTGTGTGGTTGGCTGGTTCGTTGTGGACACAGCAACGGCGCAAGACAGCATGGTATGGACGTGAGGGTAAACACACGCACAACGACTTTGCGCCAGTGTTTCCCTATGCTCGCTAACACACGGGGGCCGGCATGCGGATGGTGAAGTCACGAGCAGCAGCACAAGCACTGCAAGGCATCACCGGCCCGTCTCAAGACCACCAGCCCCAGCCAGGGGCCCCCGCCCGCCCCCCCGCCCGCCCGCCCGCCCGCCCCGCACCTGTGTGGTCCACGCACACGGCTCCCACCGTGTCCAGCCGCATCTCCTCTTCCGCCTCCCCCGGGTCTTCCGCCTCCTCGTCACCCTCGCCCGCTTCGCCGCCGCCTCCATCCTCGCCCGCGTCCTCGCCCGCCAGGCCGTCACCCTCGCCCTCCTCGACCTGCTGGCGGAGGAGGCCGTGTGGGGCATCACCGCCGCCGGCAGCGCCGCAGCTACTGCCGGCGCCAGGACCGCGCCACTCCACACGCTGCCGCTTGGCTGCAGGGCGGCTACTGCCGGCAGCTACGGCAGGATCGGCTGTAGCGGGCGAGCCGGCTGCAGCGGGCGAGGCGGCTGCGGCCGCGGCTTGCACGGCCGAGACCGCAGGCACAGCGCCCGTGGTAGCGGCCGCGCCCCTTGCTGCCGCCGGCCGCTCGTGGTGCTGTTGCGTACCCGCCGATTGCGAGGTCCGCTGCCCTTGCTGCTGTAGTGCCGCGTCCTCATCCGCCGCCCTTATCTGCGGCAATCCCACGGTGTCAAAATGTTGACAGACTCTTGCGGTCGTGGTCGTGGTCGTAACTTCTGTCATATCGACTTTATCATCACAGTTGCAAGACGGGGCCCAGACCGTGGTGCTTCGTTGGACAGGACCGAAGCTGCCAGATCCCGCCCCCATGCCTGCAGCCCTGCACTACTCCCCACGCCTCGCTTCCCCAGGGAAACTCTCCACCCAGCCGGTCAGCCATCACGCACCATGCCGCGGTACCGGCTCCAGGACCGCCGGGCCCCGTCCGTGACCTGGTACTGCATTTGCAACCGCAAGTAGTTGGGAGTTGAAACAAGTCAGAGAGGGGCGGGTGGGTACTGGGACTGAGGCTCACGCGGATGCCCCACGGCGGATCGCCACATCCCGTGTAGTTAACTTGGCTTGGCTTGGGCGGGTATTCCCCAACCCCCTTGCGGTGCGGCCCCAAGCAGCGCCAGGCGCACAGCGGCACACGGCCCGCCCCCCGCCTGACTGGCGCACCACCGCGCCCGCCGCGCGCCCACCTCGGGCGGCACAGGCAGGTGCGGCGGCACCGCCTCCAGCCCCACCGCGGCCGCGTAGCACCGCGCGCCCTCGCCCACCAGCAGCCTGTGAGCGGGCGGCGCAAAAACGGAACGGAAGAGTGTGTTAGCGTGGTGTGTTCGAGAGCAAAAGCAAAACAATCACAGATTATGTGCGCAACGACATGTGTTAGAGAGCACAAGAAACGACATGTGTGTGTATGGCGCGTTGGTCCAGTCTGAACACCCAGTTCGAGCCCGGCAGACGGCTATTACGAGGCCGCTGCTAGGCTAATATTGTGTTGCCGTATAAAAACAGGACGCTGCCCGCCCAGCACAGATATCCACGTACGCAGCACAGCACAGCCTACGCCCATACACGCCGCGCTCACATGGGTCGCACGCGGCCGCAGCTCAGCGGCACGCCGGCATCCCCTGCCAGCGCCGCCGCAGCCAGGATGGGGTTGCGCACTCCTGCAAGGTGGGGCCGATGTGATTGAATTTGTGTCAACCCCGTACCGCTCGCTCACGCTAATGGCATTCATACACACACGCACACACATGCACAGCCACACAAAACACACACGCACACCTGCCACGGCCCCCACGCCCCCGAAGCGGCCGTTCCCCGCCATGAGGCCGGCGTCGCACTCCACCCGCCCCTCCAGGTTGAGGCTGGCGCCGGTGCCGGCGTTGCAGGCGGGCGCGTCCTGCGGCCGGCAGGCGAAGGGGGGTGCATGTGTGGCTAGGCGGGCGGATGAGTGGCGAGGGCGGCAGGGGGTGACTGATTGTGTGCGCAGTCAGGGGCACTTGCCGAATGCAGCTAGGGGTCTATGGCGGAGGCTCCAAACCGGCGTTAGGGTCCTGAGGCCTCTGCGACCCATATGAAGCAGCTTGGCGCGACGGCCGCCGCTGATACGCCATGAGCCCGGGGGCGCACAGCCTCCCACTCACATACCTGCCCCTACACCCCGGCGACTGTCGGCACGTGTCGCTGTGAGCGCCTGCCGGCTGCCCGCTGCCGCCACGCCCACGAAGCAAACCAGCCATGCCATGGGTTTGGGTTCGTGTCCACCCCGCCCCCCCCCCATCCAAATCTTCACTCCACCCGCACCTCCATCACCCGCACCGCCGCCGCCACCGCCTCCTCCGCCGGGCCGCCGCCGCTCAGCACCGCCGCCGCCGCGCGGCATGCCGCAGACATTGCCTGCCTGCGCGCAGCACCGAGCCGCCACGTGTCAGCCACAAGGTCAACCAGGCGTCAACCTGCTGGTCCCCTCCTCCCGTACCCCGACGCAATGCGCAGCGCGCATATGCAGGCACGGCGCCGCGCGCCCCGCTGACCTGTACTCGGGCTCCTTGCTGACAGCATGCGCCCCGGCGCCGCAGTGCACCGCCACAAGGAAGGGCAGCCGCGGGCCGGCGGTGGCGCTGCCATCGGTGGCTGGGGGCGCGCTGTTTGCGGCGACAGACGGTGCAGGCGGTGGCTCCATGACCGCAAGTTTGAACGTTGGCTGAGCACTGCTATTTGGAACTACGCCAAATACATTGGGAAATGAATGTGCCGTGCTCCCCCGAGCGTCGTGGAAGAAAATTGCTTTGTCATTTCGGTGGGGAGCGTGCAATTGCTCTGCAAGGCCGCGGATTATGTTTCATGTATTCTCTGCAGCTTATTTATGTTGTCGCATGTCAGCATCTCGCCATGGGTGAACGGGCCCGGCGCACTCTGCATGAGGGTTTTGTGAAGCGCTCACATTTGCGTACTCGCACATGTGCATCAGCATTTCTAGCAATACACGGACACCTCAAACTCAGCAGCTGCCTCAAACACGATACTCGCAAGCTTCCGTCGGAGGCAAACAGACCCAGACTCGCTAAGTGGGGCCAGCTTCACATTCAACGCTATTTACATTATCACTGCATCAGTAATTCCCTAACTCCAAAGGCTCTAGCCGCGCCGCCGACATCTCACGAAGAGAATGCGCCGCAAGAAGCACAAGCAGACCCGGCGAGCCACAAACTACTATCGCATCAACTATGGCTTCCATGAGCCATATAAGGTGCTGCTGGACGGAAACTTCATCCACGCCACCCGCGCCTTGAAGTAAGTCCGGCTCCGGCGAGGGTTCGGGTGCCCGACGTGTGCTACTATGGGCGTAGTGGGGCCTGGTAGGGAGAGGGGTCAGGGGCAGGGGCAGCTGGCGTGGAAGGGAAAAGGCAAGAGGGGCAAGAGGGGTGGGAAGCGATGCCAGCAGGGTGGGTTTTATGTGATGCCAGTCAGGGTTGACAGTGCGCGGGACTGAGCAGCCCGGGGCAGGACGCCGGAGGAGCGAGTGAGTCATGCCGACGAGTGATTTGGAATCTTCCCTCACCACCACCATCATCCCCCGCCCGCCCCCTCGGCAGCCTGACCGAGCTGGACAGCCTGCTGCCCAAGCTGCTGGGCGGCACCTGCAAGCTGTACACCACCAAGTGAGGGGATGCGCGCGCGCGTGTGTGGGTTTTGGGGGAGGGCAGGTGGGATTGCAAAGATGGTACCTCGAAGTGTCGTGGCGTAGACAGCAGGCGTGGAGGCGTGGGAGGGCAGGTGGGAGAGCAAGGGGCGGGCTCACGTTTAGTGCCTGCACGCATTTGCGGGGCGGCACCTCGTCTTGCCTCGTCCAGTCGCGCCCTTCCACTTGACCGTTATCCCGCCTGCCTGCCCGCCTCCCCCCCTCTTGGCGTAGCTTGGACTGTTATTCACACCCACCCCACCCCACCATACACGCCACCCCCACTTGCCTGTCCCCTGTCTAGTTTAGCTTGGTTTAGATTGGGCTGGTGTTCACAACCCCACCCCCAACCCGCTGCACGCCGCAGGTGTGTGACCAAGGAGCTGCGCTCGCTCGGGAAGGACTACGCAGAATCCGCCGCCGCCGCACGGCAGTTCATGCTGCACAAGTGCCCACACTGCGGCGGCGGCGGCGGCGGCGGCGATGGGGGCGATGGCGGCAGCGCGAAAAGCGGGAAGCGGGACGCTGAGTCGGAGGAGGGAGCGGGCGAGGAGGAGGCCGACCAGGAGGCAGGGCAGCAGGGCGGCGGGAAGAAGGGCGGCGGCGGCAAGCCCGTCCCGGCGGCGGAGTGCATCCGCGCGTGCATTGGTGAGTCCTTGCGAGACGCTAAGGGCGTCAGGGGGGCCCTAACGTGGTGGGCGAGATAGGCGCAAGGCCAGGCTGAGGCGGAGGTTGAGGCGAAGAAGTCGCATTACGTGACGCATCGCTGGACACACGCCAATGACCCCAGTCGACTTGCAAGCACCCGCGTCACTACTCACTGGCCTCCCGCCGCCAGCCACCACCTCGCGCATCGCTGGCGCACCTTCCCCCTTAGCCGTGCTCCTCCCGACCTTCCTCCTCCTCCTGACTCTCCTCCTGACTCTCCTTCTCAATTTGCTCCGCAGGCTCGCGCAACGAGGGGCACTGGTTCGTGGCCACACAGGACGCCTCGCTCCGGAGGGCCCTGGGCAAGGTGGGGTGCGCGGCGGCAGGGGGAGCGATGGGAGCAGTGGGGCGAGCCATGCGGCGAGGGGGGGGTTCTCCAACTCCCAAATCAACCATTGCCAACCCAAAACCCATGTGGTGGGGGGGATGGGGGTGGCGGGCGGGTGGGGGCCAGGGCGAGGCGGGTGTGAGGGCGGGCGGGGCTGGTGTGAGGGGGTGGTGCGAGGGCGGGTGTGAGGGCGGGGCGGTGTGTGATGCTGCCCGGTGGGGCCGTCCGCCGCGCTCCATCGACAACCTGTCAACAGCACCTTGTCTTAGCTAATCAATGCATGGATGCATGGAACTCCCCTGCATGCGGTACACACCCTGCATACGGTACACACCCTGCACTCTGTACTCCGACAGATCGCCGGCTGCCCGCTGGTGTTCTGCACCGTCAACGGGGTGCACCTGGAGACGCCCTCCGAGGTGACCAAACAGAAGGCGGCGGAGGTGAGCCAAGGGGGGCGGCGGGCGGAGGGTTGCGGTGGGAGGGGCTGAGTGCGCCAGCCCAATTTAACTCGATGCCCAAAGCAGTGGCAAGAGGTTAGTGGTGCTAGTGACGGAAGGGGGCGACGGGTTCCCAGGCACAGATACCGTAATGCTATGTGGCGACCGACTGTTATGCACACCGCACGCAACTCCACCAAAACCATACCGTATCCACATCCACGCCACACCGCGCTGCGCAGGCGGAGGCTGCCACCCAAAAGGTGTCGAGGCACGAACGCGCCGCTGAGCCACTGCTGCGGCCGGAGCAGCTGGCAGAGCTGCGCAAGGAGGCGGCGGTGGCGGCGGCGCGCGCACGGGCTGGCGTCGCCGGGGGGCCGGGTGTCGGCGGCGGCGGGGGCGGCGCGGCGGGGCCGAGCACGAGCGCGCGGTTCCGGCGGAATAAGGCCAAGGTGCGTGCTGGGCGCGGTTGGCTGTGCTGAGGCTGTGTGTGCATGTTGCAAGGCGTTTGTGTGTTCGGAGTTAACTTAACGGGCGGGTTTGCTTGAGGAATCGTGCATGCCTCAAGTCCCCCCCGTGGCAAGCAACAGCGGGTCAGATGTCAGATTGCGCGCGCCATCGGTGCTCTGTATGGGGAGGGGGTTTCGTGGGGGCACGGCAATGGCAGTGCTACTGCTTGCAGCCGGGCTGTAGCACTGCGATGCCGCCGGCCGCCCAGGCCTTGCTGCGGTCACTCACCGAACCCTCACCCCCTCCTGGCTTCTCTGCCTCCCTCCCTCCCAGTCTTCAGTGCATCCTGTACCGCTTTCTCATATCTTTGCAAACCCCGCAGGGACCCAACCCGCTCGCGATGAAGCGGAAGACCAAGGCGGACGCCAAACCCAAGATGCCGTCGGGCGCGGCGCTGGTGGCGGCGGCCAAGGCGGCGGCGTCCGCGGCGGCGCCAGCGCGCCAGAAGCCGGCGGCGGGGGCGGCCGGCGGGGGTGGTGCCGGCGGCGGCGCGGCGCAGCAGGCGCGGAAACGGAAGCGGGCGAAGGGCGGGCCGGCGGGGGGCGACGACTGAAGGCAGGCGCCCATGCGGACCTCAGGATAATGCTGGAGCTGAGCGGTCGATGGATGGTGGGGAGGGCGGTGGGCGCCGTGGGGCTGGGTGTATGCGGTGGGTGCAGCCGCACTCGGCAGGTAATAGCCAGGGTGTGGGGACTGGGAGCGTCGGTGCAATCGAGTTGAGCTGAGGGAGCGCCCTCGTCGTTCGGCGCCTGCCGTCACGGAGGGTTGGCCGAGCAGGGCTGCCCGCGTGATGCTCCACCGGACGTCGGACAGGCTTGTTTCATAGATGGGCAGGCGCCCGTCAGGCATTCGGACTGGCCGACTGGGGACCGGAGCGGGCCAATGACCAACCTCCTGCGGGGGAAAAGGCCCCAAAGGCAGGGGGAAGGACCATGAGTCCATCCGTCATGTGATTGCCGCGTCCAGGGCCCCTGATGTCGGTCGTCCCGAAACAGCCCGTCTGCGCGAAGCCACGGGGGGCGGGGCGCAGGGCTGCAGCTGCGGGGGCATGCCGGCGGGTTGGGGCGGCAGCCTGCACCGCTGCGCGGCGGCACGCACGCGAGTAGTGGGGCGGGGACAGGAGCCAGATGCCCCCAGATCCCCGATTGCTTGTGAGGCAATGCCGCGCCGCCCGGCGGCCCTCAAACTCGTGAAGTTGTAACCTAAAGAGCGGAGTGGTCGTCGCGGAAATCAGCCCTCGCCGCAGCGCTTCACAGCTCAACAAACGCGGAGTTGCTCGAGCGTGTCGGTAAAGGGGACCAGACGCTACTCGCCACGGGGCGATCCATAAACTTTCACACGCATGCCCATACCGTATGGGCCACGCACAACACACACGCTCGCGCGTTCGTCGTCTCCGCGCCACCCCAGCCCCTCACCACCTCTGCCTTTCGCCGCACTGCGCTACTGCCACCTCTACCTGTCGCCGCGCTGCGCTACTACCGCCATCCTCTTACCCGGCGCGCCCAAGACACGAAATGCCTACACATATAGGTCATACGCCGCGGCAGTGCCCACGCGGCCGTCCAGTTGTCAGTTCGTCGATCAGTCAGTCGGATCCCCCCGTTCCCCCTCCGCGCGCCGTCCCTCCCCTCTTCCCCCCCCCCATGGTTACCAATCACGTCAGGCACTCAGTGCTGGGCCAACCGCCAATTTCCAACCACCACGCGTCCTCACCAAGGCGCGTCACTGTCCCTTCGGCAAGAGGCAGCACTCAGAGACGAGATGTGGGCAGGTCAGTCCCGAGGCGGTCTGAGTTGACCCACACGAGCCCCGCCAGCCATCCCCTACCCAGCTCTTCCGAAACCCCACGGTACCTCCAGCTGCCAACTACGTACTGCCTCTCGCCGTACTGCGTCTCACGCCGTACTGCCTCGCACATGAGAACATGGCGCACACCATGGCTCATGCTGTTGCTGGTGCCAACGCGCTGACGACGCTAGCGGGTGCCGGGCTCCGAGCCGCCGGGGAACTTGTCGCAGGCGTCCAGCTTGCCGTGGAAGTACCTGGGGGGGGGGCAGGTGGGGCGTGGGGCGTGGGTGGTGGGTGGGGCACGGGGACAGAGTCGCGAGCGTGGGCAAGTATCGTGGTCAGGTTGGCGTGTGCCGCACGGCACTTGCCTCTTGGCGGGACCGGGTAACTTGCCCACTGCCACAGGCTAAGCTACACAGGCCCGTCCGCCCACCCACCCAACCGTCCAACGACCCCACCCCCCAACCGACCGACCCAACCGCTCAACCACCTAACCCACCCAACCGCCTGGCCCCACCCACCTGTCCATGATGCACACCATGCGCGCGTGCTTGTCGGGGTGGTAGTTGAAGTGCACCATCACCGGCACGGGGGCGGTGGAGTCGGCGCCGGGGATGTAGGCGGCGCGGGCGGACCTGCGTGTGTACATGTGTGTGTACGTGTGTGTGTATGTGAAGGTGTATGTGTACGTGTGTGTTAGAGGGCACACAGGGTTCGTGGGGAGAATCACACAAAGAACGTGTACGGCATGCGCGCGCGTGCGTGTGCGCATGTGTGTCAGGGCGTGTCGCAGGTGTGCGCGCGTGCGGCCGCAGGCAGGAACTGAAGGCAACAGCGCAGCACGGGGTGCCGCAGGGGTGCCCGCCCATCCCGGGCGACACGTCCGCATCGAGGGCTGTCAGGCTGACTGGCAGCCGCGCAAGCCCCTGGCCTACCGGCCCGCCCAGTCGCGCCCCGCACCTCACTGCGCCCCCCCAACACACACGCCGCCCCAACCCTGCCGCACCGCACTGCGCACCTGAAGAACCGCTTGCTGTTCACGAACTTGTCAATGTCCATGACGCGCAGGGTGGCGTAAGGCGAGGAGTAGGAGCCGTGCGACTGGGTCAGCAGGTGCGTGTTGAACACCTGCGTGCGTGTATGTGTGCGTGTGCGTTGGAGAGCAAACACCACAAAGGCTGTGTGTGCAAAAGGTGGCGGCTGGGGAGTCAGGGGTAGGATAGAGCATTGCAGAGGGGGCGTGAAGTCGGTCACGTCAGTCTGCCTCTCACACCCCCTCAAGAGTATGCTGTTACCCTGTATTGCCGCAAACTGCACCTGCCTGTCCCTTTCTAGTTTAGCTTGGTTTAGATTGGGCTGATGTTTACAGCCGCCCTCCCTCCCTCCCTCCCTCCCTCCCTCCCTCCCTCCCTCCCTCCCTCCCTCCCTCCCTCCCCCTCCCCCCGCCCCACCCACCCACCTGCTGGTCCCAGCCCGGCTGCGCCGCCAGCTCATCAGCGGCGCGCTTCACCACGGCGAAGGCGCGGTGCGTGGCGCGGATGAAGGCGCAGCCCACGTTGATGCTGGGGGCCAGGGGGCGGCGGGAGGGGGTAATGTTCAAGAAGTAAGGGTGGAGAGGGGATGTGGTTCCCTTGGGAACATTCCTTTAGCGACAGGCGGGACAGGCCTCTACCCAAGGGGGCAGGCAGGTCCAGGTCCAGGGGCAGGGGGGTAGCCGTTCAAGTGACGGTTTTTTAACACCCACCTGAGCCCCACCTGAGCCCACCTGAGCCCAATTGAGCCCCAACTGAGCCCACCTGAGCCACACCGGAGCCACACCGGAGCCCCCACTGAGCCCAACTGAGCCCCAACTGAGCGCAACTGAGCCCCAACTGAGCTCCAACTGAAAACCAACTGAGCCCCAACTGAGCCCTAACTGAGCGCAACTGAGCCCCAACTGAGCCCTAACTGAGCGCAACTGAGCCCCGATTAACTACCCCTCTCCTCCCCCTGCCCTCACGTGAAGGTCTGCATGTACAGCCCACCGCCGCCCCAGCCCATGGTGGCGTCCGCGATGGAGCCCATGGTGCCGTACGCCATGGCGTCGAAGCCGTCGGAGCTGGACTCGATGTCGGCGTCGCGCTTGAGCGCGTCGAAGGGGTTGGACAGGTACACCAGGTCCTGGGGGGCGGTGAGGTGGGTGGGGGGTGGGGGTGGGGGTGGGATGGGGTGAAGGTGTGAGGGTGGAGGGTGGGGTGGAGGTGTGAGGGTGGAGGGGTGGGGGTGGAGGGGTGAGGATTAGAAGTGGGGTTGTGAGGTTGTGATTACCGGCCCAAGCTAATTCAAACCCGTTGGGAGGCCAGTGCCAGTGCCAGTCTGTATCCTCTGCGCCAGCCACGCCCGCGCATCCACTGAGCCCGTCCGAAGCGGCTCCCCCGCGGCTCCCGCTCCCCATCCCCCCAAACATCCCCCCCAAACACCCCCTACCCCCCGCTCCCCCCCTTCTCACACACTACGGTACGCACCATGTCTGTGATCATGGTGTGGTAGCCCAGCTGCAGGCTGGTCTGCAGCAGGCTGAACTTGAGGCTGGACACACGGTTGGCCTCGCGCGTGTTGGCCTGGGGGGGGGGGCGGGTGTGGGGGCGGGTGCGGGTGGTGGGGGTGGAGGTTGGGGTGGGCGGGCGGCACGGGTCAAGGCAGCGGCGGCGAGGGGCCACTAGCAGGTCAGCGAGGACAGCAGCACAGCCAGGCATCGCACACCCACACAACCACACCCACACACGCGCACCTGGCTCTCCGGGATCTTGACATTGGGTTTGAACCAGTTGATGGCAAAGGCGCCCGGGCCCTTCTTCTCAGCCCGCTTAGCCAGGTAGCTGCGGGACGGGCGGGCAAGGAAGGTGGGCACGGTAGTGGGCACGGGCATGGGCACGGAGGCCGGCACGGGCAGGAGCGGAGGAGGCGGAGTGATGGTGGAGGGGGCGTCAGGTGAGGTCAGGGCGTGAAGCCAGCGGCGGCGGGTGCGGCGGACCGCGCCGACTCTCCCGCCCCTCCCACCACCAGCACACCGCCTTCGCCACATGCCCGCCTGTCCTCCCGACAGCCCAATGCTCAACCTCTGGACCGGCTGGTCCGCCTCCAGCCCGCCCGCCCCAAGCCCCAGCCGCAGGTCCCGCCACCGCCAGCAGCTCCCACTTGCAACCCGTGCAGTCTTGTAGCCCACGCAACTCCCGCCCACCCATCTGCTCTCCGCCTTCTGCGCTCCGCCTACTGCACCCGGCCTACTGCTGCCCGCCTGCTCTCCTTCGCCTACTGCTGCCCTCACCCGCCCGTCTCCTCGTCCGTGACGCCGATCAGGTGGTTGCTGATGTTGGAGCGCTCCAGGATCTCCAGGAAGGACTCCAGGATGTTGCCGCCGTTCCACCAGCACACCTGCGCGCGCGCGTGCGTGTTAAAAACAAAATACAGACGGATAACAACGCGCGCGCGCGCGTGTGTGTGTGTGTGTCAGCGCAGGTCAGCAGGTCCAGGTGCAGGGCGGGCGCCTGGGAGCTGGCGCGGGTGCTGCGCCGCCGCTGTCGCCGGCCTGCATCTCAGCCCGCACGCCGCATCCCCACATGCCGACATGCGCCTCTGCCCCGCCCCTCTCGCCCGTGCTCTGTTTAGCTAGGTTTGACCTGCAATTGCGCCGGTACCACCGCCCACCCCCCACCCCACCCCGCTCACCGTTGCATTCTGACAGATCATCACCGCATTGGCCAGGCCCAGCATGATCTGTGGGCGGCGCGGCAGGCGGCATGCACACACGCAGTGGCACAGGTGCTCGGGTAAGCACGGTATCGGCACGGCAGGTCGGTCGACAACGGTGAAGTATGCGACCAACGTAATCCGCGAGCGTCTCTGTTTGCCGCACCGCACGCACAGTCTCTTGCTTGCTTATCGTTTTCCCTGTGCTCTCTAACACACAGTGGCAGGCGGTGGCAGGCGGCGGCAGGCGCGTGAGTGCACCGCGCCGCGCCGTGCCCTTCCACTCCTTCAACGCTCGCCCTCCGCCCAAGGTTTCGCTGCTGCTGCCAGCTGCACAGCGCGAGCGCACCCCCACCGGCCCCAGTGGCAGCAGCCACGCCCCACCACGCCACGCCGCTGCTGCCATACCGCTGGTCGACCCGGACGTGACCCAGCTGCGCCAATTTGAGGCACACACACAACCGTCCCGCGGCAGCCGCGGCCCCCGCCGCCTGCCCACCCGCGGCGCGGCGCAAGCAGCCCCCATCACGCCGGCACCGGCGGCACACTGACGCTCGCCCCTGCTGCTCGGACCCTTGGCGATCCGCTGCTGCAACCCCTCCACCCGCCCGTCCGCCCCCCCCCCCCCCCCCCCCCGCCGCGCGGTGGTGGCTGGCCGTCATCACGGTCTGTGCGGTACTCCGGCGCCGTGCCCTCGCAGCCGCAGCTACCCGACTCTGGTGCTCCCCTTCCCTCATGAGCTGCCTGACAGACAGCGCTGTGGGCTGAGTGTCGTGTCGTGTCGTGCTGGCCCCTTGACTGGTTGTGCCGACCTACCCACCGTCGGCAGAGCCACACGCCGCACCTCCTATCCCTCGTGTCCGCCCACAGAAAACCCTGTTGCTGCCCAATTCGGAACGAGCCACCTCCATCACACGCAACCACATACACATACACATACACAGTGTGCTCCCTTTTAACACACGCCCACACCCACACCAGCTCCTCTGCCGAGCCGCACCTCTTGCTTGTCGTTGGAGTGCTTCTTCAGCAGCGCCGCAAACTCCGGGTTCTCCTTCTCCACCTCCGCGGCCGGCCGCATCAGGTAGCGCGCGTCGATGGGCGCGACGGTGGTCACGGGGTGGCCGTTGGGGTCACACGTGCCGCTGCCAGCGCCCCCGGCGGAGGTCGCGCCAGCCCCGCCGAGCGCCAGGCCGCTGCTACTGCCGGCAGCCGCACCCCCCTCGCCGAGGTCGCCTCGGAACCGCGAGCCCGCTGAGCCAGCGCCAGCTTCTTTGCCCAGGTCTAGGTCGACGTGCACGTCTGCGGCCATGGCTCGCCGGCGCCAGTCGTGTATCCGCCGCTGCAGCATGTCCGCTTCGTGCAGCAGGGCATCGCGGTCGTGCGCCAGCCCGCCAAGGCCATCGATTGGCTGAACCTGGGAAGACCCTGGGCGGTTACGGACTAAGAGGATGATCGCCACGGCCACCAGGGCCTGTCCGCCGAGCAGCACAAGCCAAACTGTCCGTTGCGCTGTTCGCCCGTTTTGTGATTTTGCCATCATGATTAATGCTTTACGATACGCGTAGCATCTATGTTTCAGTAATGTATGCAAAGCGTCAAAATGAAAGCGTGCTGGGTCAAATTCAAGACCGCATGATCCGCGACCGCACAGACTATGCCGGCTTTACCTAAAACATGCATAAGCGATAATTAATCACATCTAATCTGCTCCTGCGTTCAGCATTGCTGCACGCAAGCCGAGTCGTCAGAGCACAACTTGCTCCCGAAGCGATGCGGTAGCCAACGCAGCAATCGGTATCAGTGTGTAATATTCACAATGGATCGTTTCACAAATGCATTTGAGGTGGGGCTCAGGTCCGAGAAGATGCCCGCCACTTTGCCCAGATGGATGCCCCGCAGCCCAGCTGGGCGTATGCTGCACAACACGTACATTGACGTGGAATGTGTGGCACGCAGGCGCTGCTTGCTGCGCTGGCCGACGCCGTGAAGCAGCTTGGGGAGGGCAGCCAGTACCCACAGAGCCGACAGCGCGTGGAGGAGGCCAAGCAGGACTTCATCAGCTGCTGCGACGTCATGTGAGGAATCACCGCTGATGCCGCTGCTGTATAGCGTGACAGCTGGGGGCCGGGGCCGCGTTAATTGGGGCGGGCGGGTGCAACGCCACGTAAGGCGTGCAACCGCGGGACGTGCGGCGTCCTCCGATCGATACGCTCCCACTCCCAAATTCAGCAGCACTTACGCCTGTCGTTGCGCTGTCGCTTTGCGGTATGGTTGCTGTTGCAGGTGCTTCCAGCTGGTGCGTCCACGGAGCGCGCCGCGTGTGTGTGTGTCGGGCGGGTTCGGGCAGGCCGCGAGGCCACAGCGGGGCCTTCCAGTTCTTGGGGGCGGGGTGGCACGTGGCAGTACCGGTATCGTGTTCGCTGGGTGGGGTGCGGTGTGTCAGGCGCGCAGCTGCTAGCCCGCCGGCATGATGCAGCCCGTACGCCGAGGCCACGGCCCTGTGGTCGTGAAGGGATGCGTTGCTCTAGACGCGGAAGTCATGCCGCTGCAGTCGCTGCGGCCGCTGACCGCCCGCCCCTCACTGCACGTCGCGCGCGCAGAAACAAGCCATGGACGTGATTCGGACGGAGATGCAGCAGGCGGTGCCGGCGGCCACAGTGCTGTCGGGTGAGTACGGCAGTGTTGGGCGGGGTGCGCGGTGGCGCGGGGTGCGCGGTGGGGCCGGGTGCGGGGTGGGGCGGAGGTGCGCCCAAGAGCGGGGCGTGCCTGATGCCGGCCTGCTGGGCTGGTGTCAGGAGCAGGCGGGGCTTGGCATGGGGTGCATGCGTACACGCTGCGTACACGTGCATGCGTACTGCATGCGTACACGTGCATGCGTACACGCTCCAGACACTCTCCCGCCGTGCTTCCCGTCGCACGCAGACGCTGCCAGCCTCGACTCGGAGCAGTTAAAGCAGGTGCGTGTGCAGCGTAACGCAGGCACTAGCACTTCTGGCCTGCAAGTGCGGCGTATAGCCCCTCTGGCATGGCGAAGACACGTGTGCTTGTGTGTGTCCTCACCCGAACAAAACAGGTCCAGGAGTCGGTGGAGGCGTTCGCGCGCAACCTAAAAGCCGGGGGCGCCGAGGCGGTGGCAGCGGCGGCGGTGGAGGCGGCTGCGGCCGCGCAGGCGGCGCAGGCGGCGCAGGCAGCCCAAGCGGCTGCTGCCGCTGCGGCGGCTGCTGAGGCCGCCGCGGCCGCAGCTGCAGCTGCGGTCCCTACGCACATGGACACAAGCGGCCCAGACGCGGTGCCCGCAGCGGCAGCAGGCGCGACGGGGGGCTTCGGGCCGCACCCGGGCGGGGTGGGGGCCGGCGCCGGCGTTCTGCCAGGCATGCCAGGCGCACCGGCGGTGGCGGCTCCGGCGGCGGCCTACGCGGCGCCGGGCGCAGTGCCGGCGCCGGGCGGCTACCCGCAGGCTGTGGCGGCTGCGGCTCCGGGGCACCCCGGCGTGCTGGTCAAGCCGGAGCCGCACCCCGAGCCGCAGGGGTATCGCCCCGGCATGCCTGTAGCCGTCAAGCCGGAGCCGGTTCCACACAACGGCATGCCCGCACCGGTGGGCTATGGACCCGGCGGCGTTCCGATCGTGGCGGCGCCGGGCGCCCCAGGCGCTGCTGGCGGTCCGGCCGCTGTGCCCGTCGCCGCACCGCACGCCATGGCCATGGCGCAGCAGCAGCAGCAGCAGCAGCAGCCGGTGGGCTCGCCTCCGGGCTACCAAAGCGGCGGCGGCGCGGCGGCTCCTGTGTCGGCCCCCATCCCGGGCATGCCGGGGGTGCCGGCGGTCCTACCGCACCAGCAGCAGCAGCAGCAGCAGCAGCAGCAGCAGGCCATACACCAGCAACAGCAGCAACAGCAGCAGCATCACCAGCACCACCAACAGCAGCAACAGCAGCCGCCGCAGCAGCAGCAACAGCACCCCATGCATGCTTACCAGCAGCCGCAGCAACACCAGGCACCACCACAGCACCAGCAACCGCAACAGCAACAGCAACAGCAACAGCACATCCCGGGCATGCCGATGCACCTGCAGCAGCAACACCACCCGCAGCAGCAGCAACAGCAGCAGCAACAGCAGCAAACGCAACAACCGCAACATATGCAGGCGGTTGCGGCCCCGGCGTCCTACCAGCAATTGCCAGCAGCAGTCCCCCAGCAGCAGCAGCAGCCACAGCCGCAGCAGTACCAGCAACCGCAGCAGCCGCAGCAGCAGCAATATGTACAACAACAACAGCCACAACAGCCGCAGCAGCCGCAGCAACCAACGCAGCAGTACAATCCATACATGCAGCAGCCGCAGCAGCAGCAGCAGTACGGGCAGCCGCAGTATGGCGTTCCGCAGCCGCAATACGGCCAGCAGATGCCTCCGCAACAACAGCAGCAGTACGGACAGTACGGCTATGCACCGCAACTTGTACAGCAGCCGCAGCAGCCGCAACAGCTACAGCAGGGGTACATGCAGCAGCAGCAGCCGGGGCAGGGGCAGGGGCAGCCGGGCATGTATGACGGGACGGGAGGCTACCGGTAGCTTTGCTGCACAGGGGTGGCAGGTGCACATGGGCTGGCGGCGGCTGTGTCGCATATGATACCATACCGGTAGTATGATTGAAGGTCGGGGCTGAGCCCGGGGCTGAGCTGTGACCTGCTGAGAGACGGGAGCGGACTTGAGACGTAGTCATCTTTGACGTTGAGGTCGGTTGCGAGTGTCGCGACGCCGTGGATGTGATGAGCTCGGTTCCTTTCCTTGCCCGCCAAGTGTTAGTGTTGTTGTTATTTGCGGCCCTTGCTAGAACTGGCTCAGTGTAAATCACGACCGCAACGTGTTGGCTGGGTTCAGTACAGCACTCCGGGCCTCAGCACTTGCCGAGTCGCTTGGGGCATCTGTAACGGATCCCCGCCGCGTTACACACACGAAAAGCTTGAGTCGGCGGCATCCCTAGCGTCCACAACTGCTCAACTCCTTGCAAACTTGACAGGCATTTGCAGCCTTCGTCCGTCAACGCCCAACGCAATCCCGCACAGATCATCAGCCAGAACGCGTCAGAGCCGCAGCGGTCTAACCCGCCAACAACGTGCCTGCGTCAGGCACCAGTCAACTGAAGATTCTTCGCATTTTGGGGCACGCCGTATTGGCTACCAGACCCGTTAGGTACAAGCCATCCAGGCATGTCATGCTGCATGCAACGGTGCAACTCATGCAGACTGCTGGTGTCGCCAAGCTTTACCAACGTGGAGGCAGGCAGGCAGCCTCATTTGCACTCGCCCTGAACACTCTCGCCAGCTCAAACTGCTCCCGCCACCACCAAGCGCCTACACGCTCATCAATCGCCAAAAATAGCCATACTGCCAGACCACAGGAGTTCGTGGGGCCGCATGATTTGTCGCCAGCGTCCCATGCTCATGCACCGCGCGTAAAGCCAAGCAGCTCCACTGACAGTGCTCAGCAGCCTCAATCGGACTTGGACTCCTTCTCCTTCTTCTGGTACGCGGCGTTCTCCTTGTTGTACCGCTCCTTGTCCTCCTCCGCCAATTGGTGGAACCTGCGGCAGCAGCGACGTGGAGCGGAGCGGAACAGCAAGTACGGATAGGGTCAGGGTCCCAGCCGAAAATGGCGAGAGTGGCGAGAGGGATGCGATGCGGGCACGGGGGACGCAGACTGATGCCACTCGCGCCGGATGTGCCGTGATGGCCAGCTTGGTGCCACGGTCCGCGGAAAGAAGGAGCCCCGCCGCATGGCACCACCACGGCCATCACGGCCAGCGCCATTCCCTCCACATGCCCCCGTGGCCCCCCTCCCTTAGCCGCACGCACTTCTTCTTGTCGTCCTCCTCGCACTCCTTCCACAGCTCTCCCAACCGCCGGCCGATGTCGGTGACGCTGAAGTCAGGGTTGTCGGCCTTCACCTGCTCGCGCATCTCCTTGCAGAACCACATGTACGCGCCCATGGGCTTCTTGGGGGCATTGGGGTCCTTGACCTGCACCGCGGGGTTGGGAGGAGGAGCGGGCGAGTTGGCGTGCCCCGGCACCCGCAGGGTGAGTCAGAAGGTCGGGCGCTAGGGCCGGGTGCACCCCACGGCCGCGGCAGTAACTGCCACGGTCAGGCGCTGCCTTCGTAGGCCATACCCGCCCGCACACACGCCAGGTTACCTTCTTCTCCTTCTTTTCCTTCTTCTCTGGCTTCGCCTTGGCAGCGCGAGGCATTTTGCTGCAAGCACGAACCAAATTTTCAAGTCAAACCACCAAGCATCTCAAATTGCTGGTTTTTCTAACTACTGGCGTGTTGTAGATGGCTTCAGAGTGCAGTCGCAAGCGGGAGCACAAGCATCATCGGCGCCCTGGGAAGTCGTCCCACGGGTGCCAATGCGCAGAAGCTGCTCTCCAGTCCTCGCACAGTGGTGTGTTCAGATTTCCGCAATACAGCACGCATATTATTACGGTTCTAGGACAGCTGGTCCAGCTTCAGGCGCCCAGCTCCGGAAAGTTGGCGGTCAAAGCCACACAACCCGTCCCAAGCCAGCAGTCTGCCACTTCCGCACCTGCTGTGCTATAAAAGCCTTTTAAGTATTTGCCGTGCTGCGACAGGCAGCGAGTCAACTATTCTTTGCGCGCAGCAAAACGAAGCAGATGATGGAAAGCACGTTGGTCAAGTGAATTGCAGCGCAAAGGAATATTTGTTGGTGTGTCGGGGGCTCGGCGCGTGCTCAAGCGTCGGTTCGAGCGTTGGGTCATGGATCCGGATTCGTGCCAGTCGCCATGCCAGCGCCAGCTCACATCGATGGACTCGGGCTGAACAGGCTGTCCATGAGTGTTGTCAGGTGTTCCCTTGCTTCCCAAATGACACACGCTCCGCGCCGGAGCTAGGCGCACGCAGCACGAAAGCATCGAGGCGACATCATCACATCCACAGGGGGCCGGTGTGACAGCAGCCGCGTGGCGTCACGCCTCCTGCTGCACGCACCATCGTTAGGTTGCATGGACACCGTCAAGCAATTCATTCAGAGCAGCCACGTAGCCATCTCGAGGGCAAGTCGACAAGGCACAAGCCGCCGCCGCCGCTGCCGACCTGCTGTCAAAGTGGCAGGAGGCAGGAGCGGACAACCAGCCACCAACACCTCCACGGCAAACCTCCAAGTCGACACGGCATGCACGCGTCATGCGCCGTGCCACAGACACTCCATGTCTCCATCGCCGCACCCAGGCTGGAAGTGCACTGTTAGCACAGCTAGTGTGACGACCGCAGGAAGCTCGACCAGCACTACACAAGGTGTGCGTGACTACCGTACACACACGCGGGCCATGCTTGCAATTTTACTAATCTGCGCCTCCGGACTCAAAGGAGTTAGTGGGGCCACATGGACTCGAACCCATGTAAATGCTCATGCTCCCTTGTACTAATCTGCGCCGGACCAGGCACGCGCCCGCCCACACGCCAGCCAGCGCCTCCAACACGCAGCCCCCCACTTTTGACCCGAAAGCCAGGCTTCCCCCGCCCTCCGATTCTACAAGCTTATGACAGAGTCGAGCCATACCGTATCTCTGATTCAAAATAACGTGGCGCTGCGCTGCGACGCCTGTGCGTGTCGCTCCCACAGGGCCCACAGCACCACCGGTTGACTCAGTACCATGGGCTCCCCAGCTCAGAACGACCATTTTCAGGGTTTGAGTTTTTCGGGCATCACCTATTCGGCATTCGGCTTGCTTCTAAGGCGGCAGCAACACGTGCAGTGCAAGATCCGGCATCCGAATGCGCGCCCAACGTCCACCTCGGCAGCGGCGACGCGCGCAAACGGGTGGCTTAAGCCCCACAGTTCATGCAACGCGCCGCAGCCCTGCAGCCTTCCGTCACTTGTGCGAATCCAACGACCACTTTGCAAGTTCACGCATTTCAATGGACCCCCCATCAATCAAAATCCGCGAATTTGACGGCCTGCGTGCATTGACAGTTCTCGACTGCTATTAGGCTTGTTCACACCTCCCTCCCATCTTCCCCTGACGCACAGGCACGCCTTGCAGCTTGCTCTTCAGCACCAACCTCTGATTTGGGTGCATGCATTGCGGTGGACAAAAACATACAACGTGCATCCAGTACCGTATACTTCCCCCCGCTTGCGCTTTCTTTTTGAGGAATCATCCTTACAAGGTTGAACAGGGGCAGACGCACTGCCCCCCTGCTGACCAAAGACAGCCTGGTCCCCGAGACCAGAACCCTGACAGGGCTGGTAACCACAAACCGGCCTCATCGGCCTCCATCCATCCATACCAGCCACCGCCACCGCCTTCCTTTAGCAGCAAACAGCACTTTCATTTGGGCGGCTACTCCCCCTGAGGTTGGTTTAAATTGGGCTGGTATCCCCGCCCAGCCATCTTTCGTGCTCCAGATAGCGGCCACTCCGGCTGCGCCGCTCAGAGCACAGAGGGGGTGTGCCCCTTCCCCAATAAATGCGACATTACAAAGTAGGGACAGCCCGACCAAGAAAGGATGCCCCGCACCCAGGCCAAGAGGGACCATCTCCCTAATATTCCCCCTCCCTATTGCCACTCCTCACAGCCATCAAAAAAGCGCGTTTTGTCAAGCTGCTCCTGCAGCGGCTGTCTGTGTGTGCGCAGCTGCACTCACTGGCCCGTCGTATGCGGCTCCGCAGGATGATGCAAAGGCACCTGCCGGCCGGCGGCGCCGCGCGCAAAATTGTCTGGCAGGGCCTGCGCCGCGGCCGGCTGCGATGTCGTTGCGGTCATTGCGAGTACCTCGGCGGTTGGCCAACTAGGTGCGGTTGCGGCCGCGGACGGCAGGCAGGGCAGCGACTGGGAATACGCGCCCGCCACGGTGGAAGAGGCAGACACGGATGCGGATGCGGAGGTGGTGGTGGTGATGTGGAGAGACGCCGCCATCTGCGCCGCCACCTGCGGGCCGCAGCGGCGGCAGCAGCAACAAGCACAACGGGCGTTGGCCGTTGGGCGTACGCGCACCGGGGGCCCAACCGCAGGCCAACAGCCGCGACCGACGGCGCTGCGGGTATCGCCTGTCCTGTCCTGGCCTTGCCTGCGCCATAGTACCGGACCCGTCGACCCATGGCGTGGCCATCAAGCCCCCACGCACCCACACCCACACGCGCACACACGCAGTCTCTTGCTTGCTTGTCGTTTCCCCTTGTGCTCTCTAGCGCACGCCCGCACCTGCGCCCGCTGCCGCTGCGCCATGAGCCACAGCTGCACCTCCCGCCGCTCCCGGCTGCCGGCGTTGGCGCCGGGCGCGGCCGCCGCCGCCGCCACCGCCGCGCCCCAGTCCACGGGGCAGCCCAGCTCCTCGGCCAGGCAGCGCAGCGTGGCCACGTCCACCCTGGGGGTTGGAGAAAGAAAGAAGGAACGAGATGAAGAGAGGGAGCAGAGAGAGAACAGACCAAGAAACAAGGAAAGAAACAAAGAACGGAAGAGGACAGGACAGGAGAAGCTTGAGTGTGCAAGGCAATTGTAACACGTGTTGCGTACCGCGTTGCGGCATGTGCTTCACTAGCCCGCAGTTAAACACCCACACAACACACCGTACACACAAATACGGCGCACGCGCTGCTCACCCGCGGCCTCCAAACGTCGCGCCCACCGCGCGCGTGAACGTGTCTGCCGCAGTGCGGGCATGGCCCTGCGGCACCAGCGGCGCAGCCGCCGCCACCGTCGCCGCCGGCAGCAGCGCCGGTGCCGGCGACGCGGCACCCACCCAGCCGCCGGCTACGGCCGCCCCGTCCTCGTGCTGCTGCCCAGGCGGGTGCGGTCCCAGCGGCTGTAGCTGCGGCTGTAGCTGCTGCGGCGCCACGCCCGAAGGCGGCGGCGGCGGCGGTGGCGGCGGCGGCGGCGGCGGGCCCCAGGGGCAGCCCAGGCGGCGCAGGCAGCGCAGCATGGCTAGGTCGCCCACCGCCGCGGCGGCCACGTAGGGCTGGCCGTCGGTCTGCGCGGGTTGGGGGTCCATGCATGATTGATCAAGACGAGATGATGATGACAGAGAGGAGCACACGAGAGAAAACAATAACAATATTGTGTGTCAAAAAACTGTGTGTGTGCTGGGCCACGTAGGACATGGGCGGGCTGTGTAATTGTGTGTGTGCATTGCGGGCACCTCCAGGGTGCGGGGGTTGCATGGGGGCCGCGTCATGTGTGTATGCATGCGCATGTGTTTGTGTGCGCATGTGGTTGCCCCGGGCAGCAGCACAAAGGCAGCACCCGCCCACCCACCCGCCCAGCACCCAGGCAGCACCCACCCCCATGGGGCAGCCCCGCGCCGCCATCCACTCCACCGCCTCCACGCTGCACTGCCCCGCCGCCGCCGCCAGCGCGCGCTCGTCCCAGGGGCAGCCCGCCTCGTGCAGCCACACCAGCACCGCCAGCGAGCCGGAGGCGGCGGCCGCAGCAAACACCTGCGCGGGCCAGGCGGGGTGCGGGGGTTGTGAACACCAGCCCAACCTAAACCAATCTAAACTAGACGAGGGACAGGCAAATGCAGTTTGCGGCGGGGGTAGATCATTCCACATCCGGGGGGATTGGAAGGTTTAAAAACTGGGTGACGCCAGCCCCAAGCAGCGCCGCTGCCCCACATATCCCTCTCCTCCGCACATGTTTGGGAATGGGAATGAACTACCCCCCCCCCCCCCCGCCCACACACCTGCGCGCTCAGCGCCGCCGCCGGGCCGCCCAGCCTCTCCACCAGCCACTCCAGCGCGGGCAGGCGGCCGGAGGCGGCGGCGTGGCACACCGCGTCGGGCGTCAGCGCGTAGCCGGCGTCATGCAGGACCTGGAAGCGGGTTTGCGGCGGGTTTGGGCGGGGACAGGGGGTTGCAAGGATGGTCGGATAAGCCATGGATGGGTGATACAACTACTAATTGGACACGGGCGACAGGCAATAGCAGCAATGCAGAGCAACATAAAACTCGTCAGTTTGGGACTGGGGGCCTAGGCAGGACGAGGTCGGCGCGTCGTCGACCACATTTGCCACCCGGGGGGTAGTCGGCCATCGCTCGCGGGTGCGCACGAACCGCCCACACGATGCTGCTCCCCCCGCTTACTCCCCTTCTCCTCCCTCTCCAGCATTGGGTTTGGGCTTGCGCTGGGCTGGCACCCATGCCCCGGCCCCACTCCCAGCCCCCCCAGCCCGCACTCCCCACCACCACGGCACCCACCTGCAACACATCCAGACGCCCCAGCCCCGCCGCCACGTCCACCGCGGGCAGGTACGAAGCGATTCGCATGCCGCGCCCGCCGCCGCTGCAGCATCCCGGCGCGCTGCTACTGTCGTTGCCGGCGGCGCCTCCGGCGGCGGCTCCGGCGGCTGTAGTGCTGCTGCTGCCACCCGTGCCGCCACCCGTGCCGCCGCCCGTGCCCGTGCTTGGGCTGCTATTGTTGCCGCCGCCCTCCTCCGCAGCAGTGGCTGCGGGGGCCCGGCTCCCGGGGCCGGCGTCGCCGGCTGCGGCTGCGGCGGCGCCGTCTGTCTGGGCGGCAACGGCATCGACGCCGCTGGGGCCGGCGGCGGCGGCGGCGGCGGCGGTGCCGGCGGTGGTGGGGCCGGCGATGGCAGCGCCGGTTGCGCCGGCGGCTGCGGCGGCGGCTGCGGCGGCGGCGGCGGGGTAGGGCGGCGCGAGCAGGTACCGCAGGGCCTCGGCGTTGCCCATGCCCGCGACCGCGAACGGCGCCTGTTGGTCCCGGCAGGGGGTTGGGGCGGGGGTGGGTGTGGGTGTGAATACCAGCCCAGGCTAAACTAACCAAAGTAAACAGGAGGGTTTCATGTGTCACATATGCGGCGGCGCACGTGCTGCCGTGCGCTGGCCCCTGCCGTACGTACGTACGGGACAGTGGGGCACACGCACACACACCCTCGCAGCCCTCGAGCACTGAGCCGCCAGCAACTCACTGAAGCGGCCGTTCCCCTCAAAGGCTGGGTTAGCTTGGGCTGGTACTCACAACCCCCGGGTTTATTTTGGTTCACTTGGTCAGTTGCTTTTGCTTCTGGAACGAACAACCCCTCACCACCACCACACCCAATCCCCCACCAACCACACACGCGCACCCACCTGCGACGCCAGGCGGTACCCGCGCGCCTCTAGCCAGCTCAGCCGCACACGCCACTCGCCGCCCGCCGCCAGGCCCGCCACCGCGTGTGCGGCCTGGCGCGTGCGCGGGTAGCCCTGCCGCTCCAGCCACTCCACCTGCGGGGGCGGCCGGGGAAGTCTCGAGGGGCTCATAACCTGTTGAAAGATCGCCCCTGGCTAGCGTTGCTCGGTCCCCCCGTCGCCCCCCCCCCGAAGCCGGCCCCCCACGCCACGCCACACACGCCACACCCCACCCCAGTCGGCCCCCCACGCCGCACCTTCTCGCGCCAGTCGGGCGTGGGGCTGGCGGCGGCGGCGGTGAGCACCTTGCGCTGCTCGCTGGACGTCAGCAGCTCCGCCAGCCGCTCCGCAGCGGGCGGCGGCGGCGGCGGCGCCTGCGGCAGCGTCAGCAGCATGGTGCATGGCGCATGGTGATTGGGCGTGCGGCGACGCGCAATGGGAGGGGGTGCCAAGGACGGTAAGAGGACGCGTAGCGGGGTGGAGGGTTGCATTTTAAGCCGGCGGGAGGAGGTGCGCGCTGTGAGGAGGTCCGAGGTGGGGGCGAGGCGGCCGGGCAGCACTCAGTGTGTCCCACTGGGGCGCGACCGCCGTAAGCCGCGCCGGCCAGCGCCCTGCCCCCCTGCCTCTACCCCTGTCCACCCACTTCCCCCTTGCCTGGCGCCCTTGCCTGTCCCCCTGCCGGGCCCCCCAGCCTCACTTGCTGCGGGTGCGCATGCCCCAGTGCGCCTCTGCTGGCGCTGCCGCCGCCCCAGCTGCCGCCGCCGTCCACCCAGTTCGCAGCTGCGTGCAGGCCCTGCATGCGGCGTGTTCGGGATTGGGGATGTGGGTGTCGGGAGGTTGCGAAGCTAGGGTGGCGCGCAGGCCCAGGTTTAGGGTTTCAGGTTTAGGTTTAGGTTGTGCCGGACTGCATCGTGTTACCAACCATTCCATGGACGGGAATGGACGGGAGTACACAACACCACACCCCCTTCCCTTTCTGGTTAGCTTGGTTTAGCTTGGGCTGGTATTCACAACCCCCCCCCTCACCCCCCACCTGCAGCACGGCCAGGTCGCAGCCCTCCGCCGCGCCCTCCAGCAGCGCCGCCACGTCCACCACCCCCGGCTGCCAGCCGCCACCGCCGCCGCCAGGCACCGCGCCGCCCGCCACCGGCGGCGCCAGCCCTGGCGGCGCCGCCGCCGCGGCGCCACCCCACACGCCCGCGTGCTGCTGCTGCCCCAGCTCGCCGCTGTCGCTGCTACTGCCGCCGCTCTCGCGACCGTGGAGCTCGGCGATCGTGCCGACGACGCCGGTGCCGCCCACGGCGATGCCGCCGCCGTCGGCGCCTGCCCCTACGCTTGCGCCGCCGCCGCCGCCGCCGCCGCCGCCGCATCCGCCCTTGCCACGGCCGCCCGCCGCCAGCAGCCACCGCATCAGCGCCACGTGCCCCGAGCGCGCGGCGGCTGGCGGGTAGTGTGGGTGGGGCACACGGCGACAGGGCCGTCAGTGACTGAGAGAACTCACGTACGGAGGTTATGGCGAGGCGCTCGGACACACGCCACCGCAACCCATTCCCACTCCCACTCGACCTGCTCCCTGCGCTCCCCCCACCCTGTTGGGTTTCTTGCCCATCCCACCCCACCCAGTAACCCCTCGCACACCGCCCGCCCCCACCCCTCCCTCGCCACCCCGCCCATCCCCAGCCCCGCCCGCCCTGCTCCACCCCCTCGCTGCCGCTCACCCGCGGGCGCGCGGCTGCTCCACACGCGCCGCTCGCCCACCAGCCACTCGCACAGCACGCCGTGGCCGCCGCCCGCCGCCACGTCCAGCAGAGAGCCGTCCAGCTCCGCGCCCGCCTGGCAGGCCGGGGGGATGCGGTGGACCTTCATTCGGCCGACATGCCTTGCCCACCCAGCCGCCGCCGCCGCCCGCCCGCCCCCCCAGATGTTCACCCCCCCCCCCCCCGCCGCACCTTGTCCGCCATCCACGCCACCACCTCCCGCTGGCCAGCGCCCGCCGCCGCCAGCGCCACCGCCGCGGCCTGGTGCGGCCCGCCCGCGCTGTCCGCCCGCAGTCGCGCCATCAGCAGCGCCAGGTTGGGCAGCACGCCGCTGGCGGCCGTCAGGCACAGCGCCTGCGTTGCCAGTGACAAGTGTGTGAGAGAGAAAATGATAGAGAGTGAGAGGGAAAGTGAGATTACGGCGGGGGCCGAAAGCGCAGGGAGCGGACCCGGAGAGTACATCCAATACGTCTGGGACAAGAATAAAACAATCTGCGCGGTCGGTGTTTGCGGCCACCGGCACCGCTACACGCATCACCACCCGTTCACATGGACGGCTAACCAACACCTTCCACTCCACTCCACACACCCCATCCCACACCCACGCCCACATCCCACACAACCACACCCACACACCCCGCACCTGCTCCCGCTGCCGGCACGTGAGGCTGCGCGTGGCGCCCTCTCCCGCCCAGCGCCAGGCGAACTCGCGCGGGGGCACGGGCTGCCCCAGGTGCACCGTGGTGGCGCCCACGCTGCCGCGGAGCTGCGCCGCCGCGGCGCGGCTCACCAGCCGCAGGCAGCACGCCACGTCGTTGGGCGGCAGGTGCCGGGCCACGCGGTCCAGGATGTGCGGCGCCCACACGCCCGAGGCGGGGCCGGCGACGGCGGCGGCGGCGGCGGCGGCGGCGGCGGCGGCGGCGGGCTCGGGCGCCGTGGGCGCGAGGCCGGGGGGCGGCAGCGTGGCTGTGGCTGCGGGGTGTGGCAGGTGCAGCCCCTGCGCCCCCCACGGCGACGGGCCTCCGGCGGCGCCGGCGCCATGCACCCATCTCTCGCACGCCGCCGCCGCTGCCGTCGCCGCCGCTACCTCTGCCGCCGCACCTAACGACAGGACCCGGCCGTCGGCGGCTGCGCCCGGCGCAAGGATGACGCGGGGGCATTCCGCTGGGGGCGCTCCGGACGAAGATGTGTCACCCTCCTGCCGTTGAGAGCTAGCCGCAGCGGCTGCGGCTGCCGCACAGCTGGCCTCTTCATCCCCAACCCCATCATCACGACGCATTGCTCGCACGCAACAAGCAAAGTCGCGGCCAGGTGCCGCAGATGCCGCCTGACGCCCTCAGAGAGGCTGTGCGAAGGTTGTAGGGAGGTTGACACACTCGGAAACTTGGCTAGACAGCTGTCGGCTGAGTAGCACGCGGCAGCCCTAGGCTAGGCCGTCCAGGCAGCGTTGCTCTGGTAGTCCTGACGACCTGCTGCATTGAGCATGAATGCACACGAACGGGGGCAGGTGGGTTCGTAACGACATGGCAGGTGGGGTCGTGTAGGGTGGTAGGCCGTTTCGCCTCGGGTACTTTTCGCGCGGCGCACCGGCACCGGCACCGGTGGATTTCTTGGCCCAGAATCCCGTTGGAGCACTCAGCGTTGTACGGGGGCGCTGTCAAACCGAGAAACGGAAATGTCCTTCGCGCGCAGTCCGGCTTCTGGCCTCACCCCGCTCGACCTCTTAATTCATCATATGCAGCATCCAGCAGCATTTAATGCAACACGATCAATTTGCGAACAGGAAGGTGTCCCACAGCAGCCGCTAGCCTCATTGTCCTGGACTGGCTGCCTTAGTGGTCACCGGCCTCACCTGAAAACTTTGCAGCAGCGCTGCAACAGCCGGCGATAGCCACAGCAGCCACAGTAGGTTGACAGATGCTGCACAGGGAGCTCTGAGTACTCTTCTGTGGGAATCTCATTTACCGAGTTCGGAAAACAGATTGCCCGACGCCGCAATCCACAATTATTTCACTCAGACACCATGGTCGCGCCACGACTCAAAACCTCTGGGAGCTCGTGACTGCACCGACTCGAGTAACCTAGGTTTTGCTTTTGCATTCCTGGCCGCGTAGTACGTTGCCAGGCGTGCCTGCGTAGTGCTGAGACCGCGTTTAGGTTGTAGGGTCGGCCGGGCGTACCCGGCGCAGCGCGTGAGCCCGCCGCATCGCCCGCCCGCAATCTGGCGTAGTGCCCCATGCGGGCGCGGCGCAACGCACACCTGCCGGCGCTCCCTCTCACACTAATGGTTTATAGAGCCGGCGCCCTGTCCGTCGCCAGCGCCTGTACTAGGATGCAAGGTAGGCGGCTGTTAGGCGCATGAAGCCTGAACGCAACGCACACGCACCCCTTTCACGGACGGAGCCAGCCAGCCAGCGCTCATCGGTACAGTCACCGCGTCGCACAGCCCCAGCCTCTGTCTTTGTTATCGCGCAACGGCTTGCTGGGTGCGGGGAATTCATCTGTCACTACCGGGACATGCCAACTCTCGCCCTTGTCCTGTTCCTACCGCCACGCACCCCTTTCACGGACCCTGCGCGCTGCCGGTCGCGCGCTGCCGGGCCGGGGCTCGTTGGCTCATGCCCTGATGCCACCATGCGCAACACGGGCCGCATGGGGCGAGGCACAGCGGCTGCGGCTCAAGTGAGTGTGCATTGTGCCATGCGGCCACACAGCCTCCGGCCTCCCCTGTAACACGCTTACACGCACCACGCCAGCCATCAGCCAGGGAGCTGCGCCACCTGCACCACCAGCCCTGTCCCATCAACCTGCGCCACCCTCCCAATCCCAGCCGGCATGCTCCATACTGGCAGCCCGCCTTAGCGCATTAGCGGCAGATAGTGGGTTGATCACACCGCCAACCGTGTTGCAGCCACGTTCACCGCGCTTCGCATGCAGACACACATGCGCGCATGCGCCAGGTGATCAGGTCCGCACGTGTTCCACTCCTGTCCAGTCATTCGGTTGGCTGGTCACGCCCGAGTTGCATCCAGGTCTAGCCTTCGCCTGGCCCTGAACAGTGAACCCTTGGAACCCGTAACCTGTCTTGCTCCTCTCCACACAACGGCCCAGAGTACTCACGCCCCGCTTCACCGACCTGACACGTCCCCAGCATCCGAGCAGAAGTCTCACGATCCACAAAACGCACGCGCCCACACACCCCGCACGGTTCCAGCAATTATTAGTCACCGCCTCGACCGCCGCGCAATCCCTGGCGCATACGCACACACCGCACTCGCTCCACACACCCGGGTGCACCCGCGACTTCAGCGGACGCGCCGGAATGGCGCTCAGCGGCCCTGTCACCCTGCCGAGCGCCGCCGCCCCGGAGGGCCCAGCTATCAGCCCACGCGCAGCCCAGCTCCCCAGCCCCCCCCCCCGCTCCTCAGCCCAGGCGGGCCTCTGCTCTGCTCCGCACCGCCAGCAGAACTCTCCAGCCCCAGCGCCATGGGGTGGGTGCAGCAGCTCCTGCTCCCCGACCTGGCCCCATGCCGGTGCCGGTCTGCGGCGGCGCCGGCTCGAGCGCCTGAGGCTCCCACGCGCCGTGTAAGCTGCCTGCGGCAGCCGCCCGCCGCCCGCGTGCCCCCACCGCCTTGCAGGCAGGTGCGCCTGCTCCTGCTCCTGCGCCAACGCGCCCCACACAGCACCTGCAACCCCCGCCCCCTCCCCTCCCCCCAACCCCTCCGCTTCCCACCCCCCGCTCTAGCGGTAGTTCTGCACGAACTGCTGCAGCTCGGCGGACTGGTGCGTGCGCAGGTCCTCCGCGATGGCGCTCTCCATCAGGCTGTCCACGCTGTCCTCGCCTGCAGGGGGGGGTGTGAGTGAAAGGTGTGGGATGGAGTGGGTGGGTGCACAGGGAGAATAGGGTGAGAGAGGAAACACGCATACTGTGCATGCAATGTGGTGCGTCGGTCGCAGTGGATGTGTGTGGGGCGTCGTAGAGGGCTGCGAAGTTGGTTAGAGGGGTGTAGAGAGGATAGCCGGCAAAGCGAACGGGTTTGGGAAACTTGTGAGGTGCATCTGTGTGGCGGTCGTGGACATCAGCCCGAAGGGAGGGATTGGTGCGGGTGGAGCAGGTAGAGAGGATGGAATGGCGGCGGCCAGCATGCTGCCCCCACCCCACCCCACCCCACCCCACCCCACCCCACCCCACCCCACCCCACCCCACCCCACCCCACCCCACCCCACCCCACCCCACCCCACCCCCCACCCCACCCCACCCACCCCACCCCACCCCACCCCACCCCACCCCACCCCACCCCACCCCACCCACCCACCCACCCCACCCCACCCCACCCCACCCACCCCACCCCACCCCACCCCACCCCACCCCCCACCCCACCCCACCCACCCACCCCACCCCACCCCAACCCCATCCCATCCATCCCCCCATCCCATCCATCCCATCCCATCCCATCCCATCCCATCCCATCCCATCCCATCCCATCCCCCATCCCATCCCATCCCATCCCATCCCATCCCATCCCTCCCATCCCATCCCATCCCATCCCCTCCCATCCCATCCCATCCCATCCTCCATCCCATCACCATCCCATCCCATCCCATCCCATCCCATCCCATCCCTCCCATCCCATCCATCCCATCCCATCCCATCCCATCCATCCTTATTACCCCAACCCCTGACCCCTGACTCCATGCCCGTCCACAGCCCGCCCAAAGCCGGCCAGCGGCCTCTGCGCGCACCCTGCGGGCGCGCCCGGGCGCGGCGCCGCCGCCACGGCGTGCCGGTGGCCCTTGGCCTCCTCGATGATGCGCTTGATGTCCTCCGGCGACTGGCGGCCGGCGGCGGCGGGGTGCGGCAGGGTGCAGGGGATGATGAGGTTAGTTGGGGCTGTGCGGTTGCCAAGTGTGGACCGCCGGGGCACATGCGGCACGTTCCAACGCAGTCGCACATGTGGCGTGTCACTCCCTGCTGATGCGTGCCACATCGAGCACGAGTACAGCCGGACAGAGCCGCCTTCCAGCGCCCCCCCCCCCGAACGCCCGCACTCCAACGCTCCCCGACCGCGCACCCGCCCACCCACCTGGTGTCCGGCGGGGAAGCCGGCGCGCAGGTAGGAGTCGTTCATGGTGGCGGCCTGGCGGTAAGGAGGTGGGGGGGGGGTGTTAAGGAGGTGGGGTTAAGCAGGTGTGTGTGTATGTGGGGGGCGCAGGGATGGTACGGGGGGTCCATTCATGACAACGTATGAAGCGGTCGCCAAACCCCGCACCCGCTGCTCCGCGGCTGCCTCGACTGCGCCCTTCTTCGGGCGGCAGCGACGCGCCAACACGTCTGGCGCTGCGTTGCCCAGCCCACCCTAGCCCACCCGTACACATTGCACTGCCGCTGCTGCACACTGCCGCCGGCACCGCCACACACCTCGGGCGGCAGGTTGGTGGTGAACCAGGGGTGCGTCATGACGGCCTCCAGCGGGATGCGCTGCTTGGGGTCGGGCAGCAGCATCTTGCGCAGCAGGTCCTTGCCCTGCAGCCGGGGGCCGCAGCAGCACAGCACAGCAAGGCAGCACAGCACGTGAAACCCGGCCGCAACCAGGAGGCCGCAGCCGCAGCCAGGAGGCCGTTCGCAAGCAGGCCGCAACCAAGAGGCCGCGAGAAAATGGAGCCGGCGTTGAGAGGTCTGCGGCCGCCGACACACTGGCACACAGGCCGCCCACACAGCTGGCCCAGCCGCCGCCCGCCCACCTCCTGCCCCACCTCCTGCCCCACCTCCTGCCCCTGCTCCCGTGTCTTCCCCGCTGATACCCCCTCCACCCCTCCCCGCACCGGATCATCCTCCCAAGCTGCCCCTTCGACCAGGCCCCTCCTCCATCACCCTATCCGCCCCCGCACTTCCCCAACCAGTCCTCCCACCTCCACCCAACAACCCTTACCCCTACCCCTACCCCCCACTACACTTCTATGTACCATCTTTGCAACCCCCCCCCCACCCCGCCCCACCCCTAGCCCCCAGCCCAGCCGCCCCCAGCCGCAATGCTCCCCCAGGAGCCCAGCCGCCCCAAGCCGCAAGCCCCCAACGCCGCACCTGGTCGCTGATCTCCACGTGCGGGCTCAGCTCGTTGCGCTGGCGCACCTGTGTGCGGCCGGGCGGGTGGGAGTGGGCGCGAGTTGAGGAGGGAGGGCGTGGCGAAGGTCCGCGCCGGCATACACATACACACACACACTCGTTCCCTTACTTCCCCCTCCTGTCCTCCGCGGCTCCACTCCTCCACTTCCTCCCGGATGGACGGCTGCCCACCCACCCACCCTGCCCTTGCCCTCCTCTCCCCTCCATTACAACCTGTACCGATTTCCCAACCATCCTTGCAACCCGCCCTCTCCCCCTCCCCTCTCCCGCCCTCCCCCCTCCCCCCTGCTCTCCGCCCCGCCCCCCCCCCCCCCCCGCCCCCCCCCCGCCCACCATGTTGTCCAGCATGGCCAGGATCTCTGTGGCCTTGGGCATGGCGCTGCCCGCGGGCGTCTCGAAGGGGTAGCGGCCGTAGAACATGACGTACAGCATCACGCCGCACGACCAGATATCCGCCACCTGGGGCGGGGGAGGTGGGATGGAGGGGGAGTGGGCGGGGTGGGGTTGAGGGGAAGCAGGTAGGGACACCGGGGCAGGAGTGGGTGGGGGTGAGCGGGGTGGACTGGGCAGTCAGTCGGAGACACGGGGAGTTGGGGGGTAGGGTGGAGTGGCACCTGGGCGTCCATGCAGCCTACATGGTCGCGCCGCGCCGCCCCGCCCCGTGCGTCTCTCGCCGGACGGCGCCGCGCCTGGCTTCTCCCTGCCTGCATCGCGCGTGCCTGCTGCTCGCGCCCTCCACCCACAATCCACCCGATGGCGCGGTGGGCCGACAACCCGGGTGACGCCAGGTGGCCGCCCACCTGCCCCAACTGCCCCCCAGCGCCAGGGCCAGGGCCCTCCCATCCCCACGGCGTGCCCTGCCGGGTCGCCATCCCTCCATCCCGCACATGCCGACGACATGCAGGCCATGGCCCTGGCCCCGACCACGGCCAGCCAGCTACACGGACACGTCCAGCACACGGACGGACCCGCGCCAGCGCCTCGGACAGACCTGCACACGCCCCGGCTGCTGCATCCCCCGCCACCATGCCCACCCCCCAAGCCCGCATGGCCGGGTGCTGCCCTGTCGCCTCCCTCCAGTCCGTATCCCTCGACGACCCACCCAACCGCATCCACTCTCATCGACCCACCCAACCTCACCACCTCGCCTCCCGCCCCTCGCGCCGCTGCCCTCGCCTCTCCCCTCCTCTCACCTCACCCTACCAAGCCCCCTGCGCTTGAATCTGTTCGCCGGACTCCACTTAACAACACGCTGTTACTGCTGCTGCTCCTATTGCTGCTGTTCCTACCGCTGCTGCTGCCGCTGCTACTGCTCGTACTGCTACTACCGCGACTGCTACTGCTCATACAGCCGCTGCTGCCGCTCCGGTTGCTACTGCTACTGCCACTGCCGCCTCACCTTGCCGTCGTACTTGCCGTCCCGGTTGACCAGCACCTCGGGCGCCATGTAGGTCAACGTGCCCACCTGGCGGTGGTGGGGAGGGTGACGCGGCAGGTGGAGGGGTGACATGGCAGGGGCTCAAGCTACACGGCTCAACCAAGTCCCCGGAGGCGGGGCGGTGGTGGTGGGCACACGCCTGCAGCTGCGCTCGCAGCTGTCTGCAGCGGCGCCGGTGCTGCTGTCCCAGGGTGGAGGCGTCTCTAGTAGAAGGCGGCATGCAGGCCGGCCGGGTTAAGCGCATGGCAGCCCTGAGGGATGAGGGTTGCGCAACACGGCCCGCAACGGGAACGGGCACGAGCGCCCCACGAGAGCCATACCGTACCAGCAAGCCCCCTCCCGTCGAACCCTCCCCAGCCGCGCGTACCTTGCTCTTCGCCGCCGACTTGAAGTCCGCCTTCGAGTACCCGAAATCGCAGATTTTGAGCAGCGGCAGCGGCAGCCCGTTGACCTTTTGCAGCAGCGTGTTCTCCAGCCTGGGGGCCGTGCGGGGCGACACGGGCGCTGGTAAGCAGCGCCGCAAGGAAAGCCGGGACAGCAGCGGCCGCCCAACCCCAGGCACATCGGCCCGCCCCACCAGCAAACATTGAATAGTTGCAAACCCCTGTCACGCATGCTCACTTGATGTCGCGGTTTGCGACACCGCGCTTGTGGCAATAGTCCACGCCGATGATGAGCTGCTGGAAGAACCAGCGCGCGACCGCTTCCTTTAGCCGTGTCTGCTTCTGCACATAGTGGAACAGGCTCCCGCCCGTCGCATACTCCATGGCGATGGCGATATACTCGGAGGTCAGGAAGACCTCCTTGAACTGGATAACATGTGGATGCCGCAGCACGCTGCAAGAGAGAGAGGAAGCACATGGCACAGTTGGGCACAGTTTCCATGGAGTCCGGGCCCCGAAGTTCCACGCCGAGCCCCCGTTCGGTCTGCGCACCTGTGGTTCAGAATCTCGGACTCCACGTACTTGTTGACGTCTCCACGCTTCAAGAACTTGATCGCGGCGAGCTCACCATTTTGCAAGTTGCGCCCGAGCTGCACAAAGCCGAACGCGCCCTTGCCCAGCGACTGGACGCGCTCGTAGCGGCCAGTCTCACGCATCGGGTCTGGTTCAGCGGCCATGGCTACGCTGTGAAAGTTCGCTACAAATGTGTATGGATGCTGTCAGGCGACAGTTGAGGCACCGTCTAGCAAATTCCGTCGGATAATGAATACCCCGTAGCATATATAGCGACGAGGACAAGGGCGGGCCGCGCAGGTGTGGAGACTATTGGTTGGGCGTCGGGCGACGCCCATGCGCGCGGGCCAGACGGCGGGCGGGCGGAGGCAAGAACCCTGAGACTCGTCGCGGCCACACGCGTCGCTATAACCCTGTGAATTGCAGGATTGGAATTGCAACTATTGAGTTCAACCCCCGGCGACGAAAAAAGTGCGTGCCATAACCCGTGCGCCCCCTCCGCGCCCGGCCCGCTCCGCCGCGTCTACCCTCCGCACCCCTTTCGTCAATGGCAAGCCCGAAACCCTAGGCGGCCACATTCAACTCCGCCAAATGACGGCATCTGCAGCATCAACATCCGCGCAAAACGCATCCACCGAAAAGCGTGCTGTACACTTGGCTGTACAGCACCCCTGACTCGCATACTGTACAGGATGCCCGCGTCTCGGTTGACAGCTGTTCCTTTCGGACTAGTCCGAACTCACCCCTTCTAGCTGCGCGGCCTGGGGGACACCGGGTCCTGCTGCCCCACAGCATGGCAGGGCTCAGGACTTCCCCAGCACGCGAACCAGGGCAGCTCCAGCCTCACACCCTCCGCGCCGGGCGCCCTACATACCCCCCATGCCTGTTGTCCAGCGCTGCCCACCCCCCGTTGCCCCATGGCTACGCCGGTGATTTTATCCTGGTGGTCAAGGGTGACTTAGGGTGAAGGACTGTGACCAAGAAGCCGGTAGTGAACCCCCGGCTGTAGTCACGCATCGGGATGGACCGCTCCACACACGTACATCAGAAACGATCATGTGCGTGTGCTCCGCACGTAGGTTGGTCGGGCTAGCTCAAGCGCTCAGCCCATCAAGAGCCGGCCGCCTCCGCACTGCTCTCAGCCTGCTGAGTGCTGACCACCTTTAATGGAGCGAACCGCAGTGACGACCGGTATGCCGACCGTAAGCCCGGAGCAGGGGAAGCGGGGCCAGGCCGAGTTCGCCAAGCCGCATGCAGCCCTACACAGCGCCGAGCCCAGCAGCGCTCATCGCTTCAGACTGAACGGAAAAGTGGGCGTACCGCGACACGTGCTTACAGGCCCTCTGCTGGCCCTGCAGCGCTAAAAGCAGGAGCGCTGCATGCCCCATGCATGCTCAGCGCCCCCTCACACACAGAGTGGCACACACGCACAGGCACACACCATACCATATTGATCCTGTACCTGTGGAGTGCGGACTCCCTGAACCGTCGGAAAAGCTAGACAACTGCTACGCTTCCAACCTCCATCCATCCCTGCGCCAAACAGTCACACGACCTCACACGACCTCATTGCACTCCATATCACCACGCAAATCCCAACCACTCCGTACGCTCTTTGTGCTGATGGTTGCGTGTTTGCGCAACATCTCTCGACTCACTCTGCCCACCGCAACTCTCAACCCCCCCTCTCTCACTCCCCAATCCTCCTGTTCTCCTCGTCAGCCGCCCTCCTCCCCCGCCTTCATTCGCTCTCCTCGCTCCCGCCGCTGCTCTCCGCCTCCGCCTCCGCGCCCGAGCCCTCGCTCGCCTCCGAGTAGTCGGCATCCCCGACCTCCTCGCTGTCCTCATACTCCTCCTCCTCGTCCGCCTCGTCCTCCTCCACCTCCTCGTCATCGCCCACGATGAAGCCGTCCAGGCTGTCCTCGCTCTCCTCCTCTGCCGCCGCCGCCGCTCCCACCGCCGCCCTCCGACGGCTGCCGCCGCCGCTGCTGCCCTTGCCGTCGGCGCTAGGGTCCGAGAGCCGCCGCAGCCGCCGCAGCCGGCTGCTGCTGCTGCTGTCAGCGCGGCCGCCGGCGCGCTTCGCGCCGCCCTTGCTGCCGCCGCTCTTCTTCTGCTGCCCCTCCTCCTCCTCCTCTCCCGACAGCTCCACATCCGTGTCCTCCAAGTCCTCGCCGGGCGGCTCCTCCTCGCCCTCCCCTTCCTCCTCGTCGTCCTCCTCGCCATCGCCGCTCGCCTCCTCCGCCTCGTCAATCGCCAAGCCGCCCTCCTCGTCCTCCTCCTCGTCCTCCTCCTCCTCCTCCCCTTCATCATCGTCGTCTTCGTCTTCGTCTTCGTCTTCGTCGTCGTCGTCGTCCTCCTGGGTGGCTGCCAGCACACGCGCCACATCGCCCGCGTCGAACTTCTTCATCTGGGAAACGGGTGTGTGTGTGTGTGTGGGGGGGGGGGGGGGTGTTTTATCCAATCCCAAATTGGGGGGGCAACGGGGGCAGGGGGGCAAGGGGGCAACGGCAGGGACTGTGAATACCAGCCCATGCTAAAACAAACTAACCACGGCCCGCGCCCGCGCCCGCGCCCGCGCCCACACACCGCACACACCGCACACACCGCACACGCACACGCGCCCGCGCCCGCACACGCACCAGCTGCCTGCGCGCCTTGGGCCCCAACGCTTCCAGGACCTGGCGGCACTCCCAGGGGCCTGATGGGGGGTTGGGGTGGGGGAGGGGGGCGGATGGGGGCGGATGCATGATAAACTAAGACAAGATGAGGTTAACAGGTGGAGGGAGGTGCAGATGGGGGTGGAGGTGAGAACGTTGGCGGGCAGTGTTGTTGCTATGGTGTGCTGGGGACGTGGGTGGGTGACAGGCCCCGCCGGTGACACTGAGCTGGGCTGCACAGGCGGAGTCAGCGCGGCATACCGGATACATTGCGCTGAACACACCACCATCCAAACACGGTAGCGGCGCTAAACATAATGGCGTCCCAATTGCGGTACAGCAGCACTCGTATGGTGCGGGGGCTGGTGTGGCAGGAGTGTGGTGCGGCCGTACGGTCATTTATCAATGCAGTCGTGATGACTCACTGAGGTACTTGTCGGCCGTACGGAAGTACAGCCCAGCCATCACGTGGCGCGCACTGAGCACGTCCAGGCGCGGCAGCAGCTCCTGCGTGTGTGCGTGTGTACGTGTGCGTTTCCGTTTGCGTGTTTGTGTGCGCGTGCTGTTGTGAGCATGCAACGGAAGTTTGTGTTTGTGTTAGAGAGCACAAGGGAAAACGACAGCAAGGACCGTTTGTGTTTGTGTGTGCCCGGCACCCCCCGGCACCGCCCATCTGACAATCGATAACAGTTGAGTTTTGGAGTGAACAATCTCCCTCCTCAAACTCCCCTCCTCAAACTCACGACACACGCGCACGCATCCGGCACTCACGGTGAGGTACTCGGGCTCGAAGGTGGTGCAGGCCTCTGCGGCGAAGGCGTGGCCCCGCGCCGCCAGCAGCGCCGCCACCTGGCGGGTTGGGTTGGATGGGGTCGGGATGGGGCTTACATTCATGACTATCTAGGACAGGGGGGATGCACGGGTATTATATAAGGGGTTCAGGAATTGTGGGATGGGGTCGTGGTAAATTATGAACGGATACGGGGTGGGTGGGGGGATGCAGCGGGTGTATGTGCGTCGCGCGTGTGTGGAGCGCGTGTGCCTGTCCCAAACCCCCTCCCCCAACACACACCGCCCCCCCTCCTCACCTTGTCCGTGTCCCAGTCGCGCGAGATGGCTGCCACAGTGTCCGGCCGCCACCTGCGCGTGGCCTGCGGTGCGTGGCGTGGTGTGGTGCGTGATGTGGAGTGACGTGTGTGTGGTGTGACGTGGCGTGGTGTTGATCCGTCGTTGCCGGGGGTGGGGTGGGGGCTGGCAACGTTGCCGTAGCGAAGTGTGCGTAGTGCGCGACGTGGCGGCGCAGCGAGGCGATAGAGTGCAATGTGCGTGTATGTGGGGAGCGGTGTGTTGGTTCCAAATGAACGCGTACGGCGGTATCAGGGGCGCAGCAGGCCGCGCATGGTCTGCACACGCCCGCTGCCCAACAGCGGGGGGCACGCAATCGGAGCAGCTGGCGAGCGCCCGCCCATACGGGCAGGGGCCAAGGTGCGCCCGATGGTGAAAGCACAAAGCCACACGAAGCCCATACACCCCACGTGGCCACACCCCACGCACAACCACCCTTCGCCCCACGTGGCGGCTCACCTCCAGCACATACTCCAGCGGCCAGCGCCGCAGCGCGCTGCAGTCGCAGTCCCAGGCCACGTCACAGACCGGCAGAGGCAAGGCGGCAGAGGCAATCAGGCAGTGGGTCCCGGGCAGGTGCACGGGGTTGAGTTGTTGGCAGGCATGCACACCCCGGCTTGGGCGCATGGGTTCACAGCCTCCCCCCGCCACACACAAACCCCACTGCACGCACACAGACCACCGCCCGCGCCCGGCGACCATTACCCCCCTGGCCCGTGGCCGCCATGTTCCGCACCCGGCGCCTTCCGCCGCCCCCCAAACCACCCCTGATGCCCCCAGACCCACTCACACCCACATCCACCCCTGCCCCGGCATCCCCACGCACCCAAACCAACCCACCCGCACCCATCCCCCTTCCCCCGCCCCCGGCACGCACCTGGCCAGTACCGCCTCGCCGTCCCGCCGCAGGCACTCCCTCACCAGCGCCAGGCAGTGCCGCCGCCAGCCGCCCGGGTCGGCCGCCCCGCCCTCGGCCCCCTCGCCACCCTCGCCGCTGCTGCCGTGGTCATCGCCGCCGCCGCCATCGCTGTCACTGCCGCCGCTGCCGCTGTCAGTTGCGGCGGGGGCGGGGGCAGGGGCGTGCTTGCGCCGTGGCCGTGCCTCCCGCTGCTGCGGCTGTGGCAGGCGTGGCTGCTCCGCAGCCGCACCCGCAGCCGCAGCAGGCGGTGCGGTCGGCGCCGCGAGCGCGCGAGGCGCGGGAGCGGCCTGGCCCCGGCCCTGGGCCTGCTCCTCCTGCTTGCCCGCCTCGCCTCCCTTCCGGCTCCCCTTCTGCTTCTGCTGCGGTTGCGCCGGCGGCACCGGCGGCGCGGCGGGCGCGGGAGGCGCGGGCGCCGCCTCGACCGGGCCCTGCGGGGCCTCTCCATCCTCCCCCGCTTCCTGCTTGCCCGTTTTGCCCCGCTTGTGCTTCTTGCTCCGCTTCTGCTCCTGCTCTGCTGGCTGCGCCTGCCCTGCCGCCAGCTCCGGCTCCTGCTGCTTCCCCTCCAGTTCCCGCGCCTGCTCCTGGCGTTTGTCCTTCCTGCTGCGCTTCTGCTCCTGGTCTGCTGGTTGAGCCTGCCCTGCCGCCGGCTCCTGCTCCTGCCGTTTTTCCTCCAGCGGCCGCCCTTCCCGCTCCTGCTCCTGACGCTTGTCCTTCTTGCTACGCTTCTGCTTCTGCTCTGCTGGCTGCGCTTGCCCTGCCGCCGGCTCCTGCTGCTGCTGCTGCTGCTGCTGCTGCTGCTGCTGCTTCCCCTCCAGCGGCCGCCCCTCCTGCGCCTGACGCTCCTGCTGCTCCTGCTGCTCCTGCTCCTGACGCTTCTGCTTCTTGCCCGCGCGCTGCTTCTTTGCCTCCGCCTTTGGTTCTATCGCCTCCGCGGCCTCCGCGCGGGCTGACCCGGCCGCCCCCCTTCGCTCACTCGCCGGTGCCAGCTGCGGCTGCTGCTGCTGAGGCTGCGCTGGCGCCGCTTTCCCCTCCGCCGCCTTCCCACCGCCGCCTCCCGCATGTTCCCGCTCCTGCTGCTCCCGCTCGCGCTCCGCCTCCTTCCTCATCCGCTTCTCCAGCTTCTTCCGCTCCTTCTTTTCCTTCCTGCGCTGCCGCCGCTCCGCCGATCCCTCCCCGCCGCTGTCCGCCGTTACCGCCGCCACCGTCTGCGGGGCACTTGGCCGCTGCTGCTGCTGCTTTTGCTGTTTCTGCTGTTTCTGCTGTTTCTGCTGCTGCGGCTCTTTCTGCTGCCGTGGCTGCTGCTGCGCCTGCTGCAGCGGCAGTGATGGACTAGACGGACGCAGCGGCCGCTCCAATCCGCTCGCATCCGGACCCTGCTGCCGCCGCTTCTTGCGCCTCCGCTCCTTCCCGTCGCCTGCTCCGGGGTCGGATGCGGAGGTGGGGGCCTGGGCAGGCTGCTGCGCCCTCCCCTGGGGCTGCTGGCCCCGCTCTCTCCCCTGCTTTCCCTCCTGCTTGTCGGTCTGCTGGGGCGGTTGTTGTTGCTGCTGCGCGTCGCCCTCATCCAGCGCCGAGCGGTCGCGCTTCTTGCCCTTCTTCCCCATGCCGCAAGCGAGGTGCCGCGGTGGCGGCGAACAGAGGCTGCGGCGTTAAACTAGCTCACGCCGGAGTGCCCTGCGCCGCCAAGCAATTGATCATTAATTGTTTGCGAGCAAATGCTCGAATTGTGAATACGCATGCGGCTTGTGACACCCAAGCGCGGGAAGAATCACGGGATGTTCGATTACTGCTGCTGACGTCGTGCTTGGCTTGCAATTATATCGATTCAATCCTCTTACCAAAGTCTCTGCAACTATGGTGAACTATGGTGAAGCCAGGCTCGTTCGTCACGTACACAGCAGCTTTTGAAGTCCCACGGCGTTTGGGCACTTGCAATTGCTACAAATATGAATCAAGCAGATTGTATGAGTATCCAAAACTAATACTGCGATTACTCGTGCCAAACCACGCCGGCCAGCAAACAACGTAGTTCACCTCCCGGCCACCGCTCACGTAGTTCACCTCCCAAACGATGAAGGCATCGCGCCTTGCGCCCCACCGCACCAGCTACTCCTGCCGTGCCCTAGCGCACGGCGCATACCCGCCCCTGGCCCACCAGGTCGGCCGCTCGTGTCAACGACAAAGGCCAAGTATCACCTACCAACCCCCCACAGCATGTGCCTGGGGCCCCCACCAGGGGGTTTCACCGCCGTTCCTACGGTACGGTAGTCCCAGCCCCTGCCGCCGCAGGTCGCGTTTCGCCTCCACCAGACTCCCCATTAGCCTCCCCCGCCTCCGCTGCTGCAGGCGCCGCCACGCCAGCGCCGCCCTCCGCCCCCTCTTCCGCAGCCGACGCCACGCCAGCGCCGCCCTCCGCCGCCTCTGCTGCAGGCGCTGCCACGCCCTCGGCCCCCTCTGTTGCAGGCGCCACCACGCCAGCGCCACCCTCCGCCTCTTCTGCTGCAGCCGCCGCCACGCCACTGACACCAGCCCCGTCCTCCGCCCCCTCCGCCCCCTCCGCCCCCTCCGTCCCCTCCGCCCCCACGGCGGCTGCAGTGTCGTAGAACCAGTCATGTTGCCGCAGCAGCTGCCGCGCGGTGGGCCGCTGGGAGGGCTCCCGCGTCAGCATGGCGGCAACGACGCGCTTGGCGGCGGGGCTGACGCGCGCCCAGGCGCGGCCCGACATGTCGACGGTGCCTGAGGGACGGGGTTGCATGCATGCTTAATTATCAGGAGCGTGGCGTGTGGGCGGGGTTGCAGGTGGGGGCGTTGCAGAGTTAAGAGTCTAGAAAATGGAACGGCGGGGGTAGGAATCACGGGCGCAGAGTCAAGGAGCTGGGAATGGGGAACTCGGCCGCGGCCGCCACCTTACTCCCGCCGTCGCATGCATGCGCTCTTTTCAAGTAAGGTGCGCAGCCTCCAGCCCGCGGCACGGCCCCCGCTCCCATCCACCCCGCGCCGGTGGCGACCCCCCCGCCCCCCGCAACCCACAGGCCGCCGCTGCCCGCCACGACACGGCCCAACGCACCTTCCCGCACGCGCCGCAGCACGGCCTCATCGCCGCCGCCGCCGCTGGCGCCGAACGGCATGCGGCCGCTGAGCAGCGCGAACGCCACCACGCCGGCGCTCCACACGTCCGCGCCGTGGTCGTAGCCGGCACCGGACAGGACCTGGGGCGGCATAGGGGGTGGGGGTTCCATGCATGATTGATTATGACGAGATGATGTTGACAGGGAGCGATTGGAGCGATTTGACCCGATTTTGGGAGAGGACCAATGTGCGGGAGGGAGGGCGGAAGGTGATTGCCAGCTACGCTTGCCTACACGCTGTGTACACGTGGCATGATAAGACCCGACCCTGGAGCACCTCCAATCCCCGCCACGCAGCCCGCACCCCCGGCACCCCCGGCCGCTAACTACCCCCGGCCATCGCCACTAACCGCCCCCAGCCGTCGCCACTAACCGCCCCCGGCCGTCGCCACTAACCGCCCCCGGCCGTCGCCACTAACCGCCCCCCCGCCGTCGCCACTAACCGCCCCCGCCGTCACCACTAACCGCCCCCGCTCCCGGATGCCCCCTTATGCGTGTGGGGCGTCCGGGCTGGCAGCGATTGTGGGGAGCCGTACGCGGCCCGCACGCTGCCTGCCGCATCCTGTCGCCACTAACCGCCCCCATGCCGTCGACGCCTGCCTCTTAACCCGGTCTGACGCCCCCACCTTTCTCTTTTGCCACCCAGGCTCGTGCGTGATATACTTTGTGCTGTTCATACCCTTTCCTACCTGCCGATGCGCCTCGGCCCCTTCACTGTGCCCCGCCCTTCCGAACCTCGCCTTTCCCCTTAACCGCATGTCGCTCTTCTGGCCCGGCGCTTGCTGCCTGGCGCCGGGGTCATCTTCCTGGTCGCCAGGTAAGTCGTGTGTTTTGCATTTGCGTGTTTGCGTGTCTGTTTCTGCTGTGCGCGAGCCGAGCCTGGGTGGCATTTCGTCGACGGCGCGCCGACCTCGCCCCGTCTACGCTCTTCGACCCGAAACGCAAGAGTATACCGTTACCCTGTATTGTTGCAAACTGCACCTGCCTGTCCCTTGTCTAGTTTAGCTTGGGTTTAGATTGGGCTGGTGTTTACAACCCCCTTCCCCCCCCACCTCGGGCGCAATGTAGTGCGGGCTGCCCAGTTTGTCCGTCAGCAGCGGCCGCCGCGGCTCCGGCCGGCCCTGGGGCGGGCGGTGGGGCTGCTGCTGCTGCTGCTGCTGCTGCTGCTGCTGCTGCTGCTGCTGCTGCTGCTGCTGCTGCTGCTGCTGCTGCTGCTGCTGCTGCTGCTGCCCTGGCGCCTTTCCTTCCCCTTCCCCCGACTGACCGCCTGGGCCCCTGGACTGATCCGCCGCGGGCGCCGTACCCACGACTGCCGCCGCCCCGACAGGCGCTGTCTGCAACGCCGCCGCATCGGCATCTGCCCCCTGCGTGTGCGCATGCGTGGGCGTGGGCGTGTCAACCCGCTGCTGCCCAGCCCCTTCCAAGGCGCTCCCCGGCCCCGCCTCGCCGGCCGGCTGCTGGAGTGCCCCCGCCTGGCCTGTTGCTGCTGCTACTGCCGCTGAGGCCTGCCCCTGGCCTGCTGCTACTGCCGCCGTCTCCGCCTGCGCTGCTGCGGCCGCCGCCTCCGCTTCAGCTGCGGCTGTAGCTTCAGCTGCGGCTGCCGCCCCGCGGTCGTAGAAGGGCAGGAAGGTGCTACAGCCCATGTCGATCACCTGCAACAAGCCAGGAGGACCAGGACCCACACAATTGGAGCAGGCGGCGCCGCTGGCATGTGCACGGCTGCTGCATGAGCAGCATTCAAGTGGACCCCAGCTCAGCATGTCCGTGCTTGTGCGTTCAAGATCGTTCTCATGTGTGCATGGCTGCACGAAGCCCACGTGGACCTCAGCGTCTGCTCATGCTCATGTTCGTGTCGTCCGCGCGGACGGCCACCCCGCCCCCCTGCCTAATTAGCTTGGGCTGCTGTTCACAACCCCCAGCAGGCCCTCCTCCTCCCATTCGCACCTCGTCCCACCCGCCCCACCCGCCCCACACTCCAACACCCACACCAACCCCCCCCCCCCCCCCCCGCCCGCCCCCCCCCCCCCGGCCCGCACATCCACCTTGACCATGGCCAGCTCGGGCCGCTCCGCACTCAGCAGCAGGTTCTCCAGCCTGGGGGCCGGAGACGTGTGCGAGGGGAAGGGTCACACTCATGATTATTTTGAGCCGTGAAGGCGTAGCCGAGGGGCGGGCGGGGGGCAGACCGGAGCTGGTAGGTTGGGGCAGCAAGGAAAGCCGCGGCCGCCCAACCCAGACACGTCGACACGTCGACACGTCGACACGTCGACCCGCCCCAACAGCAAACATTGAAGCGTTGCTTCAAAAACCACAATGGATGCAAAACACCTTTACCTCCACCTCCATCCCCACCTGTACCTCGACATGCATGCACCCACTCACTTTATGTCGCGATGCACCACACCCAGCGGCAGCAGCACTGGCGGCGGCGGCTGCTCCTGCGGGTGCTGGGGTTGCTGGGGTTGCTGGGAGTAGCTCCCTGCCGCCGCTGCGCCGCCCGCTACCCCCGTGGCTGCTGCCCTTGTAGACGCATGTGCCGAATTTGCCGCATTTGCTGTTGTTGCCGTTGTCGCTGCCGCCGCTGTCGCACGGCAGTGGCCGCCTTGCCCTGACGCTGCCGCCACTGTTCCCGCAGCTCCACCGCCGCTCCCGCCGCAGCCGCCCGTCCACACCAGCCGTGGCGGCGCCAGCTTCGCCGCGCCGGCGCCGGCGCCGCCGCCGCCGCCCCATGCCGCCGGCTCCACCAGCTCTCCGCCGCCCGCCTCCTCATGCGCGTACGCGAGGAAGCGAAGCAGCGAGCGCAGCACCGCCGCGGCGCGCACCTCCGGCAGCGGGCCCTGCGGCGCTCTCGCAGACATTGGGGCCAGGGGGTTCTGGTTCATTGGATACCGTACGGCAGTTGTGATGGGACGATGTGTAGATGTGGGAAGGGCGTGGCTTGCACGCATGGGGCCACGTGGGGCCTGCACACGGGTCGTGCCAGGGTGCGCCACCGGCACATCACTGTACCCACACCACGATGTGAATCGGCCCGGCCACCCCCACCGCACCACACCGCACCGCACCACAGCACACTCAGCCAACGAACCCAGCTGCCAGTCAGCCCCAGTGCCCCACAGGGCCTGCTAGCGACAACAACATTTTCGGATGCCAAATGCATTCGCGTTGGCGTTTCAAAAGCACTTCGCTAACAGGGCCTCGCACCGCCGCGCACCTGCTCCTCCAGCTGGTCGAACAGCCGCCCGCCGGCGCACAGCTCCGTCACCACCACCCAGCGCCCCGGGCCCAGCGCGCCGCCCGACCCCGGCGGCTCCTCAAACACCTCGTGCAGCGCCAGACAGGCGGGGTGGTCGGCCAGAAGCAGCAGCACCGCCAGCTCGCGCTCCACATCTGTGGTGTGGTGTGTTGGGGGGTGAGGTGGGGTTGGGGGTGTGTTTGGGATGACTTGTGTGGGGTTATGCCTTGTTTGGGATGTGGGCTGTGTTTGGGGGTGCACTTGGATTGGCGGATTGGCTGATGGGTGGATTGCCGGATTGGCGGATCGGATCCGACACCCGTGCAGCAACCTTGCAGCACCCGCAGCACCCGCGAGCCCCATCCCATGCTCGCACGCCGCCGACTGCCGACTGCAGAGAGCCACACCACCGAGGGACCCACCTGCGCGCTTGACGCTGCCGCGGTCGATGATTTTGGCCGCATAGCGCTGTGGGGGCTGCGGCTGTTGCGGCGGCTGCAGCGGTGGCGGGCCGACACCTGGAGCGGACGCAGGCGCCTTCGGCGGCTTCGCGACGCACTCTATCACCTGCAAAGGAACGAAGCCCGCCCGGCACGCACCGGCACGTAGCATCATGGCACGGCGGCACGAGCACCACCACCCCAGGGCAAATGCAGCGCGCGCGGCACCTTGTGCCTCCTTTGCATGTCCTCCTTTGTGTCCTCCTTTGTGTCCTCCTTTGTGTCCTCCTTTGTGTCCTCCTTTGTGTCCTGTCCTGGCTTATGTGTCCTCCTCGCTCACCTCGGCGTAGGAGCCGCGCCCCAGCAGGCGCACCGGCGTGTAGCGATCCTCAAACAGCACCCCCCGGTTGGCGCCCAGCATCTCCCTGGCCGCCGCGTGGGCGGCCTCCACCGGGCTGACCGGGCCGGGCGGCGACCGGCCCTGCGCGTTGCCCATCGCTCGGCGCGCTGTCGGGTGTGTGGCGAGGTGCCGGCGTCGGGCAGGAGTGGGCGCGAACTGGCGGGAACACGCGTGGGGAAGGCGCCGGCGTGGAGCTCCCGCGCGGATTAACCGCAGCGCTGCGCGCAAATGTGCGCGACTAGATGACTAGCTGGCTTAACTCGCAGCGAGAGAGAAGCAGTGCCAAGCCAAGTTCAATGTTCATGTTGCGCGCGCAGCCGCTTCAAGCCACGAATCGATTCCCACTAATAGTTTGACAGGCGAGTGCGTTTAGCAGCTGACACTCGCCAGTGAATTTGGTCTTTGTGCGAGGGTTTTCGCTCAGGTTGGAGGTTGGTTGCGGGTTTCGCTAGGCGCTCGACAAGGGCGCTTCATATGCACATGCACGAATAAATTAGTGTTTCTTCCTTGTGCAATGTGGAAGATGTAAGGAAGAGCCATCACGGATCAGCAAGCAATCGCACTGGGGCAGCGTTGTGTTGCGAAACCGAGATATTTATAGTCATGGGCGCAAGGGGAGTCGACGTGGGCTGCGTGAGTGCTCGGGATGCCCATCTCCAGCGGGTCGAGGTGACGGTGAGGCGTCCGGCGGGCGGTCGGGGGCACGGTCGGGGGTGCCGATTCACACCGGTTCGTGTGGCCCATGACGCGATCCAAGCATGTCGAGTCCCAACGCACGGCCCACCTATTACCAGTTCTATTTCATGCTATGTACGCCTGCAATGGCATTGCGGTGGGACTATCTGCGAGTGGTTAAAATTTCAGAAGACCAAGAGACGTGGCACCCGATCGCTATCGTTGCTTTTTAGCTAGAATATTCATATAGACGCCCACCGATGATGTCACATCGCCCGCTGCTTATGCGGTCCTGGCGCCGGGGGCCCTGCGCCTGCAATTGCGCTCAGTCGAAATCCTCCAGTGGCGCTGGAAAGCCGAACCGAGGCGTCCGAGCGCAGAAGCTCAAGCCAGAACCTAGGCAGTGGGGCGACTGGGATGTGGCCGATGCGCTGCTGGACGGCTTCCTCGCCCCGCTGGAGCGGCCGGGCACCCGCGGCCGGCAAATGCACGGCCCGCAGGATGACAGCCTGTGGGTGAGCTCCCCGGGCGGCGAGGAGATTTACACGGGCAGGGTTGTGATTATACAGGAGAGCGGCCCCGATCATGGGGAGGGCAGCGGCATGCAGGCGGCGGGGCCGCCGCAGCAGCGCGGCCGCAGCGCGGGTTCTGCATCCGGAGCAGCCAAGGCGGCGGACGGGAAGAAGTCGCCGCGCGCGCCGGCGGCGGCAGCAGCAGGCGTGGCATCGACATCGGCAGTTCAGGAGGGCACAGAAACGGCGGCCGCGGCGCCGGCGGGGCCTCCGTCGAAGCAGCGCAGCGGCCCAGCAGCCGGCGGCGGCACAGGCGAGGCCGCGTCGGGCGGCCAGGGCAAAACCGCCGGGCGCCCCAAAGCCACCGCGGCGGCGGCCGCAGCGCCATCCGCGGCCGCAGTGCCATCCGCGGCCGCCGCCGACACCGCACCGAAGCCTAAGGCCAAGTCGAAGCAGGGGCCGGCGGCGGCCGCAGCGCCATCCGCGGCCGCAGCGCCATCCGCGGCCGCAGCGCCATCCGCGGCCGCAGCGCCATCCGCGGCCGCCGCCGACACCGCACCTCAGCCTAAGACCAAGTCGAAGCAGGGGCCGGCGGCGGCCGCAGCGCCATCCGCGGCCGCAGCACCATCCGCGGCCGCAGCGCCATCCGCGGCCGCAGCGCCATCCGCGGCCGCCGCCGACACCGCACCTCAGCCTAAGACCAAGTCGAAGCAGGGGCCGGCGGCGGCCGCAGCGCCATCCGCGGCCGCAGCACCATCCGCGGCCGCAGCGCCATCCGCGGCCGCAGCGCCATCCGCGGCCGCCGCCGACACCGCACCTCAGCCTAAGACCAAGTCGAAGCAGGGGCCGGCGGCGGCCGCAGCGCCATCCGCGGCCGCAGCGCCATCCGCGGCCGCAGCGCCATCCGCGGCCGCAGCGCCATCCGCGGCCGCCGCCGACACCGCACCTCAGCCTAAGACCAAGTCGAAGCAGGGGCCGGCGGCGGCCGCAGCGCCATCCGCGGCCGCAGCACCATCCGCGGCCGCAGCGCCATCCGCGGCCGCAGCGCCATCCGCGGCCGCAGCGCCATCCGCGGCCGCCGCCGACACCGCACCTCAGCCTAAGACCAAGTCGAAGCAGGGGCCGGCGGCGGCCGCAGCGCCATCCGCGGCCGCAGCACCATCCGCGGCCGCAGCGCCATCCGCGGCCGCAGCGCCATCCGCGGCCGCCGCCGACACCGCACCTCAGCCTAAGACCAAGTCGAAGCAGGGGCCGGCGGCGGCCGCAGCGCCATCCGCGGCCGCAGCGCCATCCGCGGCCGCCGCCGACACCGCACCTAAGCCAAAGGCCAAGTCGAAGCAGGGGCCGGCGGCGGCCCAAGCGCCATACGCGCCCGCAGCAGCAGCAGCCACCGCCATCGGCACCGACACCGCAGCTAAGGCTACGGCTAAGGCGAAGGCTAAGTCGAAGCAGGGGCCGGGCTTGGGTGCAAAAGCCACCCCAGAGGTGGCTGTGGCACCACCCGCGGCGGCCGCGGCCACTGCCGCGCCCGCTAGGAAGCGGCTGTTTGCCGTGGAGGAGGCTGAGGCCGCGCCTGCAGCAGCCGTGCGGGGGGCGCCCCCGGTGCCGGAGGGGGAGGCTGACACCCTGCCTGCAGCGGCAGCGAGTGCGCAGCTGCCGGCGGCGGCAGCTGGCCCGGGAAAGGGCAAGGGCAAGGGACGCGCGAAGGCGGAGGCAGGGGCTAAAGCTGCAGCTGCGACTGCCGCTCCAGGGGCTGCCGCCACGCCGCTCGCGGCTCCCGAGCCGGAAGCTGCTGCTCCCCGCGGCGCCGGGGCCGGTGGAACCGACAGCGCGGCCGCCGCGGCCGCCAGCCCAGCACGGCGTGCGCCTGGCGCCGCTGCTACAGCCGCTGCCACAGCTGCTACAGCCGCTACCACAGCTGCTGCAGCCACGACCACGCCGGTTCACGTGTTCTGGGACCTGGACAACAAGGTGAGCGAGGGTGTGTGCATGGCGCGAGGGGGAGAGGGGCGTGGGATGCGGGGTTGGGGGTTGAGGGACGCCCTGCCGCTACCGAGACGACCGACTTGGAGCGTGCTAGCTGACCGCCTTCAGATGTTGTGTTGAGGGCTAGGAGTTGTTGAGCTGTTGGGCTGTGGAGCTAGGTGGGCTGTGGAGCTAGGTGGTCTGTGGAGCTAGTGGGTGCCGACAATCGCCGCCACAGCGTGTGGCTTCCCCGGCCTCGGCACCACACCACATCACATCATTACAACAGCGTCACCCCTGGTTACCCACCCCCGTGTCGGCCTGTCAACATCATTTCGTCTTGAATGATCCTACATGGAACGCTCTTCCCCCGGTCGCACACACACACACGCCGCTTGCTTGTCGTTTTCCCTTGTGCTCTCTAACACACACGCCACAGTACCCGATCACTCTGGACCACGCGGCCGTGGTGCGCAACATCAAGTGAGTGCGGAAGAGGGCGGCGTTAGCCCAAACGTCGTGGTGTTCTCGGGAAGCGGCAAGCGCTGCGGCCTCTGTGGGGGAAGGGCCACGCCTGAACACCCCACCTAGCTTGGGCTGGTATTCAACCACACACACCCTCCCGATTTGCCCGCACGCCTTGCCGTCCCCCTGGCCCCACTCCCAACCGCCGCCCACCTCCACCCCCATCCCCATCCCCACCCACCCACCCCGCTCCACAGGCGCGCCCTGCAGCCGTACGGGCGGGTGGTTGGGATCAACGCCTTCTGCAACTACCACACCCTCAACCACGTGCCCGAGCTGTGGCAGGAGGCGCAGGAGGAGGGGCTGACGGTGGGTCGCGTGCGGGCGGCTGGCTGCTGGCTGCTGCTGCTGGGTCGGCCTGAGCGTGGGCGTGGCAGTTGTGCATTCCGAGTTTCGACCCAGGCAAAATCACGCAACCAAACACTGTACGGCAAGGGCTGCTGTGTCTTGGCACGGCACGGCCCCTCTCTCCCTTAGCAAAAACCGTCACGTGGACGGCTACCCCCCCCCCCAATCCAGCCCCCACCCGCCCCTCTACCCTGCGACACCTCGCTTACCATCTTTGCACCCCCCCCTTCTTGGTTTAGATTGGGCTGGTGTTCACAACCCCCATCCCCAACCCACCAACTTCCCTTGGCCAGCACCCGCTGGAGGAGGCCGCCGCCGCCGCCGACGACGACGACCCGGGGCCGCTGCGCTGCCCGCTGTGCGGCCAGAAGTTCGGCCCGCCCGGCGCCAAGGCGGAGGCCAAGATGGCGAAGCACTTCCAGCAGCTCCACCAGCGCGAGCACCGCAAGAAGCTGGGGGTGGGCAGCGGCGGCGGCGCGCGCAACCAAAAGCGCGTGGAGAAGTACCTGCAGTCGGACAAGGCGGCGCGGTGCGTGCAGTTCGTGCGCTGCGTGCAGTGCGTGCGGTGTGTGCGTTGGGCGGGGGGGGGTATTTGTTCCAATTCCCAAATCAACCATTGCAAACCCGGGGGGCTCCGGGCACGGGGACCGTGTCACCGCAATCAGCACACTGCGTGGTGCTCCTCGCCGCCCTGCTGCCCCCTGCGCCGACTGTTCCCCACTGCGCACACTGCGCGCCCTGCCTCCGCCGTGCAGGTACAAGGAGGCGGTGCGGGAGGCGCTGCCGCGGCGGCGCGGCTTCAACCTGGAGGGCATCCTCAAGTAATGCGCGCGTGTGTGTATGTGTACGGCGTGTGTGCGCGTGTACGGCGTGTGTACGGCGTTTGTTCGAGTACGGCGGCATTAGCCCGGGGGCGTCGCGGCGCGTTAGCTCCAGATACACCCGGGGCCCTGCCCGGCGGGGTGCAACAGGCCGCGTGTTTCCGTTGGCGCCCGCTGACACGCGCCGCCGTAGACGTCCGCACCTCTGGATTGACGCGTCCCATCGCGTTTGTCATAGCGAATTTGAGCCGCACCACGTCCCCGCGCACCCGTGTGCTTCCAACTTACGTGCTGCATGTGCTGTGCTGTGCTCGGCGGCCGCCCCGGCGCGCAGGGCCGCCGGCGTGTCGCTGACGCCGGTGCGCATGGGCCCCCAGACCGCGGACGTGGCTTTGGAGGCCGCCGCCGTGAAGCTGCTCAATGACTGGAAGGCGCGGGCAGCGCGGCAGCCGCAGCATCAGCAGCAGCAGCCGGGGGCGGCGGAGGAGGAGCAGGCGCAGGAGCTGGCAGCGGCGGAGGAGCAAGCGCAGCCGCAGCCGCCGCAGCCGCCGCAGCCGCCACAGCCGCTACAGCCGCCCGGCGTGTTCTGCCTCATCTCGGACGACAGTGGCTTCAGCTCGCTGCTGCAGCTGTTCCGCGGCGCGGGCTGGCGCACCGTGAGCGTGGGAGGCAAGTGGGAGGGCCGCGAGGAGCGAGGCGGGCGCGGCGGCGGTGGCGGCGGACGCCGGGCGGCAACTGGGGCGGCAGCTGGCGGCGGCGATGAGGAGCTGGTGGTGGGGCTGTCGTGGCGGCGTGTGTCGGGGCTGGATTGAAGGATGGGGGCAATTGGCAAGTGGTGGCAGCGCGCACCAGTGAGCATTTTGTTTGGCAATCTATGGCTCAGTGATAAGGCGTCGGCAGCGCGCATGGTGACGCATTGCGATGATCCCGCAGTCCCTCGGGCGGGCGCCGCCGCCAGGGGCGCCGCCCGAGCGCCCGCCGCACCTGCAGAACAAGACCCGGTAGCACGGCGGCCCTACTGGCGCCAACGGGAGGGTGGTGGGGGACGGTATGGAGGTGGTAACCAATTAACTCCACAAGCAAAGCGGCCGTGTGGGTCAGGGGCGGGCCGCACGGAAGGTGGTTATTAGGGCTTTGGAAGCGGGGGGCCTGATGGGAGGACCCGGCTTATGCTGCTGGCGTGCTGCTACACGTGGCAGAAGCCTGGCGGGCTCGGGCGGATCTCAATGAAGAACGATGGCCGAACGAAGAACTGGAAGACAGGAAGACAGACTGACGCCAGTGCCAGGCGCAGAAGTGTTCCTGCGTGTACGTGTCTCGGTAATAGAGGGGGCGTTGTGCCTGGCAGTGCCTGGCGTGAGGTGGGGACCGGCAAGCATTGGTCTGGCGCTTGCTACTTGATACTACGGTATGCGGTCCTATCAGGGGAAGCATGCTGCCCAGGCTCGCGTGGGCCTGGGAGGCACGCGGATTGGAGTATGGCAATCGGCCGCTCACAACTTGCCCCTTTGCTGAGGTGATGCTAGCACTGATTTGTTATTACAGACCTTCCCAAGCAAGTTGCACATTACTGGAACTTTCACAGTTTTGCTAACCGGAAGTCGGGCGGGCTCATGCGCTTAGCATTGACTGCAACGCCAGCAAACTGGTTCTTCTATCACAACGGACAATGAACTAGTGTAGGCTTTGCAAAGATGAAGTAGTCTAGGCCTTGCAAAGATATCCAACTTTCGGTCAATTTGCGCGCCAAGCGGCTCACGTTGGAAGGACTGGAGGAGGCGGACGCATCAACCAGTCCGTTGCTGCTGCTTAGCGTGTATCCGTTAGCGTGTTGCTGCTGCTAGCATGTCTGGTTCCATATCGCTCCCGGACCTGCTTGGCATGCTGCCGGATGACGCGCGTGCGCGGATCCTGGGCGGCCGCTTCACGCGGACCTCCGCCGGTTGCCGCCTGGCGTGCACGGCTCTGCGGGAGCTCTATGACAGCAGTGTGTCGCATGCCAGCCTTATCCTCGGCGAAGGCAACGCAGCCGCCTGGCAGCAGGGCCAGCAGGTGCGCTCGCCTCTCACCCGGTTAACCGGTTGCCACAGCCTCAAGCTGCGCCTGGGGCACAAGGACTGCGACCGCCTGGTCAGCCTGGCATTCGTGGGCGCCACGGCAGCGGACAGGCAGCGCATCACGCGCCTGAAGGTCAAGTGCAGGGTCAGTTACGACATGGCGCGGGTCGTGGAGACGCTGGCGGGCCGCCTGCCGGCGCTGGAGGAGCTGGAGTTGGAGGGGCACAATGCGGCGGAGGACGCGGCCGCCGCGGTGGTCCGCGGCCAGCTCACCCTGTGCGCCATTGCGGACTTCTTCCCGCGCCTCCGGTGCCTGGTGCTGCCGCTGCCGGGCAACACCGCGCTGGCGGGCCTGGCTGCCTGCACGCAGCTGCGCAAGCTCACCATGTCGACGGCAAGTGAGGACGAGCCGCACGAGTTGACGCAGGCCGCGCTTGAGGGCCTAAGCCAGCTTCAGCAGCTGGAGCGCCTCACGCTGGGCTGCTTCCGCCTACGTGCTGGCGATGAGTCCCTGCTGACGCAGCTGCTGACCACCCACCGGCCTCCCAACCTCCGCAGCCTGGACCTGCTGGGGCCGGTCGGGTCGTTCCTGGATGTCGACTTTACGCGAGCGGCGGGTTCGGGCGCGCAGCCGGGCGGCCGCCGTGGCATGCGCTGTGTGTCGCTTGGCTGTGTCTCCACCAGCGCCGGCATGATGCAGTGCACGGACCAGCTGGCGCGTGCGGTGCTGGCGGCCGCGGACCAGCTGCAGCAGCTGACCGTGCCCAAGCTGACGGTCCAGGCCTTGGTGTTGAGCCCGGAGTGGCGGCTGCCGCAGTACTTGCAGTCCGACGACCCCCTGCCGCGCCTGGTCGCGCGGTGCGGCCGGGTGGAGCTGGGCACCCTGGTTGGGTGGCAGCTTGGGGCGCCCGTCTGGGACCCCGCGCCGGTGCTGGCGGTGGTGCGGCTGCTGGGGCTGCCAAGCTGCCTGGTCCTGGAGCACGGCTGCTGGGAGCCCCAGGCTACACAGGCGCAGGAGCTGGCCTCGCGTGGGGCCGCGGTGGGCGCCGGCGAACCGGCAGCTGGCAGCGCCGCCACGCCGGCGCCGGTCGAGCGGCGGCAGACCCGGCATATGGCCCTTCTGCAGGGGCAGCAACAGCTGGCGCAACAGCAGCAGCATCAGGGGGTGCGGCCGCAGCAGTTGCAGCTGGGCACTGCCACACCGGAGCAGGTGCTTCTCAGGGCGATAGACGAGCTTGCGGCTGAGGCGGCGCAGGCTGGGGCCAACCGTGGTGGCGGCGGCGGCGGTGGCAGCAGGGCTGCAGGCGGGCATTTGGTCTTGCTTCGCGGCGCGCTGCCGCCGAGAGATGAAGGGTCGATGACCCGGAAGGCCTGGATGAAAGGCGCGGTGGAGCATTGCGTCGGGCTCGCGCTGCAGGAGCAAGCCGGGCAGCAGCCGGAGAGGAGCCGGGGCGCGGGCGGCGCACTGCCGACTGCCGGGCCGCCGAGCTCTGCTAGGGAACTGGAACGCTGCTGGGAACTCATCGGGCAGGAATGGAACCACATTGCTGCTCCGGCTGCGGGCGTGCTCCTGCTCGACTGTGGCGCGGACCAGCGCGCGGCAGAGCTGGCGGCCCTGCTATCCGTCGCATCTGGGTCAAGCTCCATGCAGCCGCGTGGCGAGACTGGGAGCGCGCGGGCAGTCACAGCGGCGGTGATTCAGGCGCAGGCCGGAGACGCCGCAGACGTCCTGTGTTCGCGCATCGTCAAGGTTGGTTGGGACTCAGTGTGTGCGGCGTAGTTACGGTCGCAGCATGTACAGTCATCAGGCCCATGCCGCCTGAGCGTGTATGCCCCGTGCCCCTGTGTGTGTGTGTGTGTGTGCGGTTTGGGGTGGTGCAGGTGCTGGCAGATATGTGGGCACGGTCGGAGCAAGGCGGCGGCGGCGGCACTGGTAGCACCACCGGCGGCGGCAGTAGCAGCAGCAGCAACCGCAAGGAGGCGAACGAGGACGCGCTGCGGCGGCTGCTGGCGCTTGACCACGGCGTGAGGCAGCTGTGCTGGTGCGTGCAGCACCCTTGCCGTGCGGAATCCGACAGTGACCCGGGCACGGACTCGTCTGTGGACGACGACGACGAGGACGACGACGACGGCAGTGATGCGGATGATGCGGATGGTCTGGTCTAGTGAGCTGCCGTAGTGCGCATCTGTGAGCCTAATGGAGCGCAGCCGGGCAATGCCGGTTTGGCAAGAGCGTGCCATGCGGATTGGTTGCCACACCGCATTTGTCAGCCTCCGCGGGGTTGGCCGCCGGCGTGGCCTGGGTTTGACTGGTGGCTGACTGGCGGCGGTGTGATCAAGCGCGGCTAAAAGGCTGTTTTGGCGCAAGGGTCGTCTGGGGTCGGTGGAAGGCACAGTGGCTAAAGTTCAAAATTCACCACCGTGGCGGCGCGGTCACAACAACTTAGCATGTGAAGTGTGGAGTGTGGAGTTGCCGGGGGGAGGGGGGTTTAGGGCGGTGCGATGGCTAGCAAACAGCGAGGTCAAGTGGTCGAAGTTAACTGCTTGCTACAGTACGGTATGGGTTTTATAGATATCGAAGTGCTTTCGAAACGAAGATATGGTAGGGATGAATCCTGTGGAAGGTCCATCGCCCGCAAACGATATGCGTGCGTGGCGCGCGCTGGGTAGGGCAGACTGTGCAGGTACAGCCCTGCGACGATGACGGCATGTGCGTTCCAAGATATGTTTGCTCGTGAATGGGGGTCGAGTATGGGAGATGAGCGTCAGCGGTGGCAGGGCTGCCACCGGTAACACGACCGCAAGAGTCTGGCGTGTCTGGCATGTGGCATCAGTTTCGAAGACCCAGCCCCGCGGCCCGCCGCCAAGTCGAAATACGGTGCTAGCGCTGATTAGTGCGTGCTACGTATCAGTACGCTGTTGGGAGCTTGTTGGGACATCCTTGGGCATCCCAACTTCCCAAGGGATGCTGAGCTGGGATGTTAGACATCAGCTCACGCTTCCTTCACTGGTCCTGGCCGCATGTCGCGCGCGATAGCCTTTGGATTAAACAAAACGTGTTGCCTAACTATCAGAAAGCGCTAGAACGGCCCGAAATCGACCGACGGACTTGACATCCCGGGTGCGCATCCCAACATGCCGACATCTGTGGGTTTGGCAGCGCGTGTTACGGCACCGTGCTAGCGCCCCAACGTATTGTGAGCGTATTTATAGGTATCGTACTAGGTGAGCTGCATACTACGAATTAACGGTGCAACCTTGGGCGCACTCCTGAGTGGTGCCCAGCCCGGCCTGCGGGCCCGGCCTGTGGCAGTGACCTTCGCCAGAGCCTCCTGCGGCTGCCAGGCTGTGTGATACGGTGCTCCAGCCTAGCAGCCCCATTGCCACAAGCGCGTCGAAGAGGGTTGGTGGTGCGGTGGTACAGGGCAAACAAGGAGAAGTAGCTGGTATCCCAAGTCCCGAGAAACAGGTTACGCGCAGCCCAGGCCCACCAGGCAAAGCATGCAAGGCGCCCGCGCGCCCACAAGCTCCCGTTGCCACTGTTGTTATACTACGGTAGCGCGTCGAAGAGGGGGTGACGCACAGCCGGGCTGAAGGCCACCCATCCATGCATGATCCCCCCACCCCGCGCTACCGCCCAGTGCGACAATCATATACGGGCCGGCGTGCGCTTGGGCGCAGGCCTGATACCGACTGCATCTTGTAGGGAGCGATTCGCATGTGTAGATTGTGTACTGGGGGTGGCAGAGAGGGCGGCGATGCGCTTGCTTGTGGGGTGCGCACGCCTGCCGAAGTGCAGTTTCGGGCGCGTGAGGGGTGCTTGCCAGCGCCCGGCTCAGTCCTGGTGAGCTGGCATCACCACGCGGCGCAGTCCCATCTAGTGGGCGGAGTCAGCGGACATCTAGTGAGCGGACACCACACATCTAGGGGGCGGAGTCAGCGGGCATCTAGTGAGCGGACACCACACATCTAGGGGGCGGAGTCAGCGGACATCTAGTGAGCGGACACCACACATCTAGGGGGCAGAGTCAGCGGACATCTAGTGAGCGGACACCACACATCTAGGGGGCGGAGTCAGCGGGCATCGCACGTCACACACGCGAGTCCATTACACACGGCTGCGGTATACACCGCTTCTCCAGCCCTAAGCACATGTTGCAGAATGCACCCACACCCACCACCAGCTGCGACGCCGCTACCATCACACCATCTCATGTGCGCACTGCCCATGCACTGCCCAGGCCATGCAGCCGTCAGCAGCACGAGGCACGAAGGTACCGTATGCGCGCGTCCTGCCGCGGGCGCCCTACAGCCCATTACACATCACACCTTCCTCTCATGCAGCCCGCCCACAGCAGCACGCGACCCGCGTCTGCAAACCTAGCAAGATAAGCTGAAGCACGCCCGCGAGGGCGCGCTTCCACCTGCCGCTACCTCCTTGCTCCTGGATCTCCTCCGGCCTTCACGCGCCACCACCATTTATGGGGGCCAGAGAGAGCCGGGGCCGATAGAGCTCCTTAGAACTTGTACCCGTGGGGTTTGGGGGCGGCTTTAGAACTTGTACACGTTGGTGGCGTCGAAGCCGAGCTCCTTGAGGATGCCGCTCACCTCGCCCTGTGCAGTGCGGAGGTGCAGCGACAGCGCAGAGGCAGCGCAGAGTGTGTGAGATATGCAACAGAGGCGGAGATGCACCTGCATGCGTGTCGGGTTCGCATGACGTGGCGCGCGGGCCTCCCTGGGTGTCTCCCAGGTGCCCAGGTGGCGATGCCGGCCGTGCCCCCCCCGCTCGACACGCCGCACTGGCCCCGAACCAAAACCAGGCACCAAGTACACACACACAGCCACAGATACACGCACGCACAGCAGCGCAGCCGGGCGCACAGGCGGCGGGGATGACGGGTGATAAGCACGCCGCCTCACATGTTCATGAGTATCACCCCTGCCCCGTGGCCATGTCACATGGACGGCTAAACGCCCCCGGTTACCACGTCCTTAACTAATGATGAATGTAACCCCCCTCCCCCCACGCCCTCCCCCCTCCCCCCCGGGCCCCGCCCCCCTTGTCTAGTTCAGCTTGATTTAGCTTGGGATGGTATTCACAACCCCCCCCCCCCCCACCTGCGAGTAGTCGGGCGCCTTGTTGCCGCTGACCGCCACCATCATGCCCGGCGGGCCGCACACCATGACCAGGCTGTCCTTGGAGGCGGCGGGCAGCTGCGCCGCCAGCAGCTCCTGCGGGGGGTGGGCGGGGCGGTGGGGTGGCAGGTGGGGGGAGGGAGCGGTGATGGTGGGTGAAGGGGTGGGTGAAGGGGTGGGTGGGTGGATACAGGGGTGGGAAACGGGCGGGGTGTACACGGGTTGGGTGGGAAGGGACCGGCGGCGGGTTGCGTGGGATGGTTGACAGGTGCGGGTTGGGCGCGGACCAGGTAACCGACATGCATGTGAGTGCCAGCGCTACTAGGGCGCAGGCTAAGCACCCTCCCTTCCTCCCGAGCCATGTGCATGTACGCCCCGACCTGCGCCTCTGAGCGCCTCCACCAGCTGCTCCCCCCTGTCCTTACTCCAACGCCCGCCCGCTCCCGCCCTCCCTCTCCCCCCTCCCTCTCCCCCCTCCCCTCTCCCCCCTCCCTCTCCCCCCTCCCTCTCCCCCCTCCCTCTCCCCCCTCCCTCTCCCCCTCCCTCTCCCCCCTCCCTCTCCCCCTTCCCTCTCTCCCCCCTCCCTCTCCCCCCCCTTCCCCACCTCCCTCTCCCCCCTCCCTCTCCCCCCTCCCTCTCCCCCCCCTCTCCCACCTCCCCTCTCTCCCCCCTCCCACCTTGCTGACGCGGCCCTGGCTGCCCTTCCAGAACAGGCCGCCCCAGGCCGCCTTGTCCACCACGTAATGCACACTCAGCTGGCCGGGGTGCGCCGCCGCCAGCGCGTCCAGCTTGTCCTGGGCGCGTGTGTGTGTTGGGGGGTTGCAAGGAGGGCCCAGGGGGGCGGGTGGGTGGTGGTTGGGACGGCTTAAATGATGAGAAGCGTCGGGACTGCAACGTCCCCCCATCCAAACCCTAGCCCACATGCCACCTCCGTGCAACCCTCTTGGAATTGACTAACCCCACACCCACACCCACACCCACACCCACACCCACACCCACACCCACACCCACACCCACACCCACACCCACACCCACACCCACACCCACACCTTGAGGATGATGTCAGACTCGCTCACGCTGGCGTACACCAGCGAGATCTGCGCGTACGGCACGGGGCAACGGACAACGGTCAAAATCGGCGGGGGTAAGCGGGGGTAAAAAAGGATAGGGCACACGAAACACGCGATGCCAGGGACGCGGCGAGAGGGGTAGGAGGGGAGGGGAGGGATGGCAGCCGGCGCCACAATGCCGGCCGCGACCGAGCCCCCCAAATTATCGTTTGGCTTGGTTGAGTTGGGTTTGGCGCTGGCAACCCCATCCCCAACCCCCAAACCCAGCCCACACACCCCGGCCGAGCCTCCCTCCTGTGCGGCACGGCCCCAACAGCCCCACGGCCCCAGTCCCACCGTGCTAGGCGCCCCGCGCCCGCCCGCCCACCCATCCCACCCACCCACCTTGGTCTTGTCGGCGGGGTTGGCGAGGATGGCGTCAATCACCTGCGTGTGCGTGCGTGCGTGCATGCGTGCGTGGGGAGGAGGTGCAGGGTTTCAGAAGTTGCAGAATACGAAACGGGGGGGGGATACCATCCATCCGTGAGCAAACAGCGACCAACTCCACAACCCCCACCCACCCACCTGCAGCATGGGCGTGATGCCGGTGCCGCCCGCCACCATGCCGATATGCTTCTTGGCGTTGGCCTCGTACGGGTACTTCTTGATGGGGCCCTGCAGGTGTGTGGGTGGGGTGTGGGCCGTTGGGGCGGTGAGTGGGTGGGGGTTGCAAGGAGGGTGCAGCGGGGTGTAGCATGGGTGTGGGGTGGCGTAAGGGCGGCAGCCGTCCATGCAGACATCCGCACCCTGCATACCCACACCCACACACAAACACATAAACCCACACACCCACCCACACCTCCCACTCACACACGCACGCACCTTCATGTCCAGCGTGTCGCCGACCTTGAGCGAGTCGATGTGCTTGGACATGACGCCCTGGACCGGCGGCGCGTGTGCGTGTGCGTGCATGTATGTGTGTGTAATGTGGGAGCGTGTGAGAGGGTCCAGTTATGCGAGTCGTAACATGGCTCCGGTCAGTTAGGTGCGGGTTATAGCTTGGGCGGGTGTTCACAAACCCATCCCAACTCCCACCCCCGCCTCCCACCCACCCCCATCCCCCCAAAACACCGTCGCATGGATTGCAAACCCCCTCCCCCAATTCCACACACACCGCCCCCCACCCCACCCCACCCCACCCCCCACTCCCCACCCTCACACACACACCCCACCTGGTCGTACACCTTGACCACTAGGTCCAGGTGGCCGCGCGCCTCGTTGGCGGAGGTGGGCGTGTAGGGCCGGATGACGGCCTTGGGCTTCTCGTCCTCCGGCTTGGCCTTGAACATGGCGCTGCGCGGCGTGGCGTGGCGGCGTGGTGTGTGGCGGTGGTGGTGGTGCGGGGTGGTGCGGGGTGGTGCGGGGTAAGGGGTGGGTGTGGGTGTGGGTGTGGGTGTGGGTGTGGGTGTGGGTGTGGGTGTGGGTGTGGGTGTGGGTGTGGCTGTGGGTTGCAAAGATGGTATATAGAAGCGTAGTGGGGGTGGGGGTGGTAAGGGGCGGGGCGGGGTGGGGTACGGGGTGTGTGGAGGGTGCGGGGCGGTGGGGCGGTGGGGATATAGGGGTGGGTAGGGGTGGGGGCGCGGCCCTGACCAGCCCGCCCGCCTTCCCGCCGTCGTCCCTGCGGTGAGCCCCCCGCCCCACCGCCCCAGCTGCATGCCTCCCCCAACGCAGATCCCGTCTCCGCGCCCCACAGCGCCCCACCCCCTTCAACCGCGGGGCTGGCGCGCCCGTCATCCCACACCGCCCCATTGCCAACATCGCCCTGCCCCGCCACGGGCCCCCGCCCCCACGCACACTCCCTCCGCCTCATACGGACCCACCGGGTGACCAGGCACGAGGCGGTGAAGATGCCGGAGGTCTGGTTGTCGGGCAGCTCGAACCTGTGTGTGTATGTGTGCGTGTGCGTGTGTGTGGGGAGGGGAGGGGGATTGTGGAGGAAACTAGGGAAACTGACGCACACACATACTATTAGCGTGCTGCGCATCGCCGTCTGCCGTCCCATCAAGGCTCGGTCATCCCAGTCTGCGTGCCCAGGCCCACTTGTCATTGCCGTGCCGTTGGTTGCGCGCTGGTGGCGCACCGCGCGTGTCAATTGTTCCCCAGCTCCTCCTGCGTGCCTGTCTCTGCTCCCCGCCCTGGTCCTCCCCCCTAACCACCACCCGCCCGCCCGCCCTCCCCTCCGCGCGCACCTGTACAGGAACGTGTTCTTGGTCAGCTGCTTCTTCTCCTTCAGCTTGAAGGCCCGGAACTCGTTGGGGTCCAGCGCGGTGGCAGCGGGCTTGGCCGCATCCGCGTGCGCCACGCCCTGCCCAGGCATGCGCGTAATACGGTAGTGCAAGCGACAAGTTGAGAAGGCGAGCGAGCATCAGCGTACTTGCGGTTGCGTCCGAAATGTTCCTATGCAACCAGGCCCCAGACGCCCGAAGTGGACTAGCTCGCGTTCGGCGTTCGAGTGCAGCGATCGAATGCACTGGCCCACGAAAGCAGCATGGAGCTCCAGCATCGCATGCATGAGCTCAATACGCACTATCAGCTAAGTGGGTGAAAGCAGCATAACCTGTTCCGGAACGTCGTGGTGTTGCAAGCTACGAATGTTAGTGAACACGCACCGTGCCCTCCTGGTTCAGCGCGGCATATGCAGTACCCGATACAGCTGCTGCAGCAAGCAGCGCGCTGGAGTAGCGAGAGCGGAACGACACAGCGGCTTGCGAGAGCATCTTGCAGTTGGGCTTGCAAATTGCGGTGGCTCCTACTTGAGTTACAGGCACTGAAATGCAAACAACAACACGGTCTGTGCGTCGCGCAACGTGCAGTGCGTCTTGATGTCAGGTTCCGGATCCGCCTGATTGCTTGCAGGCACGCCTCAGTGCCTCAGTGGCTCAGTCAGTGCCTCAGTGGCTCAGTGGCTCAGTCAGTGCCTCAGTGCTAATATTCCCCCTGCTGTTAATCCCAATATCGTCACCGTCGGCGCCCGCGGCGCCCGCGGGACAGTCCACAGCCACAGGACCAACGCCGTGGGACCATGGATTTACTCATTTACACTTGTGCGACAAATGCGAATGCGATTAGCGCCGTGTCCAGGGTACATGGGCGCCACGGGCGTCTCGCTGGACTGGGCGGCGCCTGTTCACTCCAAGCTACGGCACGCACAGCGGTGCGCACCCCTGGGCACGCACGCCAGCACACGCAGCACAAAAGATTGCGTTGCCCTTGGCGGTGCCGCCCCCATTTCTCTTGCGAGCCCTGAGAGTCATTCCAAGCAGCAACACGAGCAGCCAGCTCATCTTCTCTCTCTCAAATCCCACACATTGACCTGCTAGCCCAGGAGGGGCAGGTGCGAGCACAGCCGTCGGGAGAGGGGGGATGCGGGGCGAGGCCGCGAGGGGAGGAAGCGGCGGACCACCGCAAGCATCCTGATCAGCCCACGCATCTCAACTCGATCATGCGGCAGGTGTAACACCGGTAGTAGTTGATGAACCCCAGATGGGTACGGCACGTCACCGGTGCGTACGGTACACCTCAAGATGCCCTGCACTCTACTAAGTGTGCCGGTAATCATCATTCGCTGGACACCCCACAACACTTGAACGTAGAGCGTTTATATCTTAGATGATCAGCATCAGCATCGATCTCGGCTTTCATGCCGAACACACGCCCAGCGCGCCGCTCGCCAGACGCTGCGTAACCCTGCAGTGCCTATACAAGTCCCGCATACGCGATGCGTCCATGTGGTCGTCACAATCACATCGAGTGCCATTACCTGGAATCGCCTTTACGAACCCGACACCGCACCCGTTGCCAAATTTACAATGTTTGATCCCCTTGGCCCCTACAAACTACCGAGGCCCAGCCCCAGCACCGGAAGCCCCGTCGCTGTGGTTTTCCTGCTGCAGCCTGCGCATGCCGCCCTCACGCAACGACGTAGTACTCGACCACCTGCTGCTGCGGCGGCAGCAGCCCGCGCAGCACGTCGGGCCCTGCTACTGCCCCCGGCTGCGGCTGCGGCTGTAGCTCTAGGGCGTCAGCATCAGGCCCCGCGCCGCCGCCGCCGCCCACACCGTCCGCAGCCGCGTGCGACAGCACAGACCGCCACCAGCCCTCCGCGGTGTTGGCGCCCGATGCCGGGCCAGGTGCCGCTGCTACTGCGGCCACCTCCGGCGGGGCCCAGGACTCTAGAAGGATGGGGCCGGGAGGCGGCAGACGGCCCGCTGCTACGAGTGTCTGCATGTCGTGCGCCCATGCCTCTGCCGCGCTGGCCGCCTCCCTGCTGCTGGGTCCCCTGCTCGCACTCGCGCCGCTGCTCCCGGCGGTGCTACTGCTCCCGGCGGTGCTACGGCTCCCGGCGAAGGTACTGCCGCCGCTGCGCGTTCCCGTGCGACCGCCCCTGCCAGCTGTGCGGCTGCTGGCGGCGCTGCCCCCGCCGCGCCGGCCGGCGGCGGAGCCCTTCACAGCGCCGCACTCGCTGTTGCCGTCGAGCTCAGCGGGCAGCAGCGCGGGCATGGCCACCACTGTCACCGTAGGAAGCAGCGTCGGTGCTAGGGCTGCGCCGTGCGAAGGCCCTGCCTCCTGGACTCCCGCCAAACCCATGCCGCCGCCGCCGCCGCCAGCAGCATGTGACCGGCAGCCGCAGGCGCCCACGTCGTGCGCGCCCCGCGGCAGCGGCGCGTGCGCACGTGCCGGCCGCCTGCTGGGGGCACCGGCACCGCCGGCCTCGAGAGACGATGCCAGCCGCTGTAGGTGCTGCAGACGGGCAACGGCCGCAGCCGCCGCAGCCGCTGCCGACCGCGACCCGGCGACTGCTGCCAGATGTCGGGCCGCGGCGCCGTCCGCTGCCGTCACCGCGCTGCCGCTGGCGGTCACCGCAGTCGCCGCAAGCGGAACCGCAGCTGCAGCGGCCGTGGCGGCTGCGTGAGCAAAGCAAAGCGCCCGCGCGGCTGCAAGAAGGCTGTGCGTTGCGTCCTGCGTGTCTGCGGCGTTAAGAAATGGTAAGGGGCAGCTGCATGTCAGCCGCCAAAAGCGAATCAGGCAGCAATCTCAATGTTTTCTAGCCCTAAACCGGCACAGGCACGGCATGAACGGCACCGGCATCTGTGTGTGTGTGTGTGTGTGGTTACAGAGTGGTGCGCACGTTCTTGCGTGCCTTCCTGCTGCGTGTAAACCGGAGGCCCGGGCCGGGGTGACCCTTACAACGCCAGTGCACGATTGTCCTATTTATTGTTCTCCCCTTGCAAGGGGGACTTCCCTACTTCTATGCTCCCAGATGGAGCTGAGTAATGCAGCTAACTTGACAGGCTCAGATTTCAGCATCACTTCGCGCATGTTTAGGCTAAAGTCTAGGCCACTGCACGCTCGTAACTCGGTGTAGGCAGCACATTGCATCAGGGCGTGGTGCTCATCCTCCACCTCATTGGCCGTACACTGGCATCTGATACGAGCCCTCAAAACCCCTGCGCCGCTTGCGGGATACGAACCGCTCGCTCGTGAGCTCACTCACCCGCCATGCTGGGCGCTCCAGGCAGCACAGCCATCAGCCGCAGCCGCGCCCGCGGCGCCGCGGCCTCCAGCCCCAGCCCACCAGCACCGGCGCTGCCACCGCTGCCGCTCGTGGAAGCCGCCGGCGCCACCGCTGCTGCCGCCGCCGCTGCTGCTGCTGGTGCCACGCCCGCTGCTACAGCCGCTGCTACAGCCGCGTGCTGCTCCTCGGCGCTCAGGGGCTCCAGCCCCGCAAGAGACAGGGCAAGGTGCTCCCTCAGGCCGCAGCCCGCGGCCAGCAGCAGCGCCGGCACCACCGCGCCCGCCTCCCGCTCCCGCCGCCGGTCTGCCGCCGCCAGCGCAGCCGCGAGTGCCGACTCGGCCGCGACCATCGCTGCCTGCGCGCGCGACTCCGCCGCTACTGCTGCCTCGGTCGCCGCAGTGTCAGCTGCCGCCGCAGCAGCCTCCACCACCGCTGCAGCCTGCACAGCTGCGGCGTGCGCGGCATGTGCTGTCAGCTGCTCCTGATGGTGAGAACGCTGTGCCGGCGCCTCTGTTGCGTTGGCGGTGGCCCCAACTGCAGCTGCTGTGGGCACAGGCGCAAACTCCTGCACTGCTGGTCGCGACGGGCTCGGGAGCGGGCCAGCCGCCGCCGCCGGCGCGGGCGGCGCTGGTGGAAGCGCTAGCGCTGGCAATTCGGCTGACCCAGCTGCCTCGGGCGCGCTATGCACCTGTCCGCCAGGACCGGCCGCTGACACGGCCGCCGCGGCCCCTGTGCCGCTGCCAGCAGCCACCTGCTGCGGCTGCTCCTCAGCCAGCTGCAGGGCTGCCTGCTGTGGCCGCGCCTCCTCCACCTGCAGGGCTGCCGCCGCCACAAAAGAGGCCGCCACCGCGCGGCTGCTGTCATCACGGCTCCGAGTCGCCGGCACCTGCACGGGCGCGTCTGCCGACGCGAGCGGAGCGGGTGGCGGTAGTGGCGTTGCCACCGCTGCTGCTGTTACTGTTGCCGTTCCACCGCCCAAGCTGATGCGCACGAAGCCGCCGGGGGCGCCGCCTGCAGCGGCGCTGGAGCTTGTTGCAGCAGCAGCAGGTAGGGCAGCTGCAGGAGCGTGCTCGATGCCGCCATCGGCGCTGGCGCTGATAGCGGCCGGGATCACGGCTGCGGTGGGGGATACGGGAGCCGCACTTGAGCCGCGGTCACCGCCGCCGCCGCCAGCGCCAGCGCCCATCCCGCCGCTTTGCACGGCGGCGGAGCGCCCGCCGCCGCCGCCGATGCTGACCGTCAGCACGCCGCTGCGCACAGCCGGCGGCGCCGCTACTGCCTGATGCGGCGGCGGCGGCGCCGTCGTTGTCGAGTGCGGAGCCAGAGACCGCGGCGGCTGGGGCGCCGCCACCACTTCCAGCTGCGAGGCCAGGGTCGCCAGTACCGGCGCCTGCTCCGCCTCCGCCGCCTCCGTCACCGCCAGCTCCGCCTCCGCCGCCGGGGCCGCCACTGCCGGCGCCGCCGCCGCCGCCTGGGGCGCCACAGTGGGATGCGGAGGTGCCGCCGCCGCCGCCGCTACCTGCCGCACCGCCGCCTCCGCCAGCTGTGCCGAGCCCTCAGCCGCCCCCGACTCAGTCGCCGGCGGAAGCGGCGGAGTCCGCGGCGGTACCGGCGGCAATGGTTGTTGGTGCACTGTCAGGCCAGCGGGGGCCATGACGACCGAGCGCGTGGACGCCGCACGAGCCGCACGAGCCGCTGTGGAGGCGCGAGCTGCGTCTGCAGCAGACGAGCGCGCTGTTGCTGCTGCTGCTGTTAATGATATTGCTGATGGCGCCGCGGGGGCTGTAGCACGGCCAAAGAGGCCGGTCCCGCCCTGCGTCCTGATGCTGGCCCGCAGCCAGGCGCTGCCGGCGTCCTGCGTGGCAAAGCTACTGCCGTTCCTACCCGCGGCGATGGCTGTAGCAGAGCCGGCGGCAGCGCCGTTTGCCGCCCGGCCGCCAAAGATGCTGTTGGCCCCGCCGGCGCCAGTGCTACTGAGGCTGCGGCTGCCGGCGCGGCGGCTCACGCTGCGTCCGAGCGCTATCCCCGGCGCCAGCAGCGGCCGCTGCCGAGCGGGCGAGCCAGGGCCCGAGCCGGTCGAGGAGGTCGACGGTGCCAAGGAGCCGCCCGCCCTGGAAGGGGATGCGGTGGAGATGGAGGGGGTGGACGCAGGCCCATCTGCTGAACCGCCAGCAGCACCAGCGGCAGCGGCGGCGGCGGCGGCGGCGACGACGCTGACAGTTTGTGGCTGGAGATTCAGCTGCGGCGATGCGTGAGCCGGGACTGAGGCGGAGGCGGAAGAAGGCGCCCCGCTGCCGCTGCCGCTGCTGCTGCGCCATTGCGTCGCTGCCGGCGCCGAGGTGGTTGGGTGTGCGCCAGCGAGCGCGGAGAACAGGCTGCCCACGCTGCCTGTGCTGGCCGCGGCCGGCACCGGCGACGCAGGCGTGGCCAGGGACCGGGCCGCATCTGCCGTACCCGAGGGCGGTGCAAGTGCAACTGCGTCGGCACTGTGGCGGGATGCCAGTACCGTTGCCGCTGACGCCTTTGCTGCTGCGGCCTTCGCGTCAGTTGCAGCCGAGTTCGCGGCGGCTGCTGCCGACGCGGCGGCCTCCGCCTCCTGCAGCGCCTCCAGAGCAGCATCCGACGCGGCGGCCGCCTCCACCTCGACCACCAACACCTCCGCCAGCGTCAGAGCCACCCGCCACGGCTCCGGCAGGTCAGCTACGTCCGCGGCGGCCGCGGCAGCGGCTGGGGTTGCGGCAGCAGCAACGTCTGGAGCTGTCGCTGTGGCAGCGACCGCGGCAGCGGCTGGGGTTACGGCTGTGGCTGGTGTAGGGCCTGGGGACGTAGCGGCTGCGGAACCGGCAGGATCCGCATGATCCATGGCGGCTGCAGCAACGGAAGCTGACGGAAGGTGCGGGGACGCCGGAGGCCCGCTTGCGCTACTGCCACCGCTACTGCCACTGCTGTTGCCACTGCCAGGGACGCTGCTGCTCGCGGCGGCCTCGGCGGCGGACGCGCTGCTCCGCGGGACCTCGCGTAAAGCCAGCTGCGCAGCAGTAGCAGCACCAGCCCCCAACCCCACAACCGCACTTGTGGTCGGTACAGAGGAAAGCAACCCGCCTGCACTGCGACCAGTAGCGGCGTCGGCTCCAGAGCCGCCGCCGACATTACTGCCCTCGCCACCCATTGCGATGCGGACTTGCAAGCCGCCGCCGCCGCCGCTTCGAATCCCAAAGTGAACCGCAGCGCCGGGCGCCGTGCCGCTGACGCCGACCGGCGGCTGGTCGGCGGCGGCTGCGGACGACCAGCCGGCGGCGGCGGCCGCGCCCGAGCCCGGCGCGGCCGCTGCCTCTGGAGAGCCGGCGGCGGCGGCGGGCTGGGACGAAGGTGCACCCTGTGCGGCTGGCGCCCCAAGCGCCGAGTGGCTTCCGCTAAGGTCGCCACCGAGCAGGCCGGTTTGCCCCTCATCCCGGCTGTCCGCGGGCGCCGCCTGCCGGCCAGCAGCGAGCTGCTCGCCCCCAATCAGCGACAGCGCCGCAGACGCCGGTGGCGCCGCAGCCGCCCGCCGCAGGCCCCCAGCCGCCGCCGCACACCGCCGCACCGCCTCGAGGCCGCGCGTCGCCAGCTGCACACTGGGCGGCACGCCAGCGGGCAGCGCTCCAGGCGCGGGGCTGTTGCCGTTGCTGCTGCTGCTGCTCGCCACCTCAACGTTCGGCCGGGCCCCGCACACGTTGCATGCTGCCTCGAACACCTGCATATTTTAGGCGGGCGAAATGAGACGAGGGCCGGCCAGGCTTAACGGGGTTGGATGGTTGGCAGCATGAGAGCGGGCGGACGCAGAACCGCACAATACGCGCATGCGGCACCCAAGGTCCACACGTCACAGCCGTCGCTGCGTGATTTATGCTCGAAGAGCGGAGCTGTTTTCAGGAAATGTCATTTCAGCTTCGACGAACCCACCTCCCGAGCCGCCTGCAGTGCCGCCTCCGCCTCCGCCTCCTCCTCCACCTCCGCGTGGACCGCCGCGGGCGGGCGCCGTGGCTCGAGCTGCTGCTCCTCCCGCTGCCCCGCAGGCGGTTGGCGGCCCGGCTGCCGGCTGGCGCTGTGACGGGCCTCGTCCAGCGCAATGAGCAGCTGCGAGGCCGCCGCGGCCAGCAGCTCTCGCAGCAGCCGGGTCTGGCCCTGGCAAACATAAAAGCAAGGGGCGGACGACACGTGAGCCGGCCGGTGGTTTAGCCGACGCGCGTGCACATCCGCCCCACATGCCCAACCCATATGCCCAATCCATATGCCCATCCAACATGCCCAACCCATATGCCCAGGGCGCTGTAGCCCACATGCCCAACCCATATGCCCAGGGCGCTGTAGCCCACAGTCTTCCTGGAACCCAGCAACTCGCCCCAACGCACACATGCACATCCCATTCAGCAAACCCACATCCGCCCCACATGTCGACTGCGCACACACTGACGTACAAACGCACAATTACACACACACACACACACACACACACACACACACACACACACACACACACACACACACACACACACACACACACACACACACACACACACACACACACACACACACACACACACAACCCATATCGCTCACCCCCGGCCGCCTCAGCAGCTCCGCCGCCAGCGCCTCGCCGCACCCCGCCACCTGCAGCCGCGCGTCCAGGTCGTCTGGCGAGCGGATGTCCCAGGGCCCGGATGCTGATGCTGACGCAGCTGGTACCGGATTCCACAGCGCTGACAGCCCAGGCGCCGGTGGCAGCGCTGCTGCTGCTGCTGCAGCGGCGGCGGAGGAGGCGGCGGAGGCGGCGGCGGTTGTTGCCGGCGCAGAGGAAGGGCGGCCGCCACCCGGGGGTGACGCTGCAGTCGAGTGCGCCACTGAGGTGGCCGCGCCGCCGCCCGCCGGCGTCCCCGTGCTCCCCCCGGCCCCAGCACCAGCGCCGCCCTGATTTCCTGCTCGGCTGCCGTTACCGCTGCCGCTGTTACCGCTGCTGCTGCCGGCCAGCTGCGAACCCCAGTTCCATCCGCCGCCGCTACTGCGGCTGCCGTCCCCACTGTCGCTGCTGCCGCCGCCCCCAGTCGAGGCGGCAAACGCCGCGAGCAGCCGCTCCGAGGGCGTGGCTGGCGTGCTACTGCCGCCGTTGCTGCTGCTGCCCCAGCGGTTCACGGCTGCTGACACGGCCGCCAGTTGGGTGTGTATGCGGGCGAGGCGGGCGTCGATAAACGCAACGCAGGCGCCGATGCGCGCGTCTTCAGGCGAGGCGGAGGGCGTGCTGCGGGGCCGGCGGCGGAGAGTTGAAAGTTTGTTTCAGGGTGGGGCACGGGTGAAGTGGGTTTGGCAGACTGAGAGCAAGGCCCGTTGGCCGCGGAGGAAAGCCCCAGGAAGGTGGCGGTTGCAGTGGGAGGGGGTTAGCGCTGACACGACGCCCTTCCACCCGCCACCCCGGCCCCTATGCCGCGCACACGGCTCGAAGGCCAGCCCCCATGTGCGTGACTCACGCTAACAGGTCGCTCAGGGAGCTTGCCAGGGCCTGGTGCGGAGGCGATGGCTCGAGCTGCCTGGCCATCGAGCTCCCATCCGCCCTCCGGTTGGCGCCCGCACCCGTGCGTCTGTCCGGCTCTTCAGACACCTCCCGCAATCTGATGTTGTTGGCCATGGCACCACCACCCGGCGCGCTGGCCTCCACGCCAGCGCCTGCGTGCGAAAAGGGGTTACCATCGTCAGCGCCGCGGCGAGATGGCCTCACGGCCAGCCCAATTTTCGCTTGCAAACCTCACTGAGTTGGCTTCCAATTGCAGAGCCAGTTGCTGCTTGGGGTGTTCCTCTGCTGACATTGCATGCGGTGCCCCTCGCCTGCGCCCGCCTCGCCACTGGCCATGCAATTGAGCAATTACATCCTTCACAGTTCGCAGCGCGGCTTACGCCGCGTGCATATGCTTGCGGCGAGGAAACTGTTGGTTCGCCAAACGTTCGTCGAGAGGCACAGCGCGGTGAGAGGTTCATTAGAGCAATAAAGCGACATTATCTATTCAAGTAAACCTCGAAAAACGCCTGGGCGACTTTCGGACCGACGAAAGTCGACCGCGGGGGCCTCGCTAGAAACCTCCGACGGCAAGCGCCCTGTGCTTCACTGGGTGCCCATCTCAGCGCTTGGTTCAATCCGTGGCCTCAGGCAAGCTATGAACGGGCGGTGCAAATTTGCGGCACCGCCCATGAACCGTGGGCCACCATCACCGAGTCCCCACCGAGTCCTCCGCTCACGCCTCCGCTTCCCCGACGCGCCTGCACGGATCCACCCGCGCCCGGCCGGCTGTGCCCTTCACACGATGCTCCTCTCCTGCCTGCCCTTGCTGACTGAACCTCCGAGCCCCGAGAGAAGCAGAGGACAAGGCAGAAGATGACCGTACCGTTGACATGGCCCAGCCTGGCCGTGAGCCCCCTACCCCGACGTCCGCAGTCCATCTGCCCGCGCATGCCGCGCCCCCCCACCACCAGGCCTAGTTCAGGGCCTCCGTACGGCACTATGGCATCTCCCCGGTTTGACATGACCCACCGCCCACGCATCCGGCTCCTCCTTCCACCGCCGCAGGGCCCGCAGCCCTTCCCTTCACGCCAGCTCGGATCAGTGGCAAGTTGCCAACACAGTCCCCCCCGATCTTGTCATAATAAATCATGAATGCACCCACCCCCATTCCCACCCCCAACACCACAAACCAATGTCCGTGCCTGCAACACCTCTTCTCATGCCATCGCGGCCCGCTCCGCGGCCCAGGCATGTGCACGCGCGCACCCACCCACGCCGCCTGCCACGCCAGACACCCGCACCACCTGCCTACACGTGCACCCCAGCACGGCAGCACACCGCGATACTGTGTTCCTCCGTGTCCTCTAACACACACACACACACACACACACACACACACACACACACACACACACACACACACACACACACACACACACACACACACACACACACACACACACACACACACACACACACACACACACACACACACACACACACACACACACACACACGCGGCTACCCACACTACGCTGCCGGCCCCGCCGCCTTGACGCCCGACGCCCGCATGGCGCGCGCGCGCACCAGGCTCTTCATGTTGTAGCGCTCGCACAGGATGTCGCCGGGGGCGCACTGCCGGCAGTCGTGGCAGCTGGCGCGGCAGATGCCCGTCACGCCCACCTGCAGCGAGTGCAGCAGCAGCCAGCAGCGGCGGGTGGGTGGGTGAGTTGCGGTGTGGCGTCCAGCGTGGTGGCGTGGTGGCGGTGCGCCGCCCTTACGAACGGTTTACGGTATCTGGTGGGCCTGAGGTGCCAATACCCACCGCCTCTAGCGTCGTCTCCCCTCGGCCCATCCACCCCCCCAGACGCAGTCTTCAGTGCATCCTGTACCGCATCCATGCACCCCCATCCCACCCAACCCATCCCCCTATCCCTCCCGCCCCCCGGGCACACCCACCATGCGCGCCATGTTCTTCTCGCACTCGCCCGCCGCCACCAGCTGCTTGCAGTCGGGGCTCGTGTCGGCGCAGCGCGCGGCGGCGTGCAGCGGGTCGTACTTGCCCATGTAGGGCTTGTTGTGGATCCACTTGGTGGCGGTCCACTTGGTGCCCTGGGTGTGGGGGCGGAGGGATGAGGAATAGGGGTGTGTGGCGGAGGGTTGCACAGATGGCTGGAATGGGGGAAGGCTTGAGGAGGGCGGAGGGGCGGGGTTGTGAACACCAGCCCAAGGTAAGCGAAGCCCCAACCTCTCCCATTCAGCCGTACACATGCACACACGTACCCGGATGGCGGGGCAGGCGGTGTGCAGCGTGCGCCGGTCGCCCTTGCCGCCCTGCTCGGCAGGAAGCAGCAAGCGGGTGGGTGGGTGGTTGCAGTTCCCGCTCAAACCAAACGGCGAACGTCCGGATGCGGCGTCATGCGCGAGCCTGTCACAATGGGATGGCACGGCCGCCCACAGCCGCCAACAGGCACCCCGGCTCGTGACCTCCCCACCCGAGTCCCAACCATCGCACTGCCCATCGAATGCCCCAGATTGTCTCCACTCCCTCCACAATGAGGCATGCTCCCCCCCCCACCGTACCCGCCGCTCCTACTCGGCGGCTCCTCATCGTTGCAGCCCCCTCGCCCCCCCCCCGACACACCCTCCGCACCATGATGTCCATGTCGAAGAACAGCAGCGCATCGCCTTTCTTGGGCTTGACGCTGATGCCCCAGGCGCTGGCGCAGGGCGACAGGCCCTGCGGGGACTGCGGGGGCGGGGGAGGTGGGGGCGGGGATGGGGTGGGTGGGTGGAGGGGCGGGCAAGAGAGGCGTCAGAGCCGGGCATGCGCCACGGCGCACGGTGGGTGCGGCTGCGCCGCCCGCATCCCACACACGCGCGCACGCGCCCGGGTCCCTGTGCGCCCCCGGCACCCAATGACACCACGCCCGCAACCCGCAGCCCCCCCCCCCCCATCCCCGCAGCACACACGTGGCCGCCCGCCGCCTGCCCCTAGCCTCCCTCCCTCCGTCACAACCGCCCCCCCCCCGCACTGCCCGCCGCCGCCCCACCTGCGCCACGGGGTCGATGGCGTCGGCCAGCGGCAGGTTGGTCTCGCCGCCGTACTCCACGTCTGGGGGGTTGCAAAGATGGTAGATAGAAGCGTAGTGGCGTTGACAGCAGGGGATGAGATGTGGGGGTTGTGAACACCAGCCCAAGCTAGGCCAAACTACCGTAATTAGACGGAGGCCAGGCAGGTGCAACAGCAGGGTTGCAAGGTCGGGATGGGGACGGTTGTGGCCACCACCGGTAAGGTGTGCGGAAGGTCAATTCAACACATGCTCCTGGCCCCGCTCACCCCATCCCCCCCCCCAAACCCGCCTTCTCCCCACCCACCCCCCTGCTCCCGCCCTCACCCGACAGGTACAGCACCACGGTGGCGTAGCGGTTGCCCTCCGCCACGTAGGCGGCGTGGTGCACCGGGTCATCGAACCAGTCCCTGGCGGGGGGGGGTGCGGGGTGGTGGGGTTCCATGCATGATTATTTGATGATGAGATTATGTGTGGGGGGGTGGGGAGGCGTGCCGGCAGCAAGAAGGGGGAGGGCGGGTTGCAATGGTTGTAAAGCGGGGGCGGGTGGTGGGTGGGTGCGGGGTTCAGTGCAGCAGGATAGGCTGCAGGTGTTGAGGCGTTCACGGTGCCGATCGCGTGGCCCGGTGCCGTCGCCGCTACCGCAGACAGCCGCCAGCCTGCCTACGGCCGCCGGACCCCACCCAGCTAAACGCGCTGACAGCGCGCTGGTCTGTCACTCTGCTCGCTGATGTGTCTGCCACCCACCAGTGCGCGCCGTACTTCTGGCCGTCCACGTAGCGCAGGATCTGCACACAGGAGGAGAGGGGGGTTGGGAGTTGCAATGATGGTTGGAAAAGCGGTACATGATTAGCACTGGGGGTACGGCATGCACTGAAGACCAGCAGACGAAGGGGGGATGTGAATACCAGCCCACCCCGCGCCTGCAGCTTACCTAGTGGCGCTTCTCTTACCACCCTTGCAATCCCAGTCCAGTGCTGCAGAGTCCCTAACCCCGCACCCCTACCACTCGCCCCCCGCACACCCCCGCCCCCGCCCCCGCCCCCGCCCCCACCCCACCTGCATGGGCTCCTGGTGCTCCGGCGGCAGGTGGGTCCACTCCGCCACGCGCTCCTCGATCTCCGCAATCACCGGGTCCTCGCCCCGCCTGCGGGTTGGTTGGGACATGCGTGGGTGTGAGTGTGTGGGTGTGCTGGAGAAAACGGAAAGGAGTGCGGGCGCATCAGCAGCGGGTTGCTGGCCCTGCGGCCGCCCATGCTGCCCCTGCCGCTCACCCCAATGCGGCGCCCGTCTAGGTATCCCGGCTGCCACCGCTGCCCCTGCCCCTGCCACCGCTGCCCCTGCTGCCGCTGCCCCTGCCCCTGCCGCCGCCACTGCTCACCCGAACGCGGCGCCGAAGCTGGTCCGGATGTCGTCCAGACGTGACTGCCCCGTCTGGGCGTCAATCACCAGCGAGCGGCTAACCTGCGCAATGTTGGTCGGGGAGAATAATTAGTTGCAGTACGGCGGGGGAGCAGGTGGGGCTGGGTGGCAGGCACACACACCCGCACACACACCCACACACTCACCCACATACGCACACCCAAACATGCACACCCACACACTCTCCCATACCCACACACGCACACCCAGCTCTGATGTTTCCTTACGGGATTGGTTCACAGTAACTCACACCCACACACACAACCACAACCACACATACACCGACTCACCCGCTTGGACCCGATGCCGACCAGGTGGTCCGCCTCCTCGGGGGTGAGGAAGTTGTGGTGGATGAAGGCGCGGGGGTTCCAGGAGATGGTCTCGATCCTGTGGCGTGACACGGATTGTGAGGGATGAGGGGCCGCGGCGGGATGCAAGTGCCCCACTCCCGCGTCAGGGCTCCACGAAACCCGGCCATGGCACCCGCCCAGGCTCAGACTCAGCCAGGACCACAGCTGTGTACGCGGCAAGAAACACTCCTCCCCGCTGCAATGCTCTTTGACAGATGCGGCTAAAGCGCAGCCAGCTGTCACCCCGCCGACACCCACCACGGCTCGGCGCGCGCCGCGGTCGCCCGTGCGCTGGCCTTCGCGGCGTCGGCCCCTGCCGCCTCCTCAGCCTCCAGCGCAGCTTTCGCCTTCGCCTCTATGTCCTTAAGAGCTGCTTCATTTTTCGCTGCATCTGGATTCTGCGGGGCATTGGGATGTGTGAGCTGCGGCAAGAGGAATTCGCGACGAAAGGGCACTCACTTTCGGCAGGCTCGCCAAACCAGCGTCATAGGTCTCCCCTTTCCACCCGATAAGCACTTCTTCATCTTCCGCGGCAGCTGCGGCGATGGGTAAAGTGCGGGGGGACAGGAGTGTCGGTACATTCCGGCTCCGCGACTACTTTCGCCCCTGCCGGTTGACCCTACCCGCGAGCGCCAAGAGCAGCGAGTACGCTAGCCACCGTAATGACGGCATAGTGCCCGTTGCCACAAGAGCGGTGTGGGGTTTGGCCAAATGCAACAGTCAAGAATGCCGACAACTAGTTTCGAAGCCGACAAAGGCGACCGAGGTGACGGCGTATTGTCAGAATGAGTTTTAATGCATTTCTATTAAACATTCATTTTGAAGCGGCGCCTCTTAGCTTCGCATGGAGCGGCACGAAACACACACGCAATCCGGGAACACCCGGGAACATCCAGCGCGTCACATAGACCACTCCATTTACTAACCATGTGGGTTTGCCAGACATAGCATAATCCTCGAGCCCTCTACATTGATGCTGCTACCTTATGACACTCGAATATCTATCCCCGCTCGCATGATCACCGATTCACCATATTAAGTTCGGCGGTGTCGCTTTTTCACGTGCCGCGCTCATCGCTCACACCCCCAGCAGCAATCAGGAGTGCCGCCCACCCAATATGCAGTTTCACAGTCACCAATGCAGGCATACAGCTCACGACGCTCAAGCGCACGCCCCAGAGAGCACGCGAACTCGCAGTCCTTCCACAGTGCCGAGCGAATGTGCAAGCCGGCCACGTCCCTTCCCACCCCCCACCCCGCCTGCATCACTAAAACCCGCGTCCCCCGCAACGAACCCGCTGCGCACCGGCGGCTGTAGGGCGCAGCAGCTGAGCGGGGCGCCGGCTGGACGCCGGTATAGGCGGCGTCCAGGCGGCGGCTCAGTTACAGGCGGCTCTGGAACTGTGCATCCCGTAGATACGGTGCTAGGCGGCGGCGGCCTTGGGCTGGCGAGGCGACCCAAGCAGGCCGCACAAGCCCAGGCCCGAGCCCAGGCTTGGGTTTGAGACGGAGACGCGCAGCCGCCTGCTGCCGCCGCACCAGGCCGGCAGCCACCTCGGCACGCGGGCGCCCGCCCCAAGCCCACACCCACTACCACCACACGCACCCTTGCCGCCATCGCCCCAGCCCCATTCAGCGGGTGCCGCTGGCGCCGCCGGGCGCTGCGGGCCCCGCAGCCGTCACGCGAAGCAGCAGCAGAGCGCCGCGGCGCAGGCGCTGCGCTCGTAGGCGGCGGGGTTGGGGCAGGGGTGCACGGCGTCCGCGTGGGTGGCGCCGCGGCGGACGGCCTCCACCGTGGCCAACAGCTCGTCCGTAACCTGCAGGCGCCAGGGCGCGTGCGTGTGTGCGGAGTGCATGTGTGTGGAATGGGCAGCGCATTCCAAACTAGTGAGGCAGGTGAATCAGCGAGAGAAATTCGGGTGTCCGCCCCTGTGAAGCCCAGTTTGAAGGGGTTTGAAGGGGTTGGAAGGGGTTTGAAGGGGTTTGAAGGGGTTCGAAACACCAGCCCAAGCCCAGTCGGAGCGCGGCGAGGGGTCACTAGACGCACACGTCGCGCACACACACGTGCCATTCATGCGCGGTAAAGCCCCCTCGCACGCCCCACCTCGGCCGCGGCGTCGCGCGGCGTGAAGTGCGCGCTGTGCCCGATCATGACCAGCGGCGCGCCCAGGCGGCGGGCCAGGCGCGCGGCGTGGCGGGGCGCGGCCAGGATGTCCTCCGCGCCGTGGATGACCAGGATGGGGAAGCCGGCTGCGGGGGGGGGGGGGCGAGCGGGCGGGAGTGTAAGATTGAAAAGTTGAAGAATGCGAACGCACGTGCACAAGGAAGGGCATGGCTGAGAGGCTGTTGGACCCAAAGCGCTCCGGGGCAAGGCAGGTGGAACGAGCCCGGGGCCTCACCGCTTCTGAGCTGCGCGTACTCCTGCTTGCTCAGGCTGTGCGTCATCACCGCATTCATGTGCCCGTCCTGCCCCGCGCGCGACTGGCCGCCCGTGGCCTGCGCGGCGGTTGGGAGGCGGTGCCGGGTGCCGGGTGTTACTAGCGGCGTGGGTGAGTGTGGTTGAGTGTAGGGTCCAGCAGTGATTGCAAAGGGCCGCTCCCATGCATGCTGGGTCCTGCGTCCCTCGAGCAGGGGCCGGGGCCGGGGCACGGGCACAGCCCAGCCAGTCCCCAGCCCCCCACCATCCGCTTTTCCAAACACCTTTGCAAGCCCCTCGCTCGCACCTTCTGCAGCTCCACATACTGGTCCATCAGCTCCGCCTTGACGGTGCGGCCGCTGGCGGGGTCCTGGCGACACGCGGGAGGGGAGGCAGGGGCGGGCGGCAGGGGCCGGGGCCACGGGGCGGGGAGCAAGGCTAAGAACTTGTCCAATGTGGAAGGAGGTGGAGAAGGGAAGGAAGCGGGTCGGTGGCAGGCCCCACGTTGGGCTGTGTCGCAGACTCGACCGTCCACCCACCCACCCACCCACCCACCACCCACCCACTTGCCCCGCTCTAACCTGCCGTACCCCACCGCGCCCAGCCGGGCCCAGCTACAGCGACCTCCAGCCGCGTGCAGCCCCGTGCCCACACCGGCCCCGCAGCACCTGCCACGCCCGCCCACTCCCGCCCACCCACACACACGGAGGAACTCACCTTCTGGGCGAGCAGCCGCTTGGAGAAATGGAATGCCAGGTCCGTGCTGGCGCGACTGCGGCGCGCGGGGAGGATGTTTCCATTTCGTATTACTACGGTAGTCAAGGTGAGACCAGTTTGTATGTTGACGAGGGATGAGATGGTTCGGGATGAGATGGTTCAAGGCAACCGAGTCCGTTCACGTTCGCGTTTTGGAAAGCGAACGGGGTGGAATACCGTGCACAGGTTGGGTTGCACCAGGGCACGCCAGTACGCAACATGCAACGCCACAACGCCGCGTACGGTACCCACAGCACCCCCCAAGCAGCACCCACACCCCACCCCGGCCTGCGGCCCCACCCACCAACCCATCAACCAAGCAGGCGCCGCACCTGAGCGGGTCGGTCTTCATGGCGCCGCGCACGCCCGCCGCGATGGCGGTGCAGTTGGTGGGGATGGCCTCACTGCCGCCGCCTGGGGGCGGGGCAGCGGGTGAGCGTGAAGGGGTGGGGTTGCATGCATCATTAGTTCCCGGTTTGGACACCTACGCCCCAGCACCACAAGCTTAGTGGCCGCCCCCGCCCCCGCCGCGGGCGCCGCGGCACGCGCGCACCGGTGGCGGAGATGAGCGTGAGGCTGGCCACGCGCTGCGGCGCCTGCAGCGCCAGCCGGCAGGCGATCATGGCGCCCATGGAGTGGCCCACGATGTGCGCCCGGCTCCAGCCCAGCGCGTCCTGCGCCGGCGGGGGTGGTGGGAGTGCGGGCGGGGCAGGAGCGCGCGGGCTTCGGGTGGGGAGGAGGCAGGGGCCGGGCAGAACTGCAGCAAACAGTCAGACCAGTGCCGTGTATGGCGCGTACGCTGCTGGCACCCGCCCCCATACCATGCCAATGGCTGCGCTTCGGCTCTGCAGGTTGTTCATCTCCAGATTCCACCCAGGCCCACCCCACCGCAACCGCGCAGGGAGCCCATTGCCCATGCCCACATTCCAATCCCCACGCCGCCCACGTACCCGCGCCCCCACGCGCTCAGGTCCCCTACGCGCCACGCCCCACCACACCACACCACACCACACCACACCACACCACACCACACCACACCACACCACACCACACCACACCACACCACACCACACCACACCACACCACACCACACCACACCACACCACACCACACCACACCACACCACACGCAAAGCCACCGTAACCGCCCCACACCTACCATGACCGCAAGCGCGTCCCCCGCCATAATGTTGGTGGTGTAGGCCTTCTTGTCGGCGGGGGAGGAGGAGGCACCGATGCCGCGGTTGTCAAACACCGCCACCTCCAGCCCCGCGGACTGCAAGCGGTGGGCGAGTGTGCATGCGGCGGCGTCACAGCAGCTTGGGCGGATGGGATGGGATGGGATGGGGTGTGTGCACATGCACACTGCCAAGGAACCGCCGCTGCGGCGGCAGTGCGCCGCTGCGGCGGCAGTGCGCCGCTGCGGCGGCAGTGCGCCGCTGCGGCGGCAGGGCGCCGCGGCGGCGGCAGGGCGCCGCGGCGGCGGCAGGGCGCCGCGGCGGCGACCAACCCACATGGCTGTGCGGCAAGTGCACTGGAGCGCTACACGTGACACACATGCCACCGAGCATGATTCCGCCCAACCCCTCACATGCAGCCAGCTCCCTGGCGCCCCTGTGCGCTGCATGCCGCCCTGCCGTGTCAGCATGCAGCCTGCAGCCTTCTGCTGTGATGTGGGTTGGCTTTGGCCCGCCCTGCCCCCGCCCTGCTCCAGCGCCACCTGCCTCCGGAAACCCGGCAGAAGCCCCAAACCTCCGTGCCGGCACCGCACCGCTTGCTCGCTTCCGAGCCCCCTCCCCTTCCCCTGGCCTTCCTCCCTGCACTGCCGCCACCCGCGCCTGACTCGCTTCCAACCGCCAAGCAAAAGCCCGTGCGTCGGGTAACCTCCGCACCTATCGCCCTGCCTCGCAAGTCGCAACCGGCAACCCACATCAGCAAGCCCCCGCCCGCTCCCCGCCCAAGCCCCATAGGCCGCAGCACGCACGCACCTTGCTCCCCCGCGAGAAGAGGTCTTTGATGGTGGGCAACCACGCCTCCCCGGTGGCGGCAAAGCCTGCGGGTGAGGGCGGGATTGCGGGTGAGGGCCCCGGGGATGCGGATGGGGAGGACGTACGGAGGTGAGGTGCGCGGAGAGCCCTGGCAGCATGCATGAGCGCGGTAGTGGGGCGGGGCGGGATGTTTGAATGGGAAGACATGGTGCGGGCGGGGATGAGGCGGGCCTTCAAGGGAAGCGCAGGGAGCTTGGGACTGAGGGCAGAGGCCGCGTGGCGGATGTTGCGCTGCGGCGCCCCTTTCCAGCCCATTCCCTTATGCCTCCAACCCATTCCCGCCATCTGGAGGGGGCGCCATCACAGGAGCGGACGGGCTATGAAGGCGGGGGGTGCGGGACGGGGGGCTAGAGCCTGCGGCAGGGCCGTTAGGCGCGGTCGCTCACCCATAATCATCAGGATTCTGTTTGTTGCGCTGCTGCTAGCCGCTTCCTTTGCTCCGGCGCCCGCAGCGTCCACTTGTAGCGCGACTTGCGTCGCCGAGGCCGGGGCCGGCTCATACTGCAAAAGCTCGTAGGCGATGGTTACCCCGCCGTCCCTAGTCAGCGTGCCCCTTTGCGTAATGTATTTCTTCGCATCACTGCCATCATCTATCACAGGTGGTCGCGCGGCGACGCTCAATCCTTGACCAGCTGTGGCGGGAACTGTGGCCAGCATCCTTTCAGCCTAAGAATAAATAAGGGATACGATCACGAGTACTTTTATTGAACACTGGTCCAGCTTGTAACTAAAGAGGCTGTGTGCGTAGATTGCGTGCGCTTGAAGCGCATACCCACACGCCGCTCGCCGACCCCCCACCCCGTCAACGCCCCCAGCGCGCTCGCTGATATCTGGACCACGCCACATCCGGGAAAGCCGTACCCCATATAACTCAGAGCTATCATCCTTTGAGCCACCTGTAATGGCTGCGCTTCTGGGACTTTCATCTGTGCCCTCAGCGCAAGACCAGTCAGCACAGCACCCAAACGGTTCATCACGCCTTCATTCGCAAGACAAGTGCGCGTATCTGTACGTACTTTCAAACGGTCAATTGCCAATACTGTAAGATGGCCTACTTGACCACGCACGCGAGAACCCTAGGAGCCCGGCGCTGCGGATTCTTGAGCGTCTTGGATGGCTTGGCGGAGCCAGTAGAAGCCTCCTCGCTACTACTGAAGCGGCGGAGGGTTGTGGTCAGCACGGTCGCCCCGCGGCAGCAAGCGCACTGCGAGGAAATGTCGTGTGCATCAGAGCCCGCTTCTGAGTCGTCGGCAATGCTGTCGACCTACGCGCAAATTATAAGTGGAGGCGGCAGCTGCGAGGGATTCGAGGTGCTCAGCGCGGAAAGGATGGACAATGGCTTTGAGGTCAGTAACACGGGAGCCACTCTCAATAACGGCCTGCGCCTTTACCCGCTGCAATCCTCAGTGACATGCGCGTTGAATGTCAAGGGGATGTCGCGAGCTGTGTGCGCACGGGCTCGGGGCCCCGGCGGGATGCGTCAGGTGCCGCGCCGCGACTACTGCTCGCCACGTTTCCCCTCCCTAGTTTCTCGTGCGTCGAGGTTCCCCCTCACAGCGCACGCTTTTGTTTTGGGCGCTGTCTGCGCCTCTCCCAGCGCGCTAGGCATGGGAAGTGCGTGCGTGGGGTACCGCGCCGCGCGACCTGCCTCAGCCCGCCCTTCGCTCGCGTGCCTTGCTTGTCCTTACTTTCCTGGTCTCCACCTGTCCGTCATCACGCTCTGCCATCCAGCCATCCACCTCCCCGCGCGCCGTTTGCCTCGCGGAATGCTGCGCAGGGAGGCGAGCGGGAGCATTCTCAGGTCAAGCAGCAGCGCCGCCGGGCTGACAAGGTGGCGCGCCGCGCGGAGCTGATGGCGAGGCAGGCGGAGCTAGCGCGGGAGATTGAGGCACTCGATGAGGAGTCGGGGGACCAGGCGCAAGGGGGGGCTGCTGAGGTGCAGTCGGAGGCGGCGGCGGGGTTGGAGCAGGAAGAGGAGGTGACGATAGCGACGACGGTGGCAGCGGCGGCGGCGGTGGGGTCGTCGGAGGCCCCTCCAGCAGGCATGGAGATGGAGCCAACGCCGCCGGCGCCAATGCCGGCGCGGGAGGTGGTTGTGGCAACGCCGGCGGCGGCGACGGAAGAAGGGGCTGCAGTGATTCCGGATGCTGCTGCGGCTGCGGAGGCGGCGGCGGCGCCGGTGGTGGACGCCGCAGAGGAGGCGTCGGAGGCGGCGGCGTCGCTGGTGGCGCACTTCCGCAGCATGGAGCTGGCGGCGGCGGCGGCGCCGGCGGCGGCGCAGGTGGTGGTGCCGGCGGCGGCGGCGGCGGAAGCTGGCGGCGACCTTGCGGAGGCCCAGCAGGCAAAGGCAGTCGGCGCGATGCTGGCGCCGCCTCTGGTGCAGGGGGTGGCGCCGGCGCCGGCGGGGCCCGCGGCGCTAGCGCCTGATCACCAGGTGGGTGCCTGCTGCTAGCTGGGTCGGGGCCTCAGGGGGAGTGGAGGACGGCAGCTCCCCGCAAGCACCATGCGCCTGCGCCCTGTCGTGCATGGGGCAGGGGGGACGGGTTGCCGCTTCCTGCAACGGATGGATGGGACTCGCGGCATCGAGTGAAGGTCGTATGGTCGGTGCCTGCTGGTCGGTGCCTGCTGCTGCAGACACTCGTGTGAACGTAAGTGCTGTTCACCGGTGTTTTGCCGGCTGCTGCGATTCTCTCACGTGCCTCTGTGGACCCTGCGTTTCGCTGCCGTGTTTCTGGATCCTGAAACACGCACAGCCGCAGGGCAAGCAGCAGCCGGCGCGGCGGCCCGACGCGGAGCCAGGCCAGCCACCTTGTGGCGGTCTCGTTGGCGCGGCGCCCGCGCGAGAGGGGGGAACTGCAGGTGGAACCAGCGCGGCTCAGCGGAGGGTGATGGGCGGCCAACAATTTGGCGACGTTGGCAGCGGCGGAGGCAATGGAGGGGCAGCAGCGGCGGGGGAGGGGGAGGGGTAGCAGGCCGCGGCGGCGACACTGGACGTGGCAGGGGTGGAGGCGGCGGCAGTAGCGTAAAGGGGAAGCCATCAGCATGCACGCTCGCACGACCGCACGCGCATGCAGGCAAGCTGCTGGATGTGAAATGCGGCGGCGAGTTCGGGTTCAGACGAGCTAGATGGGTGTGCGGCGGCGACGGCAGCGGCGGTGGGAGCAGCAACATACGCCGATGACTGACTTCGGGTTAGCAGGGGTTTGACCAATGCCGGGGTCAGCAGGGGGAAGCCATCCTGGGCGAGGCCACCAGCAGCGCCACGGGGAGGGTTGGCTGGCGGCGGTGACGGCCAAGTGCTGCGTGAGAGCGTGTGGAGGATGGACTTCGATCGTGCGTGGCGGGCTGACGCGGGGTACGAGGGCGCGGGGACGGCCAATGATGGAACTGCTGCGGGTGCGTGAAGTGAAGTGAGCGGGGCTGAGCGGCAACTACCGGTATGTAGGCATGGCTGGCATGACGCAGTGCCCTGCTGGCGGGTGGCGCGCCGGCCCCATCAGGGGACGGGCAGTGGCCACGGGTAGGGGCGGGTGGAGACCGATGGGGCGAGCCGGTCAAGCAACAAGGTTGGGCGCGCGCGCTTTATGGCTGCGCAGGGCGTGTTGCTGCTTGCCCATCCAGCCTACCCCGAGGCATCAGGCGGGGCACGTGAAGCTGTTTGATTACGTGCGTGTGGGCAATGTTGGGGGGTTGTGTACGCCAGCCGGGCGGGGGGGTTGTGAACACCCAAGCTAAATCCAAGGGGGGGGGTGCTGGGGCAGGTGTTGAACCGGCACTCTGTTACAATGACAGCAGAGGTGGACCCGTTCTGACACACATCGCTCGACTCCTCGCTCGGCCAGCCAGGTGTGAATGTGTCATGGTCAAGGTATCGGCCCGAGAACAAACCCGTCCACCAAGAGAAGGGAACGCCTGTTATAACACTCAGAAACTCAGAACTCAGCCGCCACGCCACACGTTCAGCGGCTCCGTCTCCAAGGCCGCTCATGAGCTGGCAACACGACGACGCGCCCCCCAAAACCCGAGTTGGCAACACGACGCCGCACCACCCAGCACCTGGCAGCCGGCGAAAGGTGCGTGAGAGAGCCCTAGGATAGCCAAACACAGAAGGAGGAAAGCGCGGGCGCTGGTTGGTGCCTTTTGTGCGCCATTACTCTGGCTGCAACGAGGCACTAGAGGCAAGCCGGCACGCACACAGCACCCCCAGCGGCCAGCTCCGAAAGGGCGGCACCGTGACCCCGGTCTTGAGCCCTCTATCTGGTTGTGGGCGAACTTGGCTCCAAGCCGCTCATCATTCAATACGTCTTGGGCTTGATGGCTGCGTGGGCGGCAAGAGCGGTTGGGATGAGTACCACGTGACGGCGGCATCCGCACCTACTGCTGTAATGAAGTGACGTCATATGGTGTGATTCGATGTTGCGCAGCGTCCCCGCAGCCCCAGCCGCCCCGTGCGTGCAACCTCCCCCCGCGCGCCCATTCCCATCCCTTGCCTCCCCCCGCCCATTCCCACCCCTTGTCCGCAAGCACAGCGGCTTAAACCCCCTCACCTGCCCTGCCCGGCCACTCTCACTCACTCTCGCACCTAGATAAATCGACCCCGCGTGCCCGCTCCTCGTTTCATTGAACAATGCACTGAACATTGCACTCACATGCCACCACGAAAGCGATGCGGTGCACGTAGTTTTCGCTGGAGCCCGCCTTGGTCTGGGTGCGCACGCCCGCGAAGCGGTACCCCACCGGCACCGGCACCCACTCCTGCGGCGTGCTGCACACCGTGCTGCTGCCCGCATACAGCACCTTGCCCCGCGCCGTCTTGAACTGCACTGTCTGCGCGCCGTTGCCCCACGAGCCGCCGGCACAGCAGGTGCGCACCGCCACGATCTTGTTCCCGCCGCGCCGGTCCGCCAGGTCCACGGACGTGGCGCCGCTGCCGCCGGCGTAGCCGCCGTGCAGCGGGCCGGTGAAGTTGGAGCTCCAGCCGTGCAGGTAGCTGGTGTACAGCTGCATGGCACGCGCACGCGCACGGGCGGCGGAATAGGGTGAGCGGGTGCGTGCGCGGTTAGTTGGGTGGGTGGGAACGCCGGGCGGTCATGTGTGTTTTGGTGCTCATTCGTGCACCGCCGTGCAGGGGCTGCCTTCTGCGATCGGTACTAGCACACACGCACGCGCGGCAAACGCCGGCAATGCTGCTGCTGGCCAGTCCCTCCGGCCGGCCGCACGGTGCTGTCCACCCCTCCTGCATGCCTCTACCCGCCCTGCATGCCGCCAGCCACTGCCCCCAGCCCCTACTTCCCCCAACCTTGTTACCTCCAATGCCCCTCCCCACCCCACCCTTGGACCCTACCTGCCCCCTGTACGCCTCTACCTGCTCTCCACCGCCCCGCCCCTACCTGCTCCCGACCGCACCACCCTGCATGCCGCTAGCCACTGCCCCCTGTACGCCCCTATGTGCCCCCTGTACGCCCCTATGTGCCACCGACCGCCGACCGCCCCTACCTGCTCCAGGATAAAGCCTGCGCGACCCGAGACGGCGGCGGGCGGCATCAGCGCCGCCAGCGGCGCATCGGAGGCTGTGACGTAGGTGGCGGCGGCCGCGGTGGTGGAGTATCCGCAGTAGTAGTCGGTGGTCTTGGTGGCGAACATCTCTACGTGGCAGTAGCAGTGGCAGTAGCAGTGGCAGTAGCAGTAGCAGGCGAGGCGGGTGGGGATCGTGGGGAGGCAGGTAGGGATGGAAACGGGTCGGGCGGGGGTGGGCTCGGGTCGGTGGGCGGCGTCCTCAGCGGTGCGTTAGGCTGTTTCCAGTTTCGGTGCCCCCCCCCCCGACATAGGCCACGCCACACGTCCCGCCCGCACGACACAGGCAACGCCACACGCCGCGCCACACCACTCCCCTTGCCCTGCTCCTGCCCCTTTGCCGTGTCCCATCGCACCCCTCCCCACCCCTCCCACTTCCCTGCCCCGGCCCCGGCCCGCCCGCCCCTGCCCCTGCCCCTGCCCCTGCCTCACGCACCCTTGCCGGCCTTGACGTACACGCACAGTGCGCCGTACTCGAAGTAGGTCTTGGCGGGGCCGGTGATCCAGTAGCCCCAGTTGTTCCAGTGGGTGCAGGCGGGGTCTGCGTCGCACAGTGCGTGCGCCGCCTCGCCTCCGTCCTCCTGGCCGCCGGTCCAGCCGGGCATCCCCTCCCAGTTAGTGTCCGGCAGCAGCGTGTAGCCGGGCTGGGGAGGGCAGTCGGCTGCGTGCAGGTGGGCGGGGCAAGGGAGATAGGGAGGAAGGGATCGTTTTGGATGCGGGGTTGGGGTGGGGGGGACTGTCGGCGGGTGGAGGGGGGAGCAGAGGGATGACAGAAGGGAGCGGGGCGGGGTAAGGGGGGTAAGGGGGAGGGGACGGCAGCTGGGCGGCTTGACAGGCGGCACGGCACGCAGGAGGGGGAAGGAGTAGGAGACAGCCAGGTCAGCGGTAGCAGGGCACGCATAGCGCCGCACGGCACGCACTGGGTGGGCTGGGTGGCGGCGGCGGGCTGCGCGGCGGCGGCGAGCGCGTGGTCCCCCCGAGCTGCGCGGTGGAGGTGGGGCAGCAGCGGATGCTGGTGTCATACAGCGCGACGTTGCAGGTGCCGGCCGGGGCGCCGGGCGGCGGCACGCACAGGTCCTCCAGCGTGGTGCAGCCTCGCCTGCGGGTGCGTGCGCGCGCGTGTATGTGCGATGTTTGTAAGAGGCGATCGGCGGCAATTTATGGTGGTAGCTAGCAGCTGCCCTGGCAGTCTGGTGCCGACCTTCGCATTGCCGACCCAAGCACCCAGGTAAGAGGCGTTGATGCGCACTAGCTATCTGCTGGGCCACACCATGACCGCACACCGCACGTGCCGCCTTACCCCTCGTTGTTGGTGGACAGGGTGATGCACACCCGCGCGCCGTCGGCCGCAGCCACGTCATCAAGCCCCAGCTGCGGGGCGCCCGTGAGGGTCGTGGTGGGTGCATGCGTGTATGTGTTTTTACAAGGTGGTTCGCACGTTCTTTGCATGCCGTCCTGCCTCGTGTAAACCGGAGGCCCGGGCCGGGCCGGCGTGCGTGTCCGTACGGGCGGTGGCATGTTGGGCAGAGGCGCCATGCGTTTCGTGTGCGGGTCACGCCTACCCCCCCCCCCCCCGTGCCTAAACCCCCATGCCCTGCGGGCCTTATTTCCCCGCGCTCCCCACATCCCCCGCCGCGCCGCACACCTAAATTCACATTGCGCACAAGCCCATGGGCTATCTTTGACGACACGAGCTGCACACCTATACCCGCGCGCGTGACGGCCAGCACGGTGGCGTTCATGGCGGGCGGCGTGTTGGTGGTGCGGCGCAGGCCCGGCGCCGCCTTCGTGGGCTTGCCGTTAGAGAGCAGTAGATAGGGTTAGCGTTCTATCTCTGTGGCCTATCTAGGGTGGCAGTGACCCTATTGCCTGTGTACCAAGCACGAGTAGTGTCGGGTGGGGGCAGGAGCGGAGGCAGGGGTTGGGTGAATGGGGACTGGTCGAGTGGGGCAAGTGGGAGTCGGCGGGGCGGCGGAAGGGATGGCGCGCATGGGAGAGGCGGGAGAGGGCAGAGGGGCCTGGTTGGCCTGGGGTCTGCTGGGGCACAGCAGGAGACAGCAGCGCTCTTAGGCGGGCAGCTGGTGATCGCCCCGCCAGCCCAGAGCTCGTTTTCCCCTGGGGTGGGGCCCCGCCCCCTAAAACGAAGCCACCAGCACCCCTTCCGTCCAACGGCCCCCGTACGTGGAGCCCCCAAAAGTGCCATCCAGTGTTAGCGCGGTGAGGCAAGCAACGCCACGCCGCACTCACCAGAGACGTAGCACTGGGGCTTGACATTAATCTGCAAGGTGCCCGTGCACAAGTCCACATGTTACTGTGTGTGTGTGGTTACAGAGTGGTGCGCACGTTCTTGCGTGCCTTCCTGCTGCGTGTAAACCGGAGGCCCGGGCCGGGGTGACCCTTATAACGCCAGTGCATGATTGTCCTATTTATTGTTCTCCCCTTGCAAGGGGAACTTCCCTACTTCTATGCTCCCAGATGGAGCTGAGTAATGCAGCTAACTTGACAGGCTCAGATTTCAGCATCACTTCGCGCATGCTTAGGCTAAAGTCTAGGCCACTGCACGCTCGTAACTCGGTGTAGGCAGCACATTGCATCAGGACGTGGTGCTCATCCTCCACCTCATTGGCCGTACATAGTGGGCACGTCCTCTCCTCCCTAGGCCTCTCCCAGGCACGGTTCGCGGTGATTGGCCAGCAACATAAACGGAATCTCATCAAAAGCTTATGCTGTGCAACCGGTATGAATGCTCTACTATGGTCGTGCATGGTCAGCGGTGCGGACCCTAGTGCGCTTAGCCCCATCCAATACTTGTGTTTGCACATGTGTATGCCGGGTTGCTTGCCGTCTGAAGGGAATGCGTGCGGGTCCGCTACCAGCCTCTCGTGCTCCCACGCCCTCGTCAAATGGCCCCTGAAGGTAGATAGGATAGGTCCATCGGGTAAGACCGTGCTTGCCCTCCACTCCTCTCTCGACTCGTGTGTGCCCGGCCAATGCCACGCGTCGACACCCTGTGCCGCCACAAAACGGAACAACCGCGCGCACCACCCGTCTCCCATTGGGTTCGCCCATGCCTCCCGTGCCTCGTCAACTAGCGCATCAAAAGCCAGACTTCTGTTTTGCGCGGAAATCCTATTGTAAAAGCCCAGACATTGTTTGGCTATGAAGAAGTGCAACGGCAGTTGGGCCAGCTCCGCAAACAGGAGACGGTGTGACGGTTTGGCTGCTCCCACCGTCTGTCGCATGTATTGGACCTGCAGCTTTACGGCCTCATCACGCAAACATGCCTCAAATGCGCCCTGTGCCAGGTTGTTCCTGTCATTCCTCCTGGGTGGCGGTCCTCCGTCTAGCATCTCTACTAGCACGTCGGGACCCCATACCTCACATCCGTAGGCAAGGATGGATCGGATTTGCACGTCGAAACACCTCATGCGAATATCTGGTGCGAAAATGCGTAAACGGTTCAATCTAGTGTTAAGCCCACACATGGCTCTCCTTGCTGACTCGCAGAGTGTCTCCCTGCAGCTGACGAAGGCCCTACCCGGACCGTATACTAGTCCAAGATAGCGCGCCTTGTCCACCGCAGGGATGGGCTGCCCTGCTAGCTTTAGACCCTGGCATCCGCTGCACACAGTGCTGGCCGTTACTTCGCTGGCTGCAAAAACCAGCCTCTCACACTTGGTAACGTTTGCCTTCATGCCAAAGGCTAGGCAGAACGTGTCTACTAATGATAGCAAGTGGCGCATCCGCTCAGGGGTGGTGGCCAGCAGGGAAACATCATCCGCGTACATCAGCAGTGACACCTTTTTGCCATTCATCTCAGGTGCACCTGTGGCTTCGTCCGTATCTTCCGAATCAATGTACTCTGCTAAGGTTTCTATAAAGAGGCCGAAAAGCTCTGTGCTAAGCGGGCAGCCCTGCTTAACCCCTTGCGTGGTTGCAAAGGGGGCACTGTGCTTGCCCCCGGCCTTCACTACCATCATCACTCTCTCGTACGCTTTTTTCAAAGCCAACATCTCACCCGTTACCCGTCGTTCCTCCAGTCTCATCCAAATTAATGGTCGTGGGACCTTGTCGAAAGCAGTGCCCGTATCATGTAGATGGCTTTTGGCCCCCGGCGTCTACATTGCGTAGATGACCCCTCCCGCGCCATCTACGCCCCGAAAATTTTCCTAGGGGCACGCCCCAAAACCCCCCATTCCATCTACGCTCCCTGTCTAAATTACCGCCAAATCCGCCCAAACCGTCTACGCTCCGTAGATGCGCGGCCCCAAAACCCAAAAATTTTCTCCGCCTTCGGCGGATTTGGGGCCAATTTCTACAGCGTAGATGGAAGATACGGGCACTGGTCGAAAGCCTTTTCAAAATCAATTTGTACGACAATGAGGGGGGTGGTGGCGCCAGCACGCGTGTGCTTGTTGATGAGATGCCTTAGGACAAAAAGATGGTGTGTTGTGCCGTACTTCCTCCTGAATCCGGCCTGAGCCGTGTGCCTCCATTCAAACTCCTCCCCGGCATTCGCCAGCCTCTCCAGAAGGATCGATGCATAGCACTTTGCGAGGGCGCCCCCTACTGCAATGCCCCGGTAGTTCCCAGGCGCCTGCACGTCACCTTTCCGCTTGTAAATTGGTGTCAAAACAGTAGTAGTAAATTGCTCAGGATAAGCCCCTTCGCTCCAGATTTTATTAAACAATACATGCACCAGCGGTGCAACTCTATTGAGTGCCGGTGTCGGCGGATCAGTGGTGGGGTCGCCCGGTTTCACCGCGTACTTGTAGCACTCAGACGGTACCTTCTCTAGGCCAGCCGCCTTGCCGTTGGGCAGCCTTGCTAGTGCGCGTGTTACCTCATCGAGGGTAATCTCGCTATTCAACATCTCGTGCAGACACGTACGGTCAGCCGCAAAAAGATCCTCAGACATCCTCCCACCCGATCCCAAAATGTGGTGGGCGGCTGCTGGGCATCCCCCGCCTGCGCCGTCGTTCAGCAAGGTCGCAAAATGGTCACGAAACCCGTCGGCCGAGACTGGGCACTGCTCTTTAGTCCGTCCCTCAATCATCCTCCACAGCACGCAGTCGGGCGTCTGCGCGGCAGCGTGCCACCTTCTCCCTCATCTCCTGGGTGTCGTGCGCGGCCCTGGCCCTTCGCTTCACCCGGTCATAGGATGCCCTGGCTGCGCGGAAGTTTTGCCACACCTCTCCTTCTCGTACCACTGGACAACCCAGTGCTAGCTTTGCTTGCACAAACACCATACGCGCCGCAGCACACTCTTCGTTCCACCATGGAGTCTCCTGCTCCCGTAGGTTGGCCGGTCGTGTGGGACCGAAAGCCTTTTCTAATGCATCGTACAAACATGTGCCTAAGGCTTCGACCGCTTCGGTGGTGCTGATGCCACCCTCCTCCGCGCAAAGTGCCACCTTAATCTGTTCGATCTGTTCGATACATGTTACTGCCGTGGCTCGTTGACATGGCTGTTCTCCCTGAGCGTGTGCAACACGTAATGTCCGCACCCGCCCGCACCCACCCCATCGGCACCATCCCATCCATGATCCCACCGCACCCGTGACCGCACCCACCTCCAGCTTATGCACCCCGGCCTCCTTGCAGCAGTAGCCGTCGCACCCCTGCGCGGGGCGCTTGGCCTGCAGCGTGAAGCAGAACGTCCGGGCGCCGTCCGGCCCCGGGGTTACGGCGGGCGCCACCTTGTAGGGCGACGGGCCCGCCGAGCAGCTACCACGTCCTGATGCAATGTGCTGCCTACACCGAGTTACGAGCGTGCAGTGGCCTAGACTTTAGCCTAAGCATGCGCGAAGTGATGCTGAAATCTGAGCCTGTCAAGTTAGCTGCATTACTCAGCTCCATCTGGGAGCATAGAAGTAGGGAAGTCCCCCTTGCAAGGGGAGAACAATAAATAGGACAATCATGCACTGGCGTTATAAGGGTCACCCCGGCCCGGGCCTCCGGTTTACACGCAGCAGGAAGGCACGCAAGAACGTGCGCACCACTCTGTAACCACACACACACAGCTACCAAACGGGAAGGTGGAGTCGTAGCTGCAGGCAGACAAAGTTGCGCTCGCTCAGGGTATTAAGTCCAGCGGAGTGCCCGACTCTCAGGCGTGGCATGCGCGCGGTTGCGCATGCGCGTATGCTGGTGAGTCACTTGGGAACATTGCGCGACAAACGGACTGGAGTGGACGAGGTGCATGGCTCCTACAGCATGGCTTCGATCCGAGACTCACCTGCCGCCGAGCGCCACAGGCAAGCCGACACATTATGTGAGCATCGCCAAAACGGAGCGCACGGGCAGGCGGCCCAGGGCGCCCAGCCGGCTGCCAGCTGCCATGATGCCTTGGAGCATGTCAATGCCACTCAGACCTGGTTTTGCACGTATGGACAGCAGGCGTTGGGCCTATGAAACGCGGGGCGCGAGGTTGTTGCCAGTCTGCCGCCGGGGCCGAGGGGGACTCTTAGATAAATATGCAGCGGGATCTGTGCTCTGTCCTCTGTGTATGTTATGTAGCCCGGGCGTTTTAAGTGTGACTGCATGCGATGTAGCGACCGGGTTTTCGCGGTCGGCCATGCAAAAACGGAGGCGCTGACAGCGCCCTTCGCACAGCCAGCCGTTTAAAACGGCAAATCTAACTTATATGCAACAATGCGCCAAGAGCAGACCCGTCGTCGAAGAGTGGTCACCGTTTGTGGCGGGCGGGGCGCGCTCGCGTGTCTTAGCGTCTCGGGGCTCGTGTGCGAATGCAGCCACCTTCATTTTGGACCTGCGAGCCACGTGGTTTAACGAGCGAGGCTGTGGGGGGCAGCTGCCAGGGCAAAACAACCGTTTTTTTAAACAGGCTCTCTGGGGCCAACAACCCAAGACTTGGCCCTCATCGCCTGCCCCACCTCTACTGTAATGCAGTATATATAACGTGTAGCTCCCGTAATATCAACGGGGCCGCATGGCGCAATGGATAGCGCACTGGACTTCGATCCCTGATCAGACGTTATCCAGGGGTTGCAGGTTCGAGTCCTGCTGTGGTCGCACCGATTTTTTGCACAGCACGGGGTCGCCCAGTTGAGGACTCGGCACTCGGCTGCGGCCCGCACCTGCTGAGTGACCTGACCCCGACACCATTGGGGTCTAGACTGTGGCGGCCGGTTTGGGGCCAGCAGGGTAAGAGGCAGGCTGCTGGGGCAGCTTTTGGGTCTAGAGGCAGGGGTGCAGGCTGGGTACAGACAGGCAGGGGCGGGATCGATCGCGAAGGGGCGGATCGAGGTCAGGCCGTGAAGAGGTGCAGGTGCAGGTTGGGGACAGGGGGCAGGTGCAGGTTTCACTCAAGCAGGGGCAGGGGCAGGTCTGCGACTCTCTCTGGGTCAGCCCAGGCAGGCGCCACTATACCCTGAACTAGAACGTACACGTACGTCATTCTTGAATGGTAGCACGTGGGAAAATACGCTGTGCCAGGATGTGGTTGGGATATCCATGGGCCTCTGAAGAGATGTTGAGCCGGGATGTTGGACCTCAGCACACGCACTGCCGCACTGGGTGTAGCTGCCTGTCGCGCGCAATGGCCTCGCCATTCATATAACATGTAGCCTGAATATTGGCAAGCGCGAGAACTGCCCTAAACTGACTCGACATCCCACGTGCACATCCCGACATCCCGACATCACTCCACGCGCCGCAGCGTACCAACCCTTTCGCCCCAAGCGTATTTTGACGTATCCTATTAGGTGAGCAGCGTAATAAATTTATTGCGGTATCAGCTGGGAGGCTCGTACCGTACAAAGCTGCAAGCTTTTTGGGTGCTCGCTGCAGGTGGGCTGTTGTGTGCCTCTCTCTATCGCTGGGATGTGTGTGGACCCCTGCCCCCGCCCTGCTCCCGCCCCGACCTGTCTACTGCCGTGGTCTGTCTGCTCCCGTCACAGAATGCCCCGCCCCTTCCCCGCCTTGCCCGCCCTTCGGTTAAGCTAGCTGCCTCTGCCTGCCCCTGGCCCAAGTGCCCAACGTGCCTGCACCTGCTGATGCTAACCCAATCTTGCCCCAGCGCCTGCCTGCACCTGTCCCAAGCTGCACTGCCTGTGGACAAGGCGTGTATCCGCTCCCATCCGCGAGTGAGGCGGATGGAGGAGCATTGCAGGCTAGGCGCCCAGGGGGGGGGTAGAAAACAAAGTGCCGCACCCCATGCCCCGAAATCCCCCGGGACCCCCCTTGAGGGGACGACCGACCCCCCCACGGACAAAACCGTGTCGTTTAGGGGGTTAAAACCCCTCCATTTAATACCAAAGTGGTGCCAATCGACTCCTCTTGACGAGCGCTATCACGCCATGTCATTGTGCACATTATGCCACATTCATGCGCACCAGCGCTTGAGAGCCCTGCCGTGTCGGTGGTGGTAGGACCAGGGCATGGGATGAGAGCGGCATGCCCCAGTGGTGACAGATGAATCCCCGAACCCAACGAGCCCGGGCGCGGTAGCAAGGCAGGAGTTGCGGCTGTGCGACGCGGTTACTGTACCGATGCTGGCTGGCTGTCGCAGTTTGCTGAAGCGCGGTCCTCACACTCCGGGCGCCCGGCCAGGCTAGAGCACCAGACAGACACATGCGACGCCACACCGCGGGAGACGCATCGTCGCAGCGCACCTGCGAGCAGGCGACCGGCGTCCACGGATGAGCGCTTGAGAGCCCTGCCGTGTCGGTGCGCATGTGTCGACATGTGCCGACATGTCCACGCCAGGGCATGCAAATGGGCCTCCCACGCTGTGTTTTGTGCTTATTACGGCATAGCATGCATAGTCCAGCCTCGTGTTGCTGCGTTTGGCGCCTGGTGCTGTCCGAGGGGCGCTTCCCGAAATCCGCCAGGATGGGCTCCCGAAACCCGCCGGACCCCCAGGGAAGACCCCCAACTTTGGCGCCCCAGAACTTCCTCACCGGACACCCCCTGAGAAAACTAAAAGCACGTGCGTAATGATCTCGTTAAGCTCTTTAATTTTGAGCATGGGGTAAGATCCTGAGCTTTCTACCCCCCCCCCTGAGGCGCCCCCCCCAAGTGGTCGAGAAGGCCAGGCGGAGCCCTTCCCAGCTCCCCTTCCCCTCCGCTGTCTCCTACTGTCTCTCAGTGCGATGGCTTGCCCGTATGCGGGTTTTCCCCTGGTGGCTAGGCGCAGGAGATTGCAGAGCGGCTCGTGCCGAGGGGACGGCATCATGTGTCAGGGGTGGGTCCAAAACGCAGGGTGCAAGACCAGCGCCGTAAGGATAGATGGCAAAGCGCACACGCGTGCACCTCAGGCACCGGCCGCACCGCCTGTGCCCGCTGCTGTTCAGTATTGATGGTGATAGCTATGACGTTCGAATTGAAGGTGGTTGATGCGCTGGGCCTGCTAAGAAGTGGTTCACTTGGTTGCGGGCATTTTTCTGATCTGCTGCCTGTGGGCGTGACCCCGAGAGCGTAGCATAGATTGCATTGGTTACAGGAGGGACCTGCAGACGCAGCTCACGAGCCAGCGAGGACGCCCTGCTCTAGACCTCAGATCCACTGCTGCGCCGCAACCAGATCCTATCGTGGTAGCCCTGGCTGCCTGGCATCAAAATCGCAGGCTGCGGCCCAAGCACTCACCGTGTGGCCTGTGCCCTTCACAAACACGGCCGTCACGTGCGCGGCGCAACCCCTGGCCGAACCCCATCCCCCATCCCACATGAAGTCCGTGCCCTAGAACCCCATCCCCACAAAAGTACTGCCCGCGTGGCATGCCTAAGTCCATGTCAGCGTGACAGCGTCAGTCACCAGGGGAGAGTGGGCATGCCATTGGGCTGCAGGGCAGAGCAGCGGTCGCCAGGGCACAGGCTAATGACGCTGGATCCTGTGTTGGGCGTGGTAGGGGTTGGGGATGCGGGGCGAGGGGGGAGTGGTCAGGGCGGGGCAGGGGGCAGGGCATACGCGTACCGTACGTTTCTCCGATCACCACACACCTTCACAGAACCGTCGTGTTTGTTCAAATACGATGGTGAAATGACGATTTGGACATTTGGTAATTTCGATGGCACGCTACGGCACAACTTTCGGCACTGGCGGGGCCCTGTCTGCTGGTGAGGCGCTTGCTCGGCGGCGGCGGCCTCGGCCTCCGCAGCGGCGTCGTAGTCAGCGTCGTCAAAGCTGCGCGCGCTGCCAGCACCCGCGGCGGCAGCCGCGCCTCCATGCGTCCAGCGTCCTGGTGCCCGAAGGGTTTGTCGGGATGTTGGGATGCGCACGTGGGATGTCGAGTTGGTTTCGGGCCGTTCTCGCGCTTGCCGAGATTCATAACTACATGTTGAGACTATTCAGGCTACATGTTATATGAATGGCGAGGCCATTGCGCGCGACAGGCAGCTACACCCAGTGCGGCAGTGCGTGTGCTGAGGTCCAACATCCCGGCTCAACAACTCTTCAGAGGCCCATGGATATCCCAACCACATCCTGGCACAGCGTATTTTCCCACGTGCTACCATTCAAGAATGACGTACGTGTACGTTCTAGTTCAGGATTTGTGGCACCTGCCTGGGCTGACCCAGAGAGAGTCGCAGACCTGCCCTGCCCCTGCTTGAGTGAAACCTGCACCTGCACCTGTCCCCAACCTGCCCCCTGTCCCCAACCTGCACCTGCACCTCTTCACGGCCTGACCTCGACCCGCCCCTTCGCGATCGATCCCGCCCCTGCCTGTCTGTACCCAGCCTGCACCCCTGCCTCTAGACCCAAAAGCTGCCCCAGCAGCCTGCCTCTTACCCTGCTGGCCCCAAACCGGCCGCCACAGTCTAGACCCCAATGGTGTCGGGGTCAGGTCACTCAGCAGGTGCGGGCCGCAGCCGAGTGCCGAGTCCTCAACTGGGCGACCCCGTGCGGTGCAAAAAGTCGGTGCGACCACAGCAGGACTCGAACCTGCAACCCCTGGATGACGTCTGATCAGGGATCGAAGTCCAGTGCGCCGAGGGGGGGGGGGGGAGGGGAGAGGGGGAGGAGGGCGCGGGGCACGGGCGCGGGGGAAGAGGGGGAGGAGGGGAGGAGGAGGGCTCCTCCTGGCCTTTCGACCACTTGGGCGGGCGCCCGGCCTGCACTGCTCCTCCGCCTCCCTCGCGGATGGGAGCGGATGCACGCCTTCTTCTTAGGGAAGCAGGCTTGGGCAGGGACAGGCAGGAGCCTTGTTCACATGCACAGCATGGGGCACCCACGTTTCGCATGTGTGCCGGACACGCACCGCAGCATGGCCCCGCAACCTGGCACGCGCGATGCACACACGGTCACCCGCGGAGCACACGCGGAGCACAAGCCACCTGCAGCCCCGGGCTTGTCCCACAACCACCACCAGCCTGCGACACACTCGCACACAGCTTGAGCGCCTCTTCTCACGCACCCTGTAAGCGAATGCGGCATGCACAGCATGTCCTTTGTTCCTCCATCAAGAATCACGTTTGGCGGTCGGCATTGTGTGGGTAGGCCTCACCGCCACCACCATCGAGTCATTGGCGCCACATACCGCCCCAGGCCGCCACATGGTACACTAGCACACCTGCTACTCCTGCCGCTGTCAGACCTGCAACGCCCACTGCTGCTACTGCGACCTGCGCACCCAGCGCACCCGCCGGCACACCTACACCCCCCTCTACCCCACCCCACTGACTGGATTGGTTCACAGTAACCCCCTCCATCCCACCCCACTGACGCGACAAGGAACCCGCCCTGCCAACGCGCCCCCACCGCCTCACCACCCCCAACAAGCCGCGTCACGAGCTGACGCCCCCACCCCATCCCACTGGAAGGGTCTGAGCGTGGGCAGGTGTTTACAACCCGCCCCCGCCGCGCCTCCTCTCCACTCCGCTCCTCCCTGCTGCTACCGCCGCGCCAACATCGCCCCAATGTTCATCACCGCCCCGCTGCTACTGCCGTTGCCGTTGGCTCCGGCTCCGGCGCCGCCGCCGCCGCCGGCTCCGCCGCCGCCCGCTGCGGGCTGCACGCCGGTGAGGTAGGGGTCGGTGGCGGCGGCCTCTACGTCGGGGCGGTGGTCCTGTGGCGGTGGCGGTGGTGGCGGTGTGATGGGGTTGTGGAGGTGCCGTATGCATGGGGTGTGTGTTTGTGTATGAGTGCGTATTCTGTGTGTGGGAGCCGGAAGTGGTGCATGTGCCTGAGAACACGGGGCGGCTGACGGGGCCGCATCCGTGGAACGCGGCAGTGGAGGACCCGCCGCAACCCATGCACCTCACACCCCAACAGCCCCGGCAGCAAACCCCACAGCAGCCCCGGCAGCAGCCCCGGCAGCAGCCCCGGCAGCAGCCCCGCACCTGCTGCCAGGCGAGGCAGCGGCGGATGAAGTCCTTGGCCTCCGCGCTCACCTGTGCGTGTGTGGGTGTGTGGGGTGGGGTGTGGGTGTGGGGTGGGGTGCGGTCAGTGAGGGTGGGTGTGGGGTGGGGTGCGGTCAGTGAGGGTGGGTGTGGGCGAGACAGCGCCAGCATCACACGCGGTGACGCAGGGGACTCGGTAGACCCGGAGCTGGAGGCCACACAGCCCTTCCCCCCAATTGCATTTCATAGCTTGTGTTGAATGGAGTACACAACCTGCCCCCCGCCCACCCGAAAGCCCCACGTCAACTCCATTCCCCGATTCCCCCCTCGCCACCCCCACCGCCTGCAGCCGCCCCCGCCCTCCCATGCCGCCGCCGCCGCCGCCGCCACCCGCCGCCACCGCCGCCACCCACCGCCGCCGCCGCCGCCACCACCCGCCGCCGCCGCCGCCACCGCCACCGCCCAACATGTATTCCCCCCCCACAAACACACACAGGCCCCGCCACGCCGCCGCCACGGCGCCACTAACCCACCGCCGGCCGCGCGGGGAAGTCGGGCTCGCGCTGCACCGCCATCACGCGCTCGCGCAGCATCTGCTCCTGAGACATGGCCTCGCCGTAGGGCTTGCGGCCTGCGGGGGGTGGGTGTGGGGGTGAGGGTGGGGAGGGGAGGGTGGGTGAAGCGGGGTGGGGGGCAAGGGGGTCATTGGTTATAGCCCGGGGTGCCGGGAGGAGTGAGTCTGGGTTGTGCTTCCCCCACCAGCCGCAAAGAGGACCCCCCCGCGCTGCCCCCCACAGATCCCCATCCCATTGGTTTGGTTTGGTTTGGTTTAGGTTGGGCTGGTATTCACAACCCACCCCCCAGCGCTGCCCCCCAAAACATACCCCGCTCCATCCCTTTCCCCCCTCCACCACACCCACCAATCCCCCCGTGAACGCTCACCGTACAGCAGGCAGTAGAAGATGACGCCCGCCGACCACACGTCCAGCTGCGTGGGTGGTGTGGTGTGGCGTGTGTGTGGAAGTGTGTGTGGGTTGTGTGCGTGTGGTGACGTCCAGCGGGGGTGGGAAGAAGGGGCGATGCAGTGAGGTGCAGGCAGTCGCTGCGTAAGTGTGTTTTGTTGCCGTTGCCGTTTTGTTGCCGTTGCCATTGCCGCCCGACCAAGTGCCCTCATCCCGCCTGCAGCTCCACTCTAGCACCCACCACCTAACCCTTCCCCCCGCGCCCCCACCTTGTTGCTGATGCGCGGCGGCGCGGGCCCGCCGGTCTCGAAGGCCTCGGGCGGCAGGTACCAGTAGGTGCCCGCGCCCTGGCTGGTCAGCTCGATGCCGGCCTGCGTGCAGCCCTCGCCCACCATCTTGGGGGGTGGGGGGGAGGGAAGGTGGGAGGTGAGGGGTTAGGGGTGGGGTGGAGTGAGGGGAGGATTGGGGTGGGTTGTGAATACCAGCAAGGTGGTTGGGGGGTGGGTTGGGAGGCAAGCCACGACAGTGCATGATCTGCCACCTCCCCCGCTCCTGCCTCCAATCCCCACTCCCTGCCCCGGACACTGGCATGGCCCCCCGTGCGCCCCCGCTCCACCCCCCCCCCCCGCCCCCGCCCTCCCCCCCACACACACCTTGCTGAGCCCGAAGTCGGTGATCTTGGCCTGGCCCAGGCCGTCGAACAGGATGTTGGCGGGCTTGAGGTCGTAGTGGATCACGCGGCGCGAGGCCAGGTACCTGCCGGGGTGGGGTGGGGGTTGGGGTGGGTGGGGGCGGGGGGAGAGCGCTGTGTATGCCCCACCCTGCTGTCCCCCGAAATGCAGACAGCCACCGCACGCACATCGCCCAATCGGCTCTACCTGAGGGCCCCTCGCCCTGGCCCCAACCCCCCCCACCCCAACCGCCTCACCTGAGGCCGCTGAAGATCTGCGCCATCAGGCAGCGCGCCTCCCGCTCCGGCAGCGTCTGCGTGAGAATGTGTGTGCGCGCGTGAAAGCCGCGTGGGTTTTGGAATGAACTGCGTGATTTGGGTTTGCGATACACACACGCATACACACGCCTCCCACCTCCAGCCCCCCTGTCCCTCGTCTAGTTCAGCTTGGTTTAGCTTGGGATGGTATTCACAACCCCCCCCCCCCAAACCCCCTGTCCCCCAGCCGCCTCCACCCCCTTCCGGTTTGGGAATTGGAAGAACTAAAAAAGTTTTAGTTCTCCTCCCCGCCCCCTCTTCCCCGGCCCGCCCCCCACCTTCTGCTCGCGCATCAGCCCGTCCAGGTCGCCGCCCTCGCAGCACTCCAGCACCGTGGCGAAGGTGTCGGTGTCGATCTCCAGCACGTCCAGCAGCGCCACAACCGCCGGGTGGCGCAGGCTGTGTGGAGGGGGGCGGGGTGGGGTGGGGGATAGGGGGTGGAGGGGTGAGTTGGGGGGTAGGGAGGAGGGGTTGGCGGTGGTAGCGGTGGTGGCGGTTGTGGCGGCAGTGGGGAGGGATGGAGTCAACAGGGGCAGTTGGAGCCCCAACCTTGCACCCAACCCCAAGCTTGGGCTGGTGTTCACAACTCCCCCCCACCCCACCCCACCCACCCACCCACCCACCCGCTCACCCACCCACCCACCCACCCCACCAGCCCGCTCACCCGCGGTGGATGTCGTACTCGCGAATGGCGTGCCGCACGTAGCTCTCCTTCTTGGCGGCCGCCCAGCCGGGCGTGAGCGCGTGGATCTTGACGCACACGTGCCGCGCCTCCGCCAGGTCGTAGGCCTGGGGGGGGGGGCGTGTGGAGCGGGGTGTAGCGTGTGTGCGTGTGTGTGCGTGTGTGTGGGTGGCGGCGGGGCACCACACCCCTAGGGCATCATATGCGTTGTCCCCCCCCTCGCACGCACGCACACTTCTCCCTCCACACCCAGCCGCTGACACGCACGTTGTTGTTCCGTTTGGTTTCCGCTACACCCCCCGGCCCCGCTCTCCTCCTCGCTCCTATCCATATGCACTGACTCTCACGCATTGGTTTGGTTTCTCGCGCTCTCCAACACACCCCCAGCCCCACCTTGAACACCTCGCTGAAGCCGCCCTTGCCCAGCAGGTTCATCAGCACGTAGCTGCGTGCGGGGTGAGAGCATGGGGGTGGGGGTGCGGGCCAGGGGGAGAGAGACAGAGAGCGGCAGAAAGGGGGAGGAGGAGAAAGGTGGGAGAGGCAGGGGAACCCAACAGCATCGGCGTCTATACGGTAGTTTTTGTGTGTGATGCAGGCACGCATGCAAGCCCCGGCTGCTGACGCCCAACTCCTATACACACACACGCACACGCTCCAGCCACCGCCCCATCGCAACACGTCCACGACACGCCCCCTCTCCCGGCCCCGCCCCCGCCTCCTCCAGCCCCGGCCCCGCACCCACCGCGGCCGGCCCTCGGCGCCCGGGCGGTCCGGCAGCACCGGCCAGCGCCCGAAGCGGCTGGCGTCCTCCTCGCGAGCCAGCTTCAGGCAGCGGACCTGCGGCAAATGTAGGTGTGTGTGTGGGGGGGGGGGGGGGATGGTGCGGGCGGGCGTGACGCGGCGGAGGTGGTGCGGTGGGGTGCACGCGGGCGTGATGCGGCGGGGGTGCCGGCGGGGCAGGAGGCAGCGGGAGCCCGCAGCTGGGTCCACACCCCACACCCATTCCGTCGCGCTGCATCGCACACACGGTACATACGTGTTTTCTCTCGGACGCACACGCCCTCACTCCACACGTGCGCACCTGCTTGAGCTTGTCCCGCTCCAGGCGCTCGCCCTCCTCCCGCAGCGCCTCCTCCTCCCGCTTCAGCAGCGCCAGCCGGGTCTGGGGGTGGGGGTGGGGGGAGGGACGGGGGTGGATGGGATGTGGAGGGTGTGGGGTGTCGGGGTTCCGCGGGGGTTGCAAGACGAAGAAGCTCAAGAACGCGGGTTGGCACGATCCTCCCAAACACAACGCCGCATTGCATGCAATGTCTTTTTTGTATTCCTTCCCTTGTGCTCTCTGCCTCTCTCATTCCTTCCCTTGTGCTCTCTCACATGCACACACGTGCAACCCTCGCACCTTGAACACCTCATCAGCCGCCACGAACTCGTGTCCGATCAGGTAGCCACTGCCGCCAGCGCCGCTGCCGCCGCCCTGCTGGCTGTGCCCCTGCTGCGTGTGGCCCTGGTCGCCGCCGTGGCTGTGCTCAAAGCCGCCCAGGTGGCTGCGCGAGTCCTCCGCCGCGGCCGCCGCGGCGGCTGCGGCGGCGGCGGCGGCCGCTGCCGCCGCGGCGGAGCGGGCGCCGGAGGGCGGCGGCGCGAGCCGCTTGCGCAGCGCCTGCGAGGCGACGCGGGAGGGGGGTAGTCTCCTCCAGAACCAAAAAACAACCGACCGGGTGCGTGTGTGTGAATACCAGCCAAAGATAAACCAACAGAAACGGGGAGAGGCCAGGCGAAACTCGCGGGACAGTTTCAGATTGGGCTGGTATGCACAACTCCCCACACAAACACACACGTGCTGTCGCGCACCTTCTGCGCCGCCGTGACCTCCTCCCTCGCCGCCGCCAGCGCCGCGCGCCGCGCCGCCAGCTGCTGAAAGGCAGTGCCGTCCTCCCAGGTCTGGGGCAGGGGAAGAGGGGGATTCCATTCATGATGAGGTGGGCGAGGGAAAGGCGGGGAGGCGAAGCAGGGGAGAGCGACTGAGTCAGGCTTGCGCGCTGCGTGTTGGCGGGCGCATGCGAGCGCTGATGTCGGCGGCTCTGAGCACTCGGCGGAACGACGCCCCCCTCATGCCTCGCCCACCGCCCCCACTCCTCTCCAACGCTCCTGCCCACCCCAGTCTCTCCGTTCGTGTGGGGTTGCCTCGCAACCCCCTCCCTGAACCCCCTGCATACCGGTGTGCACCGATTTTGGTTTTGGTGGGTTCAGCGTAAGCCGGTGTTCCAAGTCCTTGCCCTCATACCCTCCCCGCCCCCCCCCGGCCCATGCCCCTCACCTCAGCCAGCTGCATGGGCCCGGTGCGCACCAGGCTCAGTGTGCCCAGCCGCGCCGCGTTGCCGCTGAGCGCCGCGCGCGCGCCCTCGCGCTCCAGCCGCGCCGCGGTCTGCGGGGTCGCAACGGGGGTGAGTGCGGCACCCCGCGCGTGCGTTGCTTTGGGTCCTGGAGCTACACTACTCCACCCCCCTAGTTAGTTGGTTTAGCTTGGGCTGGTATTCACAACCAACCCCCTTTCACACATCACACACGCCCACACGGCCGCCGCACCTGCACCAGCCTCGCCAGCTCGGTGCGGTACCGCGTCTCGCGCTCCGCCGCCACCCGGGCCGCCTCCGCCGCCTCCGCCGCCCAGCGGGAGGTGTCGGCGGCGGAGGAGGACTGCGAAGGAGGAGGGGGGCAGATGTGCGCGGGGAGTGTGGGTGTGTGTTACAGAGCACAAGGGAAGGGGATGCCGAAGAAGAGTGCATGCGATGGGATAATACAGAACAGTACAGGTGCGCCAGGTGCCGCAATCAGCACCAGATGCCGCAATCAGCCCGCGGGTGCTAGGCCTGCATCCAGAGGGCGCCAGCTCTGAATCCAGCCGCTTGGGAGAGCTGGAGAGCCAAGTGGAGCGCTAGCCGAACCAGGCGTCTCGCCGCACGCCGCCTCACCTGCAGCGCCTCCAGCGCCGAGCGCGCCGCCGCCTCTGCCGCGGCCGACTGGGCCGCCGCCGCCTCAGCTGCCCTGCAGCGGCCGCGGGGATGGAGGGCGAGGGAGTGGGGTCAGCGGTGCGGGGGCAACGCGCGCAAGCGGGCACGCACACACGCACATCCACACACGCACATAGCCAGGAAGCTGTCCAAGCACGCCATTTCCTGTGCTGCGGACCCAGTATCCCACACTGTGCGGCTCCCAAGCCCCCGGGGCCCCTCCCCCCCAACCCAGCCCTCCAAGCGCAGATGTCCGCACCTGCAGCGCTCCTGCAGAGCCGATAGCTCCCCCGCGCGCGCCTGCGGACGGGGTTTCTTGTAAACACCAGCCTAAGCTAAATCCAGACGGGGGGGGGCGCAATCACCGCGGCGCCAAGCGCCCGGTATCACCGCTCGGAGGAGTGGAGCGGAGGCGCACGCGCGTGCCAACAACCAGATCACCAGACCGCCCGCCCCTTCCTACGCCCCGCCTCCGCGCCGCTGTGCCGCCGCCCCTCACCTCCTCCGCCCGCCGCAGCCGCTCTATCTCCGCGCCCGCCGCCGCCTGCTGCGCCGCCATGGCCGCCTGCACCTGCATCACCTGGGCCTGTGCGCGTGCGTGCGTGCGTGTGCGTGCGTACGTGTGTGGAGGGTAGAACGCGGAAGGGAAGTAAGGCATGGAGATCGAGCGGTGTGGAAGGGTTGGCAGGTAGGAAATAACATACACACACGCGCTGCCGCTGCGCCCACCTGCAACTGTGACACCTGCTGCTGCAGCGCCGCCACCACCGCCGGCTCCTCGCCACCGCCACCGCCGCCGCCGGCCCCAGCCTGCTGCTGCGACGGCGCCCGCGGCGGTGGCGCCAGCCCATCCCGGGAGCTCTGGTCCGGGAACAGGTTCGCCACCGCCCCAGCCAGCCCCACCCCGCCGACTCCACCGCCCCCACCGTTGCCTCCCACACCAACGCCACCGCCAGCGCCCACGACGGCTGGGTAATAGCTGAGGATGCTCCTCCCGCCCTTCTGTATGGAGGCGGGCGCGCCGCCGCCGGCTCCACCGCCGCCGCCGCCGCCGCGGCCGCTGTTTGCGCGGCCGCCGACGCTGGGCGTCCGGCCCCCGGCGGCGCCGTCATCAAAGAGCAGGTGGATGGTGGGCGCGCCACGCGGCGTCGAATGCGACTGCGGCAGCGGCTGCTGCTGTTGCAGGCTTTGTTGCTGTTGCTGAGCCTGCTGGTCTTGCGGGGGTGTGCCCGAGCTCGAGCCGTTGGCTACCTGCTGCGGCGCGGCCGCTGCGCCGGCGCCGAGCACAAGCGTAGACAGCGGCGGCGTCTTGCCGGCGGCGGCGGGCGTCGGAGCCGCCGCTGCAGCAGCGGCGGCCGCCGCGGCGGCGCTGGCCGGCGCAGCGGCGGCGGCCCCGGTGGGAGCGTTCTTGGGATCGTGCCGGGGCTCTTGCTGCTTGCGCTTGCGCGAGCGACCGCCTGTACCGCCGCCGCCGCCAGCGGCGCCGCGGCCGCCGGTCGTTGCCGCCGCCGCCCCGGCTGTGGCGGTGACAGCAACGGTCGCGGTTGTGGTGGTGAAGACGGAGGCAGGCGCAGGCGTGGCCGCTCCCGGCACCGCTGCGGTCAGCTGCTGTTGCTGCTGCTGTTGCATGGCGGCGGCGGCGGCGATGCGGGCGGCGGCCGCCGATGCCTCTGTCGAGGCGACCAGCACGCCCGATGCCTGTGTGCGGTTGCAGCAATGCATAACAGGGAAAGGAGAGAGGGCGCTGTCAAAGAGGCATGAGTATCAAGACATGTACGGTCAAGCACCGCCGCATTCCCACAACCACATCTCCACAACCGCGAGGCAGTCAGCACACAGGTCCCGGAACGCGTCCCGGGCGCGCCACCCCGGGCTTGCCATCAGCACACAACCCCCAATCTAGACACGCTCGCCTGTCGCTCCAGGCCCGGCGGCGTGATGTCGCCCAGGGGCTTGCGGCCCGAACCCGCGGCCGCAGCAGCGGCAGAAGCAGCCGAGGCGGAGGCGGCAGCCACAGCGGCGGTTGCCGCGGCCGCCGCCGCCGCGGCGACGGACACGGCGGAGGCGCCGTCAGGCGGGGAGCTGCACGCAGCTGCACTGGCGCCCGTGCGGCGTCGCTTCGCGTCGGGGTGCGCCGCAGGCCCGGCCGGGCCCGGTGCCGCTGTTGCGGCACCAGGGACTGGGAGCTGCGAGCCGATCGCCAGTGATGCCAAGGGCTGGCGCTGCGAAATGCCGCCGTAGCCGAACGCCCCTGATTCAAGAGACTGGTTTGTAGCGCGAGCTCCGGACGACGTAAGCGCATCTGTCGGAATATGGGATAAGCTGGGCGCGCTTGCGAGCAAGCCGGTCGTGCCCGGGCCACCAGACGGCCAGCCCGCTGCTAGGGAAGCGTCATGGCCCGTCATACGCCTTTCGAGCGCGAGAAGCTTTGCGTCGTTGCTGCTGATGCTGGCAAGGAGCGGGCTGACCGCCGAGCCCACAGCCTCAGCAGCGCCGGGAGCCTGCATTTGAGCTGAACCACCAGGTCCGTCCTCCCGAGCTCCTCAGATCCCTATGGACTCTATATATGCCGTATGCTAGGCCGGTATGATTTTGGTCGGTCTGCTGCTCTGTAAAGACTTCCCGCGCTGAGCTCCAAGGCGAGACAGCTCCTCGCGCACAGATGGCGACGCCAGGAAATTTCACCTAATTACTGCCCATCTTATGAGGTTCAGAGTGCGAGCTCCGGCTTTGTAAGGTGCGCGACAGCTTTCAGCAGAGCTGGTGCGTTCGACGTTGTGCGCCACGAACCTGCCTAAGTGTGCATCTAGGAGTTAAAATATACCCTGGCTTGACAAAGGCAGCGGGCTTGAAACGATTTCGAGTTTTGGCGCAACATGGCGAGCGTGCTGCGGCACGTACCCGACCGCCGGCATGCCAGCGTAGTCGATGTGATGCGCACGGCCGCACGCCGACCACCTGGGCCCCGTCAAATAAGTACCGCATCAGACGCACAGGTAACGCGGCCGCAGCGTAGTCAATTAGGGCCCTGTTACCGGTGCATTGCATGATGCCCACCTGCCAACTCGCATCCGAACCCGGCTGTGAAGTGGCTGGCCCTGCAAACTCCAGTGCATTTCCACAAACTCACTGCATGCTTGCCAAGGTTTGGCGCTACGGGGCTACCAGCATCCAGGGCCAGTGGTCCAGGGGCTCGCAAGCACGGACTCCGCCCGTTTGTGCTCTTCCCAAGGGGAAGTGGTCCCCCACCAACCTGCAAAACACCTCAGCTGTTGGGGATTGGACATCCAGTGGTATGGGCAGTTCTAGAGTGATAGCCCCGAACGTTGGGACGGCTGCATCAGGCCAGGGAGGGGAACGGACGCAGCGTCGGGGCGCACGCCAGCGCGACGCAACCTGCGGTCGACGCGACAGGCGCCTGTTGACCAGGGAAGCAGAATCATATGTTCGCAGGGACATTCAGTGCGACCGCTTAAATCGTGGCGAGCTCAGCAGTCGGAACGTCGCGTGTTGCAGAATCGCGGAGCAAATCAGCTTGCTTGAATGCGCTCGCGATAGTGGGTCGATCTGGGACTGCGTAAATCACTTAAGAGGCAACAAATGCGACTGGGTTGCGTGCGCAAAACAGCGTGCGCAGGCTTGGGCCCGGCTTTAGGGCAGGCCCGCCACGTTTCCTGCGCGCGCAGCAGCTTTTAGCCCGCAGTGTATGTTTGGTATGACCATAGTAATGCGCTTTAGCATTCAAGGGAGTAAAGCGGGCGCCAATCGCGGGGGCCCATCGCGGACTTATCCGCGCTTGCACAATTTGTTCGAGCGCTCTTTCCACACACCCCCACCTAGGACAGCAGCCCTGCAGACCTACCAATAGGAAAAATGGCCTCTCTGCTCGCTCGTCCTCAGCAGGCGGTCGTCCGCGCTGCCAAGCCGGCCGCGGCGCGCCCCCTGCGCCTGGTGGTCCGCGCTTCGGCGCAGAAGCCCCAGCAGCAGCTGGCCCAGCTGGCTAAGCCCGCTCTGTCGGCCATCGTTGCCAACGCCCTGATGGCGATGCCCGCTGCCGCCGAGGCCGGCAAGATTTTCGACTTCAACCTGACCCTCCCCGTCATGGCCGGCGAGTTCCTGCTGCTGATGGTGTTCCTGGAGAAGACCTGGTTCACCCCCGTCGGCAAGGTGCTGGATGAGCGCGATAACCTCATCCGCTCCAAGCTGGGCTCCGTGAAGGACAACACCGGCGACGTTGACAAGCTGGTGCTGGAGGCGGAGACCATCCTGAAGAGCGCCCGCAGCGAGGTCAGCTCCATGATCAACTCCAAGAAGGCTGCCAAGCAGTCGGAGCTGGACAAGACCTACAACGAGGCCAAGGCCAAGATTACCGCCGAGGTGGAGTCTTCGATCGCCGGTCTGGAGAAGGAGTCGGCCACCATGCTGAAGTCGCTGGACGCCCAGGTCGACAAGATCAGCGCTGAGGTGCTGAAGCGCGTGCTGCCCGAGGGCGTGCGCGTGTAAGCTACTAGCTTTCGCGCAGTTATCCTTGCACCAGGGGGTCGGTCGCGAATGCGCGCTTGTTCCGCTCGGGCCCCGCGCTCGCGTGGCACGCGCGTTCGCCCTGTATGCATAATTGCATGTATGCAGAAGGATTTCTCGGAGCGGACTGGAGCTTGGCGTTGGGCTAGCAGCGGCTGAGGCGATTGCTGGCGCGGGTTGGTGATGTGGGTGGAGCCCCGGCGCTGCTGCTTTTGCACGGCGGGGTCTCCGGGATTTTGGAACAGGTTGAGCCGGCATTACAGCTGGGTGCACCGGTGGGGCAAATTTTGCCGCTTGCCCCCGCACAGCCGGGTTTTGCACGGGAGGACACGGGAGTGTGCACCTCGAGAGTGTGAGCGGTGACTTACTGGGTCTGCTCTGGAGTGTGGGGCTCTCTTAACGCAGAGAAGAACACGAATTCGTTCAGATAGATTATTTGGGCCATTTGGGTCCTCTGATTATTGCGGCGGCAGCGGGGGGTTGCAAGGTGGACAGTGCGCACGCCTGGGCGCTCCCAGCCGAATGCCAATGTAAGCAAACATGGAGATTTTGGAGGCGCGCCTGTGGGGCGGGGTGCTGTTGGTAAGCGGTTTCATCTGGAGGCGAGAGTGCTGAGGGAAGCAGCGCAGTCCGAGTGGTGGGGATTCAGCGGCCCCATGGCATTGCAGTACTCGCGTGGCTCGCCAGGGAGTTGCGACGCAGGGGATGAAGTATTCAGCAACATCCAGGGTGGGGCGTCGAACATGAGGTCGCAGCGGGTGCCAGGGGCTGCGGTGCAGCAGCGGCAGTAGCAGCAGCGGCTCAGCCGCACCGGCAAGCAAGGGCAGAAGGGCTCGTGGCCATCAGGCGGCTACGGGCGGGTGCACGCGGGGCAAGGGGACACTCGACAGCACAACGATAGGGGCCGCGGGGATACCGTACGCAGCCGGGTGGCACCCGCAGCGATGGCACGCGGGCAGTGCTCGTATCTACGCTGCGTAGACGCCGGGGGCCTCAAGCCATCTACATTATACGGGCACTGCTGACGCGGGCCGCTGTTGCAGCCCCTCCTGACCTCCTCCCTCCGCACCACACTGCATGCCTGCCACCAAGCCCCGCGAGCTGCACAGCGCCCCGGCCCGGCTGCTGCCCCACCGCGCGCTCACGCCGCCCTCGTGCCGTCTTCCTCCGCGCTGGGCCAGCCGCCACTAGGGCCTTTCAATGTCGCAGCGGAAGGAAAGAGCGCTCTGCAGACGAGACAAAGCAGGGGCTCCCCTGAGACAAAGCAGGGGCTGACCAGGCATCCACGCGCACGCGGTGGGGGCTGCAATGCTGGTACCAGCTCGTACGGCACCAGGGGTTCGACCGTACGAGCGTTGGGCGGCGAACACCATTCGAGGTATAAATGCGATGGTAGACCGTCGACGTCCGCACCACACCATGCCGGTCTCATGCCGGCTGGGGCGCCACCGGGCACCGGGTACGCCCCCTCTACCTCCTGGCGCACCTCCTCGCGCTGCGTAGTCCGCACGCCCTGTGGCTCCCGGAGCACCGCCTGCCCACACCACGTCCGAGTGCGCGCCTGCTAACCACCCGCGCTCGCGTGCTGCCAAAATAACAAACGACAGCTTCAATGCTGCCGCGCCCCACCCCAACCTCCTGGATGCGGCCCATGCGTGTCCACGTGCGTGTCGCTCGCGCCGGCTCCCCTATACCCCTCTCCGTGCCACTGAATCCCAGCAGCCCACGTCCAGACCGCCATCTCCATTCCACGTCCTGTCCTCGCCACTCGCTGCGTGAGGGTGTCAAGCAATACTGGCGCAAGTCCCACCAAGACCGCTGTGGCAACCGCGTGTCCCTGTCACACGGAGCACCTATGCGCGCCTCCCCACGCCCCACCCCACCTCACCCCAGTGCACGCACGTCGCTCTAGACCTCCCCGGCACGGCCCTCTCTCTCACACCCACACAGTCCGCAAAAACCCGCAGCGTATACGGTCACAGGCTGCCCCCAGCCCCCCACCCTCCTAACAGTCCCAAGTGTGCCAAGGCTCATGGGCTGCGGGGAGTCGCCACAGCCCATCACGCGCTGCAGCACCTCATTGCCACGGCCCATGGCGTCGCCGCGCGCAGCTGCTCACGGCCCACCTCCTAGGGGGGCCCTTTCCAGCCCCTTATCAACCTGCAGCCCCGCCGTCCCCTCCCACCACCCCTCTTCACCTCCACACCCATGCATGCCCCACCCGCAAGACCAAGCGCTCAAACCTCCAGGCCTCCACCACAGGCCTCAACCACCACCGGCCTCAACCACCACGCGGCCGCTCTACAGGCGCGCGGGGATGTTCTCGGCCGCCAGGTGCTTCTTGACGTCCTCGATGCCCACCTCGCGCCGGTGGAAGATGCCGGCGGCCAGCGCGGCGGCGGCGCCCGTGGCGCGGAACACCTGCGGGCGGGCGTGTGTGTGCGGGCGTGTGTGTGCGGGAGTGTGAGCGGGCATGTGTGCGGGAGTGTGTGTGGGCGTGTGTGTGGGCGTGTGGGCAGGCGTGTGGGCGGGGGATTGCGGCGGGTTTGGATGGGTTGGGCGGGGATTGCGACGCACCAGTAAACACGCACGGGCACACGAACGCGCACGCGGGGATATGCGGATAAGTTGCGGGGGGGGGGGGATTCGGCACACCCACGCGCACACTGTGCCCGCCCGCCCGCCCGCCCCACCTCGGAGAAGTGCTCGGGGCAGCCCGCCCCCGAGGAGGCGATGACCGGGATGGTCACGGCGCGCGACACCGCGTCCACCAGCTCCAGGTCGAAGCCCTGGCGTGGGGCGGTGGGTGGGGGTGGGCATGGGTTGGTGGGTTGTGTGTGTGCGGTGTGGTGGGTTGCAAATACCAGCATAACGGGGGCGGTGGGGAGGCAAACAGGTCCAAGCAGGGCCAGTGTAAGTTCGTGCGTGTGTGCCCTGGATGGGCGGGGTGTGGTCGGGCCCCACCACCAGGAGGCCCACCCGCTCAGCACCGCGCAGTGTACCACCCCCCTTCACATGGGGACTGCCCCTCTCCACCCCCACCCCCTTCCCGCCCCTTCCCGCCCCTTCCTGCCCCTTCCCGCCCCCTTCCTTTCCCTTCCTTCCCTTCCCGCCCCACCGCCGCCGCCGCACCTTGCCGGCGCCGTCGTTGTCGATGCAGTTGAGCAGGATCTCGCCCGCGCCCAGCGCCTCCACCGCGCGCGCCAGCTCCACGGCACCCAGGTCGCGGCCCTCGCGCCCGCCCTGATGTGGGGTGAGGGTGATGGGGGTGTGGGGTGTGGGGTGACGTGTGTGGAGGGGTGGGGTGTGGTGTGAGGAGGGGCGGGCACGGGGTGTTTGTCACGGGGTGTTCAGCACGGGGTGTTTGGCACGGGTGCTTGGGCATGCGTGAGGAATGATGCGGGCGACAGGGTTGGGACTACTGGCGCGCCCGCAGGCCACAGCCACGTACCAACGTCAACGCGCCACACGCCCCCCACTTCCTTAAGTAATGATGAATGTAACCCCCACCCACCTTGACGGTGCACTGCCACCAGCAGTACTGCTCGCCGGCGGGGCCGGGCCGCGCGGTCTTGACGGTGGCGTGCGGCACGGCCGCGGGGTCGGCCACGTACACGCGGCGGGGGTCGATGGAGATGACCACCGCCTGTTTGTGCGGGTTTGTGGGCGTGTGACGATGTGTGTTATACATTGTGTGTTTGAGGAGTGTTGCAAAAGATGAGATGATGAAAGAAGTGTAGCTGCGTGTCAGATCCCCACGGAGCGCCAGAGCACGTGCAGTTCCCCGGCCCATGCCCAGTCCGCCCCATCCACGCTGCCCGCTCCCCTCGGGCTCGCGATGGTGGATTTCTGTGGGTTTGGAATTACCATCCCCCATACAACCTTCGCCCCCACATCCCCCTCCCTCCCCACCTGCTTGCCGTACACGGCGCTGATCTGCTCGATGGCCGTGGAGCCGTCGGCCTTGGCGCCGCGGGCGTAGTAGGCCTGTGCGTGTGCGCGCGTGTGCGTGTATGAGTGTGTTAAACAAACACAACGACGGACCAAGCCCGCCATGTAGCTCTAGCTATGAGTGTGTGCGTGTGGGTGTGCGCGTGTGTGTTGATTCCAATTCCGGGTAGTTCATTCCCATTCCCAAATTAACCATTGCCAACCCAAAACCCATGTGCGGAGGAGAGGGACATACTTGATGTGGAGATGTACACAAACACAGACATGCACGGCTGGCCGGCGGCTAGTTCCCCTCCCTTGCCCCCCCCTACCCACCTGCGCCGCGTCCACGGCGTCCGAGCCGATAGACACCTTGTCCGCGCCCGAGCTGTGAGGTGTGCGGCAATTTGTGTGCGTGTGTTTCAGGAATGTATGTGTGTATGTGCGTTATTGTGCACGTGTTCAGGAGTGCGAAGAGAGAAGGAGAGGTAACACGATCCGGCAAGCGCACCGAAGTCCCCAACGGTTGATTTTGGGCATTGAAATGGTCCGCCCCACACCCCTCCGCTCCGCTCCCCCGCCCCGCGCACACACCGCTACGCCCCCACCCCCTTCACATTATTTGCATTAAAACCGTCAAATGGACGGCTCACCCGCCTCACCGGAAGTACTCCGCCGCCACCTCTACGGCCGAGAAGCTGCGGCCGCTGCTGTCCGTGAGCGCCTTGATGCCGCCGCCCACCTGCGCGCGCGTGCGTGCGTGCGCGCGTGCGTGACATAGCAGGGAGCAGGAGGGGCAGCAGGGGAGCAAATGTAAATGCGACAATGTGCGTGTGTTGGGGTGGGAGGGCCCGCCCCCTGCCGCACCTTGAGCGGCACGAACGCGGCCCCCTCCTTTACCCCTCCCCCCTCCCCCTCCGCCCACCTCTCCCCCCTCTCCCCGCCCGCCGCACCGTGAGCGGCACGAACACGCCCCCCTTCCGTACGCCTATTCGCCCTCCCCCTCCCCCCCTCCCTTACCCCGCCCACTCCCCCCACCTCTCCATCCCCGCCGCCCCCTCACCGTGAGCGGCACGAACACGCGCTCCGAGGCGCGGCGCAGCACCTCCAGCATGGGCGCATCCTCCATCACGCAGTCCCTGGGGGCGGGCGGGTGCGGGTGGGTGGGTGGGAGTGTGAGTTGGGTTGATGCGAGAGAGGGCGATGGGAAAGCGGTGCGGCTGCAAGGTCAAGAGGTTCATGCCGCGTCCCCCGCCCCCTGCCCGCCCCCTGCCCACCCAGCCCCATCCCACCCCACCCCGTTGGCCGTTGCCCCTACCCCACAAGCACACACCCCCAAGCCCTCTCAACACCCCCAACCCCCCTAGTCTAGTTAAGCTCGGTTTAGTTTGGGCTGGTGTTCACCCCCCCCCTCACCCCTACCCCCCCCCCGCCCCCTACCGCACCTGAAGCCGGTGATGTTGAGGAAGGCCACCTCGTCGGCGCCCTCCTCGAAGTAGCGCGCCGCCAGGTCCACCGGCTTGCCCAGGTTGCGCACCTGCAAGGAGGGGGTGGTAGGCGGGTGGCAGGCGGGGATGGGGTGTTGCAAGGATGTTTGGGAAAGCGGCGGTGAAGAGCCGGCAGTGAGGGGGCGGCAGGGGGCGAGGGTGGCAAGAGGTTCCTCCTCAAGAACCTTGCACCCCATGGACGGCTGCCCACCAACCCACCCATGAACCCTGCGCACCCTCGACCCACACACCGCGACCCATCACGCCCCACGCCCTCCCACGCCGCCCTCCCACGCCGCCCTCCCACGCCCCCATCACGCTCCACGCCCTCCCACGCCCTCACCACGCCCCCACCAGTCTTCAGTGCATCCTGTACCGCTTTCCCATATCATTGCAACCCCCCTCCACCCACGCCCCTACCCGTACCTCGCGCGCGTCGCCCTTCTCGCGCACATCGTACTGGTCACCCTGCGAGCGCGGCGTGGGTGCCGTGCGGGGTGGGGGAAGATTGGGGCGCAGGATGAGTGTGCGTGCCAGTGCCATAGCCAGTGCGCAACGGCCGGGGCAACAGCAGCTGCATGTCAAGTGTCAGGTGCACCATCCCTTGCAACCCGCCCCCCACCCTGCCCACCCACACAAACCCGCACACCCACACCAACTCGCACACCCACAAACCCCACACACCCACACCCACACCCAGCACACCCACACCCCCAGCCCACACGCCCACACCTTGGTGACCACCAGGTCGCCCTGGTCGTTGCTGCGCACGTCCAGGCACGCGATCACGCGCTTGGCCAGACCGCGCGGCGAGTGCGCGGCGTGCGCGGCGGAGGCGGCCGAGGCGGCGGTGGCGTGCGCCGCCGCGGCCTTGCGCGCGGCCACGGCCGCCTCGGGCTCCAGGAAGCCTGCACGCGCGCGTGCGTGTGTGTGCAGGCGTGTCAGTTGCGTGGTAGAAAGAGCACAATACATTCGTGTGTGTATGCGTGTGCGTGTCGCCCTGTCGCCCTGTCGCGCGCCCTTGCTTTGGACCCTGCCACGCGCCATGCCACCACGCGTGATCGCCTCCCGCCGCTTACCTCGGCCGGTTTGGGGCCTGGATCCAGGCGCCGCCCTCCGCCCTCCGCCCTCCGCCCTGCGCCCTCCGCCCTCCGCCCTCCGCCCTCCGCCCCCCGCCCCCCGCCCTCCGCCCCCCGCCCTCCGCCCTCCGCCCTCCGCCCTCTCCCAACCCACCCATCCGCCCCCCCCCGGCCCCGCCATCCCACCCGCCGCCCCACCCGCCCCACCCACCCGCCCCACCCGCCCCACCCACCCTGCAGGATGTCCAGACCCGTGGCGCCGCTCTTCTCCGGGTGGAACTGGACCGCCGACACCTGTGTTCAGAGCGCGTGCGTGCGAGAGCGTGTGTGTTAGAGGGCACACACAGACAGTGCATGCGATGTCGTGCGGCGCACACAAACATGCCGCCGTCGATGAGCTTGCTCCCCGGTCCGTGGCGCTCCTCTGCCCCTCTTCCCTGCCCATTCCCCGCTAACTTCACACCTCCACCTCCACCTCCCTCCCCCGCACACACGCCCCACCCCAACCCCCCACAACCCCCCACCCCCGCACACGCCCGCGCACCTGGCCCTTGTTGACTGCCGCCACGAACTCGCCGCCGTAGCTGGTGGTGGCCAGCACCCAGTCCTTGTTGGCGGGCGAGGGCGTGGCGCTGAGGCGCGGTGCAGTGTGGCAGAGGCAGGCAGAGGCAGGCAGGTTGGTGGTGGTGGTGGCGGCGGCGCCCGCTGCTCCGCCTGTCTTGTCCCTCCAATTCTGCCCAGTTGACGTTTGGTTCCAGGCTCCTGTGCCCTACCCCACCATCCACCCCTCTCCGCTAGCCGCCTGCTCCTGCAGCCCACGGTCCTGCTCTGTGCCCCTGCCCACAGTTGCACAGGCCCCTTACCCTTCACCCCTCCAACCCCCCTCCCCCCTCCCAAACCCCTCATCCCAAACCCCCACCCCCTCCCCATGTACCATCATTGCAAACCCTCCCCCCCAAGTGGTTTCACTCGGTCGGTTGCTTTGGGTTCTGGAATGAACTCCCCCCCCAATGGTTGATTTGGGAATTGGAGAAAACTACCCCCCCCCCCACGCCCCAGCCCCCGCCCCACACACCCACCCACCCACCGGTAGGAGTGCACGTAGTACACGCGCTTGTCGCCCACGCCGTCCAGCAGCGCCGACCCGCGGGCCGGCGCCAGGTTGTTCCAGCCGATGTGCGGCACGGGCAGCCCCAGGGCCGTGTCGAACTGCGTCACCGCGCCCGGCACCAGGCCCAGCCCCTCGCAGCCGCCCGACTCCTCGCTGCCCTCAAACAGCAGCTGCAGGCCCAGGCAGATGCCCAGGAAGGGCTTGCCGCTCTGGAGGGGAGGGGGAAGGTTACATTCATCATTAGTTTAGGAAGTGGCAGACGGTGGACAATCTTGGGAAACAGGAGGTGGGGGGAGGAGGGGAATGGCAAGGATCGGATGGGTGGGGCAGCGTGGGGTGGTTTGGCCTCCGACTCTCCGCCATTTCCCTTGCACTCCTGCCTCGCTCGCCCCAGCCCGCCCGCTCCCCCGCTCTCCCCGCTCCACCGCCCCACCACCACCCCGCCCGGCCCAGCTCCACTCCCCACCAGCCCCCTCTCCCCCAACCCCGTCCCCGACCTTCCCTCCCCCCCCAATACACGCACACACGCACGTGGATGTAGTCCTTGAGCGGCTGGACCAGGCCCTTCTTGGTGAGGATGGTCATGGCCTGGCCGAAGCTGCCCACGCCCGGGAACACCAGCTTGGAGGCGGAGGCCAGGTCGGCGGCGCTCTCCACCTGTGGTGTGTGGGTGTGGGTGTGGGTGTGGGTGCGGGTGTGGGCATGCGTGTGTGCGTCGGGGCGGCGTTGTGTGTGACTAGGGACACACCCCCGGTGTCCGAGGGGCGGCGGGCTTAAGACTGGTGAGTGCGAGGTGGGCGCGGGAGCCTCCCAACTCGGCCACACGCGTGGCTGGGCATGCACGGCGGCGGTAGAGTGGGTGGGTGGGTGGGTGGGTGGGTGGGCCGGGCCGGGCCGGGCCGGGCCGGGCAGCCAGGCCGCAGGGTCCGCAGCAGGTGCCGTGGCCTGCGGCCTCGTTTCGCCGCCCTGCCCCCACCCCCACGCCCCAGCAACTGCCTCTGCCCCCGCGCCCGCGCGGCGCTTCGCTCCAATTCTCTCCCCGTGCCTCTGGAGGCTCTCCCCCCTAGATAAGCGCTCCAGTGCAGGTCGCGGGGGATGCGAGCAGGTCCCCGACGCCGTCGCGCGCGAAGGCATCGCCCTCCCCATCGGCGAGTCGTCGGCCGACCACCGGTTCTTGCGTACCAGCCAGCTCCTACAGACGACCCATATGCAATTCAGCGCCGCGACTCACATCGCGGATCGTGTAGCCCAGCTTCTTGATGGCATTCCGAACGCTGCGCACGTTGCCGGCGCCATAGTCCAGAAGTGTCACCTCCTTGTTTGAGTTACTGCTAGCGGAGCAGGTAACGCTGGTGCGGCGGGCGGGCGCCACCGAGCGCGCGGCAGGGGCCCGCGAGGTAGAGGCCGCTTCGCCAGCCGTTTGGCGGGCAGATAGGGACTGCATCTTGAACAACCCTAAGAATTGAAATGTTCACAAAATCGTGCGAGGCTATTGGAAGGCTACACGTGGTGCATGGAATTGTTGCACCGATCGCGCTGGGCCCGCTCGTTTACGCCCTGAATGAACGCAAATGCCTGAGCAGTATATCCATAATACAATTGCATCTCAGGAGGGCCAAACAAAGAAGCTACTCGGCGAGAACGGATTTGCCTTCTGAACACCGCAAAACCTGGGCCTCTGAACGTATTGCAACTTTAAAGTGATAGCAACGCCTTCCTCAAACATACTCGGTAAAGCTCAGGTTGCCACCCCGCTTGCATGCTGTGGGATCGGCAAGCTCTGCGCCAGCTCTGCTGACGACTGAAACCAGCTAGTAGGAACCGCGTACCTGTCAAGCTCAGAACCTGACGGTTCAGACGTCGTGCGGACCGGCCGCGAGTGTCCAGCTGAGGCGTAGGACCGTTACCCCCGGAACCGTGCTGCGGGCCAACGAGCCCGCCCGGCGACAGTCACAGCACAGCACAGCGCCCGAGAGGGGAGAGGCGGGCCACAGCTGAGCACCGCGGCGGCGGCAGCGGCAGCGGCCTCGCGCTGCTGCCACCGCCCTGCAACCACCTGCTAGCACAGCCCATACACACCGTCAGCGCTCCGGCAGCAACTTGTCGGTGAGAGCCTGAGAGCGCCGTCCCAAGCCTCGGGCCGCGGCGGCTGACAGACACACAGCCAGCCAGGCAGCCCGCACAGCCATGAGCCTGGCTGTGGGAACCGGCGGCGGCGGGCCGCTGAGCGGCGGCTATGCGCCGGTCACGTATCAGGTGCGTGCCGCCCTGTGTGCGGCGAGGTCTGGGTGGGGGCCCAGCGGGGGCCAACGAGCGGCGGCGTGTCGCCCTGCCGGCCTGCACACAGAGCGAGCATGGCGCATGCGTTCAGATCCGCTTGGAGTAAATGTTGGGGTATGCTAGGCCCTGCATCACCCTTACGAACTCGGGGACAATGGAAAGGCGGAGTGGCGGGCAATAACCCTAACCCCTACTGTACCTCGTTTGCAAGGATGGTTGGAAACGGGGTACAGCAGGGTTAGGGTTAGGGTTGGGGGTAGGGAGTAGGCGAGGCCTCTGCACTATGGCAGGTGCCTCTGCTGTGGTGGTGCGCTGCGGCGGAGGAAGAGCGGAGGGCGGTGCGCGGGCGCGTTAGGGGTGCGGAGTCAGGCGATAGCCGGCGATGGATGTGGCTGGGGGTTTGGGGCCCGCGCAGAGGCCGCAGGCGACTTGCGAGGTCGTTGGGGGTGCGTGACGTGGCGTGCCCCCAGCCCCCACCGCGGTACGGCCCCGGCCTGCATCACGGGGGCGCCTGGGCCGCACCGCGTCGGTCGTTGGTCGTGCGCTGGGCCCATGGCTGGCACGCGACTGGGTGGCACGGCCACAGCGCTGGGAGCAGCGTTGCCGCTGGGGCGGGCGGCTGGCCGTCCATGCAAACGGTGCATGGGGGGAGGAGGGTCCGTGCGTGATGTACGTGCGCCGCCCCCGCCCCCGCCCCCACCGTCCTTGCGAAAATTTGATGACGTCTGGCGTGCCCATGTCCAGCGGCACAGACGGGGTGTGTGCTTGGCTTCTCCTGCTCCGCCCCTGCCCCCGTTGACTAATGATGAATGCAACCCCCCTTCCTCCTGTCCTCCTCCTCCTGCCCCCGTCAGCGGCTGATGCGGCTGGCTGCGCGCGCCTTCTACAACGGGCCCTGCCCGCCGCCCGGCCGCGACCTGGAGCCGTTCAGCCACAAGTCCAAGATCGCCAAGGTGCGTGCGTGCCGGCGTGTTGGGGGTTGGAGAGGAGGGGAGGGTGTGTGACCGCGTGGAGGGGAGGGGAGGGGCGTGTGGGCGGGCGTGAGCGGCGTGACGCAGCCACCGCCCGGAGGAAGCCCAGCACACCGGCAGACCGGCATACCGGCAGACCGGCTCACAGCATCACGCAAACCGTTTGCATAAGCGGCTGCTACCCGCCGTCTCATCACAACGAGCCATGCCTGGAACCCCCTCACTCGGTCGGTTGCTTTGGGTTCCCCATCCACACGACCCACCCACCCCAACCCCACCCAACCCCACCCAACCCCACCCAACCCACCCAGCCCAACCCACCCATGCGCACGCCCTCTCCCCACCCCAACCCCCCATGGTTGATTTGGGAATTGGGAAAAACCACCCCACCCAACCCAACCCTTCCCTCTCACCCCCTGCTACACGTCCATGTACCATCTTTGCAACCCCAACCCCTTTTCCAAACATCCTTGCAACCCCTTCTCCCCTCCTCAGATGGACACGCGCGGGCTGGGCGTGGTGCTGGTGGACTACCTGACCACCGTGGAGTGGACCTCCTTCGAGCTGCTGGGCGAGGCGCTGCGCATGCACCCCGTCATGCTCAGCCGCGCGCTGCGCTTCCTGGAGCAGGTGGGAGGGGCGGGGGCGGGTGTGGGTGGGTGGGTGGGTGGGTGGGTGGGTGGGTGGGTGGGTGGGTGGGTGGGTGGGTGGGTGGGTGGGTGGGTGGGTGGGTGGGTGGGTGGGTGGGTGGGTGGGTGGGTGGGTGGGTGGGTGGGTGGGTGGGTATTGAAAAGGTGGGTGGGTTGGCATGCACGGAAGACTGGGTGGGAGGCAGGGAAAATGAAGGGAAGCGGGGCAGGTCAGGCAAGGGGAGGAAAGGGAGCGGCGGGAGGGTGGTTAGATTGGAATGAGGAGCTACCGGCCTACCGCTGGCACCCCTGGAGCTCCAGTGCGCCACCCTTCCCGCCATCATAACCATCAACGCCCCCATTGTAACTGCGGTAGTCGCGAATGGAACCCTGCTTGTTACAAACCGCTGACCATCCTTATGTCAAACCCCCGAAATCGCGACCCCACAGGGCCACATGCTGCGGCGCTACGAGCGGCGGGAGAGCCGCCGCAAGAAGCGGAACCTGGTCGGCGAGGCGCTGGAGGTGCGTGTGCGTGTGCGCCGCCGGGGTGGTGGCGAGCGGCTACCGTGCTTGAGGGCCGGCGGCATGGTGCGGCACGGGGCGTGCCGCGCACAGACATGGGCATGCATGATGCTTTGAGGTCCCTCACCTCCCACCCCTGCCCCCGCCTTGCACATGCGCACATGCACACGCACGCGCACGCGCATGCACAGGCCGACGTGGCGGCGCCGGCGGCGGAGGACTCGGACGACTCGGAGGACGAGGACGGCGCCAAGAAGAAGTGAGCGAGCGGAGGGGGCTGGGGCGAGGGAGGGGGGCTGGGTTGAAAGATCGTCGAAGTCCTCCGCGATTGCGGCGCGCGGCGTCCCGTGGGCCAGGTCCCTTACAGTGCACACATAAACACAAAAACCATACACGCGAGCATATACGGTGGCCAGCCTCGGCCATACTCATACGCCTGGCCGTTGCGGCGGTCGGGCCGGGCCCCAGGACCAAAACACAAACGAAACCCTCCGCGACAGCAGGTGCCGACAGCAGGGCCGCGAAGATAATAAAATCACAGCGACTGCGCGTCCCAACGGTGCGTCGCCTCCACCGCGGTCCCGGCAGACGTCCGTCGAGAACACCTGGGCGCGGCCACTGAACGCGGCCAACTCAGTGCGGCAGCCCATTCTATCTGATCGCACGGGCTGCCGCGTTCAGTGGCCGCGACCAGCCACTGAACGCGGCAGCCCGTGCGATCAGATAGAATGGGCTGCCGCACTGAGTTGGCCGCGTTCAGTGGCCGCGACCAGGTGTTCTCAACGGACGTCTGGGCCGGCATGCGCAGGTGGACACCTGGGCCGCCGCACTGAAGCCCGGCGGACAGGATCAGGTGTCCGCAACCGACTGGTGGTCCGACACGCGCCCGATCCAGGGGCTGCAGCAGGCGGGTTATGCGGTGGAGGCGAGCCATCGCTGGGACGCACTGTCCCTGTGGTTCCATCATCTTCGCGGCCCTGCTGTGCCCCCACCCACCCCACCTCCGTTGCAGCCCCACCACCCCCCCGTCAGCTTCAGGGCACAGCGAGCTGGAGCGTCGCCGCCCGGACGGCCGCTCACTTGGGCAACGACGTCGAGACGCAGTCTTCAGTGCATCCTGTACCTCTACTCATACACCCTTTGCAACCCCACCTCACCCCACCCCACCCTGCCTGTCCCTTGTCTAGTTCAGCTTGGTTTAGCTTGGGATGGTATTCACAACCCACCCCACCCCACCCCACCCCACCCGCCACACTCTGGACTACAGGGGCCTGCTCACCGAGTACTTCACTCTGGACTACGCGCGGGCCTTCGACGCCCTGCAGGTGGGGGGGGGCGCGAGTGCGTGTGCGTGTGCATGCGTGTCGCGTGTGTGCGTGTGTGCACACGTCGTGCCGCGGCCCGGCCCCTCATGCGCGCTTCGGCAACACGCCCCCGGCCCGGCCCCTGAACAAGCAGCGCCATGCCGCGTGGCCCGCCATTGCACATGCCGGTGCCGGTGCCGGCACCGGGCACCGGGCTCCATCCCGAGGGCCCCTTGCCTATCATCCTGCCCACCCCCCTGCGGACCCCTTCCACCCACCCCACCCCTACCACCCACCCCAGCACACCCACCCACCCCCTACGCCCGCACACTCCACCCACACCCCAGATCCGCATCGCCACCATGCGCGCCTCGCTCAAGGAGCAGCTGGAGTCGTCCAACGCCATCCAGGTGCGGCGGGGGGTGCGGGGATGGCGGGCGGGCGGTTCTATCGATTACTAGTAATGTTGAAACCGGCCCCCCCCACACACACACATACCCCAGGCCTACCGCTGCCCGGGCCCGCACTGCGGCAAGGCCTACACCAGTCTGGACGCCGCCACGCTGGTGGACCCCGCGGACGGCATGTTCAAGTGAGGGGGGGCGGGGCGGGGGCGGGGGGGGGGGGGCGGGGGCGCTGGGGGGTTGCAAAGATATGGGAAAGCGGTACAGGGATATGGGGTCTGACAGCCGGGAGAGGGTGATAGAGGGGGTTGGCGTGAGGGGTTGGAGGGGGAGGCTGGAGTGGGTTGGTGCATAATGGTTCCGGCAGCTCTGGGCGGGCTTCGTCAACACGTGCGTTTGGGCGCCCCACCCCTTGCTATTTGCACTCACACGCGCACGCACACCCGCACCCACACGCACGCACGCACGCACGCAGGTGTGAGATCTGCGGCAGCGAGCTGCAGGAGCAGCGCGCCACCAACGACGCCGCGGCGGGCGGCGGCGGCGGGGCGCAGCACGCCACAGCCAAGGAGAGCAAGGAGGTGGGTGGGTGGGGCGTGGGGCACTCAAAACGTGCATGCCAGTGTAGGGCGCCTCCCCATGTGGGCGTGGGGGTTACAGTCAACCAATCCCGTAAGGAAACATCAGCGCTGCAAGGAGAAATTGCAGCCGGGGCGTGGGGGGCGCGTGTGCGTGTGGGGAAGGGAAGGGAAGGATAGCCGTCAATGCCAAGGGGAGAGGGGCGTGCGGACACGTTTGGGTTGGGCGAGGTTGACACGTCCGTCCGCCTGTCCAGCCGGCTGTGTGACAAGTCCGCAACTCGCTGCGCCCACTTCTGCCCCACCACGGCACCCACCGGCCTCCTCCTTGCGCCTTCCCCAACGCCTCTCCTCACCCCAACCCCCTCTCCTCACCTCTCCCCCTCACCACCAAACCCCCACCTCCCCTCTCCTCTCCCCCGCCCCGCCCCCAGGCCGCCCGCCGCGTGCTGCAGGCCATGGAGCGCGAGCTGGCGCCCATCACCCGCCTCATGGCCGACATACAGGTGCGTGTGCGCGTGCCGTACTGCGCCGTACTGCGCCGGGCCGTACAGGTGGCCGTGCCGTACGGTGCGGTGCCGTGCTGTACTGCGCCGTGCCGTGCTGTGCCGTACTGCGCTGCCCGAAGCCGAATGCGGCCGTCGTCATCCTTCACCTGGCCTGACCCTCCCACCCTCCCTCCCGCCTCCGCGGCCCCCCCCGGCAGGCCCGCGCGGTGCCGCTGCCCGACCCCGGCGAGTTGTTCGAGTGGGCGCAGCGCGTGCGGCAGCGCGAGGCGGAGCTGGAGGCGGCGGCCGCCAAGGCCGCCAAGGAGGGCGGCGGCGGCGGCGGCGGGCGCGGCGGCGGCGGCGGCGGCGCCATGAACCCGGCGGCGCTGCTGGCGGGCAGCGGCGTCACGGTGCTCAACGCCGCGGACAACACCAACACATGGGAGTCGCAGGACTTCAAGGTAACGTGTCGTGTCGTGTCATGCTGCAGTGTGTCATACTTGCGATTGAATGCGAATGTGGGTGTTGCTCCGTGTTTCTTCGCGTAATCGTGTTCTGTGCCCGCGCACATCGCCGTGCTTTGGCGGCGAGCAATCCAGCCACCGCTGCAGTCATGAGAGAGCTCTTTGCTAAGAACTGCCGCGCACCTCGCCGCGCTGACACCCGCTGTCCCTCTGCGCTCGAACCCTCTGCGCACACACTGCCCCCACACTTCATACACTTCCCCCACTGCGTGCAGGTGTCGCTGGCCGACGGCGCCAGCGGCGGCGGCCTGCTCACCGGCGGCCTGCTCACCGGCGGCCTGGGCTCGCCGGGCGGCGCGGCGGCGGGCGGCGCGGCCGGCGGCGCCGCCGGCGGCGGCGCGGGTGGTGGCGGCGGCGGGCGCAAGCCCGCCTCCGTCATGCCGTGGTTCATGAAGGGCGGCGCGGGCAAGGAGGGCGAGGCGGGCGAGGCCGACGGCGTGAAGGTCGAGGGCGGCGGCGGTGACAAGGGCAAGCAGCAGGTGCGTGTGTGTGCGTCTGTGTGTGCGTGTAAGCAGGCACACCGGTGAAAGCTAAACAGCAGGGCGGTGTGTGTGTGTGCGCGTGTGCGTGTGTGCGCGTGTGCCGATTGGGCGCCGTCCGGCCTTGGTGCGGCGCAGATGGCGATGGGAGCTTCTGTGCTGACTCGGCTGGGGGCGGCCGCATAGCAGCACTCGCATGCGTCCGTGCCTGTCACGCATCCCGACCCGCACCTCGCTCGCGCCTCGCCACCGCCCTCACTCACTCACTCAACCAGTCCGTCGCACCCGCACTCACCATCCCTGCCCGCTTCGGCCCTTCTTCTCGGCATGAACATGCACGGAACCCTACCCCCTCGTCTGCAGCCTGCAGTGCATCCTATATCGCTTTCCCAAACATCCTTCCTTGCAACCCCCATTATAATGACCCCGACAGCAACAAGCCGAGTACTTTAAGAAGTTCATGGCGGACATGAGCCGGCTGCAGCAGGAGAAGAAGGCGGCGCCGCCATTGGCCGCCTCCTCGCTGTCGGCTGTAGCACCCGGCGGCGGCAGCGGGCCGCAGTTTGGCGGCGCGGCCGCCGCGATGCCCTGGATGGCGGGCTCCGCGGGCGCAGCCGCGCAGCCGCTGGCGGCGGGCTTTGGCGGCGTCAAGCTGGAACCGCAGCCGGCGGCTGGCGCGGCGGGGGCGCAGGCAGCGCCGGGCGGTGTGGTGGTGAAGGCGGAGCCCGGCCTGGCGGCGCCGCTGGCGCCGGCGGCGACGCCCAAAGCTGTGGCTCCGGCGGAGGCGGAGGTGGAGTGGGAGGATGCGCCGGCGCCGATCAAGCTGGAAGGGCTGAAGCCAGGTGCGGATGTGCGGGCGCGAGCGAGTGGCGAACGGGCTCACAGCGCATACTCGCACCTGGGACTCTGTGTCAGAATGGCCGATTGATCTTTTGCATTGCGCAAAACAGGGAACCAGGGCGTCTGCATTCCATGGCTGCAACACAGCGTGGCCCTGTGTTGTGTGGGCGTGGCGCCGTTCCATTGAGCCGCATTGTCCCATCGCCCGCCCGCATTTGTCCCATCGCGACGCAGACCCCGGGGCCCCGGGCGGCAGCGCGGCGGCCGCCATGGACGTGGACACCGGCGAGGTGGAGTGGGAGGACGTTTGAGCAGTGGGAGGTGGTGGAGGTGGTGGTGGGAAAGGGGGTCCAGGGGCGGGGCGGGGCAGGTGGGCAGCACGCGCGCCGGGGGTCCGAGGACGCGACGGCGCGCCGGCAGCTGTGAGGCTTGAGCTCCCATGTGGGCAGCGCGTGTGGGCAGCGCGCAGTGCGCCGCCCCGGCACCGCGAAGCACCCGGGGAGGTCGCGACAGCGGCGATGAGGGCCCGGCGAGCGCGCGCGATGCACACTGCCGTGTCGGCGGCCCGAAGGAGGCCACTACTGCTGCTGCTGCTGCTGCTGCTACTGCCGGTGCATGCAAGCGCCCGTGTGGCGGGCACGGGCGCCCAGGCCCGGCCGGCCGCGAACCCGCGGCCGGCGCGGGGCTGGCGCGTTTCTGCCCGGCGCTGCCGCGCGCACGCGGTGCGTGCAAGCGCCTGGCGGGGCGCAGCGCGGGGCGTGCACGGCGTGCACGGCGTTCACCGCGAGCCGTGTCCGAGTCATGGGCAGCAGCGTGGTTGGAAGCGAAGGACGCACAGGGAGTGCCCCGCGCCACCCAGGCGCTGTGTCCTTCGCAGCGGCGGATTATTGGCTCGCTAGCTGCCGCGCCTGCTGCACCAGCCTCGTGCGTGGTGGCTTCGTGAAATTCGGCCCGGCCGCGGACCCGTGTTGTTGGCGCGGTGTTGTCCGGCGCTGGCGCGGCGCTGTCCGGCGGCACACCGGCGGCACACCTCAAGCTGTGGCCTGCTGGCAGGGGTCGGTCCCGCTGGGGCCCCGTGCATGGGTATGGTCGGCTCGGGACCCAGGAGGGGAGGGGCTATCAAACGCTTGCAATGAGGGCGCCTAGGAGCGGGTGAGGTACCGTACGATCGTACTCAAGAGGTGCCCAGCGGCCACAGGCGCCGAGGCGGACGAGCGAGCGCCTGGCCCAAATGCGGGGGCTGGCCGGCTGGTGTGCGGACAGGCGCGCCGGGCGCCGGGCGCCGGGCGCCGGGCGCGCACGCAACCTGCGCGGTCTGGCCAGCATGGCGCGTGGCTGTCAGAAGGACTGGACGGAGTGTGGAGGCGCCGTTAGACGTTAGTTGACGGGTGCGTGGCGGGGGCGCAGGTCGTGCTGCCGTTGCGGCCACGCAGCATGTGAGTAACGGACTAATAATGATTAGGAAGAGCCTTGAGAGGTGCCAGGATTCAGCGCCGGCGGCCGCACGCTATGGTTTGATGTGGGGCTGTGCCGCTGTGGGCAGAATGTGGGCATGGTTGGCATGCCCCGGCCCCCGCAGGGAGCGCGGCGCACCTACACGTTGCAGGAGGAGGGGGCTTGAGGTGGTAACACACGTTCCCGGCCCACGCATATGAAGCGGTGGCGCCCAGTCGTCTGCTAGGCCTTTCCGCAGCTGGGTGCCGCCGCAGGGGAAGGATTGATGTGGAGAGGATCCCTCTGCCCCCTGATTGCAAGCTTCCCTCAAGGCTTCCCCGCCCCGGTAGAGTCTTGAGGTGCGTTAGACCATTACCACAACATGCATCATCTGTCATCGCACATATGCACAAGGAGAGCCTGCTCACACGCTGGGGCAGCAGGGCAACGCAGCACACTTTGACACCAAACCTGGCCCCGAATGACACCAGACTATAGTTTTGTTGTGCGGTCGTGTTGAGCTTTAGTCGACGGCAGCATTCTGCACCGCAGCAGCTCTGTGCAACCCGGTCTCCTTTGATGCGCAATGCGCTGCTGTTGTTACATTCCGGGCAACCCCTGGCATTCCCTCTTTCCTAGGCGCGTACCAGGAAGATATCGCAATGCCAGAACTGTTATAGCTTTGCTGCTCGTGCCCCAGGTAAGGTCAGCGGGTTCGGGGTTGTGCGCATGTTGAATTGCTGACGGCGCGTTGTCGAGTGGCAACCTGCTGCTAATGTCAGGATTAACATGCTCGCTCGCATCTTGTCAACATAAGGTTACATGCTGACGGCTGTGCCCGTCGAGCGCGGGCTTAGGCCACCCTCGCATAGGCCACGCTCACATAGGCCACTCTCACCTAGGCCACCCCACGCACGCCAATGCCTGCGGTCGGCGGCCCGCTGGCCGGCTGCGCGAGCCGCCCCGCACACACCATACACGCACACACACGCACGCGCCACCCGTGCGCTGCAGCGACACCATGCACGCGCCACCGACACGCGCGCACACACACCCCGGTTCCGTGAATGTGTTTGTCCAACACACACATCACTTCACGCGCTCTTTTTGATTGCGCGCTCTGCCACAGATCCTCGCGGCTCTGGCGCTCCTGGCCGTGCAACTTGCCGGACACCCGTGGGTGTCCCGCGGCTTCCTCGCCGCCGTCGTGGCCGCGGCCGGCCTGCTGGCCGCCGCCACCGCCGCCCGGCTGGCGGCGCGGCCCCGCCGCCCCAACTGGCTGACGCGGCTGGTCGCGCTCCTGGAGGCGCTGGTGGCGCTGGCGGCGGCTGTGATGTGAGTGCGTGCGTGCCCCGTCCGACTCCGTGACCCCGTGACACGTCCGCCGCCCGTGGTAGAAGGCCGGGTGCATCAGGGGGGGCGGGTGCATCAGGGGGCCGGTCATGCTGCTGCTACGTGCGGACAGCGGACATTTCCGGCGGCCACACGCGCCGCGCCGCTCTGACGCGCAAGGGGCCGCCCAGTGGTTAAAAGGTTCATACTCGACAGGATGTGCTGCTGTGCGTGGCCCCCCAGCCCCCACCCGTTGCCATGTGCCGCCATAAATGTCGCTCGCCGGACCCCAACCACACCCCACCACATACACACACACGCCGTACGTACGCACTCCCCCAGCGAGAGCTACGTCCTGGCGGTGGTGCTGCTGTTCCTGCCGCTGGCCGCCGCGGAGCTGGCCGGCTACAGCGGCGGCGGAGGCGCGCTACTGCTGCTGCTGCTACAGCTGCTGGCGCTGTGGGGCTGCGCGTTGGCGCTGGCGGCGGCGCTGGCGGCCTCGGGCTGGATGCTGGTGACCCTGTACCTGCACGAGGTGGGGGCCTGGGGTGGGGTGGCAGGTGGTGGGGGTTGGGGGTTGGGGGGAGGGTTGTGAATACCAGCCAAGGCTAACCCCCCAGGGGGATGGGAGGGGGGATGGGGGCGGCGGGTGAGGCTCGAAAGGGGGGGTTGTAAACACCAGCCCAATCTAAACCCAAGCGAAACTAGAAAAGGGACAGGCAGGTGCAGTTGCGACAATACAGGGTAACGGTATACTCTTGCGTTTCGGGTCGAAGAGCGTAGACGGGCGAGGTCGGCGCGCCGTCGACGAAATGCCACCCAGGCTCGGCTCGCGCACAGCAGAAACAGACACGCAGACACGCAAATGCAAAACACACGACTTACCTGGCGACCAGGAAGAGGACCCCGGCGCCAGGCAGCAAGCGCCGGGCCAGAAGAGCGGCATGCGGTTAAGGGGAAAGGCGAGGTTCGGAAGGGCGGGGCATAGTGAAGGGGCCGAGGCGCATCGGCAGGTAGGAAAGGGGGGGTAGGGGCAGGCGCGGGGGCACGAGGTGCGGCCAAGGCATGGGGGCGCGGCGAGGGGGGAGCGAGGCACGAGGTGGGGGCGAAGCACGGGAAGGGGGCGGGGCGGGAGCGGGGTGGGGTGGGATGGGGTGTGGGGAGGCGGGGGCTGCAGGCGCTGATGCGGCGGGGGAGGAGCGCGAGCGGTGGCAGCAGGCAGAAGGGGGATGGTGAGGGGCGGAAGGCGGGAGGGTGATCGGGGGACAACAGGGATAAGGGGGTCGGTCCTGGCTAGGGCCGCTGCCGCCTGCCCCCTTTCGGGGCTGGACTGGACTCTGCCCCCCTTCCGCCCCCTGCGGGTTTGGTTGAGATTGGGCCAAGGGTGCCCCCGGCTTGGGCTGACATACACAACCCCGCCGCCATTTCCCACCCCAATTCAAAACCCTCCCCACCCCTTCCCCTCCCCCGTCCCCCAACTCCCCACCCCCACACGCCGCAGGTGGTCTTTTACAAAGCCTACGCGGTGCAGTACCAGCCGCCCGAGCAGGCGCTGCTGGACCCAGCAGCAGCGGGGGCCGGGGCGGGCGCGGGGGCGGGGGCGGCAGCAGCCGCGCCTGAGGCTTTCTACCCGCAGCAATACAGCGACACGCCGGCGGCGGCGCAGCCGCAGCCATTGTTTCCTTCGCTGCAGGCGCCACCCGCAGCACCAGCACCAGGCGCAGCACCAGCACCGGGCGCAGCGCCACCCACAGCGCCAGCAGCACCAGAGACACCAGGCGTGCACGTGGTTGTCACGGTGGATTGAGTGCGGAGGAATGTGTTGCTGGTGGTGGGGGCGGTCGGGGCGTGCCGTACGCGTGCCTGGTTCGGATAAAGTACGGCGCCTGCCCCCCCCCTTCCCCCATCCCCATACACACACACGCGTACTGGGCTTGCATACACAGTCTGCGTGTTTCCTCTCTCGTGTTATCTAACACACGCAACTGGGCTTGCAGAGGTACGATAGGTAGGCCTTACTTCAGTGTCGTCAGGGCCCATGTAGCAGCTCGCCCTAGACCTAATCAACGTGATAACCATACGTCCCATTCATACATGTGTTAAACAACAAAAACGACGGACCAAACATGGGTACGGGGCTTCGCATAACGTGTGGATTTGAGGCTTCATGGGGAAGCGCTTTGCAATGATGGAGTAGCAATACCATATCGTAGTGGCCCGCGCCGCCGGAATTGCGGCCGCAATATGATGAATCACTTGCTCGAAGGAGGGTTTGCTGGGCGGGAGATGCAGCACTGTCGTTACAAACGAGGCGCTGCCTGCGTTTAGTATGGTTGTAGGAACGGGTTCCGTTACGAGTACTGCCGCCAGTGGGCGTGCTACCGGTTTTGCGGTTACCGAAGTGCTTAGACATTGTGAATGCACACAGCGTCCGAAGAGGTCGAGCGGTATGTAGTAGGCGCAGGTAGGCGCCCCCAGTGGCAGTGGTGTTGGCGGTGTTGGCGGTGTTGGCGGTGGTGGTGGCAAGTGCAGCTGGGGCTGACCCCGCCGTCGTGCTGGCCACACTGGAAGCAGTCGTGGCATTGCACCAGCACCAGCACAGCGACGGCGTCTTGCATTCGCATTCTCTAGCAAACACAACGCTAACAGCACCACCAGGAGTGCAACGCCCCCCATACACGTTCGAAACCATCACCCAGCGCAGTTGGGAGCTGGCAGTTGTACAGCAGCCTGGCTCGGAAGCTACCTGACTGTAGTGACGCACACGCCACACGGGCAGTTGGCACTAGTCGGCAGACGTGCGAGGGGGAGCGGGTAGTTGAGCGCGCACAAGTGTGGGAAGCTACACATGAGTACGGCGGGGCTCGGCGGGGGCTGGCGGTTAGTTGTCGTGGCGTGCGAGTGGGAGGTGCTAGTTGGTGTGAGCAGATCGGCCGATGCTCCAGCCGCTGCACTATTCCATCCTCCTCTCCTGCACACACACACCCTCCTAGCCCCCCGCCCCCGGCCCCTGCCACGCCCGGTTTCGGCGCGTGCACGAGCGCGCTGCACTACGGTGCTGAGGGGGCACACTGAGAAAGTCCGGCGGTACGTGGAGTGTCTTCAACCCCTTCTCAGCCGACTGCTGGACCCCCAGGCTCGCCTCACCTCTCCCTGCCTCCACCCCCAGCCCCGCCTGCGCCCGGTCCAGGCGCTGCTGCCTCCTCCCTGCGTCCTCGCTGCCACTTGTTAGGGTGGCATGCCCGCTGCGAGCTCGCACGCCCACGGCACGCCCCGGACCACCCACCCCATCTATCGCTCTCCATCCGCCGCTCCGTCGTCCGCAGCCCCCCCTGGGGGGAAACCATACGAGCCTGCCCCCCCACCCCCCTCCGCCATCCGCCGCTGTGTCCGCGGCCGGAGCCACTCCCCGGTGGTGCTGGCCGGGCGTGAAAGGGATCAGGGTGCCGGCACCGCACGCGCCGCACGCCGGGACACATTGCCGCACATTCTCCTATGGCTCTGCTTCTCTTCTGCTTCAGAGATGCGGCCTCCCTGTCGATAATATCCCGCCATATTCCGGGGAGCGCGATTGGGCTCCCCCGACCCGCGCCATCAACGAAAATCCCGGTGTTCGATGCCTGTGGCGCTTGCTCTCACAACACTTCCATACGCATAATGTATGGGGTCCACAGTCCACTGACAAGCCGACGAATACCGAATGGCCCCCGAGATGGCCGAAAAAAACCTCGCCAAACCTGTTTCCGGGGGGAATGTTTACTAGGTCTCAGCACTGGCAACACCGCTTTTTGCCACAGCACTCTCGCACCCAATACGCGGACGAGAGAGGTCCGACAGCGCTGCCGCGGAGGACACGGACCAGCACGGACCTCGGCGGGTCCCGCAAGGGTAGGAGGCTCCGCCTGTGGTGCCGCTTTTGAACTTCTTCCCTTCCATTATCGTTGCAACGCCCGCATGCGTTTGATGGAAACGCTCGGATGGAAACGCTCGGGGGCTTTGGTGCGGTTTACCCTGCACGTGCCTTGCACCAAATACCTCCAAATCTCCACGTGCTCCCATGTCGTGCAGCCTCGAGGAGCACGACAGGAGCCGGTGAGTTGGTGGTGCTAGCTTGACCTTAGCTAAGACTGCACACAGCGGCGCGGGCGATGGCGACCAGGTCACAAGGGATGAGTGCAGAACGGAACACAGGTGCTAGCCCAATTGGCTGCGGGGGCTGCCCAGGGACACGCGCGCTCCGTGCTGCTGCGCCCACGGAAAGCACCCAACTCCCTCCACCCCACCCCCAACACTTACCGCAGGCGACATCGTCCTGACGGCGCGGAACTGCATTGAGGAGGGCGGCGCCTGCCTGCACGACCTCAGCGCGTTCGGGTCGGCGCTGCGCTTCGTGGCGGCGCGGGCGGACCTGGACGTGGCCGCTTTCCGCGGCCGCCGGGGCCCCGGCCTGTGGCTGCTGCAGCGGATGCAGCTGCCGGGCGAGTGGCATCGGCGCGGCATCGTTTCCCCTGGCTGTCGACCAGGACGGAGCTGGCGGCCGACGACGCCAGCCCGCCGCCGGGTGGGGCAGGCGGGGCAGCAGAGCAGGCTCAGCGGGCCCAGTCGTGACCATGGCAGCCGAGGCGCCGCTGCTGGACACAGGCGTGCTCTCCAAGAACAGCGCCAATGGGCTGCTGGGCATTGCATCCATCAACACAGGTACGTGAGTGGGTGTTGACATGCGCGAGCCACAAGTACCGTACGGAGGTAGGGGGTGGCATGTGACAATCATCAACGGTCAGGTGCCATGTCATTGTGATTGTGTGTCCACTGTTCTCTAGCTTCAGCAGTGACACACCACCTATTGACCTGGATCCGCCCACCTGCCTGCCTGCCTGCCTGCGCCCATGTTCCCTCCAGGAATGCCCAACAGCTCCGGCGGCCGCGCTTGGTAGTGCGCCGGGCCGCCTGATCAGCAGCCACCTGCTCCGGGTCCGGCGGGGCCACGCCTGCAGCTGCCACAGCGCGGGCGCCGTCGTGAAGATAGACGCGCTGTTCTTGTGTGCGATATTCAGCGGGCTGAGCTCCGCCGACTTGGCGACGCCCCCAGCCGCGGCAGCGACTGCGTCCGCCGCCAGGGCGTCAGCGCCTGGCGTCCACACTGCATCAGGGTCTCGTTCGATTTGGGCCGGCGACGTGCTGCCGCTGCCGCTGCTTCTGCCGCTAGCGCTAGTGCCGGTGCTGCTGCAGCAGACACCCCAGCACCGACAGCGGCAGCGGCTGCTGCAGCAGCACCGGCACTAGCGCTAGCGGCAGAAGCAGCGGCAGCGGCAGCACGTCGCCGGCCCAAATCGAACGAGACCCCGATGCAGTGTGGACGCCAGGCGCTGACGCCCTGGCGGCGGGGGCAGTCGCTGCCGCGGCTGGGGGCGTCGCCAAGTCGGCGGAGCTCAGCCCGCTCAATATCGCACACAAGAACAGCGCGTCTATCTTCACGACGGCGCCCGCGCTGTGGCAGCTGCAGGCGTGGCCCCGCCGGACCCGGAGCAGGTGGCTGCTGATCAGGCGGCCCGGCGCACTACCAAGCGCGGCCGCCGCTGAGCCCCTGACCCGTAAGAGGGCGGACCAAGTGGCGGGGTGGACCAGCAGCCATCGGCCAGCACAGACGAAACAGGTGTGGAAGATGGTCGTAGTGAAGCGGTACTGGTAGCGCGGATTGAGATATTCAACACCGGCGCTGTGCACCTGCCCAGCCACTGGCAGTAACAGTGACTCGGTGAACGTGGCTGGCCGGGTTTGCCAGAACTCAAGGACTAGGTCGGAACCTAGGCCCTGGACGGAGGCTGAGGGCGAAACAAATCGACCCCTACATGTAACGTGGAAAACAGCGGACTTGATTGCAAGCGCAAGGCATGCACACATAGGAGCGGTCACACTTGACGTTCGCTTCGGCGTGCGTCTGACTTCAAGCCCGATGGCACTGTGCGTTGTGCTGCTGTACACATGGATTGCGCTTGGGCATGCTTAGGTAGTTTTACTGGTGGTTATCGTATATTACGCTTGGATTGTCGCAGCCAGGCGGTGTTGCGGGTGGCACGGCGGCATCGCCAGGGGCCGTGGAACGGGGAGTAGGGGTTCGAGGATGTGGACGTGGGCGGATGTGCAAGGTGCTGTGGGGCTGGAGGGCGGGCCTTGCGGGCTTCTGGTGTGTGCGCAAGTAGTAATGCCCCTGAGGAGACTGAGGACGGAGAAAAGTTTTGACAACGTACGGAATCGCAGTGGGTACGCTGGGTCGATACGCTGCTCAGGCACCCCAACACGCATGTGTGCAGCGGTTGGCTGGGATGCGTCCGGGAGTTGTGACCTTGTATTGGGTTTGCATAAACTAGCTCTCGCCCCCCCCCTTTACCTGACGTAGCTCAGCTACAGCTGGTTGGTGGGTGGAAGTGTATGGGCAGCGTTGTGTCATTGTCGCGCACTCGCGCTGGTTGGGCGGCTGGGACCTATGACAGCCTATGAGTGCCAACGCGGCGTGCGGACGTGCGGTGCAGTGGCAGTGCGGTGCAGTGTGATGCAATGCTCGAGCCTGGGGTTCGCTGCGTGCAGTGAGACCGGGGGTGTGTGTGCACGGAGCGCTGAGGACCAAGCGCATGAGTTGCGCGGTGCCGGGCAGATGGCATGCCAAGCCCTGTGCTGGTCGGACCGCGCGCGTGAGCTGTGATGCCGCTGGGGAGCGAGACGGGTAGCACTTGGGAGTTGGGAGACTGTGTGCCGCTGGGCATTCATGGGGAGGGAGGGAAGAAACGGTGAGGTCGGATTGTCGCGCTGGTTGTGCGGCTGGGTGTCAGCAGCCGGCGCAGCCATGCCTAACGGCTCGCCTGTGACCTGGACATATGTGAGCTGCAGTGAATATTGCTTATGCAGCGTGCTCGAGTCTTTATGAGGTTGTGCAGCTTTGTAGCCGGGCATGCAGCCCAGCGGTCGATGCGGGTCTATGCAAACACTAGCTGTGGCACGCTGTGGCAATTCCAACCCCGAAGTCAATGGTGCTCCCGACTGTGCTGCACAACGTATGACGTGACCTTTGTCTCGCTTCGGTCTGGCAGATGTGGAACGGACAGACGGCGGTGCTGCAAGGGGTTTTAGCCGGGATGTGTGCAAGGAAGAGCCAGCGCCGACGGCGTGCCGCGGAGGTTGAAGGCCAATTAAAGGCTCTGAGGTTCGGGCGGACTTGTCACCCTTGCAAGCTTTGTGCATCTTGCTGTTTTTATATGGAACCGTGGTAAACGCTTTAGAAAGCACTGACGTTTACAGCAGCTGGTTACAACGCCGCGCAAGCTACGCGCAATTAAAGTCACGATTCATTAGTGTATAATACCATATTGCGCATGCGGACACTTCTGGGTTTGGCCGTTTTTGGGAGGGCAAGGCGTTTTGAGAGGGAAATTCAGTTGTGCTGGGAGTTGGCTGCGGACCCTTTGAGTTTTGTCGGGCGTATCGGTTAGCAGTGCGTGAAAAGTTACCAACATTACAAATCATACAGCTGATTGTATGGGCTTGGGTAACGCGACGGGCAATTGGGCACTACTGAGGTGGGCGCTGTGCGGGACGCTACTGGCGTCGCGCCCTCAAATACCGCGACGCCTGCAGTGTCCAGGTACAGAGCCTTGCTCTTCCCAATCCACCTTAGTAGACTCAGAACCGCGCCTGAGCAGCACCACACACCTTGGTGCTGTTTCCTAGAGAACATCAGGTCGCGTTAAAATCGTAGAAGACCGCGCGCTGCCTACCCCGTTGGCACGCGTCGATTGCTTCATAGGTCCTACGCTCTGAGTCTACTGTTAGAACAGCGTCTGCGACACCGCGGCGACTGTGCGACGGCTCGACTCCCCAGCCGATTTAGGTGAGCTCGCCGGGCGTTGCGGACACAACTGCTGCTTGGTCGGCCGTCGCGGGGTAACCGCGCGATGTAAACCATAATCCGGAAGGAAGCCCCCACAGCTAGCATCAGCCGCGTGCCGCTTGGGTTGAAGCTGTCGCGACTGTTTCCCTTCCGATGTTACGAGGACTCCCCACGTTACTGATGACGCCTGTCCCTCCTGCCCTTCGATGCTTCGCAGAAACAAGCCCAACTTGACGTTGCTCCATCAGTCTGCCGTCCCTTAGCAGACTTCCTGGCACGTCCTTAGCACCTCCGCCCCCCACTACTTTTCTCCACCCTCCATCGGTCCCACCCGACCAACCCAGTACCTCGCAATCGCAACCATGATTCGAGGATCCTCTCGCCTCTTCGGAGGCGCCGTGCTGGTCATGGTCGCGGCAGCGATGCTGCTCGCGGCCCCGGCCAGCGCTGATTCTGAGTACTTCGGCCTTCGTGGCGGCGGCCGCGTCCTTCAGCAAAAGAAGGGCGCCAAGGCCGCCCCCGCCCCCGCCGCCATCACCTCCCCCGCTCCCAAGCTGGTCTTCCCGCCCCTGTGCAACTGCGAGCGCAACCCGCGCAAGTCGCCCTTCCGCATGACCCTCGACGACGCCGCCTCGGCCGGCGGCGTTTACTGCTTCACCATCCAGAACGTGGGCGGCTGCGACCCCAAGCAGAAGTGCTGCGACGGCAAGCAGGGCGTGTCCAAGGTCGAGATCGATGTTGGTGAGCAAGTGGCACCGTGATGGCGTGGGGAGGGGGGCTGCGGTTGCCGCGTCCAGAAGGTTGGGGGGCATATGTCAGATGGGGAAGGGAGCGCGGCGGGGGTTGCTGATTACCGTGTGAGGAAGCGTATCTTCAGGGCTCGTGTGTTTACCTGGCCTTCCTCCCTTCCCACAACCCCTCCCCGCCCGCAGTTGCCACCTGCAAGGACTCCGTCCGCAACGTGACTGTGGATGGCAAGAAGTGGTCTTACGAGTTCAACACCGTGTTGTCAGTCATGCGCATCACCAACCTGGCCAAGACGGCCGCCACCGCCCCGGGCACTGAGATCTGCATTGCCCTGGCGCCCAAGTCGCAGTGCCCCGGCCTCAGCCAGCTCTGCAGCGCCGGCGCCGGCCTGTGCAAGTATGCCCTGTTCAACCAGGACCGTGACTGCTGCCCCGTCTCTCTCCTCGGCAACGCGCCTCCCCCGCCTCCCTCTCCCTCTCCTCCCTCTCCTCCCTCCCCCTCTCCTCCTCCCCCTCCTCCCCCTCCTCCTCCCCCTCCCCCCTCCTCCCCCTCCCCCCTCTCCCCCTCCCCCCCACCACCCCCGCCATCAAGAAGCGCCCCCCGCCGGCCTCCCCTCCTCCCCCCCGCTCGGACTTCCCCTTCTGCCAGTGCCAGCGCAACCCCCGCGGCTCCCGCCTCATGACCACCGCCTCCAACAACATCACCATCGTCAACGGCCTCACCCGCATCTGCTTCAACGTTGCGCTCAAGGACGTTTGCGACCAGCCCAACTCCAAGTGCTGCGAGTTTGAGCTCTACAAGATGGAGATCGAGGCCGACCCGGTGTGCGCCGATTCGCTGATGTATACCTCGGTGGACGGAGCCATGCGCGCCAAGTTCTTCCAGACGCGCCCCTACCCCGTGATCAAGGTCACCAACATTGACAAGCCCGTGAGCAAGGTCGACGGCACCGAGGTCTGCCTGTTCATGTCGAGCAAGTGCAACTCGCTGGAGAAGCTGTGCGCCTTCCACGACGGCACCTGCTCCATTGCCCTCTTCAACAAGCCCGGCTCAAGTGCCACGAACTGCTGCCCGCTGTCGACTGTGGCGTGAGGGTCCCCTGCTGCTGGTAGCTAGAAGCTAGCCGGCTAGAACGGCTGGCTGCGGCTACAAATAATTACGGCTTAAGAAAAACTCAATCCTCGTCGTACCAAGCAAGCAGCTGGGGTGACCCGACCGTACATAGGACGGCATGTAGCAGTATGTATTGTGGTTGTGCGCATATGCAGTTGCAGCGGCTCTGCTGCCCCAATAAGGCCCGGCAGGGTGTAGCATGGCGCGGCGTGTGCACGCGGAGCTTGATTACTGCTGGTGTGTGGAGTCAATGTAGGTAGGAGGCGCGTCATAGGCAGACATGGCAGGCGGTAAAAGTGGTAGGTTCAGAGCAGGCTTAGGAGCAGTTGTTGCGGTAAGACTGGTGACTCACAAGACAAGACGAGACAGGCCGGCTGCGCTGCAGCGGTCTTGACCAATCGACTTTCATCCTAGCGCTATTGTTGCATGAGGGGTTGGTGTGCAGTTAATTCATCGTCTAGGCTGCTTGGCCCGCAATTAGAAGGCGAGCCTCAGACCGCATAGCGCGGAATCTGAGGCGCGTGTAGGCGTGCGGGATCACTAGCTTAGTCTGAAACAAGGGAAGATGGCACGGCACACACGCACACACACCGTTGGGCCCCAACCCAAGCAAGTGAAAATTCTGAGTGCCCCGCTTGATGAAGTGCCGAGTCATTAGCACAGCCGGTGCGGGCGTTGTGGGGCCCCCGGGAAGTGAACGGGGGGCCGCCTACTCCATACAGCAGGGCAACATGGCGGCAGCACGCAATCGACTCCGGGGCTGGCTGCCACACACACACACAGTTGCTCCAAGGCACTCAGCACACGCACTTCCCCTGTCAAAGCTTCTCACGCGGTGTGTCGTCACATCATGTGTGCCCGGTGCTCTGGCCGGGCGCCCGGAGCGTGAGGACTGCGTGCCAGCTTTTTGGGTTTTGAGGTAGCCAGCCAGCGGGCAGCACAGCCACACGACGCTTTCTCTATGTTGTCACGCGTACGGCCGTACGGGGCTTGCTAGTTACGGGATTTCATTTGTCACCGCTGGCGCGTGCCAAACAGACGTCCTGCAGCTGCAAGCCTCCTGGAGTCCAAGCCTGTCCTTGCAGTGCCCCCCCCCCCCTGTTTGCCAGCGGCTGCTTGGTGCGCGTGGGCCGCGTCAGAGTTCATGATGTGCGTGGAGCTGCAGGCGGGTGGGAGGATAGACGTGTCGCAGAAATGGTGCCCGGCACTCCAGGGGTCCAGGTGGCAGCACGAACGAGGGGTTGATTGACCACGTGTCGTCTTACACAGCATGCATGCGTAGCCTATTCTGCTTGCCACACCCTCACGCCTCGTCGAGCGCTTCCGACGTGGTGATGCGCACTCCACACTCAGCGACTAGCCTTCCGCAATGTTGGATAAAGATTTGTGTGTCAACTGCTCTCACCTTGCGTCACTCGCACCCACATCCATGCTGGCGGGGCAGCCTGCGGATTCGCCCCTCTTGATCGCTCCCGTTCCACGCACACGTGCAGCACAATGAACACCACACCATTCACGCAAACCGCACAAGCGCTAGCATCTTCACGCCCTCTCGGATACGCTATCGCATTCTTGTATATTTCGCCCGAGCCCCTGCAAGTCCGGTAGCTCATTGTGTATGTGTCGCGTGCGCGCCTTCATCCGCGCTGACCCCACTCCTGACCCGACTCAACGATTGTCAGCGTGAAGCCCCCGAGGCCATCTTCAGTCCAACCAAATACATCCAGCCCACGCTACAGACGCCACATCCAATACTAAACGGACAGACAGACCGGAATTAAAACCCTCGCATGCAAGGCCTACGCCATTCGCGCCTGGCCCACACTGGCCCCACCTCATGCGCTGTTATGCTGCTTGGGGCAGACACCCACGACCGCGGCCGCACATTAGAGGCGTTGGCCGATGCAACACGTCTTAGGATACATTTGGCACGCTGAGCACACGCTCGCATGCCGCAGCCTAGCAGCGCTGGTGGCCGCAAAAGCCTCCGTGCACGGCCCGTACGCACCGCCACATGCGACATTTATAACCATCTGGTACATGCGCCACCGCGGCGCCGCCGAGCCACGCCGCTGTAGGCCAACGCGGCCCACCCCATGCTGCAGCGACACACAGCTGCACTGGCCGCCACCCCATTTGGCCCGTCGCGGTACATCACCCGCTGGCTGCGCGGGCGCAGGCGGCGCCCCCATTCCACCTCGAGTCGCACCACCCAAAACCTCAAGTCGTGCGACAGACACGCATTCGTACATAGCGCAAAACACAAAACAAGACGTCCGAAAACAGTTTCCGCGGACGCGCCACGGTACGGACAGCCTCTCAACTCTTTTGCGTGCCGCTGCGATCATACATACCGTATACCGGCGCGGGTGTGATGTCAAGCAGTAGAAAGCGGCGTCAAGCCCGTCCCTAGAGCACCAGCGGGTGCGGACAGAGCAGTATTTGCCAGTTTTCTGTTTTAGTTAATGCACCACACAATACACGCGCCACAACATTAGCATACACACCCATAACTAGACCGAAAGCTTTGGGTGATGCTGCAGGGGTCATCTTTCCATGTAAGCGGCAGCGGGACCCCCTGCGACCATGCAGGTCTCCTACCGCCCCGGCTGCTCGGGGCATACAAGCTGGTGTCTGTACACCCAAACCGGTGTTATCGTCATCAAATTGCGCCTATGTTCACAGGTACGCGGCGCGCCCTACCGAACCACAACCTCAACCGCAGCATGCTTGCCCCGGCACATGGCACACCATGTCGCCATCCGGGAGCCAAGGCGGAGCCGCCGCGCGCCGAATCCCGGGTAGCTGGGCGGGTGACGGCTGTGTAGTCGGTCGAGTGCGAGAGAGCCACTGCCGCCGCGGCGGCTGCGCAGCGGCAAGCACGTGCATGCCGTGCACGGCCAACCGTGTATGCCAGCCGTCGCGCCTCGGGGCGTGCCACATGCGCGGCCTCGCCCCGTCGCCGCTGCGGCAGCAGCTCTCCGCTCGCCCACCTCCGCCCCCCGCCTCTAGCTGTTGATTCGCTCGCTGACGGCTCCTCGAGAATAGTCCTGGCCGCCGATTGCGCGCCCCAGAGCCGCGCGCAGGCAGCCGCCAAACTGCCGGCATCCGCGCCGCGTTGCCAGCCGCAGCCGCTTTTTGCACACGGAGAGCACTCGCCAAGATGCTGATGTACATGACGGGATGTCGTATTACTGCGGCCGTGCTCGTCATCCCGCTGGAGCCTGTATCCAGGCTGCTGTCTGGCCGCCCGGGCAATCCACACGGCGCCCCCAGGCCTTGCTGCCATTCGCCCACGGCCAAGCCGTGATGCGTTACCGCACAGCGAAATACTGAGCCCGGCACGTGAACGGCAGGAGGTGCGTCCGCTCCTGGGGCGGCGCGGGCGCAGCCGGGCGTGCGCCCACGTCCTCGCTGCTGGCGAACCCGCGCGCGTCCGGGGCCAGCAACAGCCGATAGTCGCCGTTGAGCGAGCGCAGGAACGAGTGCTGCGAGTCCAGCTCGCGCAGCGCCTGGAGATTCGAGCTGGATGCCGAGAGCGAGCAGCTGGTCCACGAGGAATCGTGCTGCATCGGGTTGGCCGCGCCGCCGTAGCACCCGCTGCGGACCGGCGGTGATACCCCCAGGAAATTATTGGGCACGTCCGGCGGCTGGCCCTGTGAGGCGACGCAAAAAGCAACCGGCAAAAGCGAAGTTGGTGGAATGCGCTGGAATGCCGAACGCGCCAAGACGAAGGCCTCCGTTTCATTAGCACTGGCACAGACGATACGATGGGACTGTAGAACAGATTCGATATTCGGCGGCCGGGAAAAGGTTCGCGTGGTGATCGTCTGGGGTTTGCGCCTTGCTCAACGCTCACCTGCAAGATAAGCTCCAGCTCCCCGAGCTGCTCGCCGCCAGTCTCCATGGCTTGCAAGCTGCGGCGCGAGCGGGAGAAATTGGGGGCGTTAGCGCGGGTGCTCGAGTCGACCGCCAGCGCAAGTCCCCGGCTTCGCGTTCCCTTGTAGCGCACCTCGAAGTGAGCCGCGAGCGCTGGCTCGCCTGCTCCGGCTGGCTCGCCTCTACTTGGCGGCCACTGGTGCTGCCAGCGCTACATGCGCTGCCCTTGCGCGGGCGCGGCGCCACCAAACACGAGGCCTTCTGCGGATTGGGGGGCAAATTGACTCAGGCTTAGGGTTCTGCGGGCGCCTCCAGGCGCGCCAAGTAGCTGCAGGTTGTGCTCACCGACTGAGAAAGGTCATCTCGAGAGGGAGCCATCGTTTCCATAAGGCGCGGCGAGGATTTCGCACGATGCAAGCGGGGTGGCCACAGAAGCGCCCCGAGCGTGCTAGTGCCAGTTTGATAGTAGGAAAGTTGGACGAGGTGCAGGTAGAATTTCGGTTTGGGCGATACGGGGGCGCCAGCAGAACTTTCCCCGCGGGATTTGAATCGGCAATCGCGGTCCCCGCTCACAGGGACCCCGTGCCCGGCGCTAAAGTCGTTTGGCCCGACCTGCGCCTGCCAACGCATTCCCTCAATGTGCACTGCCGAGAGCCTGGCGCGCCTCGCACAGCTGTTGTGGGCAGCAACGGTTCCGGAAGCGCGCCGACATGCGACCTTGGCCCAAGCTTTGGGCTCGCGCGCCTAGTCCTGCGAGCAGGGATCTGGGTTTTGTGGGCATAAATTGTGAGCACTCCGCGCTGTGCCCACGTCAGCTGGGCGTGGAGAACCGCCGCAAACCCTTGTTGACATGTGTGTTGGTTGGTTGCTCGCTGGTTAAGGCTCTGAAACAAGGGTCCATTTGCGCAGCGCGGCCATCGTCTCGGGCCCAAGAAGATCCCTCGGGACGAATTGGGCTGTGGTTGCGCGTGCGTGCGTTTGGCGACAAGTTGCCCCTACGACCGGCCGCCCCGCATATAGTTGCTTACCTGAGCTTGCCTGCTGCACACGCAGCCTGCTGCACACGCGGCCTGCTGTCGCATGTGGCGCGGGTCTGTCGCAGACCCGCTGCCGCCAAATAAGGTTGGCGCACTGGCGCCGCGCACATGCAGCGATGGGGTTGTGCACTCCCATCGACTCTGGGCAGTCGGCCCCAAGGCCCAAGGACATGCCAGGTGGGAGCCTGCTTGGTCCCAGCCAGGATGGGTGCAATGCGCTGAGGCCCGCTGCTCGTGGCCTGCCGGGCATCGTCCGTACTTGCGCGAAGCGTTAGCTCGTTGCCTCGCGCAGCAGGGGCGAAGTGGGGGGACCAGGCCGAAGGCATGGGTTTACACGCCCGAAGCAAGACCGCGACAGCACGACGCAGCCCCTCCACTTCCAGTGCAACTGTGCAATACCGTACCCGCGTCAGCCAGCACATACCCCCGCAGCAACCGCCGCCTGGCGGTGCTCACAACGCTCACAAGCCCCCACCGCCTGCAAGCAATTGACGCAGCCGAGACCGCAGGTCCGACCCGCCCGCCGCCGAGGCCGCTGCAGCCCCGCCCGCCCCCGCGCCCGCGGCGGTCGCTTCAGCAGCGCCCGCGGTGCTGCCGGCTGCCGCTGCCGCGCTCGCCGGCGGCGGCAGGGGTGGCTTGCCAGAGGCGGCGGCCGGCGCTGTGCCGACGGACGGCCCGGCCGTGCCCTCTCGCTTTGCAGCCGCGCCGCCCGCGCCTCGCGCCGCGCCCCCGCGCTCCACGCTTCGGCTGCGACTGCGGCTGCGCCGCTTGGACGCGTGCCCGCCTTCCTGCTTCCGCTCCTCCCGACCGCCGCGCCCCTCTCTCCGGCTGCGGCTGCGGCTCCGGCTGCGGCTGCCTCGCCGCCTGTCCCGACCCTTCTCTGCCTCGCGCTCCTTCCGCCTGTCCGACCCCTTTCCGCCGTCCCGGCCTCTACTCCGGCTGCGGCTCCGGCTGCGGCTGCCACGTGCACGCTTCCGCTCCTCCTTCCCAGCACCGCTCTCCCGCTCCTTCTCACGCCGGCGCTCGCTCTTCTCCTTCCCCGCCTTCTTCTCGCCATCGTCACGCTCGCGCCCGGCATCCCGCTTCTTCTTCTTCTCCCGCTCCTTGCTGCGCTCCGGCTGCTTGTCCCTATCCGCATTGCGCGCATCTCTTGACCGCGACCGAGAGCGAGAGCCGTGCTCTCTACGACGCCGCTTGCCGCTGCCCCGGCTGCGGCGGCCGCCGCCTTCCGCGCCGCTGCCATGGCTGGCGTCGTCGTCGTCGCTGTCGTGCTCGCTGCCGCCGCCGTTGGAGCGGCGGCGCCGCCGGCTGTGGCGGCCGCCGTCGGCGTCGCCGGCCGAGCCGTCTCGCCTGTCTGTGCGGAGAACCTGTGGTAGCCGGGCGACCGGACGCGAGGTAAGCATGAGCGAAAGGTGTTACTGTTCAAAGTCGGGACATCCACATGACTAAGACGTCCGTTTGGACAGGCCCAGGTAAACCCCACAACCAGCCAGCGGTGTTGGCAGCGCAATCCCTGAACCCCTGTAGGCATGTTGAAAACCCGACACCCTACCTGAGATGGGTCCCGCAGCATCGCTTCGAACGCCGCGCGGTGCTGCGCCGCCGCCGCCGCGGCCGCCGTCACCAGGTCCCGCAGCACCGCCAGCGACGACTCCGCCACCGGCAGCGGCCCGGCCGCCGCCAGTGCCTGCGGTGCCGTCGCCGGCGGCGGACCAAACCGGCTGCTGCCGCCAGCCGCCTTCGGCACAGCGGCGGCGGCTGCAGCCGCCTCCGCCTCCTGGCGGTGCCGCTCCAGCTCCGCGGCCCTCAGCGCCGCCGCCTCCGCCTCAAGCTCCCGCCGCCGCCGGGCCTCCTGCTCTGCCGCCTTGGCCCGCTCGAGCGCAGCCGCCGCCTCCTTCTGCCGCGCCGCCAGTCGCTCCAGTGCCATTATCTCTGCCGTCGACACTGACACGCCGCCGCCGTCCCCGCCACCGCCGCCGGCTCTACGCTCCAGCGCCGCGGCGGCTGCCCCAGTCAGCCCTGGCGCCGCGCCTGCAGCTGAGGACCCGCCGCCGCCCGCCTGCGCCTCCATCTCCGCCTCCTCCTCCGCGCCTCGCAGGAAGAAGTGGCGGTGGTGGTGAATGGCCCTGCTGCGCTGCGCCGCCGCCACCACCTGCTGCTGCGCCTTGGCTTTGGCCAGCAGCAGCCGTGCCGCCTGCCGCCGGGCCTCCAGCCGCGCCGCCGCCTCCGGGTCCGAAGCGGCGGTCGCGCCAGCGGCGGCGGCGGCGTCACCGCCCTCCGCCTGCGGCTCTACCGAGGCCCTGCGTGCGTCGAGGCGGCGGCCGCCGCGGCCATGGCGCCGCGACGCCTCCTGGCGCCGGCGGCGGCGCTCCTCCCGCCGCCTGTCCGCCTCCACGTCCTCATCAAGATCCGAATCCGCTTGTTCCGAATCCGCGTCGGATCCAGAATCCGAATCCGAGCCGGTGCCGGATCCCGGCCCCGAGCCGCCGCCCGACCCCGACTCGGGCCAGGCGCCGCCGCCCAGCCCAAGGCTAGACCGCGACTGCGAGCGCTGCATGCCTGCGGCGGCCGTGCCGGGCGCTGCCCATGCCCGCCGCCCACCCCCGCCCCCGCCCTCGCTGCTATCGTCCTCGTCGTCCTCGTCGTCGTCCCCGTCCAGGGGCGGCAGCGGCTCAAACACCATGACCACCTGCCCGTCCTGGTCCTGCCCCTGGTGCTCCCGCTCCTCCTGCCCCTGCCCCTGCTGCTGGTTGCCTCGCTGCCGCACCTGATGCTGCTCAGCGTCCTCCTCCTCTTGCTGCTGCTGCTGCTGCTGCTGCTGCTGCTGCTGGAGCGCTGACGCAGACGGCGCAGACGGCGCAGGCTCCGGCCCCGCCCCCAGTGCACCCGCCCCGCCACTCTCCTGCTCCGCCCCAGCCTCGGCCGCTGGGCCCTCTGCGCCTTCTGCCCCCGGCGCAGCTGCGCTCGCAGTCGCCTTGCTACCCCCCTTCGGCCGCGGCCCGGGCGCCCCGAGCAGCTTGGGGTTGGCTTTGAGCGTCACGGCCGGCGGTGGCCGCGCGCAGCCCGACACAGTGATCGCGGCGAGGCCGGTCCGACCCGGCCCTGGCCCTGGCGCTGACCCTGGCGCTGGCCCTGGCCCTGGCACTTCACCGCCCAGCCCGTCCTCCTCCGCCGCTGCCGTGGGGGCGCCGGTTAGGTCGGCGCCTTCCGCCGCTGCCGCCTCGGCAGCTGCCTCCTCCTCCTCCTTCCCTACGCCTGCGCCAGCATGCTGCTGCTGCTGGGCCTGCTGCGGCTGTTGGGCGGCTGCGCCCTCCTCCTCCGTGCCCGGCGGCGGTGGCGTGCCGGCGTCACCGTCCGGTTCCTCAGCTGCTGCTGCCGGTGCCGCGGCCGCGGCCGTGCCGCCGCCAGCCTTTAAAGCATCCGCACCACCCGCACCACCAGCAGCACCGCCCGGACCACCGGCAGCACCACCGCCAGCACCGGCGGCGGCGGTGCTCCACGCGGCGGCCACGGCCTCCGCGCCCACCGCGGCCTCCAGCCGGGCGCGGTAGTAGGCGTGGTGGGGGCCCCAGGGCGCCAGGAAGGCGGCGAAGGCGGGGTTGGCGGCCTCGCGCCGGCGCACCTGCGGCAGTGACATGCGGCGGCGGCGGCGCCAAGCGGGTTGGCAGCACAGTTGCATCCCCGGGAATCCGGCCGTTGCAAATGCAGATGTTATGGGGGATTCAAAACCAGCCAGGCAGCGCAGAGCTCTTGTGAGCGCGGGTCGCTGGGTGCCGTAGCAGCACGGTCTGGACGGCCCCCGCCTCCGCCCCAGCGCCAGTCCCAGCCTCCGCCCCAGCCCCAGCCCCCGCCCCAGCCCCGGCCCCAGCCTCTCGCAGCTTCCCGCAGCTCCCCCCGCCCCACCCGTAGTCTTCAGTGCATCCTGTACCGCTTTTCCATACGGTATCTTTGCCAGCCCCAGCCCCAGCCCCAGCCCCAGCCCCAGCAGCCCCACCCACCACTGCCTCGAAGCCGATGCCGTTCTTGGCCACGTAGCCCACCAGCTTGTCAATGATGGACTGGGTGGCGGGCGGCGGTTGGGCGGTTGGGTCGGTTGGCGGTTGGCCGGCGGTTGGCGGCGCAGCGGTTGGGCCGGCGGCCGCGCCTGCTGCTGCCGGTGCTGCCGGTGCTGCGGGCGCCGCCAGGCAGGCGCCGACTGGCGGCGGGTACAAGAAGGCTGGGAGCTGGACGGGCACCAGCGGCCGCGGCGCGGGCGGCGGCCGCGGCGGCAGCGCAAAGGAGGGCGCGTGCGGCGCGCCGGGCGGCGGCGTGGGGCGTCGCCAGGTGACGGGCTGCGCTGGCGGCGGCTTGGGGCCGAATGGCGGCCCCGCCGCCGCGGGTTCTGACACTTCCGGAGTGGCGGCCCCGTCCGCTACTTTCTCTTTTTCTGCCGCTGTTTCGCCAGCGCCAGCGCCCACGCCAGCATCAGCGCCAGCGTCCTTGTGGCTGGCCCCGGGGACGGCACCGCTGTCCTCCTCCGGCGCGGCGTTGCGCACCGGCAGCGCCATACCAGGCACACTCGCACCCGCACCCGCGCTGGCCGGCCCCGCGGCCCCGGCTCCTGCCCCGGCTCCTGCCGCCGCCGCCTCCGCGACGGCGGCCGCGGCCGCCGCGTCTGCGCCCGCCAGCCCGGGCGCGGCGGGCGGCTGCGCCTCCACCACCCAGCGGTAGTAGGGGAAGCAGCACTCGCCGGGGAAGAGGAAGCGGAAGTTCGGGTTGCCGCCCTGCACACAATTCGGGGGTTGCGAGTGGTTTGGTGGTGGTGATGATGGTGGTGGTGGTGGTGGTGGTGGGGTCTGCAAGGCACGCGGCATGCTCTGAACGCCCCCCTTCACTCCCCTGCTATACCGTACTTCCCTTCCCATCTTCGCACCCGCCCTCACTCCCCACCCCCCATCCCACGACTTCGTCTGGAGTCTTCAGTGCATCCGATACCGCTTTCCCAACCATCTTTGCAACCCCACCCCGCCACCACCCCACCTGCTTCACGCGCAGCAGCACCTCCACCTGCTCACTGCCTTGAGCCGCCACGAAGCGCGCCGTGCGCACCAGCAGCTGCATGCGGGGCGGCACAAGCAGGGGGCGAGCAGGGCACGAGCAGGGGCCATGGGGTTGGAACGAGGGGTTTCTTTCGCCGGCCGGAGCTGCTTGAGCTGCTTGGAGCGAATAGTGGAGCGCCCGGCACGGACCCAAGTGCTGAGGTGTGTGTGCGCCTGTGCTGCCCTGCCCATGGCGTCATTGCCCTGTTAACCGCAGTTCATCTAGTCGCCCCCCCCTTCAGCGACTCACCCTGTGCAGGCGCTGGTTGTCGGGCAGCGCGCCGCGCAGCCGCTCCGGGACCGGCACCGCAAACAGCGGCGCATACGGCTCCTCCTGCTGCTCCTGCTGCTGATCCATGGCCCCCGCGCGCGGCCCCGGCCTGCCCTCCGCGCCCCGTCCTCCGCCGTGCAGCCCCAGTGGCTGCTGCCCGCCGTCGCCGGCCTCGTCCTCCTCAGCAACAGCGCCGTAGGAAAATGGCACAGCTGCGTAGCTGCCTCCGGCCGTGTCAGCGTGCGTGGCAGCAGCGGCGGCGGCGGGCCGGGGCGGGGGCGGCAGCAGGCAACCGCCGTATGCAGGTTCGGGCCCAGCGCCCTCCCTCGCCCCCGGCTTCTCTTGTTGCTCGTCCCCACTGTCCTCAGAGTCACTGCTGCTGCTGCTGCTACTGCCGTCCGACTCCTCCCCGCTGCTGCTACTGCTACTGCTGCGCGGGCGCTCCGCTGCCGGCGGGGGCCGCAGGAAGGCGGGCGGGGGCTGCAGCTGTCCCCAGCTGGTGTCAGTGTCATCGGCTGCGCCGCGAGGGCCAGCGGGGACGTCGTTGGTGTCGACACCTGGGGGTGTGGCTGTGGGGTGGTGCCACGTAGACAGTGGGGAAACGGGTGGGCTGCGTGTCAGTCAATGTGGGTAGGACGAGTTGCAGGGGCCAAGTCACGGCATACGGTATCTGAAGGCAGGCCGCCTGATACGTGCCTACGACAAGACACGCCGCAGCACGTGACGCAGCCCAGGGCATAAACGTAATCCCGCGAGGTAAAGCGTGGGGCTGTGAACACGGGCGCGTCAAGACACTCCCAGAGGCCCCGGGGTGGGAACGAACGGAGCAGCGAACCGTCTCCGCCGGCGACAGCAAGTGCACACGGTCCGCGCGCGTGTGCAGACCAGAGGCGTTGGAGCTCCAGGCAACCCTGACGAGGCTTAGCTCTGGAAAAGGGAAAAGTTTAGACGTGAGCCTGCGGGAGACTGCGGCAAGTCGGGAATTTGCCTTGCCAGAAGCACGTTGGTTGGCTCTGGCATGATGCCTCATCCGGGTTGTTTGTCATTGTATCTCACCAGCTCCAGGGCCGCGAGCGTCAAACATGGCCAGCTCGCACTCGCGCGACGGGTCCAAATCCGCATAGCGCTCCTCGTCGAGCTCCCGCTCCTCCGCGAGCGTCTGCGCATCCTGGGGGACTTTTGCTTCAGGTCTCCTGGGCGCGTAATCCAGCATAAGGCGGACGTCGTAGCGGTCCACTCGAGAGCCGGTCGCAGGCCATCGCTGCAAGTGGGCCCCGCTGTCTATAATAGCTGCAGTCTCGTCATCTCGAACACGGTCGGCCTCAAAGCCAATAACTGATAGGCCCTCATGCGCCGGGTTCGCGGCCAAGCCCGCGAACCGGCCCTTGTCGGCCCGCTTCTTGGGCCCTCGCCCGTGGCCCTTGGTGCTCATAGCTTTTTTGTCATATGTGCTGATAGTTTTGAGCACAGTTTCAGGAACTGCAGCCCGACTATTCGGCAGTCACGCCCATGCAACACCCGCGGCCATGCCCCATGCAGCACGCGCAACGTTCGCTCGCGCCACCCAGCTCTCCGTGACGCCCCCAACACGTCCACAACATCGTGAACACATTACGGCGCTTCTAGGCCCAACCCAGGGGAAGGGCCGCATGATGCCCAGCTCCGCCCGAATCAAACGGTCCACGGCCCCACAAACGACACCCCCATCGAATGCACGCCCCCACCCCGCTGCTTTGCCTGCATTGCCCGCTGCTCTGCGACGAAACCCAAGCTTTGCTTGCGGCCTGTCGCTGCACCGCTTCCACCTTCTGGTCAGTGCCCGTATCATGTAGATGGCTTTGGGTCCCCGGCGTCTACACAGCGTAGGTGACCCCTCCCGCGTCATCTACACCTCGAAAAAATTTCCTAGGGGCACGCCCCCAAATCCCCCAAACCATCTACGCTCCCTGTCTAAAAGACCGCCAAACCCGCCCAAACCGTCTACGCTCCGTAGATGCCGAAACCCAAACCCAAAATTTTTTCTCCGCCTTCGGCGGATTTGGGGCAAATTTCTACAGCGTAGATGGAAGATACGGGCACTGCTTCTGGTGCCGCTGCGCCGCTGCGGTCACGCTGCCTGGTGCACGTCGAAGCGCAGCCGCGCCGGTGGGATGAGGCCCCCGCCGCCGCCGGAGCCGCCTTTGGACGGCGCCAGGGCTTGTTGGTACGGCGGCGGCGAGGCCTGCGTCGGCGGATATGCGTGGGTAAGTAAGGGTGCGCGATGGGGCAGGCGCATGCATGGCCGCATCACGATGTGCAAACACGCGCGTTCATGAGCCGCTGGACCCCACGCCTCGCACCTTGATTGGTCCCGCGTGCGCCCAACCCGACATCCACAACCCCAAAACCACACCCTCACCCGCCCACACGCCGCAACCCACAACCCACAACCCACACCGCCATTATGGGATTGAGATGAACTTCCGCCACAGAACACAAACAACCACACCACACACACGCCCCACAACCCACCGCCAGTGCTTCCTCCCCCAGCGCCGCGTAGCCCGCCGCCGCCGCCGCCAGCGCCGCCTGCACGCCCACATCCCCGTCCTCGTCACCCGGGCGGTAGCGGGCGTTGGCTGCCGAGTCCCGGCCGCGCGCACTGCATACCGGTGTGCGAAAGGACAGGCGGGCGGGCGAGGTGGGAAGGGGCGCGGCGAGTGAGGGGAGGTGGGGTGCCCGGAGTCGTACGGCTGCAGCAGGTGCAGGTGCGCGCACACAAACCCACACGCCACACAAACGCACACGCGAGGCCCGTGGCACGCACCTGAAGTCCCAAAGGTCGGTGGTCGGCTGCGCCAGGGGCCAGGGGCCCTGGCGGGACGTCCCCTCATCATCACTAACCTGTGCGGCATCAGGTTGGGTGAGGGTGGCGGTGGGGTTGATGCCAACCCCACGTGAACTCGCGTCAGCACCGCCTACACGCACACGCACGTCCACATGCACGCTGGGAGGCACTCGCCTGCATGCGTCCCGCCCGCCAGTCCGGCCGCGTATGGTACTCCTGTGCGCGTGTGTCAAGAGGTGTGGGTGTGGGTGTGGGAGGGTTTGTGGACACCAGCCCAGTGCGGTGGGTGTGATCAATGTCGTGTGGTGCGTGGCGATGATGTATGAACGCAGAACGACCCAACGCGACGACGCGAATGCGAATAATGTGTGTGGCCAGCAGCACCCTTTTGCCACACGAGCACGCAGCCCATTATCCAGGCGCCCCCCCCCCTTCCCCCCCATGCACACACTCCACAAGCTGCACACGCACACGCCGACGCACACGCCCACCCACCAGCCAGCCCCAGGACGGCGGCACGGCGCCCGGCCCCGCGCCCGCCAGCAGCCAGTGTGTGAGCGCGGCGGCGCGGCCGGCGTCCCCCGGCCGGCGCGCCTCCTCATCCCGCGCCAGGACCTGTGAGCCAGTGAGCGCGCACGAACGCGTGAATGCGTGTTTGCACACATAGGAGTTAAGTGTGTGCGTGTAAAGCACAATGAAAGCCCACACACGCACACGCACACGCACACGCACACGCACACGCACACGCACACGCACACGCACACGCACACGCACACGCACACGCACACGCACACGCACACGCACACGCACACGCACACGCACACGCTCACCTGCAGCACGACGCTCAGGTCGGGCATGAGCACACCCCCGCCGCCGCCGCCGCCGCCGCCTGCTTGGAGCGGCGGCTGGCGGTAGAGGTGTGTGCTCTGGACGCAGTGGCTGCAGCACATGGGTGGGCACATGGGCGGGCACATGGGCGGGCACATGGGCGGGCACATGGGCGGGCACATGGGCGGGCACATGGGCAGGAGTGTGTGAGTGGGCACAAGGGCGGGCACAAGGGCGCTTGGCATGCGTGCGATGGCACCCTGTACGGCACCCAGCCCCCTATCTATACGGCACCCAGCCCCTGCTACTCGTACGGCACCCAGCCCCAGCTACCTGTACGGCACCCAGCCCCCACCTGTACGGCACCCAGCCCCTGCTACCTGTGCGGCATCCAGCACTTGCCCAGCCGCTCCTCGCCGCAGGGGCCGTCGTTCCAGCCGCGCGCGGCCAGGTGCCAGGATCGCGGCCGCGGCGGTGGGGCCCCGGGCGGCGGGTGCAGCACGTGCTGCGGCGATGACAGTGGCGACAGCTTGGCGTTGACGAGCTCCTCCTGCGCGGTGTGTGTGCGTGCGCACACGTGCGTGTGTGCGGCGCGTTGTGTGCCCCCAAATGTGACGTGCGCGTGTGCGTGCGCGTGCGCGTGCGACCCACAGAGCGCATAGCGCATAGCGCAGCCCAGCAGCCGACGGTCCACACACACACCGTTTTGCCCCGCGAATCCCACCAATCGAACACGCACGCGTGCAGGCAAGCATGGATGCAGGCATGCAACCTGCCCGTCTGCCGGCCGGCCGACCTACCGGCAGCGGCCCCGGCGTCCAGCCCCGCGGCGGTGCCTTCTTACAGTCCACACCACCGCCCTCCAGCGCCGGCAGCGCCGCCAGCGCCGCCGCCAGCTGCCGCGTGGCGGCGGGGCTGAGCACGCTGCGTGTGCGTGTGCGTGTGTGCACACATGCATGCATGCATGGGGGTGTGTGAGTCGGCGTCGGGATGTGTGTGTGCGGTGTTGGTCTGTGCTATACGCCTATACCTCATGCTAGCAACTCACACTGGCGCAAGAATGAATTCCTTCAGGCATTGCCCGCCGCCGCCCGCCGCCGCCGCGGCCACTGGCGCAGCAGCAGCAGCCTTCAATGGCCTGCCCGCGGCGCCGCCGCCGGTGGCCGGCAGCAGTGGGGCGGACCAGCCGTCCAGGTGGGCGGCGGCGGCGGGCAGGCCGGGCAGGTCCTCGATAAAGCAGGTGCGTGTGGGCATGATGTGTACCTGTGTGCGCGAGTGTGTTTGCGTGTGTTAGAGAGCACAAGGGAAAACGACAACAAGCGTGTGTGCGTGTGAGGTGGGTGGGGGGTATACATTCCCGGGGGATAGCCGTCCATCGACGGATGAATACGGTATTGTGGGGTGCCGATGAGGTGCCGATGAGGGGGCCTTGCAAAGGTGATACAAACAAGGGGGCGGGGGTTAAAGACAATGACGCAAGCTCCAAAGTGCCCAGCCAGGCGGTTGCACGCCTGTGCTGGTCCTGAACGAGGTCATCCAGCCATCGAGCCCAACCCATCAGGCAAGGGGGCCACCCCTGAACTGACGCCAAACAGCTGTACAGTAGTGTCGGTCAGCCCAACTGCCCAACCGCCGCGGCCGCACCCACGCAGCTGGCCGCGCGGCCTCACCCACCCGCTCCAGGCTGGGCGCCGCCAGCGCCGCCGCCGCCAGGCCCGCCGCCAGGCTGTCGCACGTGTGCAGCCACACGTCCGCGCCCAGGTAGCGCTGCGGCACCTGCAGCACGCCGCCGTCCAGCGCCTCCGGCTCCAGCACCTGTGGATACGGTGGTTGTGGTTGGTTAGGTTGAGGTGGCAGTTGTTGGTGGTGGTTGAGGTGGTTAGTGCGAGCGATGAGTTTGTGGGCGGGGCAGCCGATTGACAGGCAGGCAGGCCCCGCCCCGGCCCCCAGCCCCCCCCCCCCCGCTCCAGCCCCAACGCGTTGGCCTGCCCCTGGCCCCACCTCGCCACCCCCACTCCCTCCCCCCGCACCTGCAGGGTCTTGAGCCGGCAGCTGCCGCTCGTGAGCGCCCGCCGCAGCGCCGCCACGTCGCCGGCCGTGAGGAAGCAGCGGTGCAGGCACAGCAGCTGCAGCGGGCAGCCGGGGGCACCCACAGCCCTCCACAGCTCCGAGCGGCCCGGCGGCAGCGCAGCCGCGGCGGCGGCGGTAGGGGTGGCGCCAGCACCCACGCCCACGCGTGCTGCAGCCGTGCCGGCTTTGGGAGGAGCGGCGGCGGTTGCTGTTACTGCTGCCCGCCGTCCCGCTACGGGCTTGCGCTCCCCGCCTTCCCCTGCTGCGTCACCAGTGGCTCCGCCCGAGCCATTACTCCCGGCGGCTGTACAAGCATCCGCTCGTGCACCGCCCGCGCCGCCGCAGCTGCTGCTACTGCCGCCCAGGCCCGGGGGCGTCAGCTCCGGTATCTGCAGCCGCCCATCCTCCAGGTCAATGAGGACGTCCCACCAACAGCGCTTGCTACTGCCACCTTCGTTGCCATTGCTACTGCCAGAGCTACTGCCATGAAGGTACTTCGCCAGGAGGTCGGGAACCTCCCGGTACCGGTGCAGCCCCTCCGGCACACCCAGGGTCAGCCACAGCTGCTCCAATCGCCCGCTACTGCCGCCGCTACTGCCTCCGCCTCCGCCGCCGTGCCCGCTGCTACTGCCGGTGCCATTGGCTGCCGCGGCCGGCTTGCTGCTGCTACTGCTGCTGCTACTGCTGCCCGTGCTCCTCTTGCCGGCAGTGGTGGCGGTGGTGCCCGCGGGCCGTCGTGCCGGCGACGCAACCGCACGCGCTGCCGACGCCGCCGCTGGTTTTACAGCTGCCGCCCCTCGCGTGCCGCCCACGCCACCGCCGACGCTGCTACTGCCGGCCGGCTGCTGCTGCGACTGGCGGCGCAGCAGGCGGGCGATGGCGGCGCAGAGGGAGTCGTCCAGAGGGAGGAAGGCCCACTGTATGTAGGCGCCCTGTGGAGAGTGCGCATTGGGATCATGGAAATTGTGGGAATGGGACAGGGATCGGGCGGGATGGGGATTTGGAATGGCATCGGGTTGCAAGTGCAAGTGGTGCCCCCAAACGAACTGCAGGCGGCACACGCAGCGGCCCACCCGCCTGACTGGACCGCTGACTGGACCGCTGCTCTGGCAACTGACCGAGTCAGTGGGCTTGGCAGACCACTTGCCGTCCGCGACCAGGCACTCATGCTCCCTGTCGCCAGTTGTTTGAGCAGTGGCAGCAGCAGTGGCAGTGGCGGCGCAGACAGAACCCCCGGTCAGCCGATGCTTCCTTGAAGGGTGTGCACGGCAAGGCATGGGGGTGGGGGTGCGAACAAGCGGTGCGTGTGGTGGGAAGAACTCGGGGACTCGGTGAGTGGGGTCTCCTAGATTGGCAGACGGGCCTCCCGCATCCCAGCGCCATCCTCGACCAAGCCATGCACAAGCGCACCATCCACCGCTGCCAGCACTCACCCACACATCCCAGCACCCCAGAACCACTCCCCAGCGCCCACCCACCAGCACTCGTGCCGCCCCGCCAGTACCAGCCCGCACGGGCAGCTACTGCCGCCGCCGCCCTCCACAGAGTCCAGCCACGCCGCCAGCTGCTTGGCGTCCAACCACTTGAGCCACCCCGCGGCGTCCACCCGCCCGCTGCCGTCCGGGTCGCGGCAGCAGCCCGCCTGCACCCCCAGCCGCAGTGCGTGCGTGTGTGTGCGCAGCGGTGTGTTAGAGAGCACAAGGCAAAACACGCCGCGGTGTGTGTATGTGTGCGAGAGGCGTGCTGTGACGTGCATGTCGCGATACGCCCCCAGACGACCCCAACACTTCTGCGCACGCAAACACGCACACACAACCGCACACGTGCCACGCGCGCATGCACCTTGATCAGCTCGCCCAGGGAAGCGGAGTCCCGCTTCAGCACACACCTGCGCGCGCATACACGCACACAGACACGCACTCGCACTCGCACACGCACACGGACACCACCTAATACGCACACAGCGAAGGCACCATCGGCGGCTCGACGTGCGCGTGAGCAGCATGCCGTGTGTGCGTGCACGTGCACGGGACCTGGTATCAAATCAGGCGGAAGTCTCTCACTCGTCGGCGGCTGGCCGCCACCGCTCACCCACCCACCTGACCACCAACCTAACCCACCCACCCACCCACCCACCAACCCTACACACCCACCCACCCACCCACCCACCCACCCACCTGGCCACCATGGCGTTCTCCAGTGTGGACTGCGTGTGTGTGCGGGTGCGTGTGTGGGTGTGCATGTGCGTGGGGGGGGGGGCATCCATTGGTTGTTGTGGTGAGTGTGGTTCGTTGGTGTGTTGCTTGCAGCACACAAATGAAGGCAGGGCGGGCTAGGCGCGCGACGGCAATTCACCAGACGCCAGACAACTTTCATTTCGCCTAGCGCATCCAAGCGCGTTCATTCACTCACCCCGCTTACCCCGCCCAGCCCCTCCCTGACTTCCGCCAGCTTCCCTCCCTCACTGGCTCCCGCCCTCACTGGCTCCCTCCCTCACTGGCTCCCGCCCACCCTGCCTCCACCCCTCCACCCCTCTACACCTCACTGCCACCACCACCAACCCCACCACCACCACCCCACTTTCAGCGCCCGGCGCAGCACGGTGTTGAAGCCCGCCACGCCGCCGGCGCCCGCCTCGATGCAGCCCATGATGTAGGCGCGGTCGGAGGCCACCGTGGCCTGGGTGTGTGGGGGTGGGGGTGGGGGTGGGGGTGTGAGGTGTGTGTGTGTGGGGGGGGAGTGCAAAGTTGGTAGGGGCAGCCGCGCCATGCCGCGCCGCGCCATGCCCGTGCATGATGGTGTTTTGGGTTTGGTTGTGCGCATCTTTGTGTGTCGTGCATGCGTGAGTTCATCCCCGCCGGCCACACCCACGTACGATTTCCCCTCTCCTTAGGCACACAACGCACGCACAGCACGCGCACCTTGGCGGACCGCACATCGATGGATGTGGCCAGGGCGGTCAGCGTGGCGGCGCCGGTGTCCCGACTCGCGCCACGGTCCATCAACACCTCCAGGCCCACGCCTGCGGGAGCCGTACAGCGTCAGTAAGTGAGAGTGATTGATGAGTGACGGCGGGTGACGCATGGTGCATGGGGTTGTGCACGCACGCACGCACGCACGCACGCACGCACGCACGCACGCACGCACGCACGCTACGCACCCGGCGACTGCACCGCCGTCAGCGCCTCAAAGAGACACCACACGCGCGTGGGCGCCACGGGGCAGCGCCACCTGCGCACACAGCAGTACGGGCGTACGGCAGTACGGCACCGGCGATGGCGGTTAGTTGATGGTGGTGTTGGGGCGACTGGGTGAGTGGGCGGGTGAGCGTGTGCCAGTGAGCGAGTACGAGTGGTACAGCCCCGCCCCGCACAGCCACGAACCGCGGGGCGCAGCAGTAGGCGAGGGGCCAGCACGGGGGGGTAGGAGGCAAAGGAGGCTAGCTGGCACAAGTGGGCACGTATTAGATATTTAGATAGGGGGCTGCTGCACGGGGCTGCTGCCAGATAGGGGGATCTGCTGGGTGGCGGCACTCACGGGTGCATTGTGAATAGAACGGCCCGGGACGCCCTGATGACGCCTGGAGACAGAGGGGGCGGACAGTCAAAGGGGCGGTCAGGGGGTCGGGCGGCCGAGCACTGCTGTGTGTGTGGGTCCGGGGTTGGGCGGGGTTGGGGTTGGGGTTGTGGGATACCAGCACAAAGCTAATCCAAACTCATTAGACAGGGGGTGTCACGGGTGCTGGATAGGCAGGGCGGGGCTCCGCGTGGTGCGGAGTCAGGACAACACGGCGGCAGGACACCTCACTCCCTGCCAAAACCCGCCGCGCCCACCCAACCTTTGCGCCCTGCCGCGGTGCGCCCATGCGCCCGGTCTCCTTCCCCTCCAACACACACCGGGGAAGTCTGAGTCGGGGTGCTCCTTGAAGTCGCCCGTGAAATGTTGCGACACCGCCAGGATGTCCACCTGCCGGCCATGCGAGTGTGTGTGAACCATGCGAGTGGGTGCACCAAGTTACGATACCACCATTGCCACCGTCACACAAATCCACTCAGGCCAAACCCAAACCCAGTATGTTCACGCCAAAACCAAACCCGAAACCGAACCCAAACCCAAACCCTGAACCCGGACCCCGGCCCACCCAGTAGAAGATGGGCGCAAACGCCTTGCCGCCGTCCGTGTCGGGCTGCGCGGCGTAGTGCGCCTCAGCCAGCGCCACCAGCTCGCTGAACTTGTAGCTCCTGTGGGTTGAGTTTCAGACTTTCGGTTGCGGGTTGCGCCACGAGTTGTGGGGCTCCGGCAAACAGTTGCGTCCCGAGGGAGCGGAGGGTGAAAGGCTGCGTCGTGGAGGGAGCGAGAAAGCCAACTGCAGCCAGCACTGAACCCGCTCAGGCAGGGGCCGCGCCCAAAAGCGACAGGCACACACACGCCCACCAACCAAACCAGGCACCGCGCCAGGCAGCGCACCAGGCATGCGACAGAAAGTAGGTGGTGGGGCCGAAGGCGGGCACCGCCGCGCCCGCGTGCGTCATGACGCCGCCCGGGCACCAGGCGGCGGGGGAAAGGCTGGCCGCCAGCTCGCCCTTCCGGAGGCAGTCCACGAAGTTGAGCTTGGAGCTAGCGGTAGCTGGCCGCACGTAGGTGGACACCACCTGCCGGGCCGGGCGCGGCAGTCAACACAAACGCAGGAAGCAGGAAGCGCACACAGGGACGCACACACGCCCGCGCCCAGAATGAGTGCCACAGTTGCCTGTACACCCCCGAATATGCATAGAAAGCCTACCTGATGTGTTGCTAGCTCCCCGAGCGGACCGCTGGCGCCGGCGGGTGTGTCGGACGCGAGCTTCCGAAGGAAGAACACATGCGAAGCCCGATCCGATAGCTTCAGGAGCTCTGTCATGACCTCAGGCTTGTTGATGGATTATTAAAATATATGGTAAAATTCTACTCGGGTGCTGCTATACAGCACCGGCGCCACTAACATTTGACATGAACGTGCCGGTAACTGTTTTCCTTTCACTCCGAAACAGCTTTGCCGATACGGTGATGCAGTTTGACAATGTGCCAGTATGGCGTTGCTGCGCGAAAGAATGCGGTCGCGGGCTGTTCGCAAAGGGCGCAGGGTTCGTTGCAACGGCATGTGACCGATGGGCGCGGATGTACGCAATGTTTATACGCATTTGTGTCGCCACCTGGCGAGCACGGCGTGGTCCCATATTTTGAGTTCCATGCCGCATGCAGGCGAGCCCGTTGGCTGCGGGCATGCCGTGCGTGGCAAGCCGTGCGTGACTGTGTTTCACACGCCTGCGCACGCTCCCCACGACCCCAGTCGCTCAAGCACGGGCCGTCCGCCGGCGCCCGTGGCTACCCCTTTCTGCCCCTGGCCGACCAGTGCCCTCAGCATCGCCCTGGCAATTGCCCAAGTCTCCCTCCCCGTCACCCCGAGGCGCTTCCCCGCACACGGACAATTAGGCATGTCCCTTGATGTTACAGAGCTGCCGTGCTTTCGTGCACACACACGGGCGTTAGCCATGCCATCAAGCCCGGATGGGCGCGGCATGCAGGCCACGCCCCGAGTGGTGTGCACCGGCAACTTGCATTTGCATTCATTAGCAAGCAATTGGGTAACCCTCGCCTGGGCGCCCTGTTGGCGAAGCGCCCGAAACAGCGCAGGGTCCCATCAACCCATCAGTCCGGGATAGCGGATACGCGCGCGCCACCTTTCAGACACCCGCCTTCAACTTTGTCCGAGCTGACAACACTAACGTCACGCCACATCCTAGCTCCACATCCTAGCATATGGTCCGAGGGGTCACAAAACAAAATGTGTCAGGATTAAGCTTGAGGAATCAATCAATCAATGGTCACCTAGTTCTTCTTCCACGTTGCACAATGAATGTCCCCACGACACAGCCGCCACGACTGCACAGCACCCCGTGCAAGCCGCACACGCACACAAAGCCCACCGGCGCAACATCTTGCCCCAGCACCGCATGCACCAGCGCCCATGCGTTGCAACACGGAAGCCCGGCTGTGCTGCCTGCTGGGTTGACATGACAATCCGCAACAGTTTCACACGCGCACACCAGTCCCAACACTAAAGAGCTAGAGACTAACGAGCCGTACGGCCAATTTCGTAACGGCGGCAAGCGGTTGCTCATCAGGATGCACTCAGAGGGGCCCGACAGTCGTCAGCGGGCAGCAGCTCGTGGCGCTGGAGCCGGGCTTGTTGAAGAGCACAATGGTGCAGGTGCCGTCGTGGAAGGCGCACAGCTTCTCCAGAGTGTTGCACTGGGGGCGCATGAACAGGCAGACCTCGGTGCCCGCAACCTTGTTCACGGGCTTGTCAATGTTGGTGACCTTGAGGACCGGGTCAGGGCGGGTCTGGAAGAACTTTGCCTTGTACGCGCCATCAATGGTGGTGTAGGCCAGGGCATCGGCGCAGGCGGCATCGGCCTCAAACTCCATCTTGTAGAGCTCAAACTCGCAGCACTTCGAGTTGGGCTGGTCGCAAACGTCCTTGAGCGCAACGTTGAAGCAGATGCGGGTGAGGCCGTTGACGACGGTGACGTTCTTGGAGGCGGTGGTCATGAGGCGGGAGCCGCGGGGGTTGCGCTGGCACTGGCAGAAGGGGAAGTCTGAGCGGGGGGGAGGAGGGGGCGCAGGGGGAGGAGGGCGCTTGCGGGCCGGGGTGACGGGCTGTGCAGGCGGCAGCTCGGGAGGAGGGGGAGAGGGCGAAGGCGGGGGAGGAGGGGGCGGGGGAGGAGGGGGAGGGGGAGGCGGGGGAGGAGGCGAAGGGGGAGGAGGAGGAGGGGGCGAGGGAGGAGGTGGAGGAGGAGGCGAGGGAGGAGCAGGCGACGGCGGAGCCGGGCTGGGAGGGGGAGGGGGAGAGGGGGAGGGCGGCTGAGGCGAGGGCGGACGGGGCGAAGGAGGCGGGGGAGGCGCGTTGCCGAGGAGAGAGACGGGGCAGCAGTCACGGTCCTGGTTGAACAGGGCATACTTGCACAGGCCGGCGCCGGCACTGCACAGCTGGCTGAGGCCGGGGCACTGCGACTTGGGCGCCAGGGCAATGCAGATCTCAGTGCCCGCGGCGGTGGCGGCCGTCTTCGCCAGGTTGGTGATGCGGATGACAGACAGGGCGGTGTTGAACTCGTAAGACCACTTCTTGCCATCCACAGTCACGTTGCGGACGGAGTCCTTGCAGGCGGAAACTGCGCGGGGGTGGGGGGAGGCGCAGTGCAGTGGTCAGGGTCGAAGGGCGATGGGTAACACGCGGCACGTCTGCAGCTTCGCCAATTGCACATCTCAAAGACAAACTCCATGATTGACTCACCAACATCAAGCTCGACCTTGGACACGCCCTGCTTGCCGTCGCAGCACTTCTGCTTGGGGTCGCAGCCGCCCACGTTCTGGATGGTGAAGCAGTAAACGCCGCCGGCCGAGGCGTCGTCGTCGAGGGCCATGCGGAAGGGCGACTTGCGCGGGCTGCGCTCGCAGTTGCACAGGGGCGGGAAGACCAGGCCGGTGGCGGGGGAGGTGGTGCCAGAGGTGCTGGGTGAGGGGCTGGGAGAACGCACGGGAGAAGGTGATGACTTCTTCTTTTGAAGCAAGGCTCGTCCTCGGAGGCCGTTGTCAGCCATCGATGGCGTGCCGAACATCAGCACGCCGGACAGAAGGACCAGAAGCGCGCCCCCGAAGAGGGCGCGGCATGATTGAGAACGCATTCTTGAGGATGATCAATGCCAAGCTTTGGTTTAGGCAGCAGTAGAGGGAGAAGGGGAGCGGGTTCTGTGGGACATCGGCGGGGGAGGGTGAGGCACGAGCACGGGGTCAGTCGCCAGGTCGCAGTTGCGAGCGGGTGTTATGCCGCCGAGCACCGGTGCTGCCGAGGAATTCAGAGGTCACGCGGTTACCCCGCGACGGCCGACCGAGCAGCAGGTTCACGCGCAACGCCCGGCGAGCTCACCTAAATCGGCTGGGGAGTCGAGCCGTCGCACAGTCGCCGCGGTGCCGCAGACGCTGTTCTAACAGTAAACTCAGAGCGTAGGACCTATGAAGCAAATCGACGCGTGCCAACGGGGTAGGCAGCGCGCGGTCTTCTACGATTTTAACGCGACCTGATGTTCTCTAGGAAACAGCACCAAGGTGTGTGGTGCTGCTCAGGCGCGGTTCTGAGTCTACTAAGGTGGATTGGGAAGAGCAAGGCTCTGTACCTGGACACTGCGGGCGCGGCGCTTATATAATGTCGGGGCAACCGGTAACGTCGGGCGCCCGCCGACGACGTCTTTTTCACCAGTAGCGCGCCAGCGTTGCTTGGTGCAGGAGGTTACGCGGGTGTCACACAACGCCTTACATCATGCAATTCTTCAAGGCTCGCTGAGATCGGCCGAAAAATCGCTTCGCGCGGTCGGCCGGCAGTGCGCTACCTGCCAGACACGGCCTTCACGCACCGTGAGGCATCAAATTTACTTACATTGCAGTTCTTTATTGTGCGCTACCTGTCGTCTCGCTTGCCGGCGATCCACAACGACCGGATGTGTAAGGATGCCTCACACATTAATGTGTTCAAGTTGCTGACGCTGCGTACCGCTGAGGCGAATTCATATGATAGCGGGTTGCTGGCATTCGCAAGTCACTGGGGGAGGCCCGGGGGTTGAGACAGGTCTTGGCGGTTCGCGACCCAGGCGTCCCCACCTGCCCCACGTTGCTGCGTTCGCGGGCCTGACGTTGCGGTCGGCACTTGAGCACATTACTTGTGGATCCTTCAGAGTTCATACTTGCACCTGACTACGGTATTCAGTTAGGGCACGAAGCTCACAGCCCCCGCGCCAACTTGCTCAACAGATGCGCTCTTCACCCGAGCCCCGCACCACTTTACGTCATCCAGCATTCCAGGCGCTCTTTGCAACCGCGTTGTTCATGCACACCCGTTGATCCCCAGCGCTAGAGCAGCCGTGGTACTGTGGCTACCGTCTTATTCTGTATCGGCCTTGTGGCTCTGTACCGCCACCCAGGAACACTTTCCTCCGTGGCTTCTGCACACCAATTGCAGCCTTCCAACCCGCGTGTGTTGGCAAAAGCCGTAACCCATGGCCGTAACCACAATAACCTGGCCCTCAGTCCGCTGGTCCGCCGGCGTCGCTATGGCTTCCGAAGTAATCATGCAGTCAGACACGCGCGTCTCGGCACTCCTCACGTGAGCGCGCCTTCAAGGTGCGGCGGCGTGTCGGAGGCGGAGCCGTCGCCCACCCCAATCACCACCGACACCTGCACCGTGTCCGCCTCCAGCAGCTCCCCGTGGCCCACCACCCCACCGCCGGCCGCAGCATGCGCGCCAAACGCCGCCACTGCCTGCGGCTGCTCGCCATACGTCGCCAGCGCCGCCTGCGGCGGCAGCTGTCCTTGCCCCATTCCTACGCTTGCCGCCGGGGCGCGCGAGGGCGCCAGGATGACTGGCACGCCCGACTGCAGCGCCAGCGGGGCCCCCGACTGCGGCGGCGGCGGCGGTGTTGCCCCGGTTGCTGCTGCTGCTGCGCCGCCGCTGGTGGAGCCGGGCCGCGCGGGCGGCACTACGAGCGGCGCCGAGACCGTGGGAATGAAGGCCTGGGCTTGGCCGGCAGCCGCGGTGGGCGTGGAGCCCTGAGTGGGGCCACGAGCAATCCTAAATTAGTAGCGGTGACAAATGGCGTGCTGCATAGGAGCGGCGCAGGGCAGTATGAACATGCGCTTTCTATCCCATTCCAATATCGGCCCGGCCCTTGAGGGACACGGCACCACTTGCCCACCCCCAGCCCCAACAAGCGCATGCCAGCCCCCCGCCTCACCTGTCCTGGCCGCGGCGGCGGCGCAAGCACGGGGATGAACGGCGCGGGCGGCGTGCCGGCCGGCCCACACGGCAGCGACTGCAACCCGCCCTGCATCACAAACTGCAGCGCCGCAGCGCCGGCCTGCAGCTGCCCCGCCTGCTGGCTCTGCTGCTGCTGCTGGTGCAGATGCGGCAGCGGCACCGCCGCCAGGAAAGGCCCCGAGCTTGCCGCGGTCGCGGCGGCCGCACCCGGCGTCACGCCTGCTGCGGCCGCGGCCGCGCCCTGCGGCCCTTGCTGGTGCGCCGTCGCGAGCAATTTCTTGGCCGCGGTCTCGCCCAGCTTGTTGACGATGGACAGGAACTCCTCCAGCACCACCCGCTCCTGCCGCACGTACAGGCCCTGCTCGCCGCCGCTGCCGCCCGCCTCGCCGCCGCGCGCCGCCGCCAACCCGCCATCCGGCCCCGCCGCCGCCTCCGCCTGCTGCCCCTGCTGGTCGACGTCCATGGCCGCTGCGCCCGCCCCCGGCTCCGGCTTCACGGCCGCAGGCTGCAATCCCGCCGCGGCGCCGTTGGCAGCTGGCGCGGCCGCGGCCGCCGCCTCCTCGTCCGCCACCATCCAAAGCAGCTGGCACAGCTCATTGATGACGGACAGCTTCACCATCCCGAACACCGTGCTGCAGACCTGGGCGGGGCCAATGCGGGAGAAGGCAGGGATGGAGGAGAGGGGGAGCAGAGGGAGGTCAGGGGCGCGCGTTCGATAGGGGAACTAATCGGCGCCCGGGACACCCGGAGCTGCGCCCATCCCCTCGCCTAGTATGCGCACGTCGAGACGCGCACATCCCCATGGACTGCGACGCTCACACTCACCCGCAACCATCGTAGCCCCCCGGCCCCCCGCTCCGCCCAGCACAGCACAGCGCTCACCTCCTGCGCGACCTTGCTCTGCAGCGGCAGCGCCGGCGCCATCGGCCCGCCGACTGCCCCGCCAGCACCGCCCGCGAGCGGCGACAGCCCCATCCCCATGCCCAGCTGCTGCCCTTGCCCCTGCCCCTGTCCCTGCCCCGTCCCCGCGGCGGCGCCTTGCTGCCCCGCCAAGGACAGCGAGCCAAAGCCGCCCAGACCGCCCGCCGCAGCCGCCGCGGCTGCCGCCGCCGCGGCAGTGGCACTGCCCGGCCGCCCGGCGCCGCCTCCCGCCGCCAGTATGCTGCTGAGCCCAGCCGCCGTGCCGGGCGGCGTGTTGCCCGTGACCAGACCCACCAGCCCCGGCGCGAGCAGCCCCATGTTGACTCCCTGCTGCTGCAGCAGGTTCAGGCCGCTGGCACCGCCGCCGCCCAGGCCGTGGGTGGGCGACCGCACGCCTGCCGAGCCGCCCAGGCCGCCAAGACCGCCCAGGCCGCCGCCAAGCGGGCCGCCGAAAGGCGGCAGCAGCCCGGGCGCGGGGCCCAGGCCGAAGGCGGCTGCGGAGGCGGGCGGCGGCGTGGGCGCGGGCGGCGCGCTGCTGTAGCGCACCCGCTTGCCGCCAGTGCTGCCACCCATGCCGCCGTCCTGTGCGCGATGAACGTCAGGCACCACACACGTCCGAATCATAGTTGGCGGAACAGCGCAAGTCGTGCCAGGCGTCGCCCAGTCCGACCCCATTTAGGCCCGCTACCGCCGGCTCCGCCCCCTGCCAGTCACGCACCTCGAAGTTGCGGCACTCCACGCACTTGCAGTTGTCGGAGCAGTGAATGCCCGCCTGCACACAAACACACACGCCGTGTCGGCACACGGTGTTCTCCACTGCACGAACCGGCGCAACGGCAGGGCGAGCTGGGCGGAATCACACTTGCGGCAGGTGCAGCCCTTGTCACGGCCGTGACCCCGACGCCTATAAGCGCTCGTGCCAAACATATCAGCCCGCACTTGCAATCTCCCAGGCCTCTCTCCGCGCCAGCCCCGCGACCCACCCGACAGTGCCCTGCTCCCAAGCATCCCTCCTGCGCCCGGCTGCAAGCACTCGCATTCCTCCCAAGCCCCCCTCCCGCACCCACCTGGAAGCACTCGCAGTACTTTTTGAGGCAGAACGACTTTTTGCAGTTGCAGCCCTTGAGATGCCGCCCCGACGCGCCCGCGGCCGCCACCACCACTGGCGCGTGCGTTTCGTGCCCCTGCGCCCCCGCCAGCACGAGCGGCGGAACACGGCAAACCGCGGTTGACAGTTGGGTCGCTTCCTTCCGCCGCATGCATCCGCGAACCAAATGCCCGGTCGCTTGCGCCCGCAGGACCGGCCGCAGCTCTGCCTCCCCGCTGCAAGGCCTCCGCCCCGGGCCCTCGCTCACCGTTATTTTGGGCTTGAAGGCATTGGGGTTCCGCTCCAGGATCGCCTCCACCGCGCTCTGCCTTACCGCATCATTTTCCCGGTTGTTGTAGCACTACGCAGGCGTATGGTGTGAGCAAATGAGCGCAGAAGAACATGCATGGTGCGCGCTCAAGAGGATCCCGTGCATCCAGCGAACCCATAACGGACAGGGCAAGTCCCAGCCCCGCCCTAACGATTCCCAGCCGGGACGCGGCCCTCCCCTTCCCCTATCCCCCCCTCACCTGCAGGCAGTTGCATGCCTCGCAGTACCGATTGGAGGCAAAGCACTCGCAGTACCTGCAGGCCAAGGGCATTCGCTTCAGAGGAGCGGGCGGGCGGCGTGCACGCCCAGCACCATTCGAAGCGACCCGAGAGAGCTCCCAAATCCCAATCCCCATGCGACACTCACAACTTGAGGCACCGCGAGTTCTTGCAGTTGCACTGCTTCCTGCCTGCCGCGCTGGCGGCCGCGCTGCCGAGCGACGCGGCCGAGGGCACCTTGCCGCCGGAGGGCTTCCGACCCAGCGAGCTGCGATTCCGGGTGGGAAATGGTGCCAAGGCGCGGGGAAGCGAATCAGACCCGTCAGCAACTCCGGCTGCGTCCTTGCATTACGTGGCGATTTGCCGCGCACTGTGGAGGCGGCGTCGCCTACCTTGCCGCTGGTAGTGACACTCCCGGCGGTGGGAACAGAGGCAGCGCCGTCTGCCCCGGCATCCCGCCAAACTGCGGCGCTGCGCCGCGCAGTCCCGGCGGCAGGTCAGCTATTGAGCCTGCCACCTGACCCGAGAAGCCCTGAGGCGACGGCATGGGCCTGACGCCGGGTGGCGGTGCCACCGTCCTGCAGAGCGGAGACAGGTGGGGTCAAAAACAGCCCAGTCAGCCCCGAACAGCACACTCGAGCTGCTCGCTCGTATCCTATGCAGGCCCCCAGCGGACGGCCGTCCTTACGGTGCGTCCACCAGCGGTGGCTGTCCATTCTGGTCAGCGTCCATGATTTCGCCCTCCAGCGCTGCCTTCGCTCCGAAATCCACTGGCTGGAGCTTTCAATGCGAGCTAATTATGATACCAGTCGCCTGGGCGACAGTTGCGGCGCGCAGCTCGAGCTGCGGGGGACCGGTCAGAGTGCTGCGTCTGGGTCAAGCGACCTGTGTCCATGCTATCAGAGCTCGGGCCCACAAATTTGTTCTGACAAATGCATGCCTGGCCCGGGATGTCTTTGTGTTGTGAGGCCGCTGGCTCGCAGGGCCGACAAACGTCGAGCAGCAACCGCGTGGGGCTGGCTTAGCCTAGCATGAACATCATTTGAAAACGAATTGGCGTGCCTGTAAGACCTGCGCCAGCCTTCTTCGACGAAGCAATCCACTTTCATTTCATCTTGAAATTGATCGAACCGAATTCGAGACCGCAGCTAGGTTTTTATACTGAAGTTTCCCCAGCATCCATGTAGATAGGACATGCAACGTGAAGGTTGGAACGGCTCCGGCAGTCCAAACCTCTGTTCGCAGCTCGGGTCAGAGCTCGGGCCGCTCGCCTCAGCCCAGGAGATTCACGCCAAGCACGACATCCCGCATTACCTACATGGCATAAAGCCTTGACATGCGTTCTAAAACCGATGGCACCGCGCCCCCGCCCCAGCAGTCTGGGATTCATCTGCGGGCTGGACTCGCACGCTGTCCAAGGTGGCCGGCGCATTGAATTTCAGCCTTGGCGTGGCGTCGTCGGGCTGCCTTCTGGGCAAAGGCATGGGTGGTGTCGGCAAAGGCCTCAAAGGCTTTGGCAAAGGCTTCGGCCGGCGCCGATTCCTTGACGTTAGTGCGCGGCCGGTGCCTTGCCCGACGCCTTGGAGGCCTTTGAATATGTCACCCAGGCCCTTGCCCAGAAAGAAACCGGAAGGCGCTACGCTAAATTCACGCCGCTGGCCACCTTGAGCAGCCTGCTGACAAGGCCCGCGGGTGATTCCCATGAACTACTGACACCGCGAGCGTGGCACCGTCGGTCCCCCTCCCCTCATGCAGGCCAGCCAAAGCTGGGAGCGCCCAGCAGCTGTCTCGCTGACTGCTGGACATGGGGGCACGACAGCTGGGGGCGCTCAACATGCGGTCCAGTGCGTCCCCACGTTTGGGCGGCCACGCAGCGGACCTCGCTGGGACGAGAGCACGAGGAGGTTGGTCGCGGGCTGCTGTGATGGCGCGTCATAGCGTCGCGTGGCGTTACTGCGTAGCGGTTTGAAAAGTTGATTGGGTAAGTTCGGCTGGGTTGTGGTGGTGGATGCCAGTCGAATGGCATGCGTTCGTGCGTGTGCACAGCTGACCGCACCCGCAAGTCAGTACGTGTGAAGCTCACGCGCCGCGCCTTTGTTTTGTTTGCCTTTGCTGCCAAAGGGCGCATCGCCAAACATAAGCATACCCCAACCTCACTGCTGCTGTCCGCAGGAGTTGCATACGTTGCCACGCCGGGACTGCAGCGCCCGCTGCTACTGCAGGATGACGCTGTTACCGCCGGCACACTCCTCTATAACTGCGAGGCCCTCTGGAACACCAGCAGTGGCGGCAACGCCAGCGACGGTGCAGTAACACTGGCGCCGTTGCGGACCCGGCATTACATGCGTTTTCGCCGACTCAGGCGCGCAGGTTGAGACTGGCCGGTGTCTGGTTAGCCGCTTTGCTGGCGAGCATAACACAGTATGCGGTAGTAGGCCGCAGCAGCTAGCGGGAGTGTTTCGGCTACAGGATGTCGGGCTGCTGTTTGGCTGTCCTGTGCGCTGCTTGTGCTTCTGCTTGTGCTTAGTGGCTTGGATGCGACTGGACACATGGCCGGCGGTGCCTGACTGCCTGTTAGCGAAGTGCAGAGCCGTGCCTGTACAAACCGACCCCGGCTTTAGGTGAATACCGTTGTGGCAGGTACAGATGACCTGGGAGGTGAGGTAATAGTTTCGAAACCTCTGGCCTCAGACAGGAGACGTGGCGGTGGTTCACCCCACTTTTGCCTGGCGGGGGGAAAGCAACCTTTCTTGTCGCCGACTCAGTCGGAAGACGTTGCAGTCTGAGGTGGACTCTATGTGAGCAGTTGCTGGTGCCAAGAGCAGTGACAGGGCAACCAGGGTGAGTGCAGCTTGCAAGCTTTGTTTGCGTGTTCGTGTGTTTTACGTGACTGTTTGCTTTCTAAAGAGCTTCAATGTACCGTATCTGTTTGCATGTCTGTTTGCAAGTTGCATCCAGGTCTGGAGTTAGACGACCAGGGATTGCGGCCAGCGGTATTGTAACACTGGGCGTGGTTATCGGGTGCAGCGTCAAGTGATTTACAGTGGGAAATCCAGGATCTGGATGCGGATGCCAACCGGATCGTGGACTCAGTGCGATTGTGCGTGCTGGACTGCTGGCGGACTCACCCCTCAGCCACATGGGTCTGCCTTCGACCCTGCTGGGCCATGCTAGCCAGCTCACCCTGACAACGTCAACTGATCGTCAGCCGCTCGGTAGCGGCGTAGCGGCGTGGCCCGGTACGGTAGCCACACTGACATACGGTAGCGCTGCCACTGCTACTGCTGGCCCGCGCCGCCTTCCACTAGGCGGCTGGACCGCTGGCCTCCAGGGTTGCACAGTACGCAGTACGTAATGGTACGCTGTTCTTGAATGGTAGTACGTGGTAAAGTACGCTGTGCCAGGAATAGGTTGGGGCAACCATGGGCCTCGATGGCATCCCAACGGATGCTGAGCCGGGATGTTGGACATCAGCACAGACATCCGGGCTGATTGTAGCTGCCTGTCGCGCTCATTGGCCTTGTCAACAACATAGCATGTTGTCTAAGTATCAGCAAGCGCGAGAACGGCCCGGAACTGACTCGACATCCCACGTGCGCATCCCAACATACCGAAATGTGTGGGTCTGGCGCAGCGTACTATGTCAGCGTACTAGCCTTTGCCCGCCAGCGTATTATAAGCGAACTATGGCGTATCGTACTAGGTGAGCAGCATACTACGTACTAGTACGCGTATTATAAGCTGGGAGGCTAGTACGGTGCAACCGTGCTGGCCTCGATTGGTGCTGGTGGCGTCGCGCTGCAGCCGCTGCCTCTAGCTGCGACACAGGGGGCAGCAGCACTGCTTGGCGTTGCCCTCATCATTCGGATCCAGAACATCACTTTGGTGGGTCTGGGCGGCTGAGACGGGCGGTGACAGCCCAGCGGCGGTGGGGGAAGGTAACAGCAGGGCCCGGCGGGGGCCTTGTCACGCGGGAAGAAGGAAGGAAGGAAGGGGCACGCCATGCACGGCACCCCACCCGCCAGGCATGACCAAGGGCTGGACCAAAGCTGTACAGAAGCTGACACCCCTTTTCCAGATCTTCATTAACACACAGATGTAAACTTTGCCTGCAGAAAATGGCTGACCTCAGCGAGGACCTCAGCAGCCATGAGATGCTTACCGACGCGCTCGGCAAACTGCAGCAGGTAGCTCTTGCCACCGGAGGGTCTGATGTAGTCGATATTGCCGAGGTTACTGGACTAAATACCAGCTACAGCTTGACGCTGCTCGCGATTTACCCGATTCGCGCGGAGCTTGACGCGCTGCGGCCCATAAATAAACCTAAGCAAATGAAATTTTGCATGGAATTTATGACGCCGCTTGCGGATCAGCTGGACTGGCTAGCGAGCACGGCGGTCATCCTCCGCCAACAAGCTGAGCTCGCGCTCTCAGCGAGCGCCAAGAGCCAGCGGTCTCGCACGTGGAGGCTCAAGCTGCAGCGATGCGGGTCAGCGTCGTCGCACCTGTATGGGTGACGCTGGAGCCTCGAGGCGTTGAGCACCGCAGTCGTGTCGCTGCGGTCCTCGCCCACGCAGCAGGGCCCTTTGACTGTTCCTGCGCTGGAGTTCCAAGCACTGCCGCTGCACCCACCACAGCCCGAGCCGGCTTCGCACCAGCTGCGGCACCGCGGAGTCCGCCTTCAGGGCGGCGGTGACGCTCAGCCTCGTGCGTGCCAACAGCAGCCTGTTCGACACGCTGGCGCAGGAGGCGGGCAGCATCCTGGGCTATCGGCAGCAGCAGGATGGCAGCGACATTAGCGGCAGCAGCCAGCAGCAGCAGACGGCCGTGCAGCTGGATGCTCGGGTGCAGCAGGTGGTGAGGAGGCTGGAGGGGGCACGGGACCTGGTCCAGCGGCTGCGTGCCGCCCGCACGACGGACGCGGCTCTGCAGGAGGCGCTGACGTGTCGGGAGGTGCGGCGGCTGCAGGCGCTGCTGCTGGAGCGGCTGGTGCTGCACAGCGGCGGCGGTGCTGCACTCACAGCTGCAGCAGGAGGAACGCCTTCAGCAGGGGCTGGCGGCGGGGCGAGGTGCACGGGAGGGGGCAGCAGCAGCACGAGCAGTAGCAGCAGCACGGGCAACAACAGCCAATGGTGGCTGTACCAGTACGAGTCGGAGCAGGGCTGCGTCGCGGGTGCCACTTACGACGGGGTCACCAGCGGCTGGGCGGCCGCCGACCCTGCCAGGCTGGAGGTCACACACGTGCAGGTGGGCGAGATGACGCAGTGGCGCAGTGCTTCGCAGACTTCGATCACGGCTGGGTGCGTTCACTGCACGCACGGCCAGTAGGCAGGCACGCGTATGCAGTAGCAGACTTCCATCACGACGTCGCTTGATGTTGCTTGATGTTGTGGACAATCACGTGCAGTGGCTGGGCGCAAGCTTGAGCCTGTGGGCGGACATGGCGGGGGGCGCCGGCATCGGCTTCCAGCCGCCGCCGCTGGCGCTGGTGCTGCGGCTGTCCGCCCGCGTCGCGGCTGCACTATTGCGGCTGAGCGGCTGCAGCGACACTGGCGATGAAGGTGGCAGCAGGCTGGCGTCAGGGCCGGGGCCGGGGCGGGGCGGGGCGACGTATGGCCCAGCGCCGGGCTTCCTCGCGGCGTACTCGGTGAGTCCTGGGGATCTGTGTTGGGCACGGCGCTTGTTCCCATAAGGGCTGCATGTATGGATTCACCCACGTGCGTCTTCTTTGTTCATCCTTCAGGTGGGCGTGTTTACTAGACCCTGGCGGCATGTGGTCCGCAGGTTGAGGTGTTGAATGCCTTTGCGTTCTCTTCAAGGCTGCGAGCGTTGCTGCCGAGTAGCAGCGCCAGCATTGGCGGTTTGAGCGGGAGTAGCAGCAGCAGCAGCAGCAGCAGCAGCAACCGCGCCCAGCTGGAGGCGCTACTGCCGGAAGCAATGGAGGCGAACGCGCGCTACCTCGCGCTGCAGGCGGCGGCGCTCCGGCGGCTGCAGCCCGCGGCCCTGGTGAGAGCCGTGGGTTGCGGCTGAACTGGGCATGCATAATAATGTTCCTGGGCTGCTGGGAAGGTTGAGGGACGGAGGGGAGAGGGGGCCTGCGGGGTAAGCACGGACCATGCCTGCAACATGCACTCCGATGACTGTTGTCTGACGGGCTGACGGGCCTCCAAATGGCATTGCACCCACCTCGCTCCTCAGGCGGCCTTGGCGTCATCTGCGACACTGTGCAGCACCTGCGCCGCAGCAGCAGCGGACGCGCTGCTGTCGCCAGCTGCCAGGAGCAACGGTGACGGTACTGGCAGCGGTATGCTGCAGAAGCTGTGGGCTGCTGTGCGGTGGCAGTTACCCGGCGGCTTGCAATGGGTCGGTCAAGATGCGCCGCTAGGTGAGGTATCGACACGAAGCTGCATGGTTGAGTAGCGCTCGCTGAATCCTGTTGTGCAACCAGCAACATTTCTCTGACCAATACCACGGGGCCGGTGTTCTGATGCATGGAAGCAAGCCTCGTGCGCGCGTGCCGCCTACCCCTCACATGCGTTCCGTATGCGTCGCCTGCCGGCCTTTTCCACAGTCGTGCTGCAGCACATGAGCACCGGGTGCCAGGCAACCGTGGTGGCGACGGCGCGTCGCCTGGGGCTGCTGCGTAACCTGGAGTGCCTGCAACGGCTGAACGCAGCGGTTCTGCTGCAAGCGGGCCCGAGCGCTGCCTATGACAACAGCGTTGACGACCGCGCGCTGACCGAGCACGAGGGCACAATCCGCGCGGCATCTCAGACGATGCCGCGGATTTTCGATGTGGCAGGCGGCCTGCATGCCTCGCTCATGGCAGCGGACAGCCCAGCAGTTGCCGCAACAGAGGTCAGCAGCCGCGCCGCGCGAGGCGGTCGCGGGGTTACCTTGTAAGCGCCGCCAAGGCGGCCAGGGTGCTGGCCCGGCGGATCGATGCGCTCCTGCTGCCGCCGGCGCCTGGCGAGCAGGCACCCGGTCAGCCGCCGCTGCCAGCAGCGGGGCCACCAGCAGTATGCAGCGGTGGGGGTGGCAGCGGCAGCAGCGGCGACCGCGGCGGCGGCGGCAGTGCCACCGCCGATGGCGGTAGCAGCAGGGTTAGTAGTGGAGGTGTCAGCGCCGCGGCTGTGACGTACACTGCCATCAGCGCAATGCTGCGGCGTTTCGGGGGCCCTCTCGCGGCGAGTTCCGTGCTGCACCACGTCGCCGCGGCGGCAGCAGCAGCAGGGCGTGATGGCGCTGCAGCGGCGGAGCTCGCCGCAGCCCGTGCATCCATGCGGGCGGCTCTGGTAGCGGCCGAGGCGCATGCATACGTGCTGCGCGCCATATGCGATGCCAGCATGACAACCGCGGCGATGCTGCCGCAAGTCTTCTTCACGGCCCCCATCGACGCTCACGGCGCGATTGTAGCGAGTGCAGTGGACCTGTGGGCGGCCGCTGCGGCCGGCCGGCCATGCGGCCCCTGGGAGCGCGCGGCGGCGCCGCCTCTGACGTCAGCACAACTGCTGGCGTGCCAGCCCCACCGGCTGCTGACCGCCGCATGCGACTTGCTGTGTCGATTGCCAGCCGACGGCGGCCCGAACACCCGCTTCGCGATCGGCAGGTCGCTGCTTCGGGCCCTGGCGGCGGCTGGCAACCACCCGGAGCTGGCATCGCCGATGCTGGACTGGCTGGCGCCGCCGCTGCCGCTGGCGGCTGGCGGGGCAGCGCCGCCGGAGCCTGCCGCGGCCGCGGCGGATGCGGCCCAGCAGCAGCGCGGCTGCCTGCGCGGTCTGCTGCAGGCGGCGCTGCTGGTAGCTGGGGCCGGCACGCGGCACTGGCAGCCGCTCGCAAGCAAGGCGCACGCAGCAGCGCTCGCCGCGCTGCTGGAGCTGGCGGCGGGCTGGGCGAACGTGGCTGCGGCTCACAACAAGCGCGGCAGTGCAGCCGGGCACCGGCGATCCGTGGCGCCGGCGTCGGTGGTGCCGGCGGCACGGCGTGTCTCGACCGAGGAGTGGGCGGAGCAGGTCAGCGCCTTCGTGCAGCAGGTGTGGAACAGAATGAGGCGGGACGGGGCCCCCACATCCGCGGCGTTCACCAAGGAGTGGCAGGCGGATGACACGGTCACCGCGGAGCTGCTGGCGCTGCGGCTGCCGTTCACGGGCGTGCCGGTCGTGACCCTGCTGGAACCGGCCATCCTAGCGGAGAGGCTGCGCCAGCGCCGCGCCCAGCAGCAACCTCAGCAGCAGTCGGGTCGAGGGACCGCAGGCGGTGCCGCGGGCGGCGGTGCCGCAGCAGGCAAGCACCCGGCGGTGCTGCTGCCGCCGCCTCTGGCTGTGGACCCGGCCGGGCTGGCGTTGCGGTGGCTACGCGTCTGTGGCAACCCGGCGTGCGAGGAGTTCGGGGCCGATTCAGATGCCGAGCTGGGCCTGCGGCGGTGCAGCCGCTGCAACAGCGTGCGCTACTGCTGTGAGGGCTGCCAGAAGGCACACTGGGATTCAGGTCACAGGCAGATGTGCGCTCGTATGGCAGCGGCAGCGGCAGCGGCAGCGGCAGCGGCAGCGGCAGCGGCAGCGGCAGCGGCGGCGTCAGTTGCGACGGCGGAGTAGCTGGAGCTGGAGGCGTAAAGCGCACGTCGTCTTGTGCGGGGAATGTCGGGCCGCAGCATACTGCCAGTGGCCAAGCAAGTCCTTTGGCTTAAAACCCGGGAGGCCCCTCGGGCCTTCGGCCCTCGGGGGGCGGGTCTCGGTTCGGGCGGCCCTCACCCTCCCCTCCCGCCGCCCCGCCCCAGTTGTTGTAACCTCTACGTACTTCAAAGATGTCATGGGAAGTTGGCGATGCATTATTTTGTTGGGAATGATTCATCGTCCCACATCGCGCGCATCAATTCATTAAGAATCACTGTAGTAGTGTGGCCTTTGCCGTGCAGCCACCGGCGTCTGCAAACCTGAGTTTGATCCTCGAAGGGTGGGAACGACGAGCTGGCCGCAGCCATGCACACACGGTAGCTGCAGGAGCACCGCTGGGAACATATATATGGGGGTTGGCTCGAGAGGATTGAGGACTGAGTTTACAGGATTTGCGGAGTGCACGGTTTGCACGGTGGCACTGGGATGTTTTACAAAGTTTACAAACTTTATACAGGGCACAGTAATGCCACGGAGTGCAAGAGGGGAGGGTGGTGGCAGGAGGTTTCTGGAGGCGGAGGCCGGGACCTGGTGGTGGCGAAATCCAGCAACTGACAGTTTGGCGCCCCCCTTTCGCCTTGTTCCTCATTGATTTGCATTTGCGTGAACAGGTTGAACGCGGTTGCTGCTGGCACCACGCTCACAGCCGTCGGCCCTGCTTGTGCCAGGACCCCCTTTTCCCATCTTACAGGACGCCGAAGGGCGCGGCCTCTGCCATGCCGCCGCCAGAGCTTTGCCCTGATGCTGATGATGGTGCCCGGGGGGGGGGGGTAGCGGCAGCAGGGCGGGGCCCGGCAGGTTGGACACCCCCATAGAAGTAATCAAGTACGATATGCCGCCACATGACAGGGCGCGTCTCAAGGAATTAAAGGCATCTGTGCAAGTGGGGTTCCCGGTTCACGACCATGGCAACCAGGTTAGCGAGGTCAGGATTGTGCAGTAGGGGGGGGCGTTCATGTGACTTTTTTGTGATTCATGGGGGTGATCGCGTTCATAGCATACTAGCGTAGCAAGTTTGGGGTTTGGGGCGCTGCCCTGTGTTTAGCCTTCGGGCTAGGACCACAACGTGCCGTTGGCACAGACATGCTACACTACAATGCTTGCGTTTGATATGGCGTCGCTGGGCTGAATGCATGGCGTGCCTGGTTTAGCGTGGTGCGGTAGACAGCGCTGCGTGCACGGTTATGGTTTACTACGCGGGCAGGGGCTGTGGTGGGCTGCGGCTTGGCTTTGGCTCATGGCATAGTCCTCGTGGCATGAGGAGGGGGGATGCGACGAACCTCTGACTGCAGCGATGATGCGCGGCGCCAGGCTGGACAGGCACACGCTTGCAAAATGGGTGGGCACGTAGAACACCGCGTGGGTGCCGCTGCTGCAGCCGGTGAACATTCGTGAACATTCGCAGATTGCATCATCTTCAATGGTGTGTAGCCGTAGGCGTGTCCGCGTGTGGGACCTGCGTTGGTTGGCTTGCCCCTTCCTCCGAAGGGGGAGGGGCGGAAGCCATTGTCGCATCGAGCTCGCCGCGGGGGGCCCTCCCGGTTATGCCAGTTTTGTCCGAAACGTTACTTCCCGCGACCCAGGTGCCGTCCGAGATGTCTTGTAATTAAAATGCCCTTCAATATATCCGTAGCGACACGTAACTTTGCGAAAACATGAGCAAAACGTCAGGTCGAGGTAACGCACAAGCGCGGATTCAGCGCCAGAGCTCGAGCGAAACAAATAAATATCCGATTATTAAATTCATAACACAGGATCCCGGCACAGTAGGACGCAAGACGACGGAATTGGAGGCGTCGGAGGATCCCAAGCTCCGACATTCACTGCTCGCGCGAAATACAGCGCCTCAACCGGTCCGAAAAACGCTCTTCGTTATTCATGCGCGATATCGATTGATATCATGTGTTGTATTCCGCTCGCAGCCCGCAGCAGACCAGCGAGTCGCATACTGTATTTGAAACCGGCACGCATATAACAAGTGCCTCTAGGGCTCAACCCCTAGCCCGCGAGCCTTGGCTCGCGTGGGGGCGCACAACTTTTTAGTTGTCGACCTTGGCTTTCGTTGCAAATTTTTTTCAGCCTGTTACGGGCTCCAGACTTGGTTCAGACGTGGTTCCAGACTTGGTTCAGACTGGTTGGGTGTCAGAGCGTCGCTCCGCGCCCAGGCTTCGCCTCGAAGTTTCATGGCGGTCGGGTCCGCGTGGGCGGCCGGTCGCGCGGGTTCTTCTTTGTAGTGCTTTCTGCGGCTTCTGTGTGCGCAGGTTGCGGATGGCCCTGGTGGTCGCTCGTGGCCCGGCACAAGTGGTGATGGCAGTTCCGGTGTGCTTCTCGGCGTCTTTCCTCGTGGCGCTTGGCCCGCCGTCGTCTCTGCCTGCGGCCTTACGGTTCTGCAGTCTCTAGCCCCGGCCGTTTCGTCAGCATGCTGGTCCTTAGCGGACCGGAAGGCGCGTCGGCTATCGGCAGTAGGGTGTCCCGGGTGTCGTTTTGAGGGCTCGGGCCGTTGCCCGGGGGCCCGGGTTGCTGTCGGGTTTGTCCGCCTCCGAGCGCGGGCGGGGTTAGCTGTGAGGTCGGCTTGGGTCGTTGGGGGGGCGGGTGGAGGGCGGGGTGCCCGTCGAGTGGCGTGGTGGGGTGCTGGTGGGTGGGTGGCTGCCTCAGTGTGATGTGGGGCGCTGCCCCGTGTTGGGCCTTCGGGCCCGGACCAGACTGTGCCATTGGCACTTGCAGTTGGGGCGCTGCCCCGTTGACGGGCCTTCGTGGCTGGTTTCCAGTGTTGCGGTGCCTTTCATTTGGTTCGGCGCGCTCGTGCCTGGACGCTTGCGCCCTGGCTGTTGACGCTTGGCCCGGTGTTGGGTGCTGCGGGCGGGGCTCCTGGCCCTGGTTGGACTGGTTGCCGGTGTTGCCTGCTTGTTCGGGGCGCTTCCCTGTGCTGCGTTATCAGACAGCGGTTTGGGGCGCTGCCCCGTGTTGAGCCTTCGGGCTAGGCCCAGACCGTGCCCCAGGCACACAGACCTGCAGTTTGGGGCGCTGCCCCGTGTTGAGCCTTCGGGCTGGGACCAGATCGTGCCACAGGCACACCAGTTTGCTTGCTTTTTGGGGCGCTGCCCTGTGTTGCGCCTTCGGGCTTGGTGGAAGACTTTGCGGTGCCTTATGAGCCGCGTGCTTTGTGATGCTGCTGTTTGGTGTGGCTTTGGCGGGCTGCGGCTTAGCTTCGACGCGCCTACGCAGCTGTGAGTTGGGTTGGCAGCCAAGCGGGGGTTGCGGTTTGCTGCGTTCCTCGGAATGGTGGCTTCCCTCGTAGCCGTGATGGTGTTTACACTGTCCCCTTCTTGTAACCTTGCATTCATACTCCTGCGAGTCCCCCGGCCGGTGCCCCCGTGTTCCCTCGGTGCATCCTCTCTCCCCGGTGACACCCCTAGCCCCCGCCCCCCCATAAGCACCCCGTGCGGATCAGATCAGCGCTAAAATGCGTGGATGGGTCAATGCGTCGGTCGTCCTTGGAAATCGCTGTACAGACACCCCCGCTCGACACCCCATTGCTTGGGCTGATAACTCCCCCCCCCCCCGCTAGCTTACAACGCGGGCGGGTCCCCTGAGGAGGGAGGGGCAAGCCGGGGTACTGCGCAGCGGTCGGTGTTGGGGGGGGGGGGGGGGGCAGCAGTGTGAGGTGAACAACTGTGGCAGTATCGCTACCGGAAGGTGAAGGGGTGTACCTGGGTGTGGACTGTAGAATGTGCATATCTCCCCGATGCGGTATCCCCGGCACGATCCCCGGCGGGCAGTATAACGTCGCACGGGCACTCACCGGCTGTGGCTCGCTGAAAAGCGGAGTGGAAAAGGAACCAAGCAGCTTGCCGAGCAGGCGCCCGGCCCCGCTTGCGCGGAACGTTTACGTGATGAGTACTGGAACCCCCGTGAGATAGGGAGAGTCGGGGGACCGACCCCCGATTTTCATTTCTGTCGCGACTCGAACTATTAATGCAACCGAAACCTATCAATATCTATCATACTCAAGTTCGAATGAGCACGGTAGTTGCGGCAAATAGTGATGCTTTCTTCAACTCACTTCATACTGACCGATGCAATAATTGATCCCTAGAATTCATCAGAATCAGTGAGATTCTGGAGCGCTTAACGAGCGGATCGGCGAGGCAAGTGCGGGCAAGTTCCTTTCGTCCGGGCGCGCGCGCGAGCGAGCCGCACGCTTGAATTTTTGACGGGCATTGATGTCGGTGTATCAGCTTGATGTATTGACCAGCTGAATGAAGGACATGCGGTCCCGGAAACTCACTCATAACTCATCGGCGTGTTGCCAGCAGGCTAAATCGAGTGAGCTAGGTCATGCCCTCACGACAAGGTTCGATAGACAGGATGTTGCATATCGTATGCTGCGAGTCATGGGGCAGAGGCCAGCAGCGGGTGTGGTGGTGGTGTTGTGTGTGTTTGTGGGGGGTGGGGGTGGGGGTCGCGGGCTTTGGTCACAGGGGGGAGGCGACCGGTCGGGGGGAGGTTTGGTGGTGCTGGCGAAATCAAACACAACTGAACATTGTTGCGTGCAACAGGCTCACGATCAGTATGTGCGGTGTGGGCAGCATTACAGTGGAGTCTGCTGATCCTCGCGCACGGCCAGTCGGGTACGTGTGAATGAAAGCGACATTGGCGTGCTTTTTAAACTGTGTGCACGTGGGCCAGCCTTACATTTACGGGAACCACAGGGAAATACATGTCTTCACTTCTTTGCATAATGGCATGCAATGCAGATGGGGACGTGCGGCTGGTGGGTGAGCGCAGCGTCACCAGCGGCAGCACGGGAGCCCGCGGCCTGCTGCAGATGTACGGCGCGGGCGTGTGGGCTAGCCTGGAACATTCAGATTTCACGGGCGAGGCCGCACGCCTGGCGTGCAAGCAACTGGGGTGGGACACCGGCGGTGCTGTGTACAACGCAGTTGCGCTGTATGGCAATGGTCCCGCCGACCCCGTGTGGCGCATGGGTTTCCAGTGCGGCCCAGGGGACACGAAGCTGTCGCTGTGTCCGCGCCAATACGGGTATGGCGAATACGCACCGTACACTGACGGCAGCGGCACGGACATCTTGGCTGGAGTGGACTGCTACGATGGTGAGTGTGGCATGCAGGTGGATGGATAGGGTGGTTGGGCCCGGGAGTACCTGGGCGGAGATTAGTATCTATTGGTGGCATGATTGCTCAGGAACCCGTGCGAGGCCGCAATTAGACCTAGCTTTGTTTCGAAGCCCAAGCGCAATGCTTCTGCCTAACCACATACCTGTACCTGTGTGTGCAGGTCCCGCAGCTGTGGAGGGCGCCGTTCGACTGGTGGGCGGCGGCTCTGGCCCGGGGAGCGGCGTGCTGCAGCTCTTCCGTGCTGGGGCCTGGGGTTCCTTGACCGCCCCTCGCGGCGGCTGGGACCACCGAACTGCAGCGGTGGTGTGCCATGAGCTGGGCTGGAAGACCGGGTGGGCGGCCAGCATGGCTGCCTATGGGCCCGGCGAGGTGTGGAGCATTCAAGCGGGCGCCTTTCAGTGCACGGGGCGGGAGCCCCGGCTTCAGGAGTGTGCTGCATTCCCAGCGGACCTGGTGTCTGTTGGAAGTGATGCTTGGTTCGAGCTCGCCCAGGACTCCACCTCCGGCCACATGTTCAGTAGCACTGCCCGCGTGCAGTGCAGCAACGGTGCGTCAGGGATTGCATTGCGTTGCACAGCTTAGCAGGGTTTGCTAAGGGACTGAAAGGATGAGCATGAGGACATGTATGGAAGGGCCGGGCACACAACCTAGCGTACGTATGCCCCGAGCTACTACGGTAGCTTGCAAACATTGGAGCACGTCCAGTCAGTTCGAAGCATGCTGGTCCCCGCGGTTTCCTAATGCACGCTTGCGCACGCAGAGGAGGGCCAGGAGGGCTCGGTGCGGCTGGTGGGTGAGCGCAGCGTCACCAGCGGCAGCACGGGAGCCCGCGGCCTGCTGCAGATGTACGGCGCGGGCGTGTGGGCTAGCCTGGAACATTCAGATTTCACGGGCGAGGCCGCACGCCTGGCGTGCAAGCAACTGGGGTGGGACACCGGCGGTGCTGTGTACAACGCAGTTGCGCTGTATGGCAATGGTCCCGCCGACCCCGTGTGGCGCATGGGTTTCCAGTGCGGCCCAGGGGACACGAAGCTGTCGCTGTGTCCGCGCCAATACGGGTATGGCGAATACGCACCGTACACTGACGGCAGCGGCACGGACATCTTGGCTGGAGTGGACTGCTACGATGGTGAGTGTGGCATGCAGGTGGATGGATAGGGTGGTTGGGCCCGGGAGTACCTGGGCGGAGATTAGTATCTATTGGTGGCATGATTGCTCAGGAACCCGTGCGAGGCCGCAATTAGACCTAGCTTTGTTTCGAAGCCCAAGCGCAATGCTTCTGCCTAACCACATACCTGTACCTGTGTGTGCAGGTCCCGCAGCTGTGGAGGGCGCCGTTCGACTGGTGGGCGGCGGCTCTGGCCCGGGGAGCGGCGTGCTGCAGCTCTTCCGTGCTGGGGCCTGGGGTTCCTTGACCGCCCCTCGCGGCGGCTGGGACCACCGAACTGCAGCGGTGGTGTGCCATGAGCTGGGCTGGAAGACCGGGTGGGCGGCCAGCATGGCTGCCTATGGGCCCGGCGAGGTGTGGAGCATTCAAGCGGGCGCCTTTCAGTGCACGGGGCGGGAGCCCCGGCTTCAGGAGTGTGCTGCATTCCCAGCGGACCTGGTGTCTGTTGGAAGTGATGCTTGGTTCGAGCTCGCCCAGGACTCCACCTCCGGCCACATGTTCAGTAGCACTGCCCGCGTGCAGTGCAGCAACGGTGCGTCAGGGATTGCATTGCGTTGCACAGCTTAGCAGGGTTTGCTAAGGGACTGAAAGGATGAGCATGAGGACATGTATGGAAGGGCCGGGCACACAACCTAGCGTACGTATGCCCCGAGCTACTACGGTAGCTTGCAAACATTGGAGCACGTCCAGTCAGTTCGAAGCATGCTGGTCCCCGCGGTTTCCTAATGCACGCTTGCGCACGCAGAGGAGGGCCAGGAGGGCTCGGTGCGGCTGGTGGGTGAGCGCAGCGTCACCAGCGGCAGCACGGGAGCCCGCGGCCTGCTGCAGATGTACGGCGCGGGCGTGTGGGCTAGCCTGGAACATTCAGATTTCACGGGCGAGGCCGCACGCCTGGCGTGCAAGCAACTGGGGTGGGACACCGGCGGTGCTGTGTACAACGCAGTTGCGCTGTATGGCAATGGTCCCGCCGACCCCGTGTGGCGCATGGGTTTCCAGTGCGGCCCAGGGGACACGAAGCTGTCGCTGTGTCCGCGCCAATACGGGTATGGCGAATACGCACCGTACACTGACGGCAGCGGCACGGACATCTTGGCTGGAGTGGACTGCTACGATGGTGAGTGTGGCATGCAGGTGGATGGATAGGGTGGTTGGGCCCGGGAGTACCTGGGCGGAGATTAGTATCTATTGGTGGCATGATTGCTCAGGAACCCGTGCGAGGCCGCAATTAGACCTAGCTTTGTTTCGAAGCCCAAGCGCAATGCTTCTGCCTAACCACATACCTGTACCTGTGTGTGCAGGTCCCGCAGCTGTGGAGGGCGCCGTTCGACTGGTGGGCGGCGGCTCTGGCCCGGGGAGCGGCGTGCTGCAGCTCTTCCGTGCTGGGGCCTGGGGTTCCTTGACCGCCCCTCGCGGCGGCTGGGACCACCGAACTGCAGCGGTGGTGTGCCATGAGCTGGGCTGGAAGACCGGGTGGGCGGCCAGCATGGCTGCCTATGGGCCCGGCGAGGTGTGGAGCATTCAAGCGGGCGCCTTTCAGTGCACGGGGCGGGAGCCCCGGCTTCAGGAGTGTGCTGCATTCCCAGCGGACCTGGTGTCTGTTGGAAGTGATGCTTGGTTCGAGCTCGCCCAGGACTCCACCTCCGGCCACATGTTCAGTAGCACTGCCCGCGTGCAGTGCAGCAACGGTGCGTCAGGGATTGCATTGCGTTGCACAGCTTAGCAGGGTTTGCTAAGGGACTGAAAGGATGAGCATGAGGACATGTATGGAAGGGCCGGGCACACAACCTAGCGTACGTATGCCCCGAGCTACTACGGTAGCTTGCAAACATTGGAGCACGTCCAGTCAGTTCGAAGCATGCTGGTCCCCGCGGTTTCCTAATGCACGCTTGCGCACGCAGAGGAGGGCCAGGAGGGCTCGGTGCGGCTGGTGGGTGAGCGCAGCGTCACCAGCGGCAGCACGGGAGCCCGCGGCCTGCTGCAGATGTACGGCGCGGGCGTGTGGGCTAGCCTGGAACATTCAGATTTCACGGGCGAGGCCGCACGCCTGGCGTGCAAGCAACTGGGGTGGGACACCGGCGGTGCTGTGTACAACGCAGTTGCGCTGTATGGCAATGGTCCCGCCGACCCCGTGTGGCGCATGGGTTTCCAGTGCGGCCCAGGGGACACGAAGCTGTCGCTGTGTCCGCGCCAATACGGGTATGGCGAATACGCACCGTACACTGACGGCAGCGGCACGGACATCTTGGCTGGAGTGGACTGCTACGATGGTGAGTGTGGCATGCAGGTGGATGGATAGGGTGGTTGGGCCCGGGAGTACCTGGGCGGAGATTAGTATCTATTGGTGGCATGATTGCTCAGGAACCCGTGCGAGGCCGCAATTAGACCTAGCTTTGTTTCGAAGCCCAAGCGCAATGCTTCTGCCTAACCACATACCTGTACCTGTGTGTGCAGGTCCCGCAGCTGTGGAGGGCGCCGTTCGACTGGTGGGCGGCGGCTCTGGCCCGGGGAGCGGCGTGCTGCAGCTCTTCCGTGCTGGGGCCTGGGGTTCCTTGACCGCCCCTCGCGGCGGCTGGGACCACCGAACTGCAGCGGTGGTGTGCCATGAGCTGGGCTGGAAGACCGGGTGGGCGGCCAGCATGGCTGCCTATGGGCCCGGCGAGGTGTGGAGCATTCAAGCGGGCGCCTTTCAGTGCACGGGGCGGGAGCCCCGGCTTCAGGAGTGTGCTGCATTCCCAGCGGACCTGGTGTCTGTTGGAAGTGATGCTTGGTTCGAGCTCGCCCAGGACTCCACCTTCGGCCACATGTTCAGTAGCACTGCCCGCGTACAGTGCAGCAACGGTGCGTCAGGGATTGCATGACGTTTATTGGGTCATCATGTGTTCCAAATCCTGTTGAGGGTCTATCGCATCAAGAGCCTTGCAGCCGCCGTGCCACCTAATAAGGTTGTACCAAACCATGGCTTCATGGGCACGCCAGCATGTTCATATGGGCATGCGCCATGAGTTGTATTTCTGCTACAGGCACACACCCATCATAGCTTGCACTGCTGTCGCACCTTGCTTGTCGTACCTTGGACGGCTGCAGAGGAGGATGGCGAGGGCGACGTCCGGCTGGTGCTGGGTGGGACTGTGGCCAAGCCCGGAGCCGCGGGTGGACTGCTGCAGATCTATTACGGAGGAGCCTGGGCGAGCCTGTACGACAACACGGGTGGAGCCGACGTGGACGCCGCGCGCATAGCATGTCAGCAGCTGGGGTGGAGCGGTGGCGAGCCGGTGCCCAGTGCCGTGTCTGTGTACGGCAGCAGCACCACGGACCCTGTGTGGCTGATGGCATTCCAGTGCAGCGCGGACGACTCCAAGCTCTCGTTGTGCCCCCGGCGGTACACGTACGGCGAGTACGTGCACGCCACGGACGGGAGCGGCGACTACCAGCTGATGGGCGTGGCGTGCAGTGGCGAGTATGTGGCCCCGACAAGCCGGCCCCCGCCGCCGCCTCCCAAGCCACGCCCCCCGCCTCCCAGCAGCCCGCCATTGATGCCACCGCAGCCGCCGCCCCTCAGCCCGCCAAACCCCTCCAGCCCCGACAGCGCGTCACCATCGCCCATGCCGCCGACATGCCCGAGCGGCGTGGCAGCGTCAACGCAGGGGTGCGTCTCGCCGAACGCTCCGCCCACTGGTGAGTACACACGAGAGCGTGGAGGGGCCCTGCAGTTCACTCATCCAGCAGCGTCAGTGCTGGCAAGAGGAGAGGGTGTTGAGATGGGGAACTGTCCTGCGGGTCACCACCTGCTGCGCCGTCCCGTGGTTCACCACCCGCCCTACTTCGATCATACCACGTGCAGCGCCGGCCCCGCCTGCCTCGCCGCCGGTGCCGGCTACGCCTCCTAGCTCGCCGCAGCTGCCGCCGCGACCGCGTCTGGCGCCGCCGCCCATGCCCGAGTTCCTCATCACCCGTGTCGCGCCCCTGTTCCTGAGGCGGCCCGACACGTCAGCAGGCGGCACCGGCAGCAGCAGCACCGGCGCCGAGCGCGTGATCGTGTATGGGCGGTTCGATGTGGCTGCCGCCGCAGCAGGGGGCACCGAAGACGGAGGAGCTTCTGGCAGCGGCAGCAGCGGGGTCACGTTTACTTGCATCTTCAGGCTGGCGCCGGACAGCAACGGCATCAGCGGGACTGGTTGGCAGTACAACAATTCGGTGAGCGCCTGAGCGGGCTGGTGGATGGATAGTTGGGAGCAGCAGCTGCGGGATTGACGAAAACACTTTGCGTGCATGTGGCATGGCATAGCACCACACTCCATGGCGCGCCCAGCGGCACGCCCAGCGCACGCACTCGGGCAGAGCGAGCAACGCCCACCAACGCCCGCCATCTTCACACTGTGAGCACACATGTGCCACTCATCCCCCTGCCTCTACCTGCCGCAGGTGGTGCTCAAGGCCTCAGCCACCTCGCTCTCCTGCCTGGCGCCGCCCACGCCGCCGCCTGCGCCGCCGCCAGGCTCCGCCGACGCGACGCCCATCCGCCTGCAGCTGCAGGTGGCCCGCAGCCCGGCGCGGGTGGCCTCCCTCCCTGAGGAGGTCCTGCCCTATGACCCACCGCTCACGTAAGTCGATAGGCTGGTGTGCTCTGCTGGGGCCCTTGTTGGCATCTGGGTTGATTGTGGATGGGCCCTTACTACTTGAATGGTTGAGATGTCATCCGCGCGCGGGCACCTAAAGATACTGCTGGGGCTGGCAGGAAAGGTGCCGCTGCCGCTGTGATGCTATACTGTGCCCTCGCCCCGCGCCGCCCCGCCCTGGCTATGCCCTCACGTCCTAACTAATGATGAATGTAACCCCCCTCACCACGCACGCCGCCCCGCCCCTCCAGGTACTACGAGGCCTGCCCGGCGGACTGCAGCGGGCGGGGCATGTGCATGATGGGCGTGTGCAGCTGCCAGGCCGACTGGCGCGGCGCGGACTGCGCCACCCCCGCGCCCGACATCGCCATCCCCGGGCTCGGCTCAGGTACGAGAAGGGCGGTGATGAACCCTAGCTAGCTAGTGCCGCTTTTGATGGGTGGGCACGGATTCTGCAGCGGTCTGTCTGCGGCATACAGGGGCGTGCCGCCCGGTGTGTGGAGGTGACTGCTGTAGTGGGGGCGGTCCCATCCACACCCAATGTGCACAATGTCGCAGTTACTGACCTCTGCTTGCTCTGTACCCTCCTCCCCTCCTCCCCTCCTCCCCTGCACACACCTTACTCGTAGTCGAGGGCTCATCCAGCCCTGAGCCCGATGTCATGCCGGGGCCGGGCGGCCTGCCGCGCTTCACGCTGCTGGAGCGCGGCGCCTGGCGCGCGCAGCCGCTGGTGTCGCTCAAGGCGGCAGGGCCCGGCGGCGACGGCGCGGACGCGGGGGCGCTATCTTGGTCGCTCACGAACGTCGTCAGCAGCTCTGGCGGCGACAGCGTGGAGGCAGCGGCGTCGCTGGAGGGCGTGGGGATGCGCATCGATGCAGCCACTGGTGCCATTGAGTGGCCGTCCGTGGCGGTGGGGCCGCCGCTGGTGGTCAGCGTGGTTCCCGCTGCCGGCGGAAGCAGTGGCGGCAGCGGCAACGGCAGCAGTGCGGCTGCTGCAAGTCCCTCAGCAAGCCTGCTGGCCACCGTGACGGTGGCGGTTACAGCCCTCACCGCCTGGGGCAAGTCAGCGACCTACACCCTCCAGCTGGCGGTTGTGCCGCTGTACGGCGTAGCAGAGCTGCGTGCGCCCGCCGCCGGCAGCACGGGGGCGGGAAATGGCGGCAGCAGCAGCGAGGCAGCAACATCGGCGACACCGGTTGTGGCGGCGGGTGGCTTGTGTGTGGTGACCGGCCGGCTGGGCTACAGCCCGCAGGCCCTCGCGTGGCTTGAGTCCGCCAAGTTTGCTGCAGGTGCGTCCAGCAGCTGGGAAGCCATAGAGACAACGCAAGGCGGCCTGCGAAACTGTTACTGCTACTGATAATAATAAGGCTGCTGGCCATCCGTGCCCGCGCACCCTGGCTACCCTTTCTCGCTCACACTCGCCCTCCATCTATCATCAGCAGCAGGTGCAGGGGCCGCAGCGCCGCAGCTGCCTGGCCTCGGTGACCTGAACGTCACACTGCAAATCTGGCAGGCGGCGGGTAGCGGCGGCGCCGCCGGCGGCGCGGCAGCGAACAGCAGCCTGGTCTCTGTGCTTGCCTCCATCTCCAGCTCAGGCTCAGGATCAGGATCAGGCGGTGTCAATGACAACTGGTTTGACGCCAGCTGGAAAATCCCGGTCGGGCTGAGCGGGTGCGTGGGGGGCGTGGGTGCATCGCGTACACATACGGCGGCAGCTTTGCAATGGCAGTGACAACTCCAAGCTGCCGCCTGTTTCGCAGGGCCGTGGACGTCGTCGCGTACCCCACCGCATGGATCCAGCAGACCGCAGCCAGCGGCGGCAGCAGCGCCGCCACCCAGCCGCTCTCGCAGCAGCTGACGCTGGCTGTAGCATCCCTGGAGGTGGCGATTGCTACTGCCGCCTGGGCGCGCCTGGACCCGCGCCAGGCCGCGCCCACCCTGCACATGGCGCCGGGCGGCGGGGAGGGCGGGGCGGTGCTGCTACAGCCGTTCGCACGCGTGATTGGTTCTCTGCAGGTGGGCGGCTGCCCGCCTGTCGATACTGGTGTGCTTGGTGCTTGCTAGGATGGGGGTTGCGATGTGGACTGACGGGCCGAGTCTGTCGTGGCAACCCACCTGCCCCCATGCGCCCTGCTGGGTAACCGCCCCCCCTGAGGCCACCTCTTACATCTCTGGATGACGTTTGTTGCCGCTTGACGCCTGCATGCCACACATGCGATACACAGGACGTGCAAGATCTGCAAGTCAACATCAGCATCCGGCGGTTTGCCCCCGCGCTGTCGCTCCCCGGCACCGGCGCCGCGGGCGCTGCCGGCGGCCTCAAGGTGCGCTTACCTGATTGGCTTGATGTTTCATGCGCCAATGAAGCAGCTTGAGGCTAGCTCCGGGGCGGCGGGGCCCGCCGTCCGATGTCGTGGTGCTCCAACCCTTCCTTTCTTTGCCGTACGGTCACGCACCACACACCTGCGCGCCTGGGTGCGGATGCATGCATCGAACTTACGGCATGCGGATGCAGGCTGATGCTGTGCTTCCCGCGGCGCCGGCAACCACTGTGTGCACCGCCGGGGAGGGCTTGGCGGGCGGCCTGCTGGATGGCGCAACAACGGCGCGGCTGTGCGGCGGTGGCGGGGATGGTTCCGCAGCATCGCAGGCCGCCGTGGCCGGGCTGGGCCTGCAGCTGCAGACGGCTGTAGATCTGGGGGCTGTTGGCGACTATGAGGTGCGTTGAAGGAGGATTATTAGTGCGCCACGTGTGCCTTTCTCTTGCTTTAGAGGTGCAGCAGCCTTGTCTATCCACGCCTGGCCGCACCATCGTCAGCCTCCTCGCGGGAGCGCTTGGCGCCGCAGCCCGCAGAGGCCGCCTGGCCGCTGCCCACGTCGCCGCAGCTGCTGCGGCGCAGGGCGTTCCCTACAGTACGTCTACCTGCGTGCCGCACCCCGCCTCACCCCACCATGCCACCCACGTGTGGATTGTCACTGCGCCCACCCACCACCCGCTCCAGGTGTCCATCACGGTGCGGGGCGGCGCGAGCGGCGCCGCCTCCTCGCTCCTGCTGCGGGTGGTGGTGGACGAGCCGCGTGTGGCGCTGGCAACCGACCCGCCCGGCAGCCGGCTGGCGGTGGTGCTGCGGCCCAGCGGCGTCACCTCGGTGCAGGTCACCCTGACCAACAACGGCAACGTGGCCTCGGGGTGAGAGAGTTGTGTGTTTCAACCGGAATTGGTTGGTTGAAGTGCAGTGCGGGGCAGCGGCTCTGGAGCGAGCCCTGCAGCTGTGCCAGGCGGCGTAGGCGCGGTGCGTGGCGGTGTGATTTCCGAGCCCACGCATGCATGCTGCTGTGCTCACGCGTGCGCCCCACGCATGCTAACCTGCGCGCGCAGGCCCCTGGTCCTGTCCCAGCCGCCCCCGGGCGCCTGGTGCACTGTGTCCACGCCCAGCCCGGTGCCGTCCCTGGCGCCGGGCGCCGACACCACCCTGACCTACCAATTCCAGGCGCCCGAGGGCGCGCCGCTGGGGGCCGTGTTCAGGTGGATGGGTGGGTGGGTGGGTGGGTGGGTGCATGAGGGTGAGGGGACGGAAACACCTCTGGGATGCGCCGGTAGCATGGGCGGAGGGGGCGTGATTACCAGAGGGTGCATCACGAGGCGTCGCGAGTGAGCAGCTGGTGTGCTAGGTGGCGCGTGCGGAAATCATCGTGCACGTGCATACTCAGCATAGCCTTGCTTGATTTATTGCTTGCGCGACACCACCTACACCACCGCCCCGCCCCGGCGCAGCAGGCGGTGCATGCGCAATTGATCACGCGCACGAACACTACTAGCCTTGATAGCTTGCTTGCTTGACGTTTGCCCTGATCCGCCCCGCCCCGCCCCACCCCACCGCTCGCTCGCTGTCCAGGTCTACGGAGTACATCATGGCGGAGGCTGCTGCCGGCGACTCGGCGGGCGCCACGGCCCCGCCGCCGCCGCTGCTGGAGCTGCGCACGGAGCTGACGGTGGCGCTGGAGCCGCTGGGGGACCTGCAGGTGCGGCCGGCCGCCGAGCTAGCGAGCTAGATAGCATGCCTGCCTGAACCCAACTTGGACGTCGTATGCCGATGGCTGGTACCGCCTGCGCAGCATCCGCTCGATGAGGGGCCTTATTGTGCCGTCCGCTCTGGCGCCACCACTAGCTGCATATCACATCCCTTCAAGACGCATGTGCACACGGTCTGCTGCATGGCCACCAACCGCAGGTGGCAGTGGTGGACGAGTTCACGACCTACGACCCCGCCGAGCCCAAGGTGGCGGGCGCCCGCCTGGTGCTGACCAGCTCGGACGGATCCATCGCGGCGGAGGGCCGGGTGCGTCACGTGCCTGCGTACCCTGAGGGCCGTGTTACCCTGGGAGAGGGATGGGCCTGGCTTACTGCCTGCTGGCTAGCCACGGGGCACACACGTGGATGGGAGACGGAGCGGCCGCGCCCCGCCGCAGCAGTTGGAGCGCCTGGTCCTTGTCCTTCAAAGCAGTACGCATATGCCAGCATTGCGGTAGACAGCTGCTCTACATATGCCCTCTGCATGTGCACGTGCACCCGTGTGCTTGCTTACGCCCTGCCCCCGTCCCAACCCACCCGCAGACCAACGCCTCGGGCATCTACGTGTTCTCCAACCTGCTCGCCGGCGCTGCCTACACCCTCACCGCCTCGGCCACCAACCACACGTCCGGCACTCGCGCCGTGACCATCACAGGTAGCTACCTAGCTAGGCGGGCGGGCGGGCGGCGGGCTGGGTTTCGCAGCTGCACGCGCAGCATGCTCGGTTCCCCCATGCATGTATGGTTCCCTCACTGTAACACTGCTGTGATACGCTGCTGACGTCGTGTGTGCGTGCGCCCTGTCTTGCTGCTGCGGCCGCGCACGCACGCAGGCGGACCCCGCACCCTCCGCGTGTTCCTGCCGCGCACGGCGGTGCGGGTGACTTTCGCGGTGGTGCCCTCGCCCTTCAAGGAGGAGGTCACCTTCATGAGCCACATCGAGTACGTCACCTTTGTGCCCATGCCAGTGGTCATCATGGACCCGCCGCTGCTGTGAGTCTGTTCGTCCTGGCTTGCAGAAAGACGGTCTACGGCTAGATCGTGCAATGTGGGGGTTGTGTGGCGAGTGTACGCATACACGGGTGTTGGGCTGTGGCGGCGCGCATTCAACATTTAACACCGTGTGCCGCTAACGTACCAGTGTGGGTGTTGGCGTAGAATATTGTTGCATGCGTTGTGGTCGCTCACGGTCTGCAGCAGCCGGGTTCATCTTGGCCGGACGATGAGTTGCCTGCGGTGCCATGCGTGCCAAGCCACGTGCGCGTGCATAATTAAACCCTGGATTCGCGATCCAATACAGGATTGTGGACGACATGATTGCGGCCGGCGGCCAGACGTTGCGCCTGATGAACATGGGTCTGGTGGCGGCGTTCAACGTGCGGCTCAAGCTGCCGTACACATCCCAGGTCAGCAAGATGGATGGGGCAGCAGCTAGCCCGCGAGGGGAAGGTTGTGTGGCATTGTGGGCGTTAATTGTTGGGGCTTGCGTTCAGCTGAGCGAATGGGCATACCATACAACCGCTGGATATGGGTGCTTGTGTGAGGCCATGGTGCATGATTAGGTTATTGCCGCATTGATCCCGTTACTGGGTTTGGTGTTCTAGCTTGGGAAGGCATCAGTAGCGCACGAGACCCATCCCTGCTGCACCGGCTCCACCGCCCCCGTTGCCAACCGCCCGCCCACACAGATGTTCAGAACCAACTTCCTGTCAGCCACGTGGGTCCAGATCGAGAACGTGACGGTGCCGGCCGGCAGCCTCGAGTCCGTCGCGTCCGTCATGTTCTTCCCGCCCGGCCCGGAGGCTGACGCGGCGTGGGCGTCGGCGGAAGGCGCCGCCGCTGCCTCTGCTGCTGGCAGCAGCAGCAGCGGCAACAGCAGCAGCAGCAGCAGCAACAGTACGGCTGTGGCCGATCCAGCGGATGACGGCAGGACGTACTGGGTCCTGGTGATCGGCCGCATGCCGGCGATCAGCGAGCTGGTGATTGAGATCAGCACGTCGGCGACTCAGACGTATGTGGACATGATTCGGAGCACAGGTGCGTGGGCCGGGGAAATAAAAGCGCGCGTGTGTGGCGGCTGGATCCATATACGGTGTATCGGGATAACGGGCGAGTAACTCCAGGTCTAAGACCATGCGCGCGTGTGCTGCTGGTGGGTCATCATCCGCATGTGGCAGGGTGCATGGTGGGGGCGCGGCGCGTGAAGGATTGGGGCAGGGTGGTGGGCTGGAGGAGTGGCGAGTTCAGCGCGCTGATGTTGGGGGTGGGATTCAAGCGGGGTCACAAGAATTGGGATGCAGGACCAAGTCCCGCTTCAGGTAGCACGATCAGGTGGGTAGCCCCATACATCCGTCCGGCCTCCGCAATCAACCGTCACCTGCGCAACTGGGTTACGTACACGCCCCCTTCTCACACGCACACACCCGCTTGCGGCTTCCGTGCACCTCGCACGCACAGGAGGAGGCACCGGCCGGCACAGGCGCTCGTTGCAGTTCGGCGGCGGCAGCAATTTCTGTACCTTGGCTCAAACCGCCTACATGCTGCTGACCGACCCCTGCGACCCCGGCAAGACGATGTGGGGCTGGGCCATCCCCATGAAGTTCAGGTGGGTAGGGGGCTGGCGGGGGGGGGAGGCTGCTGGTGATGCCTACGTGCGTGGTCGGGCGGCAACAGCAGAAGATATGGACCAAACGCTAGCAGTGGGCGCGTCGGGGTGGAGGATGAGCTCTACTAGGTGCTTGTGTGTGTGGGATGGGGTGATTCCCAAATCAACCCTTGCCAACCCAAAACCCATGTGCGGAGGAGATAGGTACCGTAGGTTTCCAAATGTTTTCCGCAAAAATAATTAATTATAGGCTGCTGCGGACTTCTCTGAAAATAGAATTTCAGCTGCGGAAACAATTACAAAATAATCAGAAAAACTCGGCGGGGGCTGCGGAAACCTGAAAACATTCCAAGGGGCCGAGGCGGTGTCAATCCGCAATGCGGCTCAAGTGCTTGCAGAACTTCGAACTTGTACGCCGTATAGGCAACGGCTGCGGCGGGGGGCAATGGCTGGTGCCGGGGGCAATGGCTGGCGGCGGGGGGGGGGGGGGGGCAACGCAGGCAACGGCTGGTGGCAGCGTAGCTTTTTGCGGAATCTAAGGGCCTCTTACGGCCCTGCGGAAATCTTAAAAATACATGCGGAATAATATTTGAGCGTGCGGAAATATTAAAAACATTTCCGGAAACTCCTCAGGGGGGTGCGGAAAACATTTGGCGCGGAAAACATTTGGAACTCTACGGTATACTCTTGTTCTTGTTGGCGGTCTTCAGTCTCGTTCATCGAGTCGTCGCCGGCATCTTGGGTCGTCGACTCCGATAGCAAGTAAGGCCGTTCGGCGTTCTCGCGTCACCCAGGCTCGCCGCGCACTCACACCCAGCCCGACCCAGCCTATTGCGCTAAATCACACACTATACCCACCTGTAGCCACACGCGGAAGGGCCGGGCAGCATCCGCGATAAGCCCGGCAGGGGGGCCGGGGGCTGGCCCACCCACCCTGGCTGCTGCTTGGTGCCGTACACACCTGCTGTGCCCGGTCTATCTTGACTCGTTGTGTAGTCCCGTACGTAACGTGTGTGTGTGTGTGTGTGTGTGTGTGTGTGTGTGTGTGTGTGTGTGTGTGTGTGTGTGTGTGTGTGTGTGTGTGTGTGTGTGTGTGTGTGTGTGTGTGTGTGTGTGTGTGTGTGTGTGTGTGTGTGTAACTACGGTTTCCACGGTTGACTGATCGAGTCTCGTGATCGAGTACTCGGGACAACCAGCAAACAACGGGCACTCCAGGCTCTCGTTGCTGCTACCACGCGCCTCTCCTGCCCAGAGCGCATCCTGCTCTGGAGTCCACCGGAGAGAACGCACCAACCCCGGGCCACACCAGTAACCTCAGCTGGGTTACTCCTGACCAAAACGCCGCAGGGCCCAGCGGGCTAACCACCTCTAGGCAACGGCAAGGCACACCAGAGCACACCATCTAACAGCCACCACCGCACGCACACGCACACACACGCACACGCACGCACACGCACGCTCAACAAGACACCCATAGGCTGCGGGGCTGAGTGTGTGTGTGTGTGTGTGTGTGTGTGTGTGTGTGTGTGTGTGTGTGTGTGTGTGTGTGTGTGTGTGTGTGTGTGTGTAACTACGGTTTACAGTTGCTTGATAGAACCTCGTGATCGAGTGTCCTGAACAACTAACCAGCGCTGGAGCCAGGCTCCAGCACAGTAGTGTTCGCATAGTCTGGTAGTGCGTGTCTCCCAAGCATATGCGCGAAGTTGCGGAGTAACCCGCCATTTCTGCCCTGTTGGCATACCCTCATCGACTTCTGTGAGCCGGCACTGTCGCTATGCATTGTTTGTTCGACTAGCAATAGGTCATGCACCAAACCAAGTCAGGCACACGTAGTCAAGGCAACTGCACAGCAAGCACACTGGGGCACAAACTACCGAAGTCCTTCCCTCACAGGGCAGAATACGCCTATGGGCAGCCACAAAATGAGAAGAGGTCTGATTGCCATGCCGTCAATGTCCTAGCGTCGCCGTCACGCCAACCCTAGCCTCCACTAGCCTCGAAACCCTACACAGCGCGCGCCGCTCTCAGTGATCCGCCGTATGCATTACTGCATTGTGTGTACGCGGCGCCGGTCCCCCTCCTCAGTCACAATATCCGTTCCCCGCCAGTACGGCTGCAGCCCCCGTTCCACAAGGCTGTCGAACTGGGCTTGCCTCGCGCGCCTAGCTGTGCGCCCCTCCGGCGTTAGGAAAGGCGCCACCGTCACGCCTGCGGTGTGTTTTATCCGCGCAGCAGCCCGGATGAGAGCTGCCCGCTGATCCCTGGTCACCACCACCTCCACATTCCAGACACGACCCGTGCCACTAGCGCGCCAGTGTGTGTGTGTGTGTGTGTGTGTGTGTGTGTGTGTGTGTGTGTGTGTGTGTGTGTGTGTGTGTGTGTGTGTGTGTGTGTGTGTGTGTGTGTGTGTGTGTGTGTAACTACGGTTTACAGTTGCTTGATAGAACCTCGTGATCGAGTGTCCTGAACAACTAACCAGCGCTAGAGCCAGGCTCCAGCACAGTAGTGTTCGCATAATCTGGTAGTGCATGTCTCCCAAGCATATGCGCGAAGTTGCGGAGTAACCCGCCGTGTCTGCCCTGTTGGCATACCCTCATCGACTTCTGTGAGCCGGCACTGTCGCTATGCATTGTTTGTTCGACTAGCAATAGGTCATGCACCAAACCAAGTCACGCACACGTAGTCAAGGCAACTGCACAGCAAGCACACTGGGGCACAACCGAAGTCCTTCCCTCACAGGGCAGAGTACGCCTATGGGCAGCCACAAATGAGAAGAGGTCTGATTGCCATGCCGTCAATGTCCTAGCGTCGCCGTCACGCCAACCCTAGCCTCCACTAGCCTCGAAACCCTACACAGCGCGCGCCGCTCTCAGTGATCCGCCGTATGCATTCCTGCATTGTGTGTGTGTGTGTGTGTGTGTGTGTGTGTGTGTGTGTGTGTGTGTGTGTGTGTGTGTGTGTGTGTGTGTGTGTGTGTGTGTGTGTGTGTGTGTGACTACGGTTTCCACGGTTGCTTGATAGAACCTCGTGATCGAGTGTCCTGAACAACTAACCAGCGTTCGAGCCAGGCTCCAGCACAGTAGTGTTCGCATAGTCTGGTAGTGCGTGTCTCCCAAGCATATGCGCGAAGTTGCGGAGTAACCCGCCGTATGCATTACTGCATTGTGTGTGTGTGTGTGTGTGTGTGTGTAACTACGGTTTCCACGGTTGACTGATCGAGTCTCGTGATCGAGTACTCGGGACAACCAGCAAACAACGGGCACTCCAGGCTCTCGTTGCTGCTACCACGCGCCTCTCCTGCCCAGAGCGCATCCTGCTCTGGAGTCCACCGGAGAGAACGCACCAACCCCGGGCCACACCAGTAACCTCAGCTGGGTTACTCCTGACCAAAACGCCGCAGGGCCAGCGGGCTAACCACCTCTAGGCAACGGCAAGGCACACCAGAGCACACCATCTAACAGCCACCACCGCACGCACACGCACACACACGCACACGCACGCACACGCACGCTCAACAAGACACCCATAGGCTGCGGGGCTGAGTCCTGCGACCCTCGCAGCCTAACACGACCAAGACCTCAACCTAACCAGCACTCGACGCCAGGGCAGACTATGCCTACGGGCAGCCACAAACGCGTCTTGGCCACTAGGCCGGTCCAGGCCGAGAGGCCCGAGGTGCTCCAGCACCCAACCCGCTAACACCCTCAGACCCCACAGCCCCTGTCACCCTGGCCCCAGTACCCGTGTGTGTGTGTGTGTGTGTGTGTGTGTGTGTGTGTGTGTGTGTGTGTATGTGCGTATTTGTGCGCAGACCGGCGCCGTCATATTGCGGCGGATGGGGTACCTCAGGCATCGCCAGATACGACGACAAGTGGGGCAATAGCAACGGGGGCGGCGGGGGCTTCCAGCGCGGGTTTGTGATCAGCGGCTTCACCGGTTATGGATCGGCCCTGGGTAAGCGTGGCTGCTGGCTGGGTGCACGGGGTGGGTGGGCGGGTGGGTGGGTGGGTGGAAACGCAATGCGTTTGATAACACTGTATGCGCGTGTGGGCAGTCTGCGTAGCTGTATGCTTGCTTGGCGGTTGCTTACTTCCTTGTATTCCGCGTGTGAGCTGGATGAGAGTTCCACCATGCCAGTCTTATGATTGTGCTTACTTGCCCATTCGTTCCATGTTCCTGTTCCGACATGACACCATTACAGATTTCAACATCTGTGACGCGGTGAGTCGATTATCCTGACACCACATACTGTACAGCTGCTGCTGCACATACACCCCGCCGGCAATAATCAACCCCACATCGATTGCTCGATGCTGTGCAGCAGCCCTCGCACAACCACACACAATTCGACACGCGCCCTGCCTGCCCTGCCCTGCCCTGCCCTTCTGCCTGCCTGCCTGCCTGCCTGCCTGCCTTCCTGCCTGCCTGCCTGCCTGCCTGCCTGCCTGCCTGCCTGCCTGCCTGGTTTGCAGTGTATCAAGGAGCTCTTCGACGCCGCGAAGTGCCTCTTGGATCCAACCTCGGGCTTCAAGTACGTGCGTGCTTGATGGTGCGGGCGGGCGGGCGGGCGCGGTTTGATTGGTGGCAGCGCCTTACTAGGCATCGCGGCGCCTCCGTCGGCGGCTGCGGCTGCAGAGCGATACGGAGCTACATACACACCACGAGTGCACCTAACTAACACACCTTCACGCGACTCCGAACCGGTGTTTGAGTTAGAGAGCACAGGGGGCAAGCAGGCTTTGAGTGGGTGTCTGCTGCGTACGGTGCGCACCCACACGCTTTGCGCTGCTGGTCCTCTCCTCTCCCCATTGTTTGGCAGGGATTTCTCCAAGAAGCAAGTATGGAATCTGATAGTCAAGTGCTACGACAATGGGAAGCGAGTGTGCGTGGTGAGTGCAAAGAACGCAGTGCAGCGCTGCGCTTCCGGCCTGCCCGCCTGACCTGCTGCCTGGGCTGCCCCTCCCTACATCACCCGCACCAACCCCTCACCAAGCGAACGCTGTTCCGCCCACAATAATGCCGCAGGCTGAATTCATCCTGACCGTGGCGGTGAGCTGAGTTGGGAATGTGGATGGGCGGGTGGGCTTCTCCCTCTCTCTCTCTCTCTCTCTCGATGTTTGCGGTCATACTACGGTAGTAGCTTGTAACTAGTCCAAGCCAATTTTGGGTGCATGGCTACGTGCCCTCACTCCAGCCATGTGCTGGACGACCACACCACGGTACTCCGCGCGCACGCACGCGCCAACCTACCCGCCGCCACGCACCACGCCCACAATAATAATGCTATCACTGCTGCCTGCTCGGCTGCTCACATATCACAGGAGAACATCCCCAAGTACGGCTGCATCGTCAAGGTGATCAAGTGCAAGCCCATCAAAGACGCCATCGGCAACGGTATCAACGGCCTGATGGGCTGGGGCAAGCACCGCCACCATCACCATCGCAGCAGGCAGCTCCTGGAGCTCGGCCAGTCGGTGCAGGCGCCCAAGGAGCCCGACCCGGGCTCGCCCGAAGCCGTGATGGCCAGCCTCATGCAGGGCGGCGCCGGCGGCGCGCCGTTCAGCGAGGCCAAGGGCGGGGGCGGGCTGGACACGCCCAAAGGTGGGTGCGTGGGTTGCTGGGCGCAGTGAGTTGCATGCCATGCATAGGGAATGCCGGTGGCGTCGTGCCTCGCCTGCCAGCCCCGCCGGGTTGCTGCGTCCCTGTGTAGCGGCGGGTGCTCTTCGCTCCCCACCCCCACCCTCACTCCCCTAACACACCCTTCCCACACACCCTTCTCACACACACTCCCCCTCCCCAAACCTCACGCCTCGCACACCACGCCACGCACCCGCACTTGTACCAGGTCGCCTGGTGCAGCGCTGGTCTGTGGCTCTGACCTCACTCTACGTGGCAGCGCTGGAGTCGTACGGCGAGCTTTACTTCGCGTGCGTGCGTGCCTGCGTGCGTGGTTGCGTGCGTGCATGCCGGCTGGTTACATAATTAGTGCGGGCGCTGGCTTCGGATCGGCGTGCTATGTTAGTTTTTACGAGACTGTCGCCAGGTGTCTCCTGTCCGCATCCACCCTCACGGCGGCCCGTTTTGTGGATGGTTGTCCCTGTCCCACCCAACGCCCACATTGTAAACCTACCTATCCAGCCGCTCTTCACGCATGCGCAGGGAGTGGCTCGAGTCACCCGCACCGCTGGAGCTGCGGCAGCAGTGGCAGGCCGCCTGGGCCGACGCGACTGCCGACAGCTCGCCGGCGGGGATGGGCATCGACTGGGCGGCGGAGGCGCCGGCGCTGCTGGGTCCAGCCTATGATGGCCTGGTGACGGCGGCAGCACGCATCGCCGCCATTGCCAGGTGGGTGGGTGGGTGGGTGGGTGGGTGGGTGGGTGGGTGAGCTGCCGCTGGGGTGATTGATTGGCCCGCCGTGGCGTGTGTGCCGAAGACCGCACAGCGCGAGAAATAAACCGCCCCCCGCGGACGCGGCTCGATGCGCGCGGACTGCCGGGTGCGCACGGCATAGCGTAACGCTTCAGCTCCAACAGGTGGACACACGTCACCATACGCCGGCACCGCGCTCTCGCTTACTCGCGAGTCCGCCCTTGCATACGTGCTGACGCCGCTGACGCCGCCGCCGCCGCCGCGCTCGTGTGTGTGCAGGTGGAACGCCACGTACGCGGGCGGGGTCCAGTTCGCGGCGCCCGCGGGTGCGCTGGCGGCGGGGCTGCTGCCCATAGACACGGCGCTCATGGAGTCCGCGCTGCAGCTGTACGCGCGCGAGTCGGAGGCCGCCGCGGGCATGGGCTTCGCCAGTGAGTGGGCTGCAGCGGCCGTGCGCGCGGGACGGGGGGGGGAATTGTAATGAATGGTAGTTAATGGGATGTGGCCGGTGCCTGGTCGTGGGGTGGGGGAGGCCGCAGAGGAGTCGTGGGAAGCAAGTGGCGGGCAAACAAGCGCACAGTGCTTGGCGGCGCCTGTCGCGGGATGCGGGGAAATGTGTGAGCTTCTAGCTCCCACCATGGACAAAAAAGACGCAAAGTCTAACACAACGCGTGCATGAAACCTCGCTCGCCGGCAGGCCTGGAGCACGCGCTGGCGGACGCCTGCGACGCGGTGGCGGCGGTGCACATCGCGGCGGCGGTGGGCGCGGACGGCTTCACGTGCGCGCGCGTGGTCATCCGCATCGACCAGCGCCTGGTGCTCACGCGGCAGGTGGGCGGAGTGGGATGGAGTGGGCGCGGAGGAGGGTGCGGAGGAAGGAAGCGCGCGTGGCTTGCGAGTCGATTGCGAGGGTCGATACAGCCGGTACTTGAAGATTTGGGGGCTGATGGGCTCACCTCGCGGCCGCCACCCGCCTTGCCAATCTCTGCCGTACCTGCCGTACCTGCCGTACCTGCCGTACCTGCCAGGCCTTTGAGGCGTCGCTGGTGTTTGACAACACCGACGGCAACACGGCGCTCGGCAACATCACCGTCACGCTGACGGCGTGGCTCAAGGACAACGGGACCATTGCGACGCGTGCCTTTGCGTTCGGCGAGCCGCGCATCGAGGTACGCACCTGGACGTGCGCGGTGGGGGCGTGAGCGCGTGAGCGCGGGCAAGCAACACAGGACTGGGCGGTGCCGTTTGGATGCTCTTCACACAAAATGCAGAAAATTCATTATGGTTTGTTCGGACACGTGAGCTGTCGCCCAAACCCTGGATTACTGCAGGGGTTCGAGATCGAGGGCGGTGGCGGCTATGCGCCCGCCAGCAGCGCCAATGGCACTGCGGCCACCAACGCCAGCAGCCTCCGCGCCACCGCCACCGCCTCCCCTGCCCGGAGCTGGTCGCTGCCCGCGGGCGCCCGCGGCGCCGCCTACTGGACGCTCATCCCGCGCGACGCGGCGGCGCTGAGCGGTGACACCTGGTACGACATCGGCGGAGAGATCACGTGAGTGCGGCGGGGGGGGGGGAGGGGGGGTGCCGGGGGATGCCGAGTGCCGCGTGTTTGCCAACCAACCGCGGGTCGGTCGGTATGACACGGTATGGGCCTCACCTGTGCCCGATCAAGTGTACGTTTCCATAGCGTTACGGAGGTGCGGTATGCAAACTGCGCTTCTGATGCACGGCCCACTCCCCCCACCCTACCCTCTGCACAGGTACACACCGCAGGCGGCGGACGGCGCGGGCGTCTCCCAGCAGCTGCCTGCTGAGACCATCCCGCTGGAGCCGGCGGACGTGCGGGTCAGCCCCGAGGGCCGGCTGGCGGTGCGATACTATATCGAGAAGCTGGTGCAGGTGGGGTGGGGGTGGTGAGGGTGGGGTGCGGGTGGTGGGGGTGGGTTGTTCATTCCAGAACCCGAAGGAGGGGGTGTTGCAGGCCGTACAGGTGGCCGTACAGGTGGCCGTACGTGAGGATGCGGGAGCGGCGGAGCGCGGGGGCCGGGACAAGATAGAGTCGTGGATGACCACGGCACGGACCAAGGCCGCACGTGGCAGGGAGACGAAACGTCGGCAAATGTCAAGCGTCTGGGTGTAGAGGGGCATGGCGCAGGAAGCTGTTGAGCCAGCGTAATCGGGTGCGTAACGATGAGAACCATGAAGACACATTACCATGCGTGGGTGTGGAGGATGTGAGGATAAGAAGGGGCGTTTGAAACAGCGAGGGCACGTGGGACCTCCTCGGGGAGACGAAACGACGGACAGCGCGGCAGCCAAACACAGGCAGGCACGGATGCGGTAAGATGCGGCGGGAAACATGTGGGACCTGCGCCGCACCTGAGCTACCAGCACCCACACCCAGGACCCCAATCCCCAAACGGGTTTGGTCTTACCTTGGGCAAGGAACCTGCAACCCCGCGCCCCAAATCAAATGACACGCGCCCTCCCCTCCACCTCCTCCCCTCCCCTACCCCCCACCCCCAACCCCACAGGGCGACAACCCCTTCACGCCCGAGCCGGAGCCCTCCGTGCCCGCCGCCTTTGTCACGCTGCTGTCCAACATCGGCACCGGCCCGCTGGCGGGGCTGGCCATGGACAGCGCTCAGCCGGCCATCGTGGAGAACGAGAAGGGGCTGCTGGTGCGCTTCAACATCACGGCCGTCACCGTCAACGGGCTGCAGCAGCCCAGGTGGGGTGGTGGGCAGGGTGGGGTGGGTGTTGCCGGCCTTTGTTGTCTGGCTGGCTGACTGGCTGGCTGGCTGGCTGGCTGGCCGTGGTGGCCCGGTGATGGGGTGCGTGCGTGTGGCTGTGGCGCACGGGCGCACCGTGTGGGTAGACAGGCAGGCGAGGGGGTTGCCGTGGGACCCGTTGCAGCGGAGTGTTTCCAGAGCCCGAACCCAGTCGTGCGCGTGTTTGTTTTTCCCATGCAGGGCCCTCCGCGCCGATATCGGGGACGTGGCTCCAGGCCGCAGCGCCATGGTCATTTGGAAGCTGCGGGCCAGTCTGCAGGTGGGGGACGGGGGACGGGGGACGGGGGCGCTGCCGGTGGACCGGAATGGTTGATGATGCCCAAGCTTGCCCGTAGCTCAATCCACATCCACCACATCACACGCGCTTTTATGGCCGCAACCTGCCGCGGGTCACGCTTGCGCTACGGACCCCGCCGCCCCCCCCAGGGCACCTTCTCCGCCATCAACGCCACCTACACCAGCCGCAACCCGCTGAACGACCCCTCGCTTTCCTCGGTGGCCTCGCTGGACATCTTCGACATGCTGCACCTGGTCTACCTGGAGGACGGTGAGGGTGGGGGCGGGGGTTGGGTGGGGAGGTGTGTGTGTGAATATCATCCCTGGTGGGCTGGTGAGCTGGTGGGCTGGATGGGCTGGCCGTCCATGCGACGGTTTGCTGCGGGGTGGGGGTGGGCTTGTGGGCGGAGCCATGGGGAAGGTGAGGTTGGTGGGCAGTGGGGCGCGTGGGGGTGCGTGTGTGTAATGGGGAAGCGGGGTCAGGGCACTCCCATCCACCGCCCCACCATAGCTATACCGTGCTCACACGCGCCTGTCTGTCTGACGCAGGCCCCGGCGGGCTGCTGGATGACGGGCTGCCGGACATGCTGGTGACGGGCGGCGGCAGTGACAAGGGCTCGCCGTACGTCCCCACCAACACCTCCAGCGCCACCATGGACGCCGCGCTGCCGCTGCCCTCCTCCATCCACTCCAGCGCCGGCGGCGCGGTGGTGCCGGTGCGGGTGGTGCCGGAGGAGGCGGTGGCGGAGGTGGCCGCAGCGGCGGCGGCGGCTGGCAGCAGCGCCGCCGGCGCGGTGGAGATGCGCGTGCGCATCGACGGCTCAAAGCTACTGCCCAGCGGCGGCGGCGCAGGCGGCGGCGGCGGCGCGCAGTGCACGGGCGGCGTCAACGGCAGTAGCAGCGCCGCCGCCGAAGGCTGTAGCAGCAGCGGCTGGTGGTACCTGCGCGTGCACACGCCCGATGTGCTGAAACCCAGCAGCCGATGGGTCGTGCGCGCCGCCGCTGTGGCTGTAGCCGAGCCTGCTGGCACTGCAGCAGGGGCCGCCGGCGGCGGCGGCGGCACGGAGGCGGCGCTGCGGGCGCCGTACAACGCGTGGGCCACCTACCGCGCGTACAAGAACGCCGCCGCCGCACTTGATGTCGTACAGGTGCTGTACGACGGTTTCGTGCCCGGCGGCGGTGCGGCGTATGAGGTACGGCTCACGTTCCTGCCTCGCACAGACTTCACGGAGGCGGCTGTGGAGGACGGCGGCGGCGGGGGCCCGGGCGAGACGGCGTCGCCACCGTTGGCCCCGCCGGCACCGATGCGGCCGCCCAGCCCGGCCCCGTCGCCGGCGCCGCCGCGCAGCCCCGACACGCCACCCACAGCGCCGCCGTCTCCCAGCCCGCCTCCGCCCCACCCGCCCAGCCCGGCAGCCCCAGGACTGCCGCCGCCGTCTCCGCCGCTAGCACCGCCGCCGCCCAGCCCGGAGCCGTCTCCTCCCCTGCCGCCGTCGCCGGAGCCTCCCAGCCCAGAGCCGCCAACTCCTCCGGCCCCACCGCCGCAGCCACCCTCACCTCCGGCGCCGCCTAGCCCTGAGCCGCCCAGCCCCGAGCCGCCCTCCCCGCCTTCACCCGTGCCTCCTAGCCCGGAGCCGCCGAGCCCCGCGCCGCCTTCTCCGCGGCCGCCGTCCCCACGACCTCCAAGCCCACCGGCTCCCCCTTCGCCGGCGCCTCCCAGCCCAGCACCTCCCTCCCCACAGCCGCCTAGCCCTGCGCCACCTTCGCCCGCTCCTCCAAGCCCAGAACCCCCCTCACCTGCACCGCCCAGCCCCGCGCCGCCCAGCCCCGCGCCGCCAAGCCCCGCGCCGCCAAGCCCGGCGCCGCCCAGCCCCGCGCCGCCAAGCCCGGCGCCGCCAAGCCCGGCCCCGCCAAGCCCAGAACCCCCCTCACCTGCACCGCCCAGCCCGGCGCCGCCTTCGCCGCGGCCTCCAAGTCCGGCCCCGCCCAGCCCCGCGCCGCCCAGCCCCACGCCGCCCAGCCCCGCGCCGCCAAGCCCCGCGCCGCCCAGCCCCGCGCCGCCCAGCCCCGCGCCGCCTAGCCCTGCGCCGCCCAGCCCGGCGCCGCCCAGCCCGGCCCCGCCCAGCCCAGAACCTCCCTCACCTGCACCGCCCAGCCCGGCGCCTCCTTCGCCGCAGCCTCCGAGTCCGGCCCCGCCCAGCCCCGCGCCGCCCAGCCCGGCCCCACCAAGCCCGGCCCCGCCAAGCCCGGCCCCACCAAGCCCCGCGCCGCCAAGCCCCGCGCCGCCCAGCCCTGCGCCGCCCAGCCCGGAGCCGCCCAGCCCCGCGCCGCCCAGCCCCGCGCCGCCCAACCCCGCACCGCCCAGCCCCGCGCCGCCAAGCCCGGCCCCGCCCAGCCCCGCGCCGCCAAGCCCGGCCCCGCCAAGCCCCGCGCCGCCCAGCCCGGAGCCGCCAAGCCCGCCCCCGCCAAGCCCAGCGCCGCCCTCGCCGCTGCCACCTAGTCCCGCACCCCCCAGCCCTTCCCCTCCTTCGCCCCATTCGCCGCCGCCACCGCCGCCACCGCCGCCTCCGCCACCACCGCCGCCGCCACCGCCGCCACCACCGCCACAGCCGATGCCACCGCCGCCACGGCCGCGGCCGCCGCCCAGCCCCGTGCCGCCCCGCCCGCCCAGCCCGCCCACCGCACGGCGTGCCCCCGCGCCCCAGGTGGTGCGGCTGAACCCGCCGCCGGCACGGCGTCCGCCACAAAAGAAGCAGCGACAGCAGTAGCGTTTGGCGGTGAGGAAATAATCGGCCAAATCCAAGGCTCATAAAAATGCGTTGACATGGTAATCCGCTGAGCGGATGATGTACAGGGGGCAAGCTTGCACGTGCATTCTTTAATTGGCGCATGTTTGAGTGTCAGCGTGAATCGCTGGTACGGCATGTTATGGGATGGTGAATGGGCAAGCTAGGAAAAGCACCTGCAGTGATTGCTGAAGACCGCGCACATGGTTAATGTCTCAGGGAAGGTCCCAGGTGCGCATGCACGTTCTCGCGCGATTCAAGGCGCGCGCGCGCGGACGCATGGGTCGCAAGTAAAAGTGCCAAAGCAACACCATGCACAACAATGTATTGATACGTACCCAGCCAGCAGCAAGTGACTACGTGCTTGGGCCTCTCTACAGTGCGTAGGTGTTCCAACAAACAGTGCGGGTAGGGGTTTCATTCTGCAAGGGATGAGATTCATTACGGTAGCGTCGGTTGAACGCGTTCGGCAATGCGATGCACATGGTGGTGATGGTCAAGAGTAATGAGACGCTGCCATCATGGGGACGGGGACGACGTGTATGACGGCATGATCGTGGCGGGGCGCATGCAGATTCCTCATTTCTTTTCTAGTTGCATCTAACGTTTGTAGCGCCGTGTTCGTTCCGACGCATTTCGACGCATTCGCCATTCCGACGCACGCTGTGCATGGTGGTGATCGATTTGTGCATGCGTGCTGGACATTCGTCATCTGCTGCATTGTCAGCAGCACGCGCCACGTGAGAACAGATGGGCACCGCACGGATACGCCATGAAAATCCCGTCCGCACCCGCAATGCATCCGCACTGTCCGCATCCTTGCGCTTTATTTAACTGTTTCCGTATTTTCGTTGCATTGTTATTAGGCATGATTTTGTGTGTACGGTATGACGGCAGGTCCGCACTGTCCGTTTCGCACTGTCTGTTTCGCACTGTCTGTTTCGCACTTATCATGCTCCGCAGCGCTGTGGCGACGAGGCCCGCCGCACCGGTACAATGGACGTAGGATGTGACTGTTTTGAGCTAAACTTGCTTAGGTACGCCACATTCGGCTAGATAGGGTGGCACGGCGGGCCACAGCGAAGACACTGGCCACTTTATTGTGTGTGTTGTGGTGCGCACGGTGCCTCGGTGCAGGAGGCCCCCGCCGCCCCCCCCCCCGCAATGGTTGATTTGGGAATTGGAAAAAACTACCCCCACACACACACACACACCCGGCGGGATGACGGCCCCGCAGGACGGAGTCGGGCTTACTTGTGAGAGTTGCCCAGCCAGTAAGAGTATCGTGCCCTCTGGTGCGGCTCTGCGCCTGCAGGCCCATCTACGAATTGCTAGCGCAGCAACGCCTACGTGGAATCGATACGAGTCGCGCAGCAGCAGCCTCCACCCGTGCGATGCCACGCCTACTCAATGGTCGCGTCCTGTACGCCGCCCGTTCTATTCACTGGCAATAAGCTAGGGCTTGGTTTTGGGCTTGGTACTTGCGCCTGGAACATGCATGTCCTTAATAACCCACATCATGCCAGGCCGCGCTGCGCACGCCATTCAGGACAGGAGAAGCCGGGCGGGGCAGCAGGCCGTTTTCTCACAGGCGCGCCGTGCGGCGCCCGCGCGGGCCCCCGCGCCCCCCCCCCCCGCCCCCGCGCGCGCGCGCGGCTGCGGTCGAGCGAAACAGGTCCCCCCGGTTCGCCCCGCGGCTCGCGAATCGTATAACTATTGCCATTGTGAAATAGGATAAGTGCCCAGAAACGAGTCGTCGAGCGAGGAAAGCATCCGGTGCCCGCTTAAATGCAGTCTATAAGGCAAACGATGTTGGCGGCAAGCAAAGCGGGGAAGTATATCGAAAGTTTTGAGCGGCTTGCCGAGCCATGCCTGCCGACGCGCCAGACTGCCGAGAAGCCCCGAGGTCGCCCCCGCCCCGCGCCTAGCCCTTTGAGCGTGGGGTGCCGGGGAGATGTTGCCTATGGCAGGAGGCTAGAGAAAGGCTTGAGTTGTTTGGTAACGTGCCAAGGCACGCACATTGGATGGCGCGGGAAATCCCGCCCTGGCCCCAACCCGCGTGTCCCTAGCCACGTGCCTATGCTTCGTAGGGGCATGAGGCTCTGGGGCCGTTACATGCCTACTAGCTCTCAAGCGTACGGGGCCTCAGCCCATTTTCCCAGCTGTACAAAGCTGACACCCCTTGTTGTTATTAATGGGGGTGATCGCGTTCATAGCGTACTAGCGTAGCAAGTTTGCGGTTTGGGGCGCTGCCCTGTGTTTAGCCTTCGGGCTAGGACCATATCGTGCCGTTGGCACAGACATGCTACACTACAATGCTTGCGTTTGATATGGCGTCGCTGGGCTGAATGCATGGCGTGCCTGGTTTAGCGTGGTGCGGTAGACAGCGCTGCGTGCACGGTTATGGTTTACTACGCGGGCAGGGGCTGTGGTGGGCTTCGGCTTGGCTTTGGCTCACGGCATAGTCCTCGTGGCATGAGGAGGGAGGGATGCAACGAACCTCTGACTGCAGTGGTGATGCGCAGCGCCAGGCTGGACAGGCACACGCTTGCAAAATGGGTGGGCACGTAGAACACCGCGTGGGTGCCGCTGCTGCAGCCGGTGCACATTCGCAGATTGAATCATCTTCATCGGTGTGTAGCCGTAGGCGTGTCCGCGTGTGGGACCTGCGTTGGTTGGGGGGTGGTGGTAGGACCAGGGCATGGGATGAGAGCGGCATGCCCCAGTGGTGACAGATGAATCCCCGAACCCAACGAGCCCTGGCGCGGTAGCAAGGCAGGAGTTGCGGCTGTGCGACGCGGTTACTGTACCGATGCGCGCTAGCTGGCTGTCGCAGTTTGCTGAAGCGCAGTTCTCACACTCCGGGCGCCCGGCCAGGCTAGAGCACCAGACAGACACATGCGACGCCACACCGCGGGAGACGCATCGTCGCAGCGCACCTGCGAGCAGGCGACCAGCGTCCACGGATGAGCGCCGTCGACGGACACTAGGAGAATGCGAACAGCGTGCAGCAAAACAGTGGCCGGGCGACAGTGTGGCAAGCAGGGGCAAAAACAGGGCGCGGCAAAGCGCCCTGCGTTGGTTGGGGGTGTGGGCAGCAGTGTGAGATGAACAACTGTGGCAGTATGGCTATCGGAAGGTGAAGGGTGTACCTGGATTTGGAACGGTGCGGTAATCAGCGGTATCCCGGTGGGCAGTATAACGTCGCAGGGGCACTCACCGGCTGTGGCTCGCTGAAAAGCGGAGTGGAAAAGGAACCGAGCAGGCGCCCGGCCGCGCACGCCGTGGCTGTAGTGTTACGTGATGAGTGCCGGAACCCCCGTGAACCGACCCCAGATTTTCCCGACTTTCATTCGTGAGTTCTGTCGTGACTCCCGCTATTACTGCAACCGGAAACTATGTATATGCAACCTACTCAGGTTCGAATGAGCAGGTAGCGACAAGAGATGCTTTCTTCAACTCGCTTCAAAAAACGCAATGATTGACCCCTAGAAATTATCAGCATCAGTGAGATTCTGGAGCGCGTAAAAGCGGATAAGCGGGGCAGGCAAGTGCGGGCAAAGTTCCTTTCGTCCGGGCGCGCGAGCGAGCGAGCCACTCATGACTTTGTGACGAGCATCGATGTCAGTGTATCAGCTTGATGTATTGACCAGCTGAATGAAGGACATGCGGTCCCGGAAACTCACTCATCACTCATCGGCGTGTTGCCAGCAGGCAAAATCGAGTGAGCTAGGTCATGCCGTCACGACAAGGTTCGATAGACAGGATGTTGCATATCGTATGCTGCGAGTCATGGGGCCGAGGCCAGCAGCGGGTGTGGTGGTGGTGTTGTGTGTGTTTGTGGGGGGTGGGGGTGGGGGTCGCGGGCTTTGGTCACAGGGGGGAGGCGACCGGTCGGGGGGAGGTTTGGTGGTGCTGGCGAAATCAAACACAACTGAACATTGTTGCGTGCAACAGGCTCACGATCAGTATGTGCGGTGTGGGCAGCATTACAGTGGAGTCTGCTGATCCTCGCGCACGGCCAGTCGGGTACGTGTAAATGAAAGCCACATGTAAATAAAAGCCGGCATGGGTTTTGAACTGTGTGCACGTGGGCCAGCCTTACATTGACGGGAACCACTGGGACAAACATGTCTTCTCTTCCTTGCATAATGGCATGCAATGCAGATGGGGACGTGCGGCTTGTGGGTGAGCGCAGCGTCACCAGCGGCAGCACGGGAGCCCGCGGCCTGCTGCAGATGAACGGCGCGGGCGTGTGGGCTAGCCTGGAACATTCAGATTTCACGGGCGAGGCCGCACGCCTGGCGTGCAAGCAGCTGGGGTGGGACACTGGTGGTGCTGTGTACAACGCAGTTGCGCTGTACGGCAATGGTCCCGCCGACCCGGTGTGGCGCATGGGTTTCCAGTGCGGCCCAGGGGACACGAAGCTGTCGCTGTGTCCGCGCCAATACGGGTACGGCGAAAACTTGTGGTACGCTGATGGCAGCAACACGGATGTCTTGGCTGGAGTGGACTGCTACAATGGTGAGTGTGGCATGCAGCTGGATGGATGGGACGGTTGGGCCCGGGAGTACCTGGGCGGCGATTGGTAGCTATTGGTGGCATGATTGCTTAGGAACCCGTGTGATGCAGCAATTAAGCCTAGCTTTGTTTCGAAGCCCAAGCGCAATGCTTTTTTCTAAGCACATACCTGCCACCATGTGTGCAGGCACTACGGCTGTGGAGGGTGCCGTTCGACTGGTGGGCGGCGGCTCTGGCCCAGGGAGTGGTGTGATGCAGCTCTTCCGTGCTGGGGCCTGGGGTTCCTTGACCGTCCCTCACGGCGGCTGGGACCACCGAACTGCAGCGGTGGTGTGCCATGAGCTGGGCTGGAAAACCGGGTGGGCGGCCAGCATGGCTGCCTATGGGCCCGGCGAGGTGTGGAGCATTCCAGCGGGCGCCTTTCAGTGCACGGGGCGGGAGCCCCGGCTGCAGGAGTGTGCTGCATTCCCAGCGGACCTGGTGTCTGTTGGCAGTGATGCTTGGTTCGAGGTCGCCCAGGACTCCACCATCGGCCACATGTTCAGTAGCACTGCCCGCGTGCAGTGCAGCAACGGTGCGTGCGGGATTGCATTGCGTTGCACAGCTTAGTAGGATTCGGTAGGGGGATAGGTGCGCATGAGGACATGTATGGATGGGCCGGGCACACGATTATGACCTCGCGTACGTATGCCCCAGCCACTACACACGGTGGCTGGTAAACATTGGAGCAAGTCCAGTCAGCTCGAAGCATGCCGGTCCCAACGGTTTCCTAATGCACGGTTGCGCACGCAGAGGAAGGCCAGGAGGGCTCGGTGCGGCTTGTGGGCGCGCGCAGCGTCACCAGTGGCGGCGCGGGAGCCCGCGGCCTGCTGCAGATTTACGGCGCGGGCGTGTGGGCTAGCCTGGATCATTCGGATTTCACGGGCGAGGCCGCACGCCTGGCGTGCAAGCAGCTGGGGTGGGACACTGGTGGTGCTGTGTACAACGCAGTTGCGCTGTATGGCAATGGTCCCGCCGACCCCGTGTGGCGCATGGGTTTCCAGTGCGGCCCAGGGGACACGAAGCTGTCGCTGTGTCCGCGCCAATACGGGTACGGCGAAAACTTGTGGTACGCTGATGGCAGCAACACGGATGTCTTGGCTGGAGTGGACTGCTACAATGGTGAGTGTGTCATGCAGCTGGATGGATAGGGTGGTTGGGCCCGGGAGTACCTGGGCGGCGATTGGTAGCTATTGGTGGCATGATTGCTTAGGAACCCGTGTGATGCAGCAAATTAACCTGGTTTTGCTTTGAGGACCTGCGCAATTCGTTTGTCTAACCACATACCTGCCTCCATGTGTGCAGGCACTATGGCTGTGGAGGGCGCCGTTCGACTGGTGGGCGGCGGCTCTGGCCCGGGGAGCGGCGTGCTGCAGCTCTTCCGTGCTGGGGCCTGGGGTTCCTTGACCGCCCCTCACGGCGGCTGGGACCACCGAACTGCTTCGGTGGTGTGCCATGAGCTGGGCTGGAAAACCGGGTGGGCGGCCAGCATGGCTGCCTATGGGCCCGGCGAGGTGTGGAGCATTCCAGCGGGCGCCTTTCAGTGCACGGGGCGGGAGCCCCGGCTGCAGGAGTGTGCTGCATTCCCAGCGGACCTGGTGTCTGTTGGCAGTGATGCTTGGTTCGAGGTCGCCCAGGACTCCACCATCGGCCACACGTTCAGTTACACTGCCCGCGTGCAGTGCAGCAACGGTGCGTGCGGGATTGCATTGCGTTGCACAGCTTAGTAGGATTCGGTAGGGGGATAGGTGCGCATGAGGACATGTATGGATGGGCCGGGCACACGATTATGACCTCGCGTACGTATGCCCCCAGCCGCTAGCTAGCGACTGTGGGAGCATGTCCTGTCAGCTCACCTAGCTATCTAGCTATGGAAGCATGCCGGTCCCAACGGTTTCCTAATGCACGGTTGCGCACGCAGAGGAGGGCCAGGAGGGCTCTTTGCGGCTTGTGGGTGAGCGCAGCGTCACCAGCGGCAGCACGGGAGCCCGCGGCCTGCTGCAGATTTACGGCGCAGGCGTGTGGGCTAGCCTGGAGAATTCAGAATTCACGGGCGAGGCCGCACGCCTGGCGTGCAAGCAGCTGGGGTGGGACACCGGTGGTGCTGTGTACAACGCAGTTGCGCTGTATGGCAATGGTCCCGCCGACCCGGTGTGGCGCATGGGTTTCCAGTGCGGCCCAGGGGACACGAAGCTGTCGCTGTGTCCGCGCCAATACGGGTACGGCGAATACGCACCGTACCATGACGGCAGCAGCACGGATGTCTTGGCTGGAGTGGACTGCTACAATGGCGAGTGTGTCATGCAGCTGGATGGATAGGGTGGTTGGGCCTGGGAGTACCTGGGCGGCGATTGGTAGCTATTGGTGGCATGATTGCTTAGGAACCCGTGTGATGCAGCAAATTAACCTGGTTTTGCTTTGAGGACCTGCGCAATTCGTTTGTCTAACCACATACCTGCCTCCATGTGTGCAGGCACTACGGCTGTGGAGGGTGCCGTTCGACTGGTGGGCGGCGGCTCAGGCCCAGGGAGTGGTGTGATGCAGCTCTTCCGCGCTGGGGCCTGGGGTTCCTTGACCGTCACTCACGGCGGCTGGGACCACCGAACTGCAGCGGTGGTGTGCCATGAGCTGGGCTGGAAAACCGGGTGGGCGGCCAGCATGGCTGCCTATGGGCCCGGCGAGGTGTGGAGCATTCCAGCGGGCGCCTTTCAGTGCACGGGGCGGGAGCCCCGGCTGCAGGAGTGTGCTGCATTCCCAGCGGACCTGGTGTCTGTTGGCAGTGATGCTTGGTTCGAGCTCGCCCAGGACTCCACCATCGGCCACATGTTCAGTAGCACTGCCCGCGTGCAGTGCAGCAACGGTGCGTGCGGGATTGCATTGCGTTGCACAGCTTAGTAGGATTCGGTAGGGGGATAGGTGCGCATGAGGACATGTATGGATGGGCCGGGCACACGATTATGACCTCGCGTACGTATGCCCCCAGCCGCTAGCTAGCGACTGTGGGAGCATGTCCTGTCAGCTCACCTAGCTATCTAGCTATGGAAGCATGCCGGTCCCAACGGTTTCCTAATGCACGGTTGCGCACGCAGAGGAAGGCCAGGAGGGCTCGGTGCGGCTTGTGGGCGAGCGGAGCGTCACCAGTGGCGGCACGGGAGCCCGCGGCCTGCTGCAGATTTACGGCGCGGGCGTGTGGGCTAGCCTGGGGCATTCAGAATTCACGGGCGAGGCCGCACGCCTGGCGTGCAAGCAGCTGATGGCGCATGGGTTTCCAGTGCGGCCCAGGGGACACGAAGCTGTCGCTGTGTCCGCGCCAATACGGGTACGGCGAAAACTTGTGGTACGCTGATGGCAGCAACACGGATGTCTTGGCTGGAGTGGACTGCTACAATGGTGAGTGTGTCATGCAGCTGGATGGATAGGGTGGTTGGGCCCGGGAGTACCTGGGCGGCGATTGGTAGCTATTGGTGGCATGATTGCTTAGGAACCCGTGTGATGCAGCAAATTAACCTGGTTTTGCTTTGAGGACCTGCGCAATTCGTTTGTCTAACCACATACCTGCCTCCATGTGTGCAGGCACTATGGCTGTGGAGGGCGCCGTTCGACTGGTGGGCGGCGGCTCTGGCCCGGGGAGCGGCGTGCTGCAGCTCTTCCGTGCTGGGGCCTGGGGTTCCTTGACCGCCCCTCACGGCGGCTGGGACCACCGAACTGCTTCGGTGGTGTGCCATGAGCTGGGCTGGAAAACCGGGTGGGCGGCCAGCATGGCTGCCTATGGGCCCGGCGAGGTGTGGAGCATTCCAGCGGGCGCCTTTCAGTGCACGGGGCGGGAGCCCCGGCTGCAGGAGTGTGCTGCATTCCCAGCGGACCTGGTGTCTGTTGGCAGTGATGCTTGGTTCGAGGTCGCCCAGGACTCCACCATCGGCCACACGTTCAGTTACACTGCCCGCGTGCAGTGCAGCAACGGTGCGTGCGGGATTGCATTGCGTTGCACAGCTTAGTAGGATTCGGTAGGGGGATAGGTGCGCATGAGGACATGTATGGATGGGCCGGGCACACGATTATGACCTCGCGTACGTATGCCCCCAGCCGCTAGCTAGCGACTGTGGGAGCATGTCCTGTCAGCTCACCTAGCTATCTAGCTATGGAAGCATGCCGGTCCCAACGGTTTCCTAATGCACGGTTGCGCACGCAGAGGAGGGCCAGGAGGGCTCTTTGCGGCTTGTGGGTGAGCGCAGCGTCACCAGCGGCAGCACGGGAGCCCGCGGCCTGCTGCAGATTTACGGCGCAGGCGTGTGGGCTAGCCTGGAGAATTCAGAATTCACGGGCGAGGCCGCACGCCTGGCGTGCAAGCAGCTGGGGTGGGACACCGGTGGTGCTGTGTACAACGCAGTTGCGCTGTATGGCAATGGTCCCGCCGACCCGGTGTGGCGCATGGGTTTCCAGTGCGGCCCAGGGGACACGAAGCTGTCGCTGTGTCCGCGCCAATACGGGTACGGCGAATACGCACCGTACCATGACGGCAGCAGCACGGATGTCTTGGCTGGAGTGGACTGCTACAATGGCGAGTGTGTCATGCAGCTGGATGGATAGGGTGGTTGGGCCTGGGAGTACCTGGGCGGCGATTGGTAGCTATTGGTGGCATGATTGCTTAGGAACCCGTGTGATGCAGCAAATTAACCTGGTTTTGCTTTGAGGACCTGCGCAATTCGTTTGTCTAACCACATACCTGCCTCCATGTGTGCAGGCACTACGGCTGTGGAGGGTGCCGTTCGACTGGTGGGCGGCGGCTCAGGCCCAGGGAGTGGTGTGATGCAGCTCTTCCGCGCTGGGGCCTGGGGTTCCTTGACCGTCACTCACGGCGGCTGGGACCACCGAACTGCAGCGGTGGTGTGCCATGAGCTGGGCTGGAAAACCGGGTGGGCGGCCAGCATGGCTGCCTATGGGCCCGGCGAGGTGTGGAGCATTCCAGCGGGCGCCTTTCAGTGCACGGGGCGGGAGCCCCGGCTGCAGGAGTGTGCTGCATTCCCAGCGGACCTGGTGTCTGTTGGCAGTGATGCTTGGTTCGAGCTCGCCCAGGACTCCACCATCGGCCACATGTTCAGTAGCACTGCCCGCGTGCAGTGCAGCAACGGTGCGTGCGGGATTGCATTGCGTTGCACAGCTTAGTAGGATTCGGTAGGGGGATAGGTGCGCATGAGGACATGTATGGATGGGCCGGGCACACGATTATGACCTCGCGTACGTATGCCCCCAGCCGCTAGCTAGCGACTGTGGGAGCATGTCCTGTCAGCTCACCTAGCTATCTAGCTATGGAAGCATGCCGGTCCCAACGGTTTCCTAATGCACGGTTGCGCACGCAGAGGAAGGCCAGGAGGGCTCGGTGCGGCTTGTGGGCGAGCGGAGCGTCACCAGTGGCGGCACGGGAGCCCGCGGCCTGCTGCAGATTTACGGCGCGGGCGTGTGGGCTAGCCTGGGGCATTCAGAATTCACGGGCGAGGCCGCACGCCTGGCGTGCAAGCAGCTGGGGTGGGACACCGGTGGTGCTGTGTACAACGCAGTTGCGCTGTATGGCAATGGTCCCGCCGACCCGGTGTGGTGCATGGGTTTCCAGTGCGGCCCAGGGGACACGAAGCTGTCGCTGTGTCCGCGCCAATACGGGTACGGCGAATGCTCGTGGTATCCTGACGGCAGCAACACGGATGTCTTGGCTGGAGTGGACTGCTACAATGGCGAGTGTGTCATGCAGCTGGATGGATAGGGTGGTTGGGCCTGGGAGTACCTGGGCGGCGATTGGTAGCTATTGGTGGCATGATTGCTTAGGAACCCGTGTGATGCAGCAAATTAACCTGGTTTTGCTTTGAGGACCTGCGCAATTCGTCTAACCACATACCTGCCACCATGTGTGCAGGCACTATGGCTGTGGAGGGCGCTGTTCGACTGGTGGGCGGCGGCTCTGGCCCGGGGAGTGGTGTGCTGCAGCTCTTCCGTGCTGGGGCCTGGGGTTCCTTGACCGCCCCTCACGGCGGCTGGGACCACCGAACTGCTTCGGTGGTGTGCCATGAGCTGGGCTGGAAAACCGGGTGGGCGGCCAGCATGGCTGCCTATGGGCCCGGCGAGGTGTGGAGCATTCCAGCGGGCGCCTTTCAGTGCACGGGGCGGGAGCCCCGGCTGCAGGAGTGTGCTGCATTCCCAGCGGACCTGGTGTCTGTTGGCAGTGATGCTTGGTTCGAGGTCGCCCAGGACTCCACCATCGGCCACACGTTCAGTTACACTGCCCGCGTGCAGTGCAGCAACGGTGCGTGCGGGATTGCATTGCGTTGCACAGCTTAGTAGGATTCGGTAGGGGCATAGGTGCGCATGAGGACATGTATGGATGGGCCGGGCACACGATTATGACCTCACGTACGTATGCCCCCAGCCGCTAGCTAGCGACTGTGGGAGCATGTCCTGTCAGCTCACCTAGCTATCTAGCTATGGAAGCATGCCGGTCCCAACGGTTTCCTAATGCACGGTTGCGCACGCAGAGGAAGGCCAGGAGGGCTCGGTGCGGCTTGTGGGCGAGCGCAGCGTCACCAGTGGCGGCTCGGGAGCCCGCGGCCTGCTGCAGATTTACGGCGCGGGCGTGTGGGCTAGCCTGGAACATGCGGATTTCACGGGCGAGGCCGCACGCCTGGCATGCATGCAGCTGGGGTGGGACACCGGCGGTGCTGTGTACAACGCAGTTGCGCTGTACGGCAATGGTCCCGCCGACCCGGTGTGGCACATGGGTTTCCAGTGCGGCCCAGGGGAGACGAAGCTGTCGCTGTGTCCACGCCAATACGGGTACGGCGAGTTCGTGTGGTACACTGATGGCAGCAGCACGGATGTCTTGGCTGGAGTGGACTGCTACAATGGTGAGTGTGGCATGCAGCTGGATGGATAGGGTGGTTGGGCCTGGGAGTACCTGGGCGGCGATTGGTAGCTATTGGTGGCATGATTGCTTAGGAACCCGTGTGATGCAGCAAATTAACCTGGTTTTGCTTTGAGGACCTGCGCAATTCGTTTGTCTAAGCACATACCTGCCTCCATGTGTGCAGGCACTACGGCTGTGGAGGGTGCCGTTCGACTGGTGGGCGGCGGCTCAGGCCCAGGGAGTGGTGTGATGCAGCTCTTCCGCGCTGGGGCCTGGGGTTCCTTGACCGTCCCTCACGGCGGCTGGGACCACCGAACTGCAGCGGTGGTGTGCCATGAGCTGGGCTGGAAAACCGGGTGGGCGGCCAGCATGGCTGCCTATGGGCCCGGCGAGGTGTGGAGCATTCCAGCGGGCGCCTTTCAGTGCACGGGGCGGGAGCCCCGGCTGCAGGAGTGTGCTGCATTCCCAGCGGACCTGGTGTCTGTTGGCAGTGATGCTTGGTTCGAGCTCGCCCAGGACTCCACCATCGGCCACATGTTCAGTAGCACTGCCCGCGTGCAGTGCAGCAACGGTGCGTGCGGGATTGCATTGCGTTGCACAGCTTAGCAGGGTTTGTTAAGGGACTGAAAGGATGAGCATGAGGACATGTATGGGCCGGGCACACGATTATGACCTCGCGTACGTATGCCCCCAGCCGCTAGCTAGCGACTGTGGGAGCATGTCCTGTCAGCTCACCTAGCTATCTAGCTATGGAAGCATGCCGGTCCCAACGGTTTCCTAATGCACGGTTGCGCACGCAGAGGAAGGCCAGGAGGGCTCGTTGCGGCTTGTGGGCGAGCGCAGCGTCACCAGTGGCGGCACGGGAGCCCGCGGCCTGCTGCAGATGTATGGCGCGGGCGTGTGGGCTAGCCTGGATCATTCGGATTTCACGGGCGAGGCCGCACGCCTGGCGTGCAAGCAGCTGGGGTGGGACACCGGTGGTGCTGTGTACAACGCAGTTGCGCTGTATGGCAATGGTCCCGCCGACCCGGTGTGGCGCATGGGTTTCCAGTGCGGCCCAGGGGACACGAAGCTGTCGCTGTGTCCGCGCCAATACGGGTACGGTGAATACAACTTATGGTATATTGACGTCAGCAGCACGGATGTCTTGGCTGGAGTGGACTGCTACAATGGTGAGTCTGTCATGCAGCTGGATGGATAGTGTGGTTGGGCCTGGGAGTACCTGGGCGGCGATTGGTAGCTATTGGTGGCATGATTGCTTAGGAACCCGTGTGATGCAGCAAATTAACCTGGTTTTGCTTTGAGGACCTGCGCAATTCGTTTGTCTAACCACATACCTGCCTCCATGTGTGCAGGCACTACGGCTGTGGAGGGTGCCGTTCGACTGGTGGGCGGCGGCTCTGGCCCAGGGAGTGGTGTGCTGCAGCTCTTCCGCGCTGGGGCCTGGGGTTCCTTGACCGCCCCTCACGGCGGCTGGGACCACCGAACTGCTGCGGTGGTGTGCCATGAGCTGGGCTGGAAAACCGGGTGGGCGGCCAGCATGGCTGCCTATGGGCCCGGCGAGGTGTGGGGCATTCCAGCGGGCGCCTTTCAGTGCACGGGGCGGGAGCCCCGGCTGCAGGAGTGTGCTGCATTCCCAGCGGACCTGGTGTCTGTTGGCAGTGATGCTTGGTTCGAGGTCGCCCAGGACTCCACCTCCGGCCACACGTTCAGTTACACTGCCCGCGTGCAGTGCAGCAACGGTGCGTGCGGGATTGCATTGCGTTGCACAGCTTAGTAGGATTCGGTAGGGGACTGAAAGGATGGGCATGAGGACATGTATGGGCCGGGCCGGGCACACGATTATGACCTCACGTACGTATGCCCCAAGCCACACATACGGTAGCTGGTGAACGCGGTTTCTAATGCACGCTTGCGCACGCAGAGGATGGCCAGGAGGGCTCGGTGCGGCTTGTGGGCGAGCGCAGCGTCACCAGCGGCGGCACGGGAGCCCGCGGCCTGCTGCAGATGTATGGCGCGGGCGTGTGGGCTAGCCTGGAACATTCGGATTTCACGGGCGAGGCCGCACGCCTGGCGTGCAAGCAGCTGGGGTGGGACACCGGCGGTGCTGTGTACAACGCAGTTGCGCTGTACGGCAATGGTCCCGCCGACCCGGTGTGGCGCATGGGTTTCCAGTGCGGCCCAGGGGACACGAAGCTGTCGCTGTGTCCGCGCCAATACGGGTACGGTGAATACAACTTATGGTATATTGACGTCAGCAGCACGGATGTCTTGGCTGGAGTGGACTGCTACAATGGTGAGTGTGGCATGCAGCTGGATGGATAGGGTGGTTGGGCCTGGGAGTACCTGGGCGGCGATTGGTAGCTATTGGTGGCATGATTGCTTAGGAACCCGTGTGATGCAGCAAATTAACCTGGTTTTGCTTTGAGGACCTGCGCAATTCGTCTAACCACATACCTGCCTCCATGTGTGCAGGCACTATGGCTGTGGAGGGTGCTGTTCGACTGGTGGGCGGCGGCTCTGGCCCAGGGAGTGGCGTGCTGCAGCTCTTCCGCGCTGGGGCCTGGGGTTCCTTGACCGTCCCTCACGGCGGCTGGGACCACCGGACTGCTGCGGTGGTGTGCCATGAGCTGGACTGGAAGACCGGGTGGGCAGCCAGCATGGCTGCCTATGGGCCCGGCGAGGTGTGGGGCATTCCAGCGGGCGCCTTTCAGTGCACGGGGCGGGAGCCCCGGCTGCAGGAGTGTGCTGCATTCCCAGCGGACCTGGTGTCTGTTGGCAGTGATGCTTGGTTCGAGGTCGCCCAGGACTCCACCTTCGGCCACATGTTCAGTAGCACTGCCCGCGTACAGTGCAGCAACGGTGCGTCAGGGATTGCATGACGTTTATTGGGTCATCATGTGTTCCAAATCCTGTTGAGGGTCTATCGCATCAAGAGCCTTGCAGCCCCCATGCCACCTAATAAGGTTGTACCAAACCATGGCTTCATGGGCACGCCATGTCAGTATGTGCATGTGGGCGTGCGCCATGAGTTGGATTTTTGCTACAGACACACACCCATCATAGCTTGCACTGCTGTCGCACCTTGCTTGTCCTACCTTGGACGGCTGCAGAGGAGGATGGCGAGGGCGACGTCCGGCTGGTGCTGGGTGGGACTGTGTCCAAGCCCGGAGCCGCGGGTGGACTGCTGCAGATCTATTACGGAGGAGCCTGGGCGAGCCTGTACGACAACACGGGTGGAGCCGACGTGGACGCCGCGCGCGTAGCATGTCAGCAGCTGGGGTGGAGCGGTGGCGAGCCGGTGCCCAGGGCCGTGTCTGTGTACGGCAGCAGCACCACGGACCCTGTGTGGCTGATGGCATTCCAGTGCAGTGCGGACGACTCCAAGCTCTCGTTGTGCCCCCGGCAATACACGTACGGCGAATATGTGCACGCCACGGACGGGAGCGGCGACTACCAGCTGATGGGCGTGGCATGCAGTGGCGAGTATGTGGCCCCGACAAGCCGGCCCCCGCCGCCGCCTCCCAAGCCACGCCCCCCACCCCCCAGCAGCCCGCCGTTGATGCCGCCACCACTGCCGCCCCTCAGCCCGCCATTGATGCCGCCACCGCTGCCGCCCCTTAGCCCGCCATTGATGCCGCCACAGTCGCCGCCCCTCAGCCCGCCAAACCCCTCCAGCCCCGACAGCGCGCCGCACCCACCATCGCCCGCGTCGCCGACATGCCCGAGCGGTGCAGCAGCGTCAACGCAGGGGTGCGTCTCGCCGCCCACTCCGCCCACTGGTGAGTGGAGTGCACATGCATGAGCGTGGAGGGGCCCTGCAATTCACTCATCCGGCAGCAGCATGTAGTTGGGCATGCGGGACCCTGACTCCATCCAGCGGTGGCGCATAGCTGTTGAAGGAGAGCAGGGGCTCCAGCTGGCAAGAGGAACAGGTTTTGATTGTTCACGCGGGTCACCACCTGCTCATCAACCGATCCACGCCTTTGGTCATGCCACGTGCAGCGCCGGCCCCGCCTGCCTCGCCGCCGGTGCCGGCTACGCCTCCTAGCTCGCCGCAGCTGCCGCCGCGACCGCCTCTGGCGCCGCCGCCCATGCCCGAGTTCCTCATCACCCATGTCGCGCCCCTGTTCCTGAGGCGGCCCGACACGTCAGCAGGCGGCACCGGCAGCAGCAGCACCGGCGCCGAGCGCGTGATCGTGTACGGGCGGTTCGATGTGGCGGCCGCCGCAGCAGGGGGCACCGGAGACGGTGGGGCAGCTGCTGGTGGCAGCGGCGGGGTCACGTTTACTTGCATCTTCAGGCTGGCGCCGGACAGCAACGGCAGCAGCGGGACTGGTTGGCAGTACAACAATTCGGTGAGCGCCTGAGCGGGCTGGTGGATGGATAGTTGGGAGCAGCAGCTGCGGGATTGACGAAAACACTTTGCGTGCATGTGGCATGGCATAGCACCACACTCCATGGCGCGCCCAGCGGCACGCCCAGCGCACGCACTCGGGCAGAGCGAGCAACGCCCACCAACGCCCGCCATCTTCACACTGTGAGCACACATGTGCCACTCATCCCCCTGCCTCTACCTGCCGCAGGTGGTGCTCAAGGCCTCAGCCACCTCGCTCTCCTGCCTGGCGCCGCCCACGCCGCCGCCTGCGCCGCCGCCAGGCTCCGCCGACGCGACGCCCATCCGCCTGCAGCTGCAGGTGGCCCGCAGCCCGGCGCGGGTGGCCTCCCTCCCTGAGGAGATCCTGCCCTATGACCCACCGCTCACGTAAGTCGATAGGCTGGTGTGCTCTGCTGGGGCCCTTGTTGGCATCTGGGTTGATTGTGGATGGGCCCTTACTACTTGAATGGTTGAGATGTCATCCGCGCGCGGGCACCTAAAGGTACTGCGGCTGGCAGGAAAGGCGCCGCTGCTGCTGGGATGCCCCCGCCCGCGCCGCCCCACCCTGGCTACGCCCTCACGTCCGAACTAATGATGAATGTAACCCCCCTCACCACGCACCCCGCCCCGCCCCTCCAGGTACTACGAGGCCTGCCCGGCTGACTGCAGTGGGCGGGGCATGTGCATGATGGGCGTGTGCAGCTGCCAGGCCGACTGGCGCGGCGCGGACTGCGCCACCCCCGCGCCCGACATCGCAATCACCGGGCTCGGCTCAGGTACGAGAGGGCGGTGATGAACCCTAGCTAGCTAGCGCCGCTTTTGATGGGTGGGCACGGATTCTGCAGCAGTTTGTCTGCGGCATACAGGGGCGTGCCGCCCGGTGTGTGGAGGTGACTGCTGTAGTGGGGGCGGTCCCATCCACACCTACCCAATGTGCACAATGTCGCAGTTACTGACCTCTGCTTGCTCTGTCCCCTCCTCCCCTCCTCCCCTCCTCCCCTGCACACACCTTACTCGTAGTCGAGGGCTCATCCAGCCCCGAGTCCGATGTCATGCCGGGGCCGGGCGGCCTGCCGCGCTTCACGCTGCTGGAGCGCGGCGCCTGGCGCGCGCAGCCGCTGGTGTCGCTCAAGGCGGCAGGGCCCGGCGGTGACGGCGCGGACGCGGGGGCGCTGTCTTGGTCGCTCACGAAAGTCGTCAGCAGCTCAGGCGGTTACAGCGTGGAGGCAGCGGCGTCGCTGGAGGGCGTGGGGATGCGCATCGATGCAGCCACTGGTGCCATTGAGTGGCCGTCCGTGGCGGTGGGGGCGCCGCTGGTGGTAAGCTTGGTTCCCGCTGCCGGCGTAAGCAGTGGCGGCAACGGCAACGGCAATGGCAGCAGTGCCACTGCTGCAAGCCCCTCAGCAAGCCTTCTGGCCACGGTGACGGTTGCGGTTACGGCCCTCACCGCCTGGGGCAAGTCAGCGACCTACACCCTCCAGCTGGCGGTTGTGCCGCTGTACGGCGTAGCGGAGCTGCGTGTGCCCGCCGCCGGCAGCACGGGGGCGGGAAATGGCGGCAGCAGCAGCGAGGCAGCAACAGCGACGGCACCAGTTGTGGCGGCGGGCGGCTTGTGCGCGATGGCGGGCCGGCTGGGCTACAGCCCGCAGGCCCTCGCGTGGCTTGAGTCCGCCAAGCTTGCTGCAGGTGCGTCCAGCAGCTGGGAAGCCATAGAGGCAACGCAAGGCGGCCTGCGAAACTGTTACTGCTACTGATGATAATATGGCTGCTGGCCATCCGTGCCCGCGCACCCTGGCTACCCTTTCTCGCTCACACTCGCCCTCTACCTGTTATTGTCAGCAGGTGCAGGGGCCGCAGCGCCGCAGCTGCCTGGCCTCGGCGGCCTGAATGTCACAATGCAAATCTGGCAGGTGGCGGCGGCGGCGGCGGCGGCGGCGGCGGCGGTTGGCGGCGGCGCAGGCGGCGCCGCAGCGAACAGCAGCCTGGTCTCGGTGCTTGACTCCATCTCCAGCTCAGGCTCAGGCTCAGGCTCAGGCGGTGTCGATGACAACTGGTTTGACGCCAGCTGGAAAATCCCGGTCGGGCTGAGCGGGTGCGTGGGGGTATGGGAGCATCACCTACACATACGGGCGCAACTTTAACAGCAGATTTAGGTTGCTTGCTGGAAAGGGATGTGTGACTCCAACTGAAAAAGTTGCCGCCTGTTTCGCAGGGCCGTGAACGTCTTCGCGTACCCCACCGCATGGATCCAGCAGGCGGCGGCCAGCGGCGGCAGCAGCGCCGCCACCCAGCCGCTCTCGCAGCAGCTGACGCTGGCTGTAGCATCCCTGGAGGTGGCGATTGCTACTGCCGCCTGGGCGCGCCTGGACCCGCGCCAGGCCGCGCCCACCCTGCACATGGCGCCGGGCGGCGGGGAGGGCGGGTCGGTGCTGCTACAGCCGTTCGCACGCGCGATTGGTTCTCTGCAGGTGGGCGGCTGCCCGCCTGTCGATACTGGTGTGATTGGTGCTTGCTAGGATGGGGGTTGCAATGTGGACTGACGGGCCGAGTCTGTCGTGGCAACCTGCCTGCCCGCCCGCGCCCTGGGTAACCGCCCCCCCTGAGGCCACCTCTTACATCTCTGGATGACGTTTGTTGCCGCTTGACGCCTGCATGCCACACATGCGATACACAGGACGTGCAAGATCTGCAAGTCAACATCAGCATCCGGCGGTTTGCCCCCGCGCTGTCGCTCCCCGGCACCGGCGCCGCGGGCGCTGCCGGCGGCCTCAAGGTGCGCTTACTTAATTAGCTTAATGTGTCGTGCGCCAATGAAGCAGCTTTAAGTTAGCTCCGGGGCGGCGGGGCCCGCCGTCCGATGTCGTGGTGCTCCAACCCTTCCTTTCTTTGCCTTACCACGGTCACCACATACGGTACCTGCGCGCCTGGGTGCGGATGCATGCATCGAACTTACGGCATGCGGATGCAGGCTGATGCTGTGCTTCCCGCGGAGCCGGCAACCACTGTGTGCACCGCCGGGGAGGGCTTGGCGGGCGGCCTGCTGGATGGCGCAACAACGGCGCGGCTGTGCGGCGGTGGCGGGGATGGTCCCGCAGCATCGCAGGCGGCCGTGGCCGGGCTGGGCCTGCAGCTGCAGACGGCTGTAGATCTGGGGGCTGTTGGCGACTATGAGGTGCGTTGAAGGAGGATTATTAGTGCGCCACGTGTGCCTTACTCTTGCTTTAGAGGTGCAGCAGCCTTGTCTATCCACGCCTGGCCGCACCGTCGTCAGCCTCCTCGCGGGAGCGCCTGGCGCCGCAGCCCGCAGAGGCCGCCTGGCCGCTGCCCACGTCGCCGCAGCTGCTGCGGCGCAGGGCGTTCCCTACGTCAACCTGCGTGCCGCACCCCGCCTCACCCCACCATGCCACCCACTTGTGGATCGTCACTGCTCCCACCCACCACCCGCTCCAGGTGTCCATCACGGTGCGGGGCAGCGCGAGCGGCGCCACCTCCTCGCTCCTGCTGCGGGTGGTGGTGGACGAGCCGCGCGTGGCCCTGGTGACCGACCCGCCCGGCAGCCGACTGGCGGTGGTGCTGCGGCCCGGCGGCGTCACCTCGGTGCAGGTCACCCTGACCAACAGCGGCAACGTGGCCTCGGGGTGAGAGGGTTATGTGTTTCAACCGGCATTGGTTGGTTGGAGTGCAGTGCGGGTCAACGGCTCTGGAGCCCTGGAGCTGAGCCTGGCCGCGTAGGCGCGGGATTCCTGGCCCACGCCTGCATGCGGCTTTTGTGCTCACGCGTGCGCCCCACGCATGCTAACCTGCGCGCGCAGGCCCCTGGTCCTGTCACAGCCGCTCCCGGGCGCCTGGTGCACTGTCTCCACGCCCAGCCCGGTGCCGTCCCTGGCGCCAGGCGCCGACACCACCCTCACCTACCAGTTCCGGGCGCCCGACGGCGCGCCGCTGGGGTCCGTGTTCAGGTGGGTAAGCGGACCGGACGCAAGATCGGACGGAGAAGTTGCTCGGATGCGCCAGCAGCAGCAGCAGCAGCAGCAGCAGCAGGGGCTTGACCACTAGCTAGCTGCATCACCAGGCGTCGCGAGTGAGCAACCAGAGCAGCAGCGAGCCTGATCTCATCAGCAGCGGCGGACCCGGCGCAGCAGGCGGCGCATGCGGAATTGATCACGCACACGAACACTACTAGCACACGATAGCTTGCTTGTTTGACGTTTGCCCTAATCCGACCCGCCCCGCCCCGACCCACCCCACCGCTCGCTCGCTGTTCAGGTCTACGGAGTACATCATGGGGTCGGCTGCTGCCGGCGACTCCTCGGGCGGCACGGCCCCGCAGACGCCGCTGCTGGAGCTGCGCACGGAGCTGACGGTGGCGCTGGAGCCGCTGGGGGACCTGCAGGTGCGGCCGGCCGAGCGAGCGAGCGAGCGAGCGAGCGAGCGAGCTACCTGACTACCTGCACTGCACCTAACGCCACAGCGCCTGCATGCGGGTAACACCCGCACATCATCCCCTCGATCCTCCTGGGCCCTGCCATGCTGCCTGCTGTAGCCCACGCCACTAGCTGCATACCACGTGCACCATCACTCGCACGCACCCTCCACACCCTCAGACACGCGCACGTGCCCTCTGCATTGCCTCATCCACCCCATCCACTCCACCACCAGGTGGCGGTGGTGGACGAATTCACGACCTACGACCCCGCCGAGCCCAAGGTGGCGGGCGCCCGCCTGGTGCTGACCAGCTCGGGCGGATCCATCGCAGCGGAGGGCCGGGTGCGTGCCTGCGTGCGTGGATGGGCCGTGTCAGGCAGTGGGAGAGGGATGGGCCTGGTTTAGCTAGCCCCGGGAGCGAGTGGATGGGAGACGAAGCGGCCGCGCGCCGCAGCAGTGGCTGCGCCTGGTCCTAGTCCTTCAAAGCAGTACGCGCCGCACCGCACCCCAGACATGACGTAGATAGCTGCAGTGCCACGCATGTGCTCGCCCCCGCACGCGTGTGCCTGCTTACGCCCTGCCCCCGTCCCAACCAACCCGCAGACCAACGCTTCGGGGATCTTCGTGTTCACCGACCTGCTCGCCGGCGCTGCCTACACCCTCACCGCCTCGGCCACCAACCACACGTCCGCGACTCGCGCCGTGACCATCACAGGTAATTAGCTGGGCGGGCGGGCGGCGGGCTGGGTTTCGCAGCTGCACGCGCAGCATGCTCGGTTCCCCCAAGCATTACAAGCATGTATGTTTCCCTCACTGTAACGCTGCTGTGATGAAGACGCAAACGCTGCTGACGTGTGTGCGTGCGCCCTGTCTTGCTGCTGCGGCCGCGCACGCACGCAGGCGGACCCCGCAGCCTCCGCGTGTTCCTGCCGCGCACGGCGGTGCGGGTGACGTTCGCGGTGGTGCCCTCGCCCTTCAAGGAGGAGGTCACCTTCGTGAGCCACATCGAGTACGTAACCTTTGTGCCAATGCCCGTGGTCATCATGGACCCGCCGCTGCTGTGAGTCCGTTCGTCCTGGCTTCAGAAATGTTCGCGTGGGCGGGCGTGGGATGGGGCGGGCGCCGGCGGGCGTAGCATTCACCACACCACATCGACCACAGCCACAGCAACAACCCCTACAACAGCACACAGCTCAGACTTGTCTTGTTAATGAAGAAGCGCAAGCGGCTCAGCGCCACGCGCAGCACCTAGGCCACGGCGGCCAACGCGGTCCTGCATTAGATAAGCGCCGCTGCGGGTAGCCCATTTGCAATGCATGCAATAAGCATTGCGTGCGCTGTCTGCTGTGGCAGCAGCGGCCGGGCTCATCTTACTCATCTGTTCTGCCACGTGTGCCACCTGCGCATGCATGATTAAACCATGGATTCGCGACCCAACAGGATCGTGGACGACATGATTGCGGCCGGCGGCCAGACCATGCGCCTGACCAACATGGGCCTGGTGGCGGCATTCAACGTGCGGCTCAAGCTGCCGTACACATCACAGGTCAGGATGGAGTAGCCGCTAGCCCGAGGGAATGATGGTGTGGCACAGTGGGCGTTAATTGTTGGGGCTTGCGTTCAGCTGAGCGGATGGGCATACCAAACAACCGCTGGATGTATATATATATATATATACGTGCTTGTGTGAGGCCGTGGTGCATGATTAGATTATTGCCGCAGTGCTCCCGTGAGCTACTGGGTTTGGTGTTTTAGCTTGGGGGCGCATCACCGTACGAGACCCATACATCCTTGCTGCACCGGTTCCACCGCCCCCGTTGCCAACCGCCCACACAGATGTTCAGAACCAACTTTCTGTCAGCCACGTGGGTCCAGATCGAGAACGTGACGGTGCCGGCCGGCAGCCCCGAGTCCGTCGCGTCCGTCATGTTCTTCCCGCCCGGCTCGGAGGCCGACACGGCGTGGGCGTCGGCGGAAGGCGCCGCCGCGCCCCCCACTGCTGCTGCCAGCAGCGGCAACATCAACAGCACCAGCAGCAGCAACAGTACGGCGGTGGCCGTTCCGGAGGACGGCGGCAGGACGTACTGGGTGATGGTGATCGGCCGAATGCCGGCGATCAGCGAGCTAGTGATTGAGATCAGCACGTCGGCGACACAGGCGTATGTCGACATGATTCGGAACCCAGGTGCGTGCGTGCGTGGGGCCGGGGAATGAAGGCACGCGTGTGGATCTATACGTCGGCGAGTAACTCGCTCCTGGCTACGCCCATGCGCGCGTGTGCATGCTGCTGGTGCGTGCATGGGTCAGCATCCGCGTGTGGCATGGTGGTGGGGGCGCGGCGCGTGAAGGATTGCGGCAGGCTGTCCGGCCTCAGCATTCAACCGTCACTTGCATTGCGCGACCAGATTACGCATACATACATACCTCCTCACACGCACACGCACACATTCGCGGCCGGCTGCTGCTAATCACATGCACTTGCAGGAGGCTCCGGCCGGCACAGGCGCTCGCTGCAGTACGGCGGCGGGGGCTACTGCAGCCTGGCTGAGACGGCCTACATGCTGCTGACAGACCCCTGCGACCGCGCCAAGACGGCGTGGGGCTGGAACATCCCCATGAAATTCAGGTGGGTGGGGGCTGGCGGGGGGGGGAGGCTGCCGGTGATGCATGCGCGTGGGCGGGCGGCAGCAGCAGAAGATATGGACCAAGCGCTACAAGCGCTAGCAGCAGTGGGCGCGTCGGGGTGGAGGATGAGCTCTACTAGGTGTGTGTGTGGGGGGGGAGGTAGTTTTCTGTAATTCCCAAACAACCATTGCCAACCCAAAACCCATGTGCGGAGGAGAGAGGTATACTCGTGTTCTTGTTGGCGGTCTTCAGTCTCGTTCATCTAGTCGTCGCCGGCATCTTGGGTCGTCGACTCCAGTAGCAAGGAACGCCGTTCGGCGTTCTCGCGTCACCCAGGCTCGCCGTGCACTCACACCCGCCCGACCCAGGGTGGGCGGCGATATGGTTAGGCGGTTATGCCACACGTGCGGGGGCGTGGTTGGGCGGCAGCAGCAGTAGAAGATATGGACCAAAGCGCTGGCAGTAGTGGAAGCGTAGGTAGGGGTGGAAGGTAAGCTCTTTTGTTTAGGTGATGATAGGGGGCGGGCTTATCCCCCTATCTACCCGGGCTGCTGCTGGGTGCCGTGCGTGCGTGCCCGGTCTTGACTTACTTGTGGTCTGGTCCCGCATTACGTGTGTGCGCGCAGACCGGCGCCGGCATCTTGCGGCAGGTGGGGTTCCGGAGCCGTCGGCACGTACCACGACCAGTGGGGGAACGGCAACGGGGGCGGGGGCTTCCCGCGCGGGATCATGTCCAGCGACAACAGCAATATTGGATGGCCCGGGGGTAAGCGCGGCTGGGTTCACAGCAGGGCTGGGTGGGTTGAAAAGCAATGTGCTTGATGAAACTGCATGCGCGACGGGCTTACTTCAATAATAGTTCGCGTAGCTGCATGTTTGGCGGCTTCCTTGTATTCCGCGTGTGAGCTGGATGAGAGTTCCACCATGCCAGTCTTATGATTGTGCTTGCCCATTCGTTCCATGCTCCTGTTCCGACATGACACCATTGCAGATTTCAACATCTTCTGCGACGCGGTGAGTCGATTATTCTGACACCACATACAGCTACTGCTGAACATACACCCCGCCGGCAATCAACCCCGCATCGATTGCTCGATGCTGTGCAGCAGCCCTCGCACAATCACACACAACTCGACACGCGCCCTGCCTGCCCTGCCCTGCCCTGCCCTTCTGCCTGCCTGCCTGCCTGCCTGCCTGCCTTCCTGCCTGCCTGCCTGCCTGCCTGCCTGCCTGCCTGCCTGCCTGGTTTGCAGTGTATCAAGGAGCTCTTCGACGCCGCGAAGTGCCTCTTGGATCCAACCTCGGGCTTCAAGTACGTGCGTGCTTGATGGTGCGGGCGGGCGGGCGGGCGCGGTTTGATTGAGGGCAGCGCCTTACTAGGCATCGCGGCGCCTCCGTCGGCGGCTGCGGCGGCAGCAAATAAAGCGATTCGGAGCTACGCAATCATCGCGAATGAACATGCGCCTAACTAACACGCCTGCAGCCGACTTCGCGCGACTCCGCACCGACGGTGTTTGTGTTCAAAGAAGTGCTTTCTAAAATGCATATGGGAAAGCACACCGGTGTTCGTGTGCGTGTCCGTTGCGCACCCAGCCACCCACCCACTTTGCGCTGGCCCTCTCCGCTCGCCATTATTGTTTTGCAGGGATTTCTCCAGGAAGCAAGTATGGAATTTGATTATCAAGTGCTCCGAGAATGGGAAGCGAGTGTGCGTGGTGAGTGCAAACGCAGAACGCAGTGCAGCGCTGCGCTTTTGGCCTGCCCGCCTGACCTGCTGCCTGGGCTGCCCCTCCCTACCTCACCCTCACCAACCCCTCACCAAACGAACGCGGTTCCGCCCACAATGCCGCAGGCTGAATTCATCCTGACCGTGGCGGTGAGTTGAGTGGGAATGTGGGCGAGTGGGCCTCTCTCTCTCTCGAGATGTTTGCGGTCATACTACGGTAGTAGCTTTGAATAGTCCAAGCCAATCTTGGGGTGCATGGCTGCATGCGCTCACTCCAGCCGTGCCCTGCTGGGCCACACCTCCGCACGCACGAACGCGCCAACCTACCCGCCACCACGCACCACGCCCAGAATAATGCTATCACTGCTGCATGGCTGCTGCTCGCAGGAGAACATCCCCAAATATGGCTGCATCGTTAAAGTGATCAAGTGCAAGCCGATCAAGGACGCAATCGGCAACGGCATCAACGGCCTGATGGGCTGGGGCAAGCACCGCCACCACCACCATCGCAGCAGGCAGCTCCTGGAGCTCGGCCAGTCGGTGCAGGCGCCCAAGGAGCCCGACCCGGGCTCGCCCGAAGCCGTGATGGCCAGCCTCATGCAGGGCGGCGCCGGCGGCGCGCCGTTCAGCGAGGCCAAGGGCGGGGGCGGGCTGGACACGCCCAAAGGTGGGTGCGTGGGTTGCTGGGCGCAGTGAGTTGCATGCCATGCATAGGGAATGCCGGTGGCGTCGTGCCTCGCCTGCCAGCCCCGCCGGGTTGCTGCGTCCCTGTGTAGCGGCGGGTGCTCTTCGCTCCCCACCCCCACCCTCACTCCCCTAACACACCCTTCCCACACACCCTCCCCCTTCCCCCAACGCCACCACCCGCCACGCCACGCTACGCCACGCCACGCCGCGCCGCGCACCAGGCCGCCTGGTGCAGCGCTGGTCTGTGGCCCTGACCGCACTCTACGTGGCGGCTCTGGAGGCGTACGGCGAGGCCTACTTCACGTGCGTGCGCCTGCTTGGCTGGCTACTAGACTTGACGCGCTGACTTGCTAATTATATGCAGTAGCAATCCTTTCTCATATCATCAGTAATGCGGGCGCGGGCTTCGGATGGTCGTGCCATGCTTTGTTACGCAGCCGGTGGCCAGTTGTCTGCTGTCCGCATCCAACCTTCCGGTTAGAGTTGGCGGCCCGTTGTGTGGTGTTCGGCTCTGCTGTCGCGCGCCCACATGTCGAACGGCCCATGTGCGGCCGTTCTACGCATGCGCAGGGAATGGCTCGAGTCAAAGGCGCCGCTGGAGCTGCGGCAGCAGTGGCAGGCCGCCTGGGCCGACGCGACCGCCGACAGGTCGCCGGCGGGGATGGGCATCGACTGGGTGGCGGAGGCGCCGGCGCTGCTGGGTCCCGCCTATGATGGGCTGGTGACGGCGGCAGCACGCACCGCCGCCATTGCCAGGTGGGTGGGTGAGCTGCCGCTGGGTTGATTGATGGCCTGCCGTGCGTGCCGAGGACCGCACGGCGCGAGGAATTCGGTAAACCCTCAGCCGCGGACTCCGTCCGCCCGATGCGCGCTGCCTGCCGGGTGCGCGTGGCGTGGAGTAACATATGCGAGGGGACTGCAGGCGCTCGGCCCGTGCTGCGCTGTGCTGCGCTGTGCTGCGCTGTGCTGCGCTTCATCCCTAGCAGGCGGACACGCATTACCATACGCCGGGCAAGCGCTTTCTCGCTTACGCGGTGTGTGCACCCTTGCATACGTGCTGCCGCCCCTGCCGCTGCCCCTGCGGACGCCCCTGCCGCCGCGCCCTCTCGCTCACGCGCCCGTGTGTTAAACAACAAAAACGACCCGTGTGTGTGTGTGTGTGTGCAGGTGGAACGCGACGTACGCGGGCGGGGTTGAGTTCGCGGCGCCCGCGGGCGCGCTGGCGGCGGGGCTGCTGCCCATCGACACGGCGCTCATGGAGTCCGCGCTGCAGCTGTACGCGCACGAGTCGGAGGCCGCCGCGGGCATGGGCTTCACCAGTAAGTGGGCTGTAGCGGCCGTGCTTGTGGGACCGGGAAACTGTGGTAAATGGGGCGTGCCGGGCCGGTGACCGTGGGGCGGGCTTGGGGGAGGCCGCACGGGGAGGCCGCGGCAGCACGCGGCGGGCAACTGAGCGCACAGCAGTTGCTTGGTGTAAACCCAGGGGACGTGCGCATGCAACCTCGCTCGCCGGCAGGCCTGGAGCACGCGCTGGCAGACGCCTGCGACGCGGTGGCGGCGGTGCATATCGCGGCGGCGGTGGGCGCGGGCGACGGCTTCACGTGCGCGCGCGTGGTAATCCGCATCGACCAGCGCCTGGTGCTCACGCGGCAGGTGGGCGGAGTGGGATGGAGTGGGTGGTGGGTGCGGAGCAAGGAAGCACGCGCGCCAGTTGCGAGTCGATTGCGAGGGCCGATACAGCCGGTACTTGAAGATTTTGGGGCTGATGGGCTCACCTCGCGGCCGCCACCCGCCTGTGGCCTGCCGTACCTGCCGTACCTGCCGTACCTGCCAGGCCTTTGAGGCGTCGCTGGTGTTTGACAACACCGACGGCAACACGGCGCTCGGCAACATCACCGTCACGCTGACGGCGTGGCTCAAGGACAACGGGACCATCGCGACGCGTGCCTTTGCGTTCGGCGAGCCGCGCATCGAGGTACGCACCTGGACGTGCGCGGTGCGGGCATGGGCGCGGGCACCCACCAGGAGTGGGTGGTGCCGTGTGGATGCTCGTCACACAAAATGCAGACAAGGGGTGTCAGCTTTGTACTGCTGTAAAATAGGCTGAGCCCCCGTACGCTTGGGAGGTAGTAGGCATGTAACGGCCCCGTCAGAGCCGCCACGCCCCTACGAAGCACAGGCGCGTGGCTAGGGACACCCGCGTTAGGGCCAGGGCGGGATTTCCCGCGCCATCCATGCGTGCCTTGGCACGTTACCAAACACCCCAAGCCTTTCTTAAGCCTCCTGCCATACTCAACACTTCCACGGCGCCCCACGCTCGAAGGGCTAGGCGCGGGGTGGGGGCGACCTCGGGGCTTCTCGGCATTCTGGCGCGTCGGCAGGCATGGCTCGGCAAGTCTCGCAAAATACTTTCGATATACTTCCCCGCTTTGCTTGCTGCCAGCATAGTTTGCCTTATAGACTCAGCATATCAGCGGGCGCCGGATGCTCTCCTCCCGGTCTCGCGAAGTCAATGCATCCATGGAAGCGGCGAGGCCACTTCTCGCTCCGCCCGAATTTTCCCTGCCACCTATTTACATGCAATAGGCATTAACAAATACTAATACGTAGCAGTCGCGGTTTGCGCCACTTAGATATGTTTTGCCGACGCCGGGAAGCCAAGCACGCAGCCATGGTCGGGCGCGGGACCGGGGTAATTCCGGGGGGCTTCGCCTCCCCCCCCCTTGGAACGCTTCGCGGGGGGGGGGGCTCAGCCCAACAATCCATTACAGGTCGATCGGACACGTGAGCTGTCGCCCAAACCCTGTATTACTGCAGGGGTTCGAGATCGAGGGCGGCGGTGGCGGCGCGCCCGCCAGCAGCGCCAACGGCACCGCGACCTCCAACACCAGCAGCCTCGCCCTCGTCTCCGCCTCCCCTGCTGCTCGGAGCTGGTCGCTGCCTGCGGGCGCCCGCGGCGCCGCCTACTGGACGCTCATCCCGCGCGACGCGGCGGCGCTGGCGGGTGACACCTGGTACGACATCGGCGGAGAGATCACGTAAGTGCGGTGGAGGGCAGCTGCGGGGGTGCACAGGGAGTGCACGGGGCACGTGGTGCGCGGGGCGTGTGGGGGCCAACCTCTGGGCGCCTGTGGGGGCACGGAGAGGCTGCGGGGGTGGGGCTAGATTCTGATTTGGTGGCGACCTGGGCGGTGTGACTCCCTGTCTCAAGGGGTGCGTGCAGGCGTGAGGCACGCGGCTCAAGTCCACAGCTGCGCTTCTGATGCACGGCCCGCCCCACACCACCCTCTGCACAGGTACACACCGCAGGCGGCGGACGGCGCGGGCGTCTCCCAGCAGCTGCCTGCTGAGACCATCCCGCTGGAGCCGGCGGACGTGCGCGTCAGCCCCGAGGGCCGGCTGGCGGTGCGGTACTACATCGAGAAGCTGGTGCAGGTGGGGGGAAGTGGGGGAGGGGGGTTTGTAAATACCAGCCCAATCTAAACAAGCGAAACTAGACAAGGGACAGGCAGGTGCAGTTCGCGGCAATACAGGGTAACGGTATACTCTTGCGTTTCGGGGCGGAGAGTGTAGACGGGGCGAGGTCGGCGCGCCGTCGATGAAATGCCACCCAGGCTCGGCTCGCGCACAGCAGAAACAGACACGCAAACACGCAAACGCAAAACACACGACTTACCTGGCGACCAGGAAGGTGAACCCCGCGCCAGGCAGCAAGCGCCGGGCCAGAAGAGCGACATGCAGTTAAGGGGAAAGGCGTGGTTCGAAAGGGCGGGACACAGTGAAGCGGCCGAGGCGCATCGGCAGGTAGGAAAGGGTATGGACAGCACAAAGTATATCACGCACGAGCCTGGGTGGCAAAAGAGAAAGGTGGGGGCGTCAGAACGGGTTAAGAGGGGGTGTTCATTCCAGAACCCGAAGGAGGGGGTGTTGCAGGCCGTACAGGTGGCCGTACAGGTGGCCGTACGTGAGGATGCGGGAGCGGCGGAGCGCGGGGGCCGGGACAAGATAGAGTCGTGGATGACCACGGCACGGACCAAGGCCGCACGTGGCAGGGAGACGAAACGTCGGCAAATGTCAAGCGTCTGGGTGTAGAGGGGCATGGCGCAGGAAGCTGTTGAGCCAGCGTAATCGGGTGCGGAACGATGAGAACCATGAAGACACATTACCATGCGTGGGTGTGGAGGATGTGAGGATAAGAAGGGGCGTTTGAAACAGCGAGGGGGCACGGGGGACCTCCTCGGGGAGACGAAACGACGGACAGCGCGGCAGCCAAACACAGGCAGGCACGGATGCGGTAAGATGCGGCGGGAAACATGTGGGACCTGCGCCGCACCTGAGCTACCAGCACCCACACCCAGGACCCCAATCCCCAAACGGGTTTGGTCTTACCTTGGGCAAGGAACCTGCAACCCCGCGCCCCAAATCAAATGACACGCGCCCTCCCCTCCACCTCCTCCCCTACCCTACCCCCCACCCCCAACCCCACAGGGCGACAACCCCTTCACGCCCGAGCCGGAGCCCTCCGTGCCCGCCGCCTTTGTCACGCTGCTGTCCAACATCGGCACCGGCCCGCTGGCGGGGCTGGCCATGGACAGCGCGCAGCCGGCCATCGTGGAGAACGAGAAGGGGCTGCTGGTGCGCTTCAACATCACGGCCGTCACCGTCAACGGGCTGCAGCAGCCCAGGTGGGGCAGTGGGGCAGGGTCGGGTGGGTGGTGGCGGCCTTTGTTGTCTGGCTGGCTGGCTGGCTGGCCGTGGTGGCCCGGTGATGGGGTGCGTGCGTGTGGCTGTGGCGCACGGGCGCACCGTGTGGGTAGACAGGCAGGCGAGGGGGTTGCCGTGGGACCCGTTGCAGCGGAGTGTTTCCAGAGGCCGAACCCAGTCGTGCGCGTGTTTGTTTTTCCCATGCAGGGCCCTCCGCGCCGATATCGGGGACGTGGCTCCGGGCCGCAGCGCCATGGTCATTTGGAAGCTGCGGGCCAGTCTGCAGGTGGGGGACGGGGGACGGGGGACGGGGGACGGGGGACGGGGGACGGGGGCGGGGGGCGGTGGACCGGAATGGTTGATGATGCCCAAGCTTGCCCGTAGCTCAATCCACATCCACCACATCACACGCGCTGTTATGGCCGCAACCTGCCGCGGGTCACGCTTGCGCTACGGACCCCGCCGCCCCCCCCCCCCCAGGGCACTTTCTCCGCCATCAACGCCACCTACACCAGCCGCAACCCGCTGAACGACCCCTCGCTCTCCTCGGTGGCCTCGCTGGACATCTTCGACATGCTGCACCTGGTCTACCTGGAGGACGGTGAGGGTGGGGGCGGGGGTTGGGTGGGGAGGTGTGTGTGTGAATATCATCCCTGGTGGGCTGGTGAGCTGGTGGGCTGGATGGGCTGGCCGTCCATGCGACGGTTTGCTGCGGGGTGGGCGTGGGCTTGTGGGCGGAGCCATGGGGAAGGTGAGGTTGGTGGGCAGTGGGGCGCGTGGTGGTGCGTGTGTGTAATGGGGAAGCGGGGTCAGGGCACTCCCATCCACCGCCCCCCTAGCTTTACCGTGCTCCCACGCGCCTCCATTTACCTGTCTGTCTGACGCAGGCGCCGGCGGGCTGCTGGATGACGGGCTGCCGGACATGCTGGTGACGGGCGGCGGCAGTGACAAGGGCTCGCCGTACGTCCCCACCAACACCTCCAGCGCCACCATGGACGCCGCGCTGCCGCTGCCCTCCTCCATCCACTCCAGCGCCGGCGGCGCGGTGGTGCCGGTGCGGGTGGTGCCGGAGGAGGCGGTGGCGGAGGTGGCCGCAGCGGCGGCGGCGGCTGGCAGCAGCGCCGCCGGCGCGGTGGAGATGCGCGTGCGTATCGACGGCTCAAAGCTACTGCCCAGCGGCGGCGGCGCGGGTGGCAGCGGCGGCGCGCAGTGCACGGGCGGCGTCAACGGCAGTAGCAGCGCCGCCGCCGAAGGCTGTAGCAGCAGCGGCTGGTGGTACCTGCGCGTGCACACGCCCGATGTGCTGAAACCCAGCAGCCGATGGGTCGTGAGCGCCGCCGCTGTGGCTGTAGCCGAGCCGGCGGGCGCTGCAGCAGGGGCCGCCGGCGGCGGCGGCGGTACGGAGGCGGCGCTGCGGGTGCCGTACAACGCGTGGGCCACCTACCGCGCGTACAAGAACGCCGCCGCCGCACTCGATGTCGTACAGGTGCTGTACGACGGTTTCGTGCCCGGCGGCGGTGCGGCGTACGAGGTACGGCTCACGTTCCTGCCTCGCACGGACTTCACGGAGGCGGCTGTGGAGGACGGCGGCGGCGGGGGCCCGGGCGAGGCGGCGGCGCCACCATTGGCCCCGCCGGCACGGATGCGGCCGCCCAGCCCGGCCCCGTCGCCGGCGCCGCCGCGCAGCCCCGACACGCCACCCACAGCGCCGCCGTCTCCCAGCCCGCCTCCGCCCGACCCGCCCAGCCCGGCAGCCCCAGGACTGCCGCCGCCGTCTCCGCCGCTAGCGCCGCCGCCGCCCAGCCCCGCGCCGTCCCCTCCCTCGCCGCCGTCACCGGAGCCTCCCAGCCCAGAGCCGCCAACTCCTCCAGCCCCACCGCCGCAGCCACCCTCACCTCCGGCGCCGCCTAGCCCTGAGCCGCCCAGCCCCGAGCCGCCCTCCCCGCCTTCACCCGCGCCTCCTAGCCCGGAGCCGCCCAGCCCCGCGCCGCCTTCACCGCGGCCGCCGTCCCCACGACCTCCAAGCCCCCCGCTTCCCCCTTCGCCGGCGCCTCCCAGCCCAGCACCTCCCTCCCCACAGCCGCCTAGCCCTGCGCCACCTTCGCCCGCTCCTCCAAGCCCAGAACCCCCCTCACCTGCACCGCCCAGCCCGGCGCCTCCTTCGCCGCAGCCTCCAAGTCCGGCCCCGCCCAGCCCCGCGCCGCCCAGCCCCGCGCCGCCCAGCCCCGCGCCGCCCAGCCCGGCCCCGCCCAGCCCGGCGCCGCCCAGCCCAGAACCCCCCTCACCTGCACCGCCCAGCCCGGCGCCTCCTTCGCCGCAGCCTCCAAGTCCGGCCCCGCCCAGCCCCGCGCCGCCCAGCCCCGCGCCGCCCAGCCCCGCGCCGCCCAGCCCGGCGCCGCCCAGCCCGGCGCCGCCCAGCCCGGCCCCGCCCAGCCCAGAACCCCCCTCACCTGCACCGCCCAGCCCGGCGCCTCCTTCGCCGCGGCCTCCAAGTCCGGCCCCGCCCAGCCCCGCGCCGCCCAGCCCCGCGCCGCCCAGCCCCGCGCCGCCCAGCCCCGCGCCGCCAAGCCCGGCACCGCCCAGCCCGGCCCCGCCCAGCCCAGAACCCCCCTCACCTGCACCGCCCAGCCCGGCGCCTCCTTCGCCGCGGCCTCCAAGTCCGGCCCCGCCCAGCCCCGCGCCGCCCAGCCCCGCGCCGCCCAGCCCCGCGCCGCCCAGCCCCGCGCCGCCAAGCCCGGCCCCGCCCAGCCCGGCCCCGCCAAGCCCAGAACCCCCCTCACCTGCACCGCCCAGCCCGGCGCCTCCTTCGCCGCGGCCTCCAAGTCCGGCCCCGCCCAGCCCCGCGCCGCCCAGCCCCGCGCCGCCCAGCCCCGCGCCGCCCAGCCCCGCGCCGCCAAGCCCGGCACCGCCCAGCCCGGCCCCGCCCAGCCCAGAACCCCCCTCACCTGCACCGCCCAGCCCGGCGCCTCCTTCGCCGCGGCCTCCAAGTCCGGCCCCGCCCAGCCCCGCGCCGCCCAGCCCATCCCCACCAAGCCCCGCGCCGCCCAGCCCCGCGCCGCCAAGCCCCGCGCCGCCAAGCCCCGCGCCGCCAAGTCCGGCCCCGCCCAGCCCCGCGCCGCCCAGCCCCGCGCCGCCAAGCCCCGCACCGCCAAGCCCGGTGCCGCCAAGCCCGTCCCCGCCAAGCCCAGCGCCGCCCTCGCCGCTGCCACCTAGTCCCGCACCCCCCAGCCCTTCCCCTCGTTCGCCCCAGTCGCCGCCGCCGCCGCCGCCGCCACCGCCGCCACCGCCACCACCGCCGCCCGCCACCGCCGCCGCCACCGCCACGGCCGCCGCCGAGCCCCGTGCCGCCCCGCCCGCCCAGCCCGCCCACCGCACGGCGCGCCCCCGCGCCCCAGGTGGTGCGGCTGAACCCGCCGCCGGCACGGCGACCGCCACAAAAGAAGCAGCGACAGCAGTAGCGTTTGGCGGTGAGGAAATAATCGGCCAAATCCAAGGCTCATAAAAATGCGTTGACATGGTAATGTTATCCCGCTGAGCGGATGATGTACAGGGGGCAAGCTTGCACGTGCATTCTTTAATTGGCGCATGTTGAGAATTGCCATGGACCACCGGGCATCGCTAGTACGGCATGTTATGGGATGGTGAATGGGCAAGCTAGGAAAAGCACCTGCAGTGATTGCTGAAGACCGCGCACATGGTTAATGTCTCAGGGAAGGTCCCAGGTGCGCATGCACGTTCTCGCGCGATTCAAGGCGCGCACGCGCGGACGCATGGGCCGCAAGTAAAAGTGCCAAAGCAACACCATGCACAACAATGTCTTGATACGTACCCAGCCAGCAGCAATTGACTACGTGCTTGGGCCTCTCTACAGTGCGTAGGTGTTCCAACAAACAGTGCGGGTAGGGGTTTCATTCTGCAAGGGATGAGATTCATTACGGTAGCGTCGGTTTAACGCGTTCGGCGATGCGATGCCCATGGTGGTGATGGTCAAGAGTAATGAAAACGCTGGCGAGTGAATTGGTTAGCGGTTTGCTAAGCATGTACATTGGCATTGCGTTACTGCTTAGTTAGCCGTTAACGGTTTGCTAAGCATGTACATTGGCACTGCACCGCAGTCCACAAATTAATGGATAAGAGGCGGCGCCGCGGCGGTATCATCCGCCGTGCCATCATGGGGACGGGGACGACGTGTATTACGGCATGATCGTGGCGGGGCGCATGCAGATTCCTCATTTCTTTTTTAGTTCCATCTAACGTTTGTAGTGCCACACGTTCCGACACATTTCGACGCATTTGCCATTCCGACGCACGCTGTGCGTGGTGGTGATTTGTGCATGCGTGCTGGACATTCGTCATCTGCTGCATTGGCGGCGGCACGCGCCCCATGAGAACAAATGGGCACCGCACGGGTACGCCACGAAAATCCCATCCGCACCCACACGCACAATGCATCCGCACTGTCCGCATCCCAGCGACGGCTTTTGAGTGAGTGAGTATTACAGGTGGTCCCTTCTCGGGTTCTCGGGTCACTCCCCTGACCATCACACTTGGCAAAGTTTACTAGCCCTACGCATGTCACTGAGCGCAGAGATGTGTTATTTAACTGTTAACGTACTCTTGTGCGTTGTTATTAGGCATGATTTTGTGTTTACGGTATGACGGCAGGTCCGCACTGTCTGTTTCCGCACTGTCTGTTTCGCACTTATCATGCTCCGCAGCGCTGCGTGGCCCGCCGCACCAGTTCAATGGACGTGGTATGTGTTTATTTTGAGCTAAACTTGCTTAGGCACGCCACATTCGGCTAGATAGGGTGGCACGGCGGGCCACAGCGGGCAAGACACTGGCCATGCATTTTATGTGGTGTTGTGGGTGTTGTGCTGCGCACGGCCGCAGGAGGCCCCAGCCCTTTCCCCCCGCCGGCGGGACGACGGTCCCGCGGACCGGGGTCGGGCTTATTTGTGAGAGTTGTAACGCAATTAAGCCTCAAGAGTATCGCGCCCTCTGGTGCGGCTCTGAGCCTGCAGGCCTCCCTACGAATCGCTAGCGCAGCAAACGCCTACGTGGAATCGATTGAGCCGCACTGTAACAGCCTCTACCCGTGCCATGCATTTCTACTTGGTCACGCCGCCGATTCGCTGGCAATGCTACAGCACCTTCCCAGCCATTGAATATGTTATCAAAGTTATGAATATGAATTTGTAGTATAGGTGCCGGACAGCCAGACACCTGCGGCAGCGCCACACCGCAGACATGATGAGCCGACTATCGCCCACCCTGCCTTTGTTGTCGGCCGTACTGGTCGTCCCCGCCGCAATGCGCGCTCGACGCCATGCGTGGCAGGTATGCATAGGATGTGGCATGTTGCTTTCGATGCCCGATGATGAATACTAAGTATCCGCGCGTGCTGCTAGTGCTAGGACTGCTAGACTATCACACACATTCAGTCATTCAGTCAATCAGTCAATCAGTCAATCAATTGATTCCCACGTCGTCACATGCAGTGGGATAACCCACGAAATAAAACAGCCTTGGTCCTTAACCCATCGCCAACCGACCTGACCCCGCCCACGCTACTCAGCCCAGCTGCTACCCCGAACCAATAATAGCCACATCAATCATGAGTGTCAGGGATGGCCGCGGCCGCTGCCGCCGCCGCCGCCGCCGGTGCGCTTGTGAGCAGCCGCGCGCGCCGCCACACTGGCCACCATCACCGCGGTGCACACCGCCGCCGCGGCCCCGCGGTCTGGGCCGCCGCCGCCCGACCCGCCGCCCGTGCGGCCGCTGTTGGCGCCACGCTCACAGCCGTCGGCCCTGCTTGTGCCTCCGGGACCCGCCTTCACCGCTTTACAGGACACAGCAGGGCTCGGCTTCTGCCCTGCCGCCGCCAGAGCTTTGCCCTGATGCTGGTGCTGATGCTGGTGCCCGGGGGGGAGCCCGGCAGCCGGGAGGCGGCCGACGCTGCTGCTTCTGCTGCCGCCTGTTACGCCGCGGCCGTCATCATCACTACGCGCCAGGGAAGCAGCCGGCCTCGGCCTCATGAACGCAGGCGCCGCCGCCGCTGCGGCCGCCGCGGCCCGCTTGAGCAGCGGCGGCAGCGCTCCCCCCAGAGGTGCCGCCGTCGCCACTCCACGCGGGGCAGTGCCCGCAGGTGTGCAGGCTGCTGTCACTGCAGCGCCTTTCATTCCTTTTGGCCCGGAGCCAGCGCCGCCGCCGGCCGCCGCTGGTGACGCAGCCGGCGCCGCCAGCAATTCGGCGACGCCCGAGCCGGCCGCCGCCACATCCCTCGGCGTCTTGCCGTCCTGTGCGTACGACGGGGTGGGGGTTTTGGGTGGAGAGGGGTTGCGAACACCAACCCAAGCTAAACCCCAAGCTAAACTAACTAGACAGGGGATGGATACGCAAGGGGGGTTGGGGGGCGCTGGTGTAGGGTCCAGTTCATGGAGCTGGTGCTGATGGTGTCGATTGCGATGACAGGCAGCAGCAGTTGAGTTGGTTTGGCCACAGCAGACGCTTTGACTGGATGGAACCGAGGCGTCCACACATTGCATGCACTGCAGGTGTGCATCACTGTCTGTGTTTACGCTGTGTCCTCTGCCACACATGGCACACATGGTACGTAGGCTCACCACCGTCCGTGCATTCCGGTTGGCGCCGGCCCGCAGCAGCGCCGCCACCACCTCTACGTGCCCGTTGAGGCACGCCACGTGGAGCGGCGTCCAGGCGCCCTGCGGCGGACGCAATGGGCAGGGAATGGCAGACTGTTTACCTCTGGCATCACGGGCAGTTGGATCATCCTGGAAAACCGCCTTATCCCTTCACCCATCGCCAGCCGACCTAACAGCTCCGCCTGCTACTCCAGCGCGAACCCGTTAGACAGCCCACCCTCCCAAACACAAGCACACACACGCACAGCGGCTTTGTTCCGTTTGTATTTGTTTAACACACACGCACAGCCACCCACCTTGGCGCTGGCCACGTCCTTGTCCGCCCCCGCCGCCAGCAGCGCCGCCGCCACCGCCACGTGGCCCTTGTAGCACGCCGTGTACAGCGGCGTGCGGCCGTCCTTTTGCGCGAGGTCAGCAGGCGCGGGGCAGTTTGCGGCGGGGGTTTGGGAAAGTGAGAAGCCGACACGGCGTGTGGTTTGGCGTGTGTCTGTTTTTGCGGTGTGAGGGCTGCTGTACGAATTCGAGCTTGCTTTTGAGTGGCTCGTTCTGGTTTGCACACGCACACAGTAGCAGCGGCCACACCGGCGCAAGAGCTCTTGCACACGCACGTCCTCGCACCTCAATGACGGCGTCTCGGTCCGCCCCGGCCGCCAGCAGCGCCGCCACCGCCTCCGCCTGCCCCGCCTGCGCAGCGATGAACAGGGGCTTTACGCCGCCGCGGGCGCTGGGCGCCGCCGCGCGCGGATCCGCACCCCCATGCACCAGGGCCTGTCAGCGGCGGTGGCGGCGGCGGCGGCAGAGGCACAGATAGGTAGTGGGTTGCCGGCTGTTGCATCGTGTGCATGGCAGTGATGATGGCTGGCATGGCAGCTTCACGCGCAAACAACCGGACAACTCAACTCCTGTGAGCATACGGCAACTCGAAGGACTCGCGTGCGAAAAATAGACACGCACCCGAATGACCTCCACGTGGCCCTTCGCCGCCGCTGCGTACAGCGGCGTCCAGCCCTCTGCGTTGGCCATCCGGGGGTCCGCCCCGGCCGCCAGCAGCAGCCGCGCCAGCTCCGGCCGCCCTCGCTCCGCCGCGATGTGCAGCGGCGTTGCGCCGGTCTGGAGGCAAAGTTATGATCGATTGGCAGCAATTATTGGCAGCTGGCAGCAAGGATGGAGGTTTGCGGCTGCGTGCGCGCGCCGCATGCGGTACGACCGCATCCATCCGACATACACCCACCCACGCACCTTGGCCACGCAAGCGTGAGGGTTGGCCCCCGCCTGCAGCAGCAGCCGCGCCGCCTCCAGGCCGCCATTCTGGGCGGCTACGAACAACGGCGTATAGCCGCCCTGCGCATGCAAGCAGTGGGCAGTGCGGCGGTTGTAAAAGAAACTAAAAGCGCAACTCAGCCACCGGCCACCACGCACCACCACGGCCACCACCCCCAGAAGCGGATACCACGGGCGAGCCCAGGACCACCCTAGCCAGGAACCAGGACCTGCTCATTATCATTAGGTATCACATACTAGGTATATGAAGCGGGCCCGGGGCACTAACTCGAGCCGGGGCTGAACTCGACATTCTCCGACAACCTCCGCCGACTTGCTTGCCACCGCTATGGCGTGATGGCCGGCTTTGGGGGGGATTGGTACCCGCTTGGCCACGCCCCACCCCGCCCCACCTCGCGCGCTGCGTCCTTGGCCGCTCCCGCCGCCAGCAGCAGCCGCACCGCCTCCGCGCTGCCAGCGAATGCCGCCGCGTAGAGCGGACTTGCTCCGTTCTTTTGCAAGAGAGTTGCATGCGAGGGCCGTGGTGCGGTGGTGAGTTTGCTTGCGGGGGTGCGGTTGCGGGGCAGCCAGCTTGGGGACACGGGGTGGGTGACAACTAACCGGAGCACGGCGCGGCGGGGCGGCACGAGCACGTGAGCATGGGCACACGAGGTAGGTGCCTCGCCCTCGCGCCCGACAGTCCCTGCGGCGCACCGTCTATTCGTCTCCCCTCCACCCCTTTCCTTCCCTGTTGCACTCCGCCCCGCCCCGCCCCATGTCTCCACCCGACCGGTTCTACCGGTCACCAGCCGGCCCTCACCACCTACCTTCTTAGCGGCGTTGGGGTCCGCGCCCGCATCCAGCAGCGCGCTGAGCAGCGGGCCAGGCTGCCGCGTGCGCTGCGCCGCCACAAACAGGGCGGTGCCGCCGTCCTTTGATGTGTTACAGCACAAGGAGGAAGCAACAACAAACAGTCATGTTGTGTGTGGCTGTGTGCCCGCGTGATGGTTGGGATGGTTGGCACGTGTCAGTAGAGTTCAGGAGAGCTGTGTCGGCACACCGCACACGCATGCAGGAGGTGTGCTTGAGCTGATAGGCGCCGTAGGTAGTGTATGCAACTCGCATCCCTTTCTTGCTCCCTGCGCCGCACGATGCTGTAGCAACATAACTGCAGGGTACTCACCAGCTGCCGTGCGTTGGCGTCCGCCCCGGCCGCCAGCAGAGCGCGCACGCAGTCCACCCAGCCACCCAGGGTTGCGAGAAAGAGCGGGGCGCTGCCGTCCTACAAACAAAGGGTTGGAGAGGGGCAGCGCACGCATCGCAACTAACTGGACTCTTCTTATTACCGCAACAATCTAGCTACACACACGCGACCGCGACCACACAACGTGCACACGCTCTCGCACAACAACATTATTGCTAAGGCACTGCACCGCACCGCATCACCGCATCCCCACCGCACCTTGTCCACAGCCGCCGTGTTCCCGCCCGCCGCCAGCGCCGCCGCCACCTCGGCGGCCCGCCCCGCCGCCGCTGCCGCCAGCAGCCGCTCGTCGGCGGGCTCCCGCGGCAGCGCCGCCGCCACGCCGGGGCCGCAGCGGCAGGCCATGGCAACCAGGTGCCGCCGCCCGCCGCCCGCCACCTGCAGTGGGGGTGGATTCTGAATACCAGTCCAAGCTAAACTGACCTAACTAGACAAGGGACAGGCAAATGCAAATGCAAATGCGGGGTATGAGGTAGGACTGGCAGGAGGGCCTCACTATTGAAGGTCCCACCAGCCCCCCCACCCCCCCACCGCACACGCACCTGCACCAGGTCGCGCAGCGCCTCCGCCAGCGCCGCCACCTGCTGCTGCTGCCCCTGCTGCTGCCCCTGATGTTGCCCCTGCCCCAGGCCGCTGTGCCCAGCTGGCACCGCCCCTGCTACTGCCGCTGCTGCTGCCAGCGGCGCCTTCCAGCTGAAGTAGCTGTACACGGCCCACACGCGGTCGCCGGGGCTCCAGGCCGCGTAGGGGCAGGCCGCGGCGGACTCCAGGTAGCCAAGCAGCCAGGCCTGGGGTGGGGGTCGGGGGGCCGGGGCGGGGGGCGGGCGCAGAGCATCAAAGAAACGGGCCGGAGCCGTGGGAAGTGCGCGGGAAAACGACGCAGCGGCGACGTAGTGTGTTTGTCTGATGCAGCCTGGCCCCCGAGCCTTCCCACCTCGGATCCCCGTACAAACACACACGAGCGCGCACCTTGGTCGGCGCCTCCGCCAATGCGCCGCAGCAATGGACGGCGCCGCCTGCCCTGCTACTTCTACTGCCGCCGCCTCTGCTGCTACTGCCGCTGCCAAAGCCATCACCACCGCTTGCAGCCAGAGCTGTCAAGGTCGGCGATGGCAGCTGCGGCTGGCGCCAGGCTGCTACAGCCAGCTCCAGAAGACACGCAAGCTGCTCCTCCAGCGGCTGCTGCTGCTGCCGGCCACCGGAAGCGGCAGCTGCTACGGCCGTCAGCAGGGACCCAGCGCCGCCAGCCGCTGCTGCGGTGCCGCTGCCACTGGCGGTGGTGACGTGGGCGGAGCCGGTGCGCACCGCCGCAGTCAGCGGCACCAGCGCCGAATCGAAGAGGGCGGCCGCCTTTTTGCCCAGCAGGCGCTTGAAGGTCTGCGGTCAAGGTTGGGCAGGGGCAGGGGCAGGGGCACGCGCGTTTGCATTGGGCTTCGGCTTGGGCTTCGGCATGAGCGCTAGCAAGCTGCAGGCTCCGCGCTGGCGTTCTGACACCGACGTTGCCACTCCCTGCCTGCCCCCCACGCACCTGTGTCAGTCCCCGGTCCTCCTCCAAGCCCGCGGCTGTAGCAGCCACCCCGACCGGCGATGACGCCGCCGCCGCCGCCTGCTGCAGCCCCGCGGCGGCAGTAGCACGCGCCAGCAAGCAGTCCAGCACCATGCCCAGCCACGCCTCCAGCCCCAGCCACTCCCGCAGCCCCTCGCCGCGGCCGTGCCGGGCCATGCGCTCAGCCAACGTCCACACCTGCGTTGCGGTGCGGTGTGGTGCGGTGTGCGGTGTGCATGTGCGGTGTTGTGTCGCGTTTGCATTTTAAAAGATGGGGCATATCCATGCACGTGGGAGCCTAGTGCAAGGGGTCCCAGCGAGCTTGGCAGGCGGTCCCGTGCAGCAGCCGTAGCAACAGACACACATACGTGTCAGGCCCGCGTGCGCGTCACCGGCGCAACAAGGCTCGCAGCCCCCCCCTACCGCAGGCACCCCTCAAGACGCACACGCACCCGGCTGAAATAGCCGCGGCTCGCGAGCAGCTCGCGCCCCAAGATGCCGCCCAGGGCTGTAGCAGCAGCGGCGCTGTGAGGAGAGGCGGCGGGGTGTGCGGCCGGCCGGGGCGAGCTGCTGGGCAGGCGCCCGATAAGCGGCGGTGCTGCGGTGCTGCTACTGCCGCTGCCGCTGCGGCCGGCCACTGCCGCAGTAACGATTCGGTCGCCGTCTGCGCAGCAGTCTGTACCACCGCTGCTGCCGCCGCCGTCGGCGCTACGGCCGCCGCCGCTGCTGCCTCCGCTGCTCACATTGCTGCCATCACCACAGCTGCTGCTGCCGGTGCTACTGCCACCGCCGGTGCTATTCCGGCACCCCGCGTGCGATACGCGGCTGCCGGGGATGGGCCCCGCCAGATTCGCCAGTGCTGTCTGTGCTGTCTGGGATTCATCCAATGTGGCGGCCCCCACCGCCGCCGCCGCACCGCCACCAGCACGCCGCTGCAGCAGCCGCAACGTCTTGGTGAGCAGCAGACGCACCACTCCCCCACCCGCCGCCGGCAGCTCCTGCAGAACGCAAACGGGGGCTCGGCTGTCCGTGACGCACACACGGCGCTGGGCCCTTGATGAGGTGTGCACGCGGCCTGCCACAGCGGTAGCCAGCCCCAGCCCCACAGCGCCGCTTGCCGCAGCATCACACACCAGAAGCCGCATCAGCCGCAGCGCGGGCCCGCAACTCCCACAGCCTTCCGCTGAAACAAACTACGGTACATAAATGTATAAATATAATAACAACGGGGGCTAGGCGAGACGCACCGAGTAGGCCGGGATGATGGCCATGGCCCGGGCGCGGGCGTAGTAGAGCTTGCTCCGCAGCACCTCGGCCATGGTGGTCACCCGGGGGGCAGTAGCAGTGGCCGTAGCAGCGGTAGCAGCAGGAGCAGTAGCAGCGGCAGTAGCAGCGGCGCCCACACCGGCGGCCGCTGGCGCCGGGGCTGCAGCTGCAGCCGCCTGCTGCCCCTGCGGCACGCAGCTCCAGTCCACCCACACGAAGTCGATGCCCGCCGCCGCCGCCGCGCGCCGCAGCACGCCGCACAGCTCCGAGAACTGCACGCGGTCATGCACACACATGCGGTCATAAGCAAGAGCACGAACACGAGCACGCGGCTCATGCACCCACCCGAGTGTGGTTGTGAAGCACAATGACATGTGTCCACACACGCACACGCACACACGCACACACGCACGCACGCGCCTGGGTGGGGGACATGGGGCAGAAACCCGGGCCCGCTGGTGCTCCTGCTGCCGCACAGCTGCTGCTGCCGCTGCTACTGCCACTGCCACTGCTGCTGCTGCTGCTTCTGCCGCTGCTACTGCCGCTGCCACTGGGCTTGGCGCCGCTCCACCTCCAGCTCACGATCAGCGTGCGGGACCACTCTTCCTCACTCAGCTGATTAGGAGGGACGAGAGGGGGGTGCCCCGTGGGGGTATGCGTACATGAGGGGCCGGGGTAAAAGAACAAGTCTCACGCCGTGCCCCAAACCCAACCCCTGCCGCCAGCAACACACCCCACACCCCACGCACCTCGTCGTACGGCAGCTCCACGCACTCGCCGCCGATGACGCCGCCGCGCCCCACCTCCACCTCCTCGTACACCTGCTGATGCAGCACGCATGCCAGCATCATGCATGCACGTGCAGGGGGCGGCCGGGCGGGCGCCGAGCGAGCGAGCGAGCGACAGGCTTTCGTTTAGGGGGTGGGACCTCTGGGAGCTCGCAGCGGCAGTTGCAATTGCAGGTGCATCACGTTTGGGGCCCGCGGAGGGAGCTGCACTAGATTCTCCGCACCTTCACTACTAATCAGGAAGCCAGCACACGCGCCCAAAATCAACGGCCAGCACATGAGCACACGCCCCCACCTTGAGCCGTTCCCAGCCCAGCACCGCCTGCAGCCGCAGCAGCCGGACCGGCGCCAGCCGCAGCGCCGGCGGCATGCCGTGGTGCAGGTCGGCGAGCGCCTCGGGCAGGCAGTGCAGCGGCGTGTGGGCGAGCGGCAGCCTGGAGTGCAGTGACTGCGGGTTCCGGTTAGCAGCGGCAGCGGCAGTTGGACGCGAGGTAGGGCGGTGTTGGGAGCGCAGCCGGCAAGGCAGCAGCCGAGGCAGGATGAGAGCAGTGCACGGCTAAAGGAACGTTCAGTAGACGCACCTCCGAGTCTGATGACGCGAGCGGCCATTCGGGTTCGGCGCCGACATGCCTGCGCAGCTCCTGCGCGGCGAGCAGCCCGGGCGAGGCAGTAGCACGTCGCCCCCGACACCCGGGTGCCACTCCCGGTTTGGGCTGAGTCCAGAGGGTCCCGGAACTTTGAGGCGCCCGTAGCACCCATTCGGCCTAGGATGTTTGACACGGCGTTGTGACGGCCTTGAACCCGTGGCCCCCGACTGGTCAGTGACCGGTCTATTATACCGTTGACAGCTCCCTGAAGCGCAGATACAACAGTTATAGAGCTTACCACCGATGCTGAGCAGCCCATCACAGATTTTGTGAAAGGTCCAGCACTCGCGAGCACAGCATGGCGCGCAAAACTACCCGCGACAGGTCGAGGCAGCAGCTGACAGGCTCACACCATGGAGCTATGCAGTTGTTTGATTGTTTTACGCATGCCGCGTTCAAGAATGTGCGTGCTTCGCTTAAATTTCAGTCGCCCGACGTGTGCTGCGTGCCTTTGATGCTGGTATACAGTTATCCAATGCATGACATGTATGTTGTGTTACATAAATTGGTGCGGAGTCCGGACTGTGTGAGAATAGTGTGCAGCGGCGCAACTTGCCCCTGCGTGTCAGGTTCGCGCTTGCGTTTTCCTCCAGCCCGCTTCACGCCTCAGGGCCACAATTTGTGCAAACGGTTCAAAGCTTTACCAGAGACCCAGAATCTGGGCAAACGTCCTCAGGTGGAAGCGAGGGAAAAGACCAACCGTCACACACGCGGGTTCACTCGGCTCCTGGGCTACCGTCAGCGCCGTGCCTTGCGCGCACCTCCCGAGATCCCGCAAATTTTGGCCAAACGCCTGTGGTGCATTCCAACACCCCACAACGGCCAGAAACCACCAGCCTGTCCGCGTCCACAGGGTTCCCGCAAGCTCACGGCACTCGCACGCAATCACTGCGCACACCGGCGGCCCAGGGCCCGCGCTGGAGCACTCCCCCGCGCCCAGCCGCTCCATCCCCAGCACATCCACACATGGTGATGTCACGTGCTGACATCAGCCCATCCATTTCGCGCGTTTGTGCACGCGCGCCTGTGAGCAAGGGCTTCATGCGACCTGGCCGCGGGTCGCCAAACGCGCCCGCTCGACCGGACTCATCACCACCAGCATGTGCCCACCAGCTGCCCACCCGCCTTTACACACCACACCAGGCGGGCTGCAGCCGCCCCCAACGCCCCCAACGCCTCCCCAACGCCCACCCCCCAACGTGACCCCAACGCCGACCCTACTCGGGGAACTCGGGGTCATAGGGCGCGTCCATGGGATCGCCGCCCTCGCCCGGCCCGCCCGACAGGAACTGCATGGCGCCCGGGCTACCGCCCATCCCCATCCCCATCCCCATCCCCATGCCCATGCCCATGCCGCCCCCGTAGCCGCCGCCGCCGCCGAAGCCGCCGCTGTGCTGCTGCGCCAAGCCGCCGTCGCCGCCGCCGTGGCCGCCGCCGCCGCCGCCCTGCTGCTGCTGGCCGAACACGTCCGAGCCCAGGCGCGCGCGCTCCTCCTGTGGTGTGGTGTGGCGTTGTGTTGTGTGGTGTGGTGTGGTGCAGCAGGGGTTCCGGGTTGGGCCCATTGTGGCCGGCACGCACGGGTTCGGAGGCACAACGAGGAGCGGGGAAGGGACGCACCCGCCGGCTTGCGTCGCTTCCCCACTCCCTGCGCTGCCAACGCAGTACGGCAATACCTCCCATCACAGCCACATGCTCCCCCCTCCTGCCCCTCCTTCCCACTCCCACCCCCTCCACTCCTACTGCCGCCCGCCTCCCGCCGCCGCCCGCCGCCCGCACCTGGCTCATGCTGGACAGCACATTGGCCACCAGGTCGCTGTTGCTGGCCAGAGCCGCCGCCAGCTGCTCCATACCGGCGCCCATGCCCGACATGCCCTGCTGCTGCTGCTGCTCCTGCTGCTGCTGCTGCTGGTCCTGCTGCTGGTGGTGCTGTTGCTGCTGGTGGTGCTGGTGGTCCTGATTCTGGTTCTGATTGTGCTGGTGCTGCTGGCCGCCGTCTTCGCCGCCGCCGCCCGGTGCCTGCTGCTGCCCCTGCTCGCCCTGGTATGGCGGCTGCTGCTGCTGCCCGTGCCCGTGCCCGCCAGGGCCGCCGTGGCCCGCCGAGCCCGGCCCTGGCCCCGCGCCGCCCATCTGGCCCGATGCCTGCTGCTGCAACCCGCCGCCGCCGCCACCAGCCCCGTTCGCCATGCCGCCGCCCATCATGTCACCGCCACCGCCGCCGCCGAATCCGGCCGCCGCCAGCGACGACAGCGCGCCCGCGAGGTCCGGCAGGCCGCCGCCTCCACCTCCGCCACCGCCCATTGGCCCGCCCATTCCTTGCATGCCGCCGCCGCCTCCTCCGCCCATGTGCCCCATGCCGAACCCCATGCCGCTCATCATGGCCGCCGCCGCCGCCGCCGCCGCGGGGTTGAGCAGCCCCGCGCCGGGGCCGCCCATGCCGGGCGGCGGCCCCAGCAGGCCGGCGGGGAAGGGCGGCATGCCGGGCAGTCCGAAGGCGGCGCCGGGATCCATGCCGCCGGGCATGCCCGGGAGCGGGAAGGGCGGGAAGGGCATGCCCTGCAAGCGAGCGCGCGTTGGGTGTTGTGTTGTGATGTGGTGTGGTATGAAGTGGGAAGAAGGGCGGGAGCAAGGGCCGGCGGGCAAGATATTTGGTTGATGGGTTGCGGTCGCAGATGCTTTGCTCTAATCCCAGCGCACCACCCTTTACAGAGCCCAATCAACTGAGCCCCCGCACGTGCCATGGCCATAGAAGGTTGCCCAACCCGTCAGTCGCCCACCAGCCATCGCCCACCGCCCACCGCCCCGACTCACCGGTCCCATGCCCATGAACCCATCTGGCCCCATGCCCATCGCCGCCGCCACCGCCTGCTGCTGCTGTTGCTGCTGCTGTTGCTGTTGTTGTTGCTGCTGCTGTTGTTGCTGCTGCTCCGCCTGCTGTTGCTGCTGCTGCTGCCGCATCTGCTGCCGCATCGCCTCTTCCCGCTCCCGCTGCTCCCGCTGCTCGCGCTCCTGCAGGCACGGGGGCACGGAGGCATGCACATCCATCATCAGCCGTGTGGGACCCAGCAAGCAAGCGCGAGCCCGTCTACCGGCACCTCCCCTTGTCACCAGCTCCAGACAGGTGCCCGCCCACCCCATGCCTCCAATCCCGCCCCCCGGCCACCCCCCACCCCAGTCTTCAGTGCATCCTGTACCGTTTTTCCATATCCTTGCAACCCCCGCCAGCCCCCACCTGCGCCTCCAGCGCCGCGTGCCGCTCGTCCAGCTCCGCCTTCTGGGCCGCCAGCGCCGCCGCCGCCTCCTCGTTGCGCTTCAGGCTGTCCTCCTGCGCGTGCGTATATGCGTGTGTGAGGGGGAGTTGGGTTGGGTTGGGTGGGGTTGCGTTGGGAGGCAGGCGTGTCAGGTGCGTGTGCGTGTCAAGCGCGTGTCAAGTGCGTGTCAAGTGCGTGTCAAGTGCGTGTCAGGTGCGTGGGGTAGGTGATGCCCAACCACCTCGGTACGTCGCAGCCTTTCTTCCCACCACCACCAGGTCCCAGGCCCCGTGCAGGCCCCAGGCAAACAGACACACAGGCACACAGGCACACAGGCACACGGGCACACACACGCAGGCGCACACACAGGCACACATGCAAGCACACAGGCACGCGCAGGCAGTCGCACCTGCTGCGAGAGGTGCATGCGGATGTAGGTCACCGCCTTCTTGCGCCGCTCGCCCTCCAGCCGCAGCGCGTCCAGCGCCGCCGCCAGCGTGCCGCGCGCCGCCGCCAGCTCCGGCAGGCCGGCGTCGGGCGAGGAGGCGGACTGCGTCGGCCGGGGCGTGCGAGGGGCGGGTGTGTGTGAGGAGTGAGTGAGGGGTGTGCGAGGGGTATGTGGGCGTGCGCCATGAGTTACGTGACGGCCGCGTGCCAATACCACCGCCACCCCAATGCCCCAACGCCAATGCCACAGTACGGGCCCGCGCCACCTTTGCCGCAAGCCGGCGCCTGATCCCTCTGCGGCAGCCTCCACTCCGCTCCCTTCAGCTCCTGTCCGCAGCCGCCGCTCCGCAGCTGCAGCTGCAGCCGCGGCCCACAACCCCACCCGCTCCCGACACTTCCCCCCCCCCCCCCCCAAACATTCACTCACCCCCTTGGCCTGCAGGCACTTGGTCTGCAGCTCGCTGCTTCGCGCCGCCGCATTGGCCACCTCAAACAGCACGTCCGCCAGGCTGCCCACCGCCGCCAGCTTGCGCCGCTCCACGTCCGCGCCGCCGGGCGTGCCCGGCCCCGCGCCGCCGCCGCCGTCAGCCGCGCCCGCCGCGCCCGCTCCGCCGCCGCCGCCTGCGGCTGCGGCTGCGGCGCTGGACCCGGGCTTGCCGGGCGTGCCGCCGCCGGTGGCCTCCAGGTGCTGTTTCAGCACCTTGACCTGGGCCGAGCCGAACACCTGCGTTGCAAGATTTTAAAACGGAATCAAGACAGAACACTGAAAGCGCGCAGTCACGCGAACACCTGAGTGTGCGTGCGCGCAACCGGCCGCGCAGCCGCGCCTTCCTCCCACTGCCCCTCCCCCCCTCGCCTTTCCCCTTTTTTGCATGTCGCTCTTCTGGCCCGGCGCTTGCTGCCTGGCGCCGGGGTCATCTTCCTGGTCGCCAGGTAAGTCGTGTGTTTTGCGTTTGCGTGTTTGCGTGTCTGTTTCTGCTGTGCGCGAGCCGAGCCTGGGTGGCATTTCATCGACGGCGCGCCTCGCCCCGTCTACGCTTTCCGCCCCGAAACGCAAGAGTATACCGTTACCCTGTATTGCCGCAAACTGCACCTGCCTGTCCTTTGTCTAGTTTAGCTTGGTTTAGATTGGGCTGGTGTTTACAACCTCCCACCACCTGAGGACTGCCCGCACCTCAGGGCACCCGCTACCCTTCCCCTCCCCTGCGCCCTCCCCCTCCCTCCCAGCCACCCACCACTAGCCCCCCATCCACGTCTACGTACCATCTTTGCAACCCACCACACCATCACCCCCACCACGCCCCACCCCCACCCCCACCTTGCGCTCATCCCAGATGTCCACCAGCCGCTTGGCGCTGCTGCGCAGCTTGGGGTCGCTGGAGCGCGCCGCGTTGGCGCAGGCCTTGGGCAGCACGCGGAAGAACTCGTCTGCGAACTCGCGCCCCTTCTTGCGGCCCTCCTGTGCGTGTGCGTTGGGGATTGCAGGTGGGTTGCCAGGGTTGCGGGATGTAATCGATTGCCGTCCCCAAGTAAAAGATATGTCGCACGGAAACGGAGCGGTCGGGGAGGTGCCAGTCGCCATGTGGGGCCGGCAGGCCCGCACCCAACGCGGCGTGGGAAGGCTGGGCCCCCGAGCTGCACCAGACAGACCCAGATAGCCCGTTCCAGCGCCCGCCCCCGTAACCGCGCATCGCCTCCACTGGTGCCACCAGCGGCATGGTGACGCGGGCGGCGGCTTTGCGCGCCTTAAGCGGGCGGCCTCCGTTGCCGCACCAGTACGGCCGCACGCCCCACCACTCACAGGGCTCCCAGCCCCGCCCAGGGTACAAGTAGATTGGGCGCCCCATGTGCCATACCCTGCCGTGCGCGGGCTGCGCGTCGTGCCCAATGCCACAGTCAGCCCGGCGCGCCTGCGGCCCGGTTGCCCTTCGCCCCCCGCCACCCCACCCCCACCCTCCGGCCCCAGCGCTGACGTTCTCAGCCCCAGCACAACCCCCCTCAGCCGGCGTACCCCCACCTGCAAGATGTGGTTCGCAAGGTACAGGAAGGCTATGCGCCGCTCCGTGGTCACGCGCCCGAACTCCTCGAGCCAGATGTTGACCACGGTCTTCGCATCCTTGATGTAGAACAGGCACCACTTGGCGGTGCCCTCAATCGACTGCTGCGTGATGTTCAGAGTTTGTAGGCGCTGTACCAGGTTGTCCCGGTTCACGCTGACGCCGCCGCCCGACATACTGGCAGCACCCAAAGATGATCGCGGGGCCCGAGCTCCTCAAGCCCGGGGCCGCAGGTGCGGCCCGGGACTAGTGGTGTGTTAGCAAGAAGCTCCGCGGGTCCAGTGTGCTAACACCCTTCGCTGTAGGCAAGTTTTGGCAAATCGATAGGCAACGTATCTTGCGTGCAAGTGAATTGCAAGCGTGAGTCTGTAACGCACTGTTCCCGTGTCACTGAGGTGCGCAAGGAGCATGCAAGAAGGGTTCAGAGGAGGCAATTTTGTGCAGTCGCGACCGGTTGATACGCATGAATTTCTCTGATTGAAGTGCAACACGCATGTAGAGATATCACACAGCAACCAGTTCAGGTAAACTGGTCTCTCGGGAGGTCGTCCTGGCGCCCATGCAGTGGAGCCTGTGCGCAATCGCAGCCTCTGCGCACGGGTACAATTTTAAAACCTACGTATGTTCTGCAGCGTCACATGTCTTCTCGCGTACTGGTACCATGCACTTCGTCACAGTTTCTGCACTTGCTTGTCCATCGCTATGCGCGCGCTTGACCTGGCTGTGCTTCAACTCAGCAACCTCACTACATGTGTCAGTGAGGTCAAGATTTAGAAGATCTAGGCTGTAAGACAGAGTGGTGCCGCTCAGCAGCCACGCACCGGCCCCATGGCCTGGATTCGCCGCGATGGAGCTCAGCAACGTTCCAGTGCCGGCGGGCGGCGACTCGGCCAGGGCCTCAGCATTAACCTGGCCTGCGCGCAGACGCGATGGCCTCAGCGCCTCGGCGGCCTCAGCGCGCTGGGCTTGCTCCTGCCGCTGGCGCTGGCGCTGGAGCCTCACGACACCCGTACTTGCCACCGTGGGGCCTGCTCAAAGCCCGGCACGCATCCGAGTTGGTGAGTGATGGGGTTCTCGATGACTTTCGGAGGTGTGTGAATGCCAAAGAAGGTGGCGGGTTGTGTGCGAATCGGGCCGCACTCTCCTCCTCCTTTCAGGGTTTTCTGTCCACCTTCGATGCTGTGGGGCTGCTCCAGGCGCAGCACTAGATACCGTAGACGGGTAGTACTAGTGCACGCAGGCTAGCACCACCCAAAGAAAAGGGCTCAACGCGATAGTCGCTTTCCCGTGGTTGTCATATGCTGCCACGTGCTGCTGGAGCTTCCAGCAACGGCGTTTCTCAGCGCCCCCATTACTACCGAGGGCAGGCTGGGTATGTGTGCATAAGGCGGCTGTCTTGACGCGCCAGGAGGGCCCCCAAGCAGCTTTGACGGCCAGCAGGGTCATTCCCACCCACCCATCGGCTGCACAATGCCCCCTGCGGTATGCTTAGCTGAGCGGAGGCGCGGTTGTACCGGCATGTGAAAATGAATGAGCGGCTCGGGTTCTTCGGCCGCGCCGGTCATGACAACTGGTGCCCTGCTTTGCGTTGCATCGCCAACCCGATGGCCGTGGTGCTTAGCGTTGGTGGGCGCTCAGGCTGGCTTAGGCTTGGCTTAGGCTTGGCTTCGACCCGCGGCGTAGTGCAGGAGACACGCTTTGTGCGAAGACATTATGAATGCGACATTACAAAGAAGGGACAGTCCGACCAAGCAAGGGTGCCCCGCACCCAGGTCAGGAGGGACCATCTCCGGCCCGAAGGGAAACCACCCTCCCCCCAGCTGTCTGCCGACCTTCCACCAACACGTGCATTAGGCCCATGTCTCAGCTGCTAACCTCGCACGTCGAAGCCAAGCGTAAGCCCGCCAAAGCCCCACAAAGTGTAGCAAACCGTGTCTGCGCACAAAGCGCGGTCTACAGCACCAGACGCAAAACCAGGCACGCCATGCATATAGTCCGGCGACGCCCAATCAAACACCAGCACCGCATTAGAAAAGGCACCAGAAACCCAACTCACAAGCACCCGCCACCCACACCCCAGACGCGGGGTCAAGGGGAGGGGGGCGGGGAGCCCACATCATCAGGCAAGACCAGGACCCGGCAGTCCCCAGCACCCCGGGTAAGGAACGGATGCACAGACGGCACCGTATCCCAGTCTTTTAGGCGAATTCCCAGGCTAACAAAGGACTGCAGCCGACCCCAGAAATCAGAAACAACCGACACACTAATGCCCATTACATGGGCCGAAGACAAAGCCCGACCCGCACGCAGCCCGGCCATGACCACCAGCTGCCGGCCCAGATCCAGGGCGGACAGCGCAGCAAGGCAGACCACATCCCACACCGGCGGCGCCAGCCCAGCAGGCGGCTGCACCAACCACAGGTCAACACGCGTAAAACACTCCTCACCAGACCCGGGCACGGCACCCATAGCCAAAGCCATGTTCTCCTGCAGCGCCCGCGCCACCACGCAATCCCAGAAACGGTGTCGGCGGTCCCCGTCACACATATCCATCGCACAGGCACGACACAGGGGCATCCGGATGCCGGACGCACGACGATCGGGCGATCGGCATTTTTCGGGAAGGCCCAACAAGACATTATGCACACGCTTGTGAAGGTCGGCAGAGTTCATTGAGAACCCTTGACATGAGAGTCACACGACAACCCTTTCTTGTACTGTCGCATTGCTGCAGTCAGGCACATGGTCATACATGCAGGACTGAGGAGTTTATAAAATAATGTGTGGAGGATATGTGCTTATGATTGCGAGGTTACAAGAAGCGGACAGTGTAAACACCATCACGGCTACGAGGGAAGCCACCATTCCGAAGAACGCAGCAAACCGCAACCCCCGCTTGGCTGCCAACCCAACTCACAGCTGCGTAGGTGCGTCGAAGCTAAGCCGCAGCCCGCCAAAGCCACACCAAACAGCAGCATCACAAAGCACGCGGCTCATAAGGCACCGCAAATCTGAGCAACAGCCAAGCAGACAGACCACACGAAAACGCGGAATCTAGCGCCAGCAGACGCAAGCTAGGGCGGCGAAACAGGTGGGCACGCCCAAACACTCCCACAGACGCACAACACCAACCTCATGGAGACGGCGGCGGAGACGCATCATCCCACGGCGGAACCAACGCCACGCCACCACCCGACCCGCGCGCCAGGAAGGGGTGGCCAGAGGGGACCGCATCCCACCCACCAGGCCTGTGCTTATGATAGCTGTGTCTCGAGCAGCTGCTGCGCCGGTTTCTGCACCAGCTCAGCTGCCGGGCCTTCGGTGTAAGGTGGGCTCAGGAACTCCGCAGTCTTTTTCTGTCGGCGCCTTGAAGGGGTGTATGGAAGGGCAATAGCAGTACAAGCGAGTGAATGCGGCGGCAAGGTGTGGGTAGTGCCCGACGGCCCACACACGGCTGACAGTCGGGCGGGGGGGCAGGCGGAAGGCGCAGCGGGCGGCGCAGACTCGTCAGGCACGTGCGTCTGGACCCGTCGCGGTTTGAAGAAACTATTGATTGGCCGGCTCAATGGGGCTGTAGTAATAATAGATATTGAATATAATTGCGCCTAGCCCGTGAACATGAGCGCGGCCACGATCTCCTGGAAGTCGCTGTTTCTTGCTGCAAACCGTTCATACAATTGTTGAGAGGAACAAGTTAAAGCGTTTTCGCTATATGCCGAGGTCAGGCACCGACTTTGTCCGGGCGTAAGTTGCAAGCCGCACCCAGCCGTGTGTTTACATATGTCACTGGCATTAGGAGGCGCACTCAATTCAAGGAATGTCATCATTGATTGTGGACTTCGTCTCATCGGCCAGCGGCGAAAGGGCTTTGCCCGGATTTCAGGCAGTTTACTCACTCGTGGGCAGCCCGCGTCGTGGGCACCCCACACAGCATAATTGAGCGCCACATCAACATCAAAGTGCCACTTCGAACGGCTGTAGTGTGAGATAAAGCCAGTGCCCTCCGATGCATCGGCGATTTCTGGCGCTTTCCGGGGTGCTGCTCCTGGCGGCTGTGACAGCGGTTCTCTGCGAACCAGTCGAACCAGCAGCCCCAGCCAAGATGCAGTGGAATGCCAGCGACCTGCCCTTCCTCGACCATAGCGTTGGCCAGGTGGGGTAACTGCGAGGGACCTGTTGCGTGGTGTTACCCGCCATGCAACTTGTGTACCAGCACGTACGCGCCCCCGCGCCGAGTGATGCTGGCGCCAACCCGGGACGGCGGGAGCCAGTGAGTCATCTTGCTGAGGCTCTTGCTGAGGCGCGCCTCCACCGACGGACCCTGAACAGGACATCCTTGTGCTTCCACTCCCGCGCCCGGGGTACGAGCACGCGAACGGCACGGAATGGGAGGAGTTCCTCAGGTGCGCTCTCTACTGAGCCAGGTGCCCACACCCCGTGCCCAACGCCCGTGCGTTCGCCTGATTCATTCGCACAGGGGGGAGGGCAGCTGGGTCGAGTGGGCAGGGGCAAAGAAGGAATGAGTCGAGCCCGGGCGGCTTCTATGGCTGGCCGCGAGAGCTCTGCCTTGGTGTCACGCGCGCTACGTCTCGCAGCATGTTTGTGGCTACACGCGCCGCGGATTGTGTTACAGCACAAGGAGGAAACAATAACAAAGACTGTGCATTGTGTGTACGTTTGTGTGATGAGCGCGCAGGCAGAACCTGTACCAGGACCTAGAAAAGTACGGCAATGCGACGGTGGGTCCCGGGGGGGGGGGGGGGAATTGCCAGTGGGTTGGGGCAAGGCAGGCGTGCAGCGTGGCTCGCACATACGGCACATCGGTGCGTGGCTCGCCTGCTGGCCACCACCATTTTGGGCATTGGCTGGTGACGAATGGGACCTGCGGCTGGCCGCACACAGTTCACGGGCCAGCAGCAAATGGCGGTAGGCGCAGAGCATTACCGTATTCGGGTGGCTGCTGCCACTGGAGGACACTGCACACGTGGGACGTGCATGTATCCGCCGGCTGTCACATCACATCGCATCACACCACATCACCGCATCCGCTCGCTGGATCCTGGCCCCTACCTCTTCCAGCACCCCCATCCACCCACCCACCCACACGCCCGTCCACCCCCACGCCCACGCTCGTGCGCCCCACCCCACCCGCCCCACCCCCCCTGCACACAGGCCCGGCGCGTGACGCTGTCCGCGCTGCACACGCTGATGCAGCGGCTGACCAGCCGCGAGCACCTGAAGACGCACGCGGGCCTGGTGGTGCTGCGGCGGGGCCGGGCGTACCTGGCCAAGCACAGCGGCATGGTCGGGTTCGTCAAGACGCGGGTGCGCACGTGCTGCTGGGCTCTGTGCACGGCAGATGGCATGCGTCGTGGCGTGGCGTGGCTGATGAGCTGATGGGTTTGCGAGCAAGAGGCGGTCGGGCACGTGTACCTGTCAGGGGCGTGGGCTGACGCGCGCTCGCGCACACACGCACACAATCGGTTTTCCCTTGTGGTATCTTAACACAACCGCAAGCGGGTGTCTTTCGCAAGCACCTGTCGTACTCCGTGCCCGCCAACTGCCCCGTAATCACCAACACCGCCCCACCGCCCGCACACGCACACGCACACAGATCACCCGCAACATTGAGCGCATGCTGGCGGGCGCGGCGGCGCTGGGGCTGACGCTGCCGGACACCGTGTTCGCGTACTCGGGGCAGGTGTGTGTGGGGGGGGCACTGTGGGGGCAGGTGTGTGTGGGGGGGGGCAGGTGTGGGGGCGTGTGGGGGCACGTGTGGGGGCGGAGTGCTGGGTTGGTGGCGTGGGCGGATAGCAGGCGCATACGGTACGTGTTTGCCTGTACGCAGAAAGGATGGGCGGGCGCGGGCGTGTGTGCATATTAGATGGGCGGGCGGGCGTGTGTGTACAGGTTGGCTGGGTGGTTGGGTGGGCGGGGGGCGTTGGGATGGGTCATGGGTGCAGTGCATTGGGGTAGGCGCGGTTCCAACCTGGGATGCTGCGGCTTTAGATGCTTTCGCTCGCTCGCCCTGCTCGCTACCCCCCAGGACGAGGCGGTGTGCAAGCACCTGAGCGGCGCCTGCAGCCACGCGCCCGTATTCAGCCACATAAAGCGATATGACCACCGGCGGCGGCGGTGCGTACGTGTGTGGCTGTGGCTGTGAAGGCGGCGGGGGGGAGCGGGCGAGGGTAGGGCAGCACATGATGCTGGTGCTGGTGCTGGTGCTGGTGCTGGTGCTGGTGCTGGTGCTGGTGCTGGTGCTGGTGCTGGTGCTGGTGCTGGTGCTGGTGCTGGTGCTGGTGCTGGTGCTGGTGCTGGTGCTGGTGCTGGTGCTGGTGCTGGTGCTGGTGCTGGTGCTGGTGCTGGTGCTGGTGATCCAACAACTTGTGTTGACGTTTTTCCCACGCCGACAGGTCTGTGGACAGTGATGTGCTCATCCCTCACCTGGGCCACACCTTCAACACCACCTCCCACTTCCCCTGGCCCGCCAAGGACCCGCGCGCGCTGCTGCGAGCCTCGCTGCAGGTGTGCGTGTGCGAGTGTGCGGTATGATGCTGTTGTGGCTGGGGTGGCATTCTAATCCACCAATGCCTGCCAGTCCCTCCCTACCTGGCTACCTCCCTCCCTCCCCTCACCCACAAACACGCATTGCTGCGACGGCACTCACCAACCACACTCGCAACACCCGCAACAGAGCTCCATGGACGCCAAGCGCTGCATGCGCACGGTGCTGGCGCGGCTGGGCGCCACGCCCAACGGCAGCCGGCTGCTGGACTGCGGCTTTGTGGCCAACAACCACCACACCTACAAGATGCCCGAGTCACACATGGTGGGTGTGGTGGACGCCTGGGTGGAAGGGTGCCGGGGTGGGGTGGGGCGAGGCGAGGCGGGGCTGGGCGGGCAGTGGGGTTGCAGTGAGGTGGGCAGTCAGGACGTGCGCGCACATTGGCCTCGGCCGCCAGCGGGCTGAGGTGGAAGCAGGAGCTTCACGTCTCGGCGTGCGTGCACCACACCACCCTCTTCCTCAAACACGCCGCCCACCCCCCTGTCTACATCTCCTCCGTCTTTAATTAAACATGCATGTAACCCCCTAACCGCTCTCCTCCGCACATGGGTTTTGGGTTGGCAATGGTTGATTTGGGAATTGGAAAAAACTACCCCCACCGCCCCCCCCCCCCACACACACATGCCGCGCAGAAGAAGTACATGAGTATGACGCAGCACGCGCGCTACCGACTGGTGGTGAACGCGGACGGCCACACCGCCTCCTCGCGCCTGGGCTACCTGCTCACGGTGGGCGGGGCGGGGCGTGGGTCGAGTGGGCGGGCGGGTGTGGCGGGAGCGTGCGTGTGGACCGAGTGTGTGTGGGACGTGCGTGGATCAATCAATGGCCCCTGGTGGTACGCCTGGTGTAAGGGGGGATTGGTCAAGAGCGGCATGCTCCGGCTCCCCGCTCTCCGCCCTGCCTGGACCGGCTATTCCCATTAAACCCATATGCTTCAACACCCACACGCACACGCCCGCACACACGCCCGCACACACGCCCCCACCCGCACAGCTCAACAGCGCGGTGATGACTCAAGGCGACAGCCCCTGGATCGAGTACTACTACCGCAGCCTGACGCCGGGCACCCACCTGCTCACCTACAACGCCACCAGCGTGCTGGGCCTGGTGGCGGAGATGCAGGTGATTGTGTGTGTGGATAGGGTTAGCGTTAGAGAGCACACGGGAAAACGACAACAAGAAAACAACAACATCTGCGCGTGCGTGTGTGCGTGCGTGCGTGCGTGCCTGCGTGTGTGTAGTGCAGATGTGTGTGTGTGTGTGTGGTGGGGGGTGGGAGGCAGAGGGAGAGCGCGACGAGGAGGGCTGCGGCATGCTGCTGCCTGGCATTGAGCGCTGCCGAGGCCGCAGGCTTCAAGCGCGTGCGTGGTGCCGAGGGCCGAGGGCATCTTACCGCCGGCTGCATATTCAGGCCGCATCTCCACTGACAGCAGCTAGCAGCCACTTACTCGTGCACGCGCACACACATGCACACTCGCAACCATGTTTGTGAGTAACTGCGCGCGAGTGGTTGGTGGCTTTGTTGGGTTTCGTTTTCCCCCCTAATACACTCGAATGGAACCCCCACGCACCCAACAGGACCCCGCCCGGGACGCCCAGCTGCGAGCCATGGTAGACGCGGCGCAGCACTTCGCCGCCAAGTTCATCACGCCGGAGCAGAAGGTGCGGCGCGGCCCGCGTGTGTCAGGGTAAACGGTACACACAGGCCAGGGTACAGGCCAGCGCCTGCCGGCACCTCGCCAAGTGACCACCACACCACACCACATCACACCACACCACACCACACGACACCCCGATGATTGCCGGGAATTGCGCTGAACCTGTATAGAATTGCAACGGGTCAATTGTACGTGATCACGGAGATAGCATCATCGCACGCATCACTACACGCACCACCACGCCCCGCACGCATCCTGCAACCCACCCACGCACACACACACACACGCACACACACACACGCGCGCATGCGTTCCGTCTCTATTTGCTACACCGCGCGCAAGGTCTCTGGTTGTCGTTTTCCCTTGCGCTCTCTAACACGCCGCAGGTGCGCTACTGGGTGGCGGCGCTGCGCGCGTACGCCGCCCTGGCGCCGCCGCAGCTGGGCGGCATCGCGGATGGCATGAAGGGGCTGCGGCCCGGCAGCAGCAAGCACAGGCTGGGCAGCGCCAGCACCAGCGCCATCCTTGACGCGCTGCGGCGGGACAGCGGCACGAGCTCCAGCAGTAGCAGCAAGAGCAGCAGCAAGAGCAAGAGCTCCGGCAGTAGCAAGAAGGGCAAGGCGACCAGCAGCAAGCGCAGGTCGACCAAGCTGGTTTCAGCAGGGAAGAAGAGCGCTAAGCAGGGCAAGGTGCTGGCGGAGGTGTGGGTGCGCCTACGTGCTAAGGGGGACTGACGTGGCTAGTTAGCGCCGTACCGGTAGTTAAGCCCACGGCCGTGAATGCGGGCAGATGGATGGGTGTTGCAGGCAGGTAGCGCACCCATGGGAATTCGCCACAAGGGCGGCATGTGGGCGTGTGAGTGTCCAGTAGTAGTGTTGGGCGTCTGCTGGGGTCATGGGCGCTTTACGTGTGTTTGTGGGCGCACGAGCGTGGGAGCGTGAGAGCCTGCAATCGAGTGCTGAACAGCTTGCGAGAAAATGAGGGCCGGCATGGCGTCGCGTAGGGCTTAGCATTCTATATTCTTACCCGCTTATTCAATTCTGCAGGATTCACATTTCCACATGTTGCGAAATATTTGGCTGGTGCACTGATGGGTGCACTGCTGTGGTGGATGATTTTGTCGGCTGCATGGGAGTCAAAGCACACATTGCGTCTGCATTGTGAACGTGATTGTGATTGTCCTTGCGGCGCGTCAGCACGGCTGAGGTGACGGGCCGCTGGCTGCACAGCGCACAGTCAAAGGTGCACTGGCGCATTTCTCACTGGGCACTGCCCGCGCGCGGTGATCGGGTGATGATTGGGTACTTGTGCCGCAACTGAGTAGAATAGCCACAACTGCTTTCAAGTACAGCAGTACATATCACCGGGTGCAATTGCGGTACCGTCGGTACGATGCATGGCGCCGGTGTGTTAGACATTGATGTGGACGGTCGGGGGCCAGGATGGAGGGGCACGGTGTAGGAGGGTGGGAGTTAATTCGCGTGAGAGCGGGGCGCCGTGGGTCCACAAGGCGCACGGGGTGTTGGGCGCGTCCAAAGCAGGCGTGACCTCGTGCGTGGATGGGGCTCTTGTGCCGTCATGTGCGATCAGTGGGACGCGAGCTGTGTGAACTGCATGTGCTTAACACGGCATTACACGGGTGGCGCCAGGCAGCACGAACCACGCGTGTGTGTGTTACACAAAAAACAACGACGGACCGAACCCGCCAAACACGCGCGCGCTGATACGCACTGATACCAACGCGGTTACCGAGCGTACTTGAGTATGTACGATTGTACAATCCCCCATGGGCCCGCATGGTCTATTACCGGTGCTCCGTTGGGCCCATATCGCAAGGCCAATGCTGTCACGCCACCGCTCACACGCCACGCTGGACCCCTCCCCCCCTTGCCTGCTCCCAACGTAAACCCGCCACCGCGGCACCCCAGCCGCACCGTGCACAGCCGCAGCAGTTTCAGTTGCAGCTGTGCTATCCGAGTGTTGCCCCGCCGCGCCCTTGCACACACCCACTCACATATGTACCGTGCCGTGCCGCGTACCCGCGGCGTGCCGCGGCCCTCAACCAGTCCCCTGTGCGGTGACAACCGAGCTCGCGCCTCCGGCTGCCGCCCTGCCCCCCAACCCCCGCCCCAAACGACTCTGGCAGCTGCTGCCGCGTCCAGCTGCCCCTGGCCGCCCCTGCTGATCACCATCGGACACCTGCGCCCGATACCACACCTCACCCTCCGCACCGCCACCGCCACCACCACCACCCTTTGCCCTTCGCCACATTCTACAGATACCTCTCACGTAACCGCCACCACCGCCTCACGCCTCAACACACGCCTCAACACGCCGCCTCAACACACGCCTCACGCCCTCATCACATGAGCAGCGCCTTGAGGTCGGCCGCCTGCGCCAGGTCCCGCGGCACCTTGGACTCCTGCACGCACCCGGCGGCATATGGGGGCGGGGGCGAGAGAGGGGGGCGAGGCAGCAGGGGCAGCGCGGAGGTGGTGTCAGCGGAAAAGACGCGGTGGGTGACGCGGCCCCATGGCGTGGGTGGCCGGTGGGCCGTTCCTGGTGCAGTGCGCCTGCCGGTGGCTCGGCGGCCCACACTGATGGCCCGACCCGGCCCACACTGATGGCCCGACCCGGTCCAACCCGTGGCCCCGCCCCCCCCCCCCCACCCCCGATGCGACCGCCCGGCACATGGCCCCCTTGCCGCACTCCTGCTATTGCCGTCCCCCGGGTCAGTCCACGGGTCTGGCTTGGCTGCGTGTTCAGCTGGGACCGGCGTTCGCAACCTCCCAACCCCGCTGCGCGCGCTCTGAGTGCTCTCACGTGGTCGGGCGCGTTCTTCTTGGCGCCCGCCGCGATGAGCGTCTGCGCGATGCCCTTGCGCCCCTCGCTGGCAGCCACGTGCAGCGGCGTCCAGCCGTGCTGCAAAGGAAGGAGAGGCAGGGGGTTCCAAGCAATGATTGATTAAGGCGAGGTGGTGGGGATGGGCACGGTGCACATGTACCAGCAGCACAGGAGGCGGCGCGTGGCACGCCCTGTGTCCGCCCGACCCGACCCAGCCCAAAATAACACGCCCGTGACACCGCCAGGGTGTGTCGCTCACCGTGTCGCAGGCGTGGATGTCGGCCCCCGCCTCCACCAGCACCGCAATCACGTCGCCGTACCCTGTTGTGTGTGCGAGCGTGTGCGAGCGTGTGTGTTTGGCACGAGGGCAGGAGGGGGCGTTGGGGAGCTGGAGATTGAGGTACAGCAAGCGCTGCAGGACACGCATGGCCTGCACTGGCGGCAAGTGCGCTCACCGGCAGACGCCGCGGCCCAAATCGGCGTCTGGTACTCCTGCGCACGCGAGGAGGGTGGATGGGCACACACGCGTTAAGCAGCGCGTGGGGGAGGTGAGGCCTTGCGGCGAGGTGAGATGAAGGGCGCCTGCACTTGCCGTGACGTCATCAGCCGGCGGCCACCCCACGCGGCCACCCCAATCCCTTACAATCCCCTCCCCACCTTGTTCTTGGCGTCCTTGTTGGCGCCCGCCGCCACCAGCTGCTTCACCACAGCCGCGTGGTCGCCCGCCGCCGCCAGGAACAGCGGCGTGGCCTCGTCCTGCGAGCCATTGGTGGGGGTTCCAATGACGACTCGTTACGATGAGGCGGTTGCAAGGTTGCGGAGTTGTAGAATATGGGGCAGGCGGCGTGGCCTTGTCCCCACATAGTTTCCGGCGTGTCTTCCCCCGCCCCCCGTGTGCAGCCCCACCCACACCCACCTTGCCCTTGGCCTCCTTGTTCGCGCCCGCCTCCAGCAGCGCCGCAACCACCTCGCCGTGCCCCGCCCGCGCCGCCAGAGCCAGCGGCGTCAGCTTGTCCGCGTCCGCCGCCTCCTTGTCCGCGCCCGCCGCCAGCAGCGCGCGCGCCGCCGCCGCCTGGCCGGCGCGGGCGGACATGGCCAGCGGCGTGGAGTTGGAGCCGGGCATGCGCGCCTCCTTGTCTGCATGGGTGTGCATGGGCGTGTGCGTGTGTGTGTGTGTGGTGCGGGGGTTGGGTTGGGTTGGGTTGGGCTGGTGTGCGGTCGTTCGTGATTGGGCGTGGCGGCGGGTTGACGGGGTGCTGTGGCAGGGGTTCCCCTCCTTATGCACGTGTGCAGGGTCGCGGCGGCACTCACTGGCGCCGGCCGCCAGCAGCAGCTGCGCGATGTCCAGTAGCCCCTGAGTGATGGCCAGGTGCAGCGGCGTCCAGCCCTGGGGGATGTTGCAGGGTGGGCAGGGTGATGGCGCGGGGGTGGGTGCAGGGGGGTTGCAAGGGTGGTACACAGAAGTGTAGCAGCGTGGGGTGTTGCAGGGTGTGCAGGGAGGTGAGGCGGTGTGGTGAGGTCAATGCGGTGAGGTCGTGCGAGGCGCATTCCAACCCGGCCCACCACCACCCACCACCCACCACCACCCCCCGCCACCCGCACCACCCACCCGCGCGCCGCGCTCGCGGTCCACGGAGGCGCCCGCCGCCAGCGCCGCCTCGCTGCTGAGCAGCCAGCGCACCAACTCCACCTGCTTCCCCGATACCGCCGCGTACAGCGGCGTGGCGCCGACCTGTTTCCAGGCGTGTTCAGGGAGCACAGGTGAGCACAGGTGAGCGGCGTCGTAACGGTTAGTAGTTGCTAAACGTTAACACCAGCGGGCGGGCGGGCGGGCGGGTGGTTCAGGGAGCCAGTCAAGGAGCCCCACGGTGTATTGGGATGGTATTCACAGCCCCCCCCCCCCCCCCACACACACACACCCACCCGCCCACCTCGGTCTCGGCGTTGACGTTGGCGCCCGCCGCCAGCAGCGCCGTCACCGCGGCCTTGTGGCCCTTCTCACAGGCCGCGTGCAGGGGAGTGAGGCCGCCCTGCAAAACAAAGGCGTTTTGATTTTTGCGTCGGTGAAGGGCGAGAGAGACGGCGGAATGTGGCCGGGCGGCGGACGTCCTTGTGAACCCAGCCAACCCAGCCAACCCAGCGCCCCCCCCATCCGCCCACCTGCTTGACCGGCTCCCGGTCCGCGCCCGCCTTCAGCAGCGCCTCCACCACCACAGTGTGCCCCCGCGCCGCCGCCTCGTACAGCGGCGTCGCGCCGCCGGCCACGCCGGCGTTGGGGTCGGCGCCCGCCGCCAGCAGCGCCGTCACTGCGTCGGCGCTGCCGGCCTTGGCGCACGTGTAGAGCGGCGAGGCGCCGTCCTGTGTTTTTATAAAATGGGTTTGCAGGTGATTGGGAAGGCGACGGATACGAGGAACAGTGGGCGCAGCGGGAACCTTGTGCGGCCCCGATGTCCTCACGCTCTACCGCTGCGCCAGCCGCCCGTGTGTCCCCTTAGCCCCCCTATCCCCCTGGCCCCTGCCACACCTCGCTCACACTCCCTGCAATGCCCCCCTCCTCACACAAACCACCATCCGCCCGCTCCCCCAACCCCCCTCCCCCAGCCCCGCACCTTGCCCGTCACGTCCGGGTAGGCGCCCGCCTTGAGCGCATCCGCCACGCCCGCCGGCAGGCCCGCCTCCGCCGCCGCCACCAGCCGCGCGTCCAGCTCGCCGCCGCCCACCATCTTGGCCAGCCCCGCGCCCAGCTTCGCGGCCATGCGCATCACGTGGCGCCGCCCGCCTCCCGCCGCCGTCGCCAGCGCCTGCGCAGCGGCGTGTGTGAGGGGTGCGTGTGCGTGTGCGTGTGCGTGCGTGTGGCGCCAAGATTGTTGTCGCGCTTCGAATTGCAGGTAATTGCAGCCCCCCTCTGTATTGCTGCAATTGCATTTGCCTGTCCCATGTCTAGTTTAGCTTGGGCTGGTGTTTACAACCCCCCCCCCCCTCCCACACACCCCTACACCCCACCTGCAGCGCCTCCATGAGGTCATCCTCGCTCTCGTAGTCCGCGCCCTCCTTCCAGCCGAACCTGCGTGTGCGGGCCAGGGCGGAGGTGTTGATGGCGGCAGTGTGAGGGACGTGGCGGCGGTGGTGGTGGTGGAGGTGGTGGAGGTGGAGGTGATGGTGGTGGAGGTGGAGGTGATGGTGAGAGACGTGGAGGTGGTCGGCGCGGGCAGCCGAGGCGGTACCCAGAGGCGTCGTACACACCACACCACACCACACCCAAACCACATCGCAAGGTCGGCTCCCCACCCCACACCCGCCCCCTACCACCCGCCCCCACACCACCCGCCCCCACCCAGGCGCCCCGCCCCCACCCGCCCCGCCCACCCACCAGCTGTACACCGCCCACACGCGGTCTGGCGGGCTCCAGGCGCCGTGCACCGCCGCCGCCGGCTCCTCCAGGTAGCCCTGCAGCCACTCCTTGGACGGCGTGGGAGCTAGCAGCTCGGGCACGGGCGTGGAGTGCCAGGCGCCCACCGCCTCCTCGAAGGCGTCCGCCAGCCGCTCCTCCGCGCCTGTGTGTGTATGAGTGTGCGGTGGGTGGTGGCGGAGAATGAATTGGAACGAGTCGCACTTTCACTGCCTGTAAGCCGCTGCCGGCCAGGTCTGCCGCCTGCTTCCAACATCGTCCTCTCACGCCCCGAGGCCCCACCCTTCCCACCGCGCTGACCACGCTCACGCGCCCCTCTCCCACCCACCCGCCGGCGGCCGCTTGGCCTCGCCCTTGAGCGCCGCCGCCAGCGGCTCCAGCACGCCGCCCGTCAGCGCCTCGCAGCCGGCCTCGCCCAGCAGCGGCCGGTACAGCGCGGAGGCGGCGGGCTCCTCGGCGGCGTGCAGCACCGCGTCCACCAGCATGCCCAGCCTGCGAGGGATGGGGGTGAGTGGGGTGGGGGGTTGCAAGGATGTTTGGAAAAGCGGGGGGAGGGGAGCGGGCGGGGTCGGGGGTTGGGCAGGGGGTGGAGCAGGGGGTGGGGCAGGGGGTTGCACGCAAAAGGGGGTGGCAAGGTGGAAGCGGCTGTAGGCTACGTGACTGGGGAGTGGCCACACACAGGAAATGCAAGGGCGCCGTCGCCGCCGCCACCGAATCCCCCGCTTCCGCCGCCTGCCCTGCAGCCACTGCCCCCCCCCCCACACACACATACACCACACACGCACCAGGTCTCCAGCGACATCCAGTTGGCCAGCTGCTCGCCGCGGCCGGCCCGCGCCATGCGCTCGGCCAGCGTCCACACGCGGCCCAGCCAGCCGCGGCCCGCCACCCGGCCGCCGCCCAGAATGCCGCCAAGCGCCGGCGCCGCAATGGCACCACGCACCGAGCCCTTGGCCGCGCGCGCCGCCAGCGCGC